>CM047744.1:20952261-21640207 GCA_026225825.1 Pistacia integerrima
TGTAAAAACAATATCAAGCACACTTTTATCTTCTGCATCACTAAACCGAACCGTATATAGCCTCTTTTCTAAAACTTTTCCTGTAATAGACTTTGCCCCTTTCAAAACTTTTTTACAAAAGTTTATGGCTCCCGCACTTGTCCTTACTGCGTCTGCCTCCACCTTAGTTGGCACTTTCCCGCATCCTAAGCTCGTCACCAACGCATACTCCATCATACCAAACCGTAGTGGCTTTCCCTCCACCACGAACCACATTTCATTTTTTTGTTGCATTTCTGAGTGCATCAACATGTAATGCACTCCCCGCCTCCCCCAAAATGACTTTTTTCACTTTTTTCCGATTCTTAAAAACTGACCGAAACAAGTGCCACCAAAATCTCTTTCACCGTGCCTCATTCTAGCTAAAATGGCCCTTATTCTGTCAAAAACCTCCCAGCTCGACCTCACCGTCACCCTTGCAGGGAAGTAGGGTATCTTCTCACTTATAGGCTCCAACTCGTACTCTCTACAGTTTACGGTCCGCAAAATCTGCACAATCGATATAAATAAAATGTCATCAACAAAAATAAACCAAAACCACTGTAGTCGCTTAAGCGATCTCGGATCGCTTAAGAGATCTTTACTGTCTCATGCAAGATCGCTTAAGCGATTTTAAATCGCAAGCGACCGAGTTAACGAGAATCTCTTAATCTGTGATTCTGCCCAGACCTAAGATCGCTTAAGCGACCAAGAGTAAACACTCATGATCTCTTAAGCGATCTTTGGTCTGGGCAGATGTTTACTCTTGATCTCTTAAGCGATCTTTGGTCTAGGCAGAATCATCTGGCCAGATCTCAAATCGCTTAAGCGATCATTTTTATCGCTTAAGCGATCATTGCTGCGATCACGAGTAAAACAGAATAATCGCTTAAGCGATACAAATGATCGCTTAAGCGAAATTACAAGCAACATTCCCAAACTACGTACCACATCTTGCCGGCCTTCTCCTCGTCGCTGGATCCTCCGGCGACTCCTCCCTCAACCTAATTCAATCGCCTGGAATCCACCTCCCACCCGGCACTGAATTCTCTCGGAATCCTCCTTACACGGCCTGAATTCTCGTCGACTCCTCGTCTTGAGACCCCTTTGCTGGTTCTTCTCTCTGTTCTTGTGCCGGCGTCTCCTCTACATGTGGACCACCTTCAATGGTCAGATGATCCACCTGGTCATTGACCATTGTTGCTTGCGCCACCGGAATCTAGGATTCGAAGTGGCGTTGGGCTTCCCTCCTCATTGTCAGTGTCACTCATGGTTTTGGATTGAATTTGGTGTTAACGTTTGCGCTTTCGATGTAAACTGGATCGTATAGCGGAAATGGCACGCTTTTGCTTATTAATTGGAAATCGATTTTAGGGTTCAACAAATCGATCGAAAATCGCGACTATATCGCCGAAAATCACGACTGTATTCGGTTTAGGGTTCAAGAAATTGATTTAGGGTGCAAATCAATTGGTGTTCGATCGGAAAAAATCGCGTCTCCCTTTCGTTCAAGAAATCGCGTTTTCAACTGATGAATTTCGATTAAGCGATGTGAATAGTTAGTGGGGCTTGTTTTGCGAAATTTCAAATTTTGAAAACTTTCATTATTTCTGATTCGGCCCATATATGTTTTAATCTTTTCATTTTAACCCATTTTCGTGTTTAATTTTAATCCTTTTACTTTTATTTCGTTTTCCGTGTTTAATTAATCCTAACTATGCCACGTCATCTTCTCTAAATTATAAAAAATTTGATGAACAGTTTCAAGGCCATTTTCTTAAATACATACTTGGGGGGACCGGGCAGCTAAATTTTCTCCTATTTTTCTTCCATTTCCCTTCTCAAACCATGGAAACTTTGTATTTGGTAACTGCTGACGAGATCGATGACATTCTCAATAGCATGTGCATGCAAATCACCGGAGACAAAGTGTTACAAGAAAACCAAAAAAAAAAAGTGTTAATGGCTAGTCTTGAACTTCTCGATGGAAAGGAATTTGACTATATTCAAAAGCATCAAATTTTTGAGGTGGTGATCCACATTGTTTTATTACTTTTCTATTACTTTATTGACGTTTTTGTTTTAGAGTTTAAATACTATTGTTAACTTTTTCCTATAAGCATATTATAATTGTGTTAATCTCAAATGGGAATGCAATTTACATGTATCACTGAACAAAACTGATCAATCATTTAACAATATAAACTAAAAATTGAAGCAGGACATAGTGAAAGAATAAGCCCATAAAATATTGCTGCATGATAACATATGTCACCATTTGCTATATTAACCCATGGAAAGGCGAAAATCAAAGTGACAGTCATACAACCTCAGATAGGAAACCCTTAAAGAGTTAAATTGGCCAGCGATGTATTTTCTCCAGCATTTCTGTAACGACTTTACATAAGAAATTATATTTGGTAATTATAATGGCATCACTGGCAACAAATTTCGTAAAGAAAATTTGCTAAAAGATAGAAAAACCTAGAAATTAAATTATTGGCTAGATAGAGGAACAAGTCTAAAAAACAGATTTCAACTTTCTGGTGTGGTTGAAAATAGATCTTCATGCTCAATGGGGCTCTGGGCTCTATCCTACGAAAGAAACAAGATTAAAGCATTCTGAGATTTAGTGCAATGTATTAGTCAACATCATAAAAGACAGCCCAACTATAAAGTACTCTTAATGGCTTAAAGCCAAAATTCAGATTGGCAGAGGGTAGAACATACATTTTCCTTGTCATACGTTCCAAAGATACTACATAGAAATTCCACAACCTCACTTGCCAGCTCCACACTCTGCAGGGCAGCATCAAAGAGTAAATACCTCAAATGATGTTATGAAAAGTTAATCAAAGATTTTTTTTTTTTTTTTTTTTTTTTTGTCAGATAATAAAAGAGAAGGGTAGAAAGAGGAAATTTTTTATAAAACCACATAAATGTAGATCCAACAGCCACATGTAAATAAAAAAGTAGGATTTTGAAAACTTAAACGGAATGATGTTCATAAATTCTCTTAGTAGAGATACTTGGTTAGGAGCAAGCTTAGGTGGAACAGGAAGACACTCATCCCTTAGTTCTAAATCATCGCCATAACCAAATTTTCTCAGGACAACCCAAGTAGTCTCAAGGTGCCCGTTTCCAATGAAAAGAGCATGCAGAGTGACGAACCCTTTAAAGGTAACACCACGGCCATTGACTCCATCTCATTGCTTCTCTTGTACAACTCTTTTCGCTGCCACTATTTCAGCAGATTTCAATGGAACATTAGAGCATTTAACCTGTTTAACATCAATTAAACATGTTAGACACTCAAAGAAGGGTGTAAATCAGCCATGGTAAGAAAGTATCAAAAGGGAAAAAAATAGAAGTACAAACAAACCCGAAAATAATTAAACTCTGCATCACTAAGGGCGTCATCCCTGTCTTGGTCACAAAGAAAAAATATCCTTTTCAATGCCCTGACAAATCAAGGTTTCAGATGTTGTGAATCACGATCAAGCAATGGATCTACTGGATGAAGTATTGCCTTCTAAGCGTGATAGAAAACGTAGTGGACCTACCATCAAGGAAAATTTGATTAATCTTAACTCTTGAATAAAATCTCATTGAGTGATCTTCTTGCAGTTTTTTATCATTATGATTAACTTTCTCTTCTGTTGAAAGCAAGACCTTGAGCTTCGGTGACAAGTGGGAGTAGGAGGCAGAATCTGTAAATAGAAACGATTTAAATTGGGGCAGGAGGGAAGGAAATATAGCAACCAACCAACTTGACCTTAAACCCTAAACGTTCATTTGTCGAAAAACCATAAAAACATATCTAGAACCCTACCATCATTGACAATATGAATATGAAGAAAATAATGCAAGATTTTGGTGCATTCATGCTCTCGTATACTTGTACGAAACACAAAATAAGTTCACAAATCACTGGGAGGATCTTTACGAAAGTAAGTGCAAAAACAAATAGTTTGCTTACACTCCCCAACAGCATTTGGGAATTCTGAGCATCTCTGGTTGCATTTCTCAATCTCACATTTCTTCATTTCAATTAGCTTGTGACATGTATGCTCTGGGATCCTTGCTCCAAGCACAATATTTACAACCAAAGATGGGCCAATATCATCACCTGTTCAACCCCAAAAAATAAAGAGAAAAAAAAAATTAATAGAGAACTTCGTACATCAGTCGTATTTCGAATGTAAAAGAAGAACCTGACAGGAGGAGGAGGAGGAGGAGGAGGGGAGGGAAGAGCAAAGAAGAAATCTTCATGTTTTGAACTGAAGTGGGTGGTAATCTGATGAGGTTTCTTCTTTCTTCTTTGCAAGTTTGTATTAATGGTGAAACCGTGTGTTGCTAAAGTGAGTGAGTGAAGATATACTTCAAATTGTTTATTAAAAAGAAAGAATAAAGTGAAATGTGCAGCCACAACTTCACTTTCTCAAGTACTTGTTTCAAGCTTCTTTGACTAGAGACAGAGAATTTAGTCTTTCCTTCTTATATCCTTCTTTTAACTAGAATCCGTGGTGGGCCGTCATGACAAGACACAGTATAAAAAAAGCACGGGATGGCACGGCCCACGATTATACAGATCGTGCCGTGGGCTTTAGAAAATGCATGTGGACCGACATGGCATGACGCGAAAAATTAAAAAAAAAAAAGTCGTTATCCACCTGTATTTCATTTAATGATATGAACAATGTTTTGGTATTTATTATACTATAATTTGTTTAGTCTTATATAATATAATATATATTAGTTTTATTTTTTTTAAATATAGAGATCATACCGTTTTTGGAGATATTGCCAAAAAAAAAAAAAAATGGAAATAAAATTTAGAAAATATTGGGAAAATATCTTATATTGTTTGCTTTAGCTACTGTAATGGATCCTAGGGTAAAATTATTAGGAGTAAATAATATGATAGAAGAATTTTCAATAAATCTAGAGACCCTTTTAAAAATTTCATTAGAAAATATTAGAATTTTACTACTTCAAATGTATTCAAATTATGAAATCAAATGTGGAAACACGAAAAACATATAACCACCATCAAGGTCAAGTTCCTCTAGAGGTAAAGAGCGTATTTGGTCTATTATCATTAAAAGTAAATAACCGGTAAATACAAACTCTTCATATAGTGATATTACAAATTATTTAACCATTGATCATTTGGTTCAAATTATTATTAAAAATGATCGATTTGATATTCTTCGATGGTGGAAAGCACATCAAAATACTTATCCTGTACTTTCCACCATTGCACATGATTTACTAATGCCTCCAGTTTGTATTATAGATAATCAGCTTTTAGTGCAAGTGGACATGTATTGGACAAGAGAATATCAAGTTTACATTTAATTGCTGTTAAAGCCCTTATGTGTATTAAAGATTGGATGGCAATAGATTTCAAGCTTCAAAATTGTGTTATTGAAGATTTTAAGAATTTAGAAATTAATGAAAATGAAGATATATAATAATTCTTAATCCTAATTTCTAAATTTGCATTTGTAATTCATAATTATAACTTATAAGTATTAAAAAGTATTAAAATTCAATTAATATTTTAATGTCTCATTATTTTATTATATTTAATAGTGATTATATATTTCTTTAATTAATATAAATACAAAATATCAATAAATATAACATATTTTTATAATAATTATTAATAATAAATAAAAATTACCATAATTTATAAATATTAAAATTAAATATTTTTGGTAAGCCGACACGACACAACATGGCCTGAATTTTTTCGGGCCTTGGCACAGCACGGTCCATGACATGACATGCCTTAAATTTTTAAGTACGACACGGCTTACCGTCAACTCTACTTTTAATCGTGCCAATTTGAAGCCTCCAATCTTCTTCTCTTTTGTATCAATTGCCAAGCCTAAGTGTTCAATATATTATTAGTAACCATTGTTTTATTATGCTGATGAGATTTGCTACTCTTAATGGGGTATGGGGATCCTCTCTTTGCATTTGGATTATCGGCTAATTTAAGTTTACCTAATATTTGAAGGATCTAAAAACATGTGACACTTCAATTATCTAATGAATAAGATTGATTTTTTAATCTTATTTTCTTTTTACCCAAAAGATATTTAACTTTTTTCTTAAATTTAAACTTTAAATGGATGGTAGTTCTTTCTCGTCTATCATACACACCATGCACACCTGAATTAAATATTTTTTTTTCGACAAATTATACTCTAATAAGAATCAAAATCCAAGAAACATAGTTGAACTTGAATCGGCATAAAACAAACTATACTTGTTTTAGATTAATCCATAAAAAGTTGGATGGAAAACGATTCCAGAAACATAATTGAACTTGAATCAACACCGTACAGATTGTGTTGATCCAAAAACAGTTAAATTGAAACATGAGAGTTCATAGACACAAGACCTGAGTTTTTTTTTTTTTTTTTTTTTTTTTTTAAAGAAAAAATATTTTTCTTATAGTTTGGTTCTTTCTTCGTTAGGTTGTAACATTTGGATAAGAGTCTAAAACTTTTATCTTTTATATAAATTAATTGCAACCTGGTCTTTATTATTGATACATGATTATGAATATGCATTTTAGTATCTTTTTAAATCAAGATATTTCATAACATTCGAGGGCCATCTTCGGTCGATAACATTCACCAAGGATACTTCTCAACTCCGGGATCATGAGCCGCAGGTCAACACCAAAGGTAAACGACCGCTGGACCGGTTCCTTAGAGGTTTTCAAACAGCCACGTTCACCCTCAATATAGGATCCAGATCCAATGCTACACTAGTTTTTGTTATGAATTGAACCTCTATAATGTTGTAGGGCTAAGTTGAAGGCCGAATTAAGCACACAACTGAGTATGATCAACCAGACCTACAAGAAGCTTACACCACAATTATGACATAAGAGTTTTAAGTTCTTTTTCTGGGATTTTACCCAGAAACCATTTCTATGCAGTTCTTTATGCTTAAAAGATGAAAATGGCGGAGGCACATACTGAATATTGATACTTGATTGCAGAAAACAATCCAAGAGACCTGGAAATAAGCTTCAAACTCATACAAATCTTTCTCAAATGTCCAGGGAAAAGGCATCTCAGAATCTCAGCCGTTCACATCACAAGAAAATTACTAGTTGAGTTGAAACATTAACAAAATTGAAATCATTTAACTAACTGAAATCAAAACTTGCTCAAATATTAACTTTGCATTCAAAAAACAACCTTGTTTCTAATGTAAAATGTGATTAAATAAACATCTCTGCTAGTGCAGTACCTTCTCAAAACAAAACTAATATGGATGCAAATGCATCCAAATAAGCTGATTAAGTTCACAAAAGTTTTGCATCAAATAACCGAACAGCAAGAACAAAACCAAGAAAAAAAACCTAGTAACCTCCTTTAAGATCATTAACAACATCGTAAGGAATGGGTGTGACAGTTTCCAATGTTGCACATTCCACCATGAAACCTGGTTTAGGACCCTCTGGCTGCCTCTTAGTACTGATGACCTCACCTTTTGCCTTGGCTTCAGCCTTGAGTTCATCATTCTTCTTCGTTCTCAGCTTGAATTCCTCGGCACACCTGGAAGGCTGCACATGCTCCACACGAACATGGATCCTCTTCCTAATTATCCTGTTACCCACCTGTATACAAGCATATGGAGCAGAGTTCAGTATGAAACTTCCCATTAAAATATATCTGTACAAGCATGTAGACAATAAACATAACAAGCCAAATTACTGTGTAGGACAAACATGGAACCAAACTAATCAAACAAATATCGATAATTCTCACAAGAGAATAAAAGAAATCACACTATCCAACTGATCACAATACAGCAAATAGAATGGTTTTTTATCAAGTACAGTAATATAAAAAGTTGGAAGATTGCTTTGTGCACACTACTTAATTTAAAGTTTTGTCTGCATAACAAAAAAATGTAAGCATAACAAATACAAATAAAGCATATCATATATTCAAACAATCATCAATCAGCAATAAACAAACAAACACAAGTTTAAAGTAACATATAACCTGAAGGACCAAAAATGATAACCCAAAAGAAACCATTGCGCACAACATCCACAGAAATTCCAAACTAATAACAACAATCACTTTTACCATAACTTCAAATTACTGCTAATTCACCAGAGATAAAATCTAAGTAACATTACCAGACTAACATCTTTTTCAATCACCTACATTATGTGCTGATAAATCACACCCGCAAAAATATACTTATATATTAAAACCCCCGGTAACATAGCTAGAATATCATATTTCTAGGACACTACAAAAACAAATCCCAATAATATTACCAGTCAAACAACATTCCATTACCCCACAATCAATCAATCCCGACAAACTAAAACCCACACAACCATGAAAGAAAAAACCATTAAAACCCCATTAACGGTACCGGAATATAATCTTTCTAGTTCCCGACAAAAAGCTTCCCAGTAACATTACCCTGCAATCAATACCCACATACTAAAACACCAATATCAATACATCTAAATCCAAACAAAATAAAAACGCCCAGTAAAACGCACAAAAGTTAAAGAAAAAATCCCAGTAACAATACCGGAACATCAGCTTTCAAGCACCCAGTAAGATTAGCCACATATCAATCAATACCCACATACTAAACCGCCAATAACCAAACATCTAAACATAAACAATAACAATAAAAACATAAATGAACAAACTTAGAAATGAGTATTAGGTTAATTATTTGACCTGCTTGTTAACCTCGACACCGATGGCGCGTTTCGTGACGTTCCAAACGCGGCCAGTGCGGCCGTGGTAGAACTTGTGGGGCATACCCTTGTGGATGGCGCCATTAACTTTGACGTCAACGTAATCGCCGATCTTGTAAGTTTTAAGGTAGGTCGACAATGGGATGTAACCCTTCTTTCTGAATCCCCGGGCAAATAGATCCCTTGTTCTGGCTCTCACACCATGACCGGCCGGCATTTTCACTCACCTTCTGAGAGCTTTCTCTCTCTCTGGGTTTGAAGAAGAAAAGGTGGGTGGTGGTGGCTAAAACCCTAGACGTTCTCAGTGTTATTTATATATGAAGTTTCTAGGGTTTCGTTTTGATTTTGAAGGTGTGGTGTCGGGCCTTTGTTTCTTTTTGGGCTTTAGTTGGCCCATGCTTTATATGAAGTTTATAAGAGAATATTTTTTAAATTTTAACATAAGCGTATTATTGGAGATACTGTGTTATATGTTTATAGTTGATTTTATGTGTTTACCAAATTTAAATAATATGTACATATAAAATGCCTATACAAGGTCTTTTGTGTTCTTTCCAGGTTTAAAAAAAAAAAAAAAAAAAAAAAAGATTATTGAGCATGTCTTATTTCTATGTGTACGTGTATGTGTATAGCACTCTTTCAAATTTATTAAAGAGTAAACGCCTTTTTTCCACCCAAGGTTTGCCCTAATGACAATTTCTCACCCAAAAAGTTTTAAAATATTACTTTTCCACCGAAAGTTTGTACTCTGCTAATATCCAAATTACACTTCACTTTCTCAGCCAGTGCTCGGTGAGTTACCAAGAATCATGGTAAGAGGAGTATTTTATAGTGGAGGTCGATGGATCGAATGATGGTGACTGATTGAATATTCACCGCTGGAATCGGCTAAAAATTAAAAACTCTAACTTTACGGTGGTCGACAATCAGCAAGAAATCGGATGTCAGAGTGAGATGAGTTTTGTATAGAGGAAACTTGAGGTTTAAATGATGGTGAGATGAGAATTTTTGCCATTGAAATCAGCTGGAATCGGCTTTGGGTAATAACAAAATATTAACATTGGGTGGGAAAGTGTCATTGAGGCAAACCTTGGGTGGGAAAAAGTTGTTTACTATTTATTAAATTGTAGTAGTAAATGAAATTTTTGTGATAAATCTATGTCAATAATTTATGTTATATTTGTTTAACCCTTCATATAATATATTATATACAAAGTAATTATAAAAATATTAAATAAAAAAGAGAAGTTACATATAAAAAATTATTTATCTTATAGGGTAATATTAACTTGTAAATTTTAGTATTACTTATTTATTTTTGTAACTAGTTGGTGTTGTTGAAATTAAAATATGCACAAAAGTGATTGAAGGAATATACATTATGGTATAATTAGTTTATTAATATAATAAAATGGTTTTGATCTCGATCCTTTAAAGATTAATCAAACAATAATTTTTTTTTAAGATTAATAAAACAAAAAGCTTGCCAGTAACATTGACCACATACTAAAACGCCAATATCAATACATCTAAATCTAAACAAATAAAATAAACACGCCCACTAACGCACAAAAGTTAAAGAAAAAATCCTCGTAACAATACCGGAACATCATCTTTCAAGCCCCTAGTAAAAATACCCACATACTAAACCGCCAATAACCACACATCTAAACATAAACATAAATGAACAAACTTAGAAATGAATATTGGGTTATAAAATATAATTATTTTATTTATATGTTTATAGTTTATTTTATGTGTTACCAATTTTAAATAATATGTATATATAAAATGTGTATACAAGGTGTTTGGATAAAAAATCATATTGGGCACAAGTCAAGCCCAATTGCAATTGTCTCTATGCCATGGCCCACATATAGTTGGCTCTACACCATGACCCAACCTTGGTTGGCTCTGCAATTCATATTGGATGCCATTAGGCCCAACGACAAAAGGACCACTTGCATCCAGCATACGGCCTAGTGCCACAGCCCAACTCTAGTTGAGCCCACATCAAAACTCATTACACGAAAAGACTATCTAGCGAGATGACACATTCTATAAGAAGGATCGTTCTATAGGCTAGGCAATTCTACGAGCTAGTCCACACCACGATCAGCCCACTCTATGAACTGGGCTACTCTATGAGTTGGATTACTCTACGATCACCTTACGAATTAGGTCAACCTATATTTTGGGCCACTCCACAAGTTGGGCCTTTCTACAGCTTAAGTTACCTCAGGCTTCAACCTACTAGCTTAGTTTCATTCCATAATAGGACTCCAAGTCTCATACAACTCTTAGTTCATCCAAGACTCCCAATCTTACATGAACTAGTACTCCTAGTCCTACATGGATTAGTACTACGAGTTTTTTGTTTACTCAAACTCCTAAACTAAAAGAACTCTGAGTTCTACAAAAACTCAAGCTTCCTTGGCTTCCTATAAGAGCAGAGGTCTAGTCTCTCTCAATTCATTCACATACAAGTAATTGCTTAAGCTCTCAAAATTCTTGCTCTCAAGAACCACCGCCTTTTTCCCACTGTAGAGCCAAGTTCTGACTACTCTACACTGATTGTCGTCGTAGAGTCGAGTTCCAACCACTCTATGACGATGATTGCGCTTGGTTCCATAAATATGGTAAATCCTTTACCTTTTCGCTTTGGTTTTTAGTCACAACCATGTTGACTTCAGGATCAGAGTGCCTACGGCTGACACCACACCGGTGTCCCTAAGTGCTTCGCGTTCAATCTTCTTTGTCTTTGCAGGTCCACAAGATTGTCAGTGGCTCATTCCTCATAAGATCACTCCTACAACATTCAAGGTAGATTTTACAGTCTACACAAGGTATTTCATGCTCTTTCAAACAAAAAACAAAAAAAAAAAAAAAAAAAAGATTATTAAACATATATATAAAATGGAAACCTAGAGATGTAAAAGATGGTGTAATGATAACTATGAAATATGCATAAATTCATTAAAGGGATAGTAATGACTTTTGAAAACAATGATCAAACTTTTCAATATATTTTTGTAACCCTAAATTAATTAAAGACAATCTAATCATATGTTCATGTTCATGTTCATGTTCATGTTCGGGTTCGGGTTTGAGTATAAAAAGTCATTGAGATTGAAGTGGAGGCCAAAAACACCTTCATCAATGTAAAAAGGCTCGCTAGTATTGATGGGCTCGCCGACATTCAAGTGGGTATTAATGTCGTCTATCCAATCAGTGTCGTGCTAGATGCTAGTTTTCATAACTGCCTGCGAGTCGTAACTCTCAATATTCTCTTTCAAATTTTGAATAATCAATTTGGCCTTGTCTTTGACCGTGGCGAACTTACATTGTGTGAGCCATGCTATAATTTCACCTAACTGCAAAATCCAATCACAAAAACAGTAATAAAGTAATAGATAGAAATAGGTAGTAAAAGAGGAATTACCACCTCAAAAATTTGATGCTTTTGAATACAATCAAACACCTTTCCATCGAGACGTTTTAGACTATTTATTGATGAATCTTTTTATGCGGTCGCCTGTTGCTTTGTTTGGTATCGTTTGTTTCTCCTGATCTCTACACGCATGCCAGTGACAATCTCTTTGAACTCTTCGACAGTTAGCAAATGCAAATTTCCCATGGTGGTGATGATTGCTAAGGTTAGGCTGTTGCCCTATGTAGGTGAGAATGGTGTTAGTTTAGCTAGTGGCTTTGTGGTGGTGCTTATTAGAATGGCTTACGGTGGGGAACAAGGAAACAACTGGTTACGGTTTGTTAGTCTATACCTGGTGAGCAAGTAAAGGATAATTTAAAGCATAGTGTAGTAGTACAAGCTCAGTAGAAACATCTCCCACTAAAAATTATAATTAAATTTGTATTAGTGCCATAATCGGTCGTTAAGAACACATTCAAAAAAAAAAAAACGCACACTTGCTGTGAGGTGACAATAGAAATTCGAAGCAAAGAATTTGCTGATGTGGCAAATTTGTTACATAACTCTGAAATATGCATAAATTCATCAAAGGGATAGTAATGACTTTTGAAAACAATCATCAACATTTTCAATATTTTTTTTAAACTATCCCAAATTAATTAAAAACAATCTAATCATATCATCGGGTTCGAGTCCCCAGAAGGATCGTAGGGAAGAAGAATGGCTTACCAATGTTCGGGTAGAGAATAATGCCATGCAACCGATCAGCGCCACATTGGATGTTAGTGTTCATAACGGCCTAGAACTCGTAACTCTGATTATTCTATTTGAGCTTTTGAATAATCATTTTGGCCTTGTCTTTGACCACAAGGAACTTGTATGTTGTAAGCCAGCTTATAATACTACTTATGTCAAGTTTTCAACATTGTAGAGAGAGAAAGAGGTAAGAAAAGTGTAAAAATAGGAAGAAGAAAACAGAGCACTATTATCTTTCATTTTTCATGTTGTAAACAAGAAACATTACAAAATTTATATTGTAGACTATTCTTCTCCACCGCTAGATCATTAACCAAGTATATACAAAGAGTTTTGGTTTGTTTGATCTGTAACTTGCGTTTCCACTTGCATGCCAACTTGTATCTATTTTTGCAACTTGTAGTGCAAGTTGTTTTCCCACTTGCATGCCATTAGAAGGTGATAAAAGTGTGAACAAAGTTGGCGTCAATTTGGCTTTGAACTTGTACTGCATATATTTTTGTAGTTTGGATCTTTTTGCTTAAGTGAAGCTTGACCTTTTTGGTTAACATCGTCCCTCAAGCTGAACTTAAGTAAAGAGAAAATGATACTCCAGAGATAGGTTGGGTTGATTCAAATAGACTGGACTAATTCTCCTTTTTGAGAATTGTTTATTTCTGCTACTGAATCCTTAGAATTTGAGGCTTGACATGCTAAGGATCGTCCCTCAAGCTCAAATGGGGAGGAGGTAGCAACAATGCGTAGATCATCATGGAGAATTTTAAAATTAGTACAAACAGTGGCTTAGTTAAAATATCAGCAACCTGAAACTGAGAGGCAACGTATTGAACCATCAAGCATTTAGACTGAACCATTTCTCAGACAAAGTGAATGTCAATTTCAATGTGTTTGGTGTGTGTGTGGAACACGAGATTGGCGGCAAGAACACCTGCACTAGTGTTATCACACTAGAGAATAAAAACACCAGGGATGGTAATATGAAGCTCATGAAAAAGATTTTGGAGCCAAGCCACTTTAGTGGAAGCTTGAGCCAAGGCACGGTACTCAACTTCAGTGGAAAGAAGGCTACCACTTATTGCTTTTTAGAACTCCATTGGATTAAATTTGACCCAAAAAAAGACAATAGTCGTTGGTAGATTTTCTATCAGACTGATTACTTGCCCAGTCGGCATCTACATAGCCTTCAAGGTGCAATGTAGAACTTTTTCAAAAGGTAAGGCCATGACTCAGAGTGCCCTAAAGATAACGAAGAACATGCTTACAGGCTTGCCAATGATTAGTTGTTGGAGCTTTAAGGAATTGGGTCAGCTTATTAACGACAAAGGAGATGTTGGTTCTACTCATTGTAAGATACTAGATAGCCCCAATAAGGTTGCGATACAAGGAGGGCTGATCAAAGAGAGGTCCATCATCAAATTGTAGCTTGGAACCAAGCACCATAAGGGTAGTACACGGGTTGCAGTCTTGCATACCAAAATGCTGAAGAACTTCTTTAGCATATTTTTGCTGATTGAGCTGAAGACCATAAGAGGTATGAACGAACGAAAATGACAAGGAAGTAGTGGACAAGACCAAGAATCTTGAGGCCAAAAGTATCATCTAAACAGGTGACAATATGTTTAATAAGAGAAGTATTATTGCCAGTTAATAGGATTTCATCTACATAAACAAGTATGTAGACAACTGTGTTATCATGATGATAGTAGAATAGGTTGGAGTCTGATGTAGAATTTGTGAAACTGTGACTAACCAAGGCTGACTTAAGCTTGTCAAACCATGCCTAGGGTGCTTACTTTAATGCCTATAGGGTTGTGTGAAGTTTGTAGACGTAGGATGGTTTGGAAGAATCAACAAACCCCTCTGGTTGAGACATATACATAGACTCGGTGAGGTCGCCATTGAGGAAGGCATTGTTAACGTCGACTTGTTGCACTTCCCACCTATTATAGACAACAAGGGAGAGTATTATTCTAATGGTGGAAGCTTTAATAACATGAGAAAAAGTCTCAAAATAATCAATGCCAGAACACGATGAAAACCAAAGCACACGACAATAGTGCTTTATCTAGTTGAAGAAAACCTTTTCTATTAGCATTTAACCTTTCCTTTACGACAAGCCGTGCTTTATACCGTTGAAGACCTCTATTAGCATTTAACTTGACCTTAAAGACCCATTTATTCCCAACCAAGGTCATATCGTCTGTATATGTGACTAAAGTCCATGTATGATTGGCTTGTAGTGCATCAAACTTAGCTGTAATGGCTTTGATCCAAAGAGGATGCTAAAGCAAATTAGCAACAGAGGAAGGTTCTGTATGAATCTCTGGAAGAATAAAACTAATGAGGACTTCTACTTTTTGTCTAGTTATCATGAGATGGATATTTTGAGTAGAAGGGTGAGATGGTGGAAGAGAAGATGAAGGTGCTGTAGTATGATAACCCTGAAGGTCAACTTCTAGTTGAAATGAGGGAGGTTGTGGGGAAATGTTGATGCTAGGTGTTGTGGAGGTAACAAGATTAAGAGCAGTGGATGTAGTGGAGGATGATCATAATCAAGAGGAATCTAGCATATGTTGTTTTAGAGAAGAAATGTCAATTGGAATTTCCCAAGATTGAGAAAGCTGCGGACAGTTTAGGGTTTTGGTGGGAGCAAGTGTAAGAGTGAAATCATGAACAAAAGGGAAGACTTCCTTATTACACTCTGAACTGTGTGGACCTTGCCATGAGCATTAAGACACAAATATCCCTTATGGTGTGAGCTATACCCCAAGAGAACACATTGCTTGGAATGGAAGGCAAACTTATGTTTTTGGTAGGGTCTGATGAAAGGAAAACATTGGCACCCAAAGATCTGAATAGCCTGGCAATCTGGGGACTTGTGTAGGAGCTTTTGAAAGGGAGTTTGATTATATAGAACCACCATAGGTAGCTTGTTAATTAGATACACAGTCATGTGAAATGCAAACCACTAATATTCAAGTGGCATGGAAGCTTGGGCCAACAATGTTAATCCCGTCTCAGTCACATGCCTATGCTTGCGTTCTATTTTACCATTTTGTTGGTGTGTGTGAGGCATGAGTGCCTAAAATGTATCCCTTGTTGGGCAAAATATACGGCTACAGAACAAAACTCTCCACCCCAATTCGATTGAAATGTCTTTATCTTTTTGTCAAATTGTTGAGCAACTAGTTATACAAATTGTTGTATTATATTGTTAACTTCAGATTTGAGCTTCACTGGATAGGTTTAGGAGTACCCAGTGTAGTCATCAACCAAGAGTAATTAATATCTATAACCAATAGCGGAACTAACAGGGGCACTTCCCCAAACATCTGCAAAAACAAACTCAAAGAACGTATTTGTTTGAGAGTTGGAAGAAGGAAAATGACTTTGATGAAGCTTCCCATACTGACATATTTCACAAAAATTTTAAGCTATGATCTTTTACATTCAAATTTGTGACAGAAGCTTTAAGTACAGAAGAATGAGGATGACCAAGTCTTCTATGGCATAACTCCCTCACTTTATCAATAGTTGAATGTAAAGACTTGTTATTTGATGTTGTAGTAATTGGACATGAAGTATCAAGACTAAACGAGTTATTCAAATTTGTGGTGGTAGATGTAGCAGACTTTGAACTGATGGAGGAGTCTGTCGAATTAAGGAACACTTGAGAGACCTGCAGTTGTGGAGATATTACTGTAGAGGACTCAACTTGTTGATTATAGAAGCCAGATGGAATGTCAAGCTGATAAAGTCCATTATTTACATAGCCTTTAAGTAGAATCACTTGTGATGTCTTGTCCTTAACAACACATTCATCCGTAGAAAATTCAACAACCACATTGTTGTTACATGTAATCTTTGAAATACTTAGAAGATTTGTTTGTTACTTGAGGTACACAGAGAATATTTATAAGCTAAAGACTTGTTTATACAAGAAGAAGGAAAAAGAGTCAAACCTGTGTGAGAAAAGCCAAGACATTGACCATTGCCCACTTGAAGAGACTCTGAACCATTGTATTGATTTTTGAAGGAAAAATTCTATAAATTTGGGGTGATATGGTGAGTCGCTCCTGAATCAATATATCAAGTAGGATCTATTATGGTGAGTGGAGTGGCTATTTGAGCTGTTGATTTTTTAGCTAAGTGGCTTTTCATCTATGTTTCTCCCGAAGGTTCATAAGGTGTTTGTGTTTGATCAGCATGAAAGGTTGAATAGGTATACTGAGGCTAATTTGCTGGTGCTAAGTTTTGAAATTGTACTGGATTGTGACTTATAAGTGTGGAGATAGAAGGAAACTGAGTTGGAACATGGCTTGCGTATGGACACTGTGTGCTTACAAAATAGGCTTGAGCAGGAGTTGTCATTTGTGCAGATTGTTGTGTCATATTATAGTCCATTCCAAAGTGAGGTTTATGATTTTGATTACCTTGAAAATTAATGTCAAGTCGATGATAACATTGAAGGGCCATGTAACCAGTTTTCCTACACAATTGACAAAATAATCTTGGCTTATAAAAATTCCCACCTCTACCTTTGCCTCTACCAAAACTTGGATTATAATTCTGGAAATTTGACCAATTTTATAGGTGTTTCTGCGTTCATTTTGGTTTGGAGGTATAGATTGAGTGGATGTTGTGTTAGTTGCTCTGAACTATTTTGTAGTGGCATATTTTGGCATGAAGAAAAGGGTTGTTTAGTTGCTAGGAATGCGGTAGCTTCATCAAAGCCTATATATGTTGCGTGTTGTTTTTCTAACCTCATCTCATGTTTATGCAGTAGGAATTGAGCTTCCCATATAAATGCTTCACTACTCCTTGACATTAAAGTTGCTACCATGGCATCATACTCAGGGCCAAAGGCCATCAAGGATATATAATAGCAACTCTTATCATTTAGTGTAACATCCACAGCAAGGTACGTAATTTTATTTATGCCTTAGTACCTTTAGTTGGATTTCTTTGAAGTTACCTTAGACAAATGTGAAGGAAAATTCCTTAAAACTTCATTACGGGTCAAATGGTCTTTTCACTCATAATTAGTTGAAAAAATGGGAAGTGAAAGGAAGCAAAATAATGTGAAGAAGATATTAAAAATGAGGCTATTTTGGTAATTGACAAAAGGATATAGATGGAATTTCATAGAAAGTGCAAGGGCAAAATGGTAATACATGGGTATAATATTAGATATAAGGTTTCATTGAAGAAACCCTAGCCATATCTTCAGCCCTTGTACACGCCACCCTCACCCCATTTTCTCTCAATTTTCTTCACTAAATTTCAAAGGAAAATCATAGGATTTGGCTTGGATTTTTATAGATTTTCAATCCTAAAGCATCCAAAGATAAGATTCTAGCAAAGGAGTGTGATTAAACTTTAAAGTTTTAAATTCTTATGGTTTTTATATGATCTAGGTCTAAGAGGAAAAGACTTTTAGCAAAAGGAGGTGATATCACACATTCAAGGTAAGTAAACCTAACTTCAGCCTTGATTTGAGCAAGACTTGTGTAGAATGATTCTTGCATGTTTGTATGTGAGAATTGTTGGTTGTTTTTTATGTAGAATGATGCATAATTTCCAACCACGAGAAGTAGTGTATGAGTATGTGATGAATTGGTGGAATTATGGAAGAATGAGTGATTGAATTTTTGAAGTGTTGAAAATTATTGAAAATGGCCAGGTTTGATGCTATAATTAGTGAGTTTTTGCTCAAATTTTGGTGGATTTAGAGAGATGTGGAAGTGTAGCCAACATGGTAGTTGCATGTGCATATGAAGTGTTTGATGAAAATCCAAAGAGAAAATGCATGCATGAGTTGGTTAAACCCTATTGAAGAAAGGGTTAGAGAAAGACAAGAATTGAAGTAGAAAGATTATGTTTGGGCTTAACCAAGTGTAAATGTTAGTATTCAAGGATGCATATTGTTATGCCAAAATTTAGAATATCACTTGGTCATGTTAGTTCCATGAGAGAAATGGCCCTTAATGTTTGGTTCTAGTTACTTGAACCTTTACTACTTCTTGAAAAGCACATGGAAGTATTAGAGAAGAATTGCAAGTTAAAGTGTTACTTTGATATGACAATTGTGATAGCAGAGAATGGTAGAATATGTCAAGACATATCATTGTGCCATAATGAGTTTTCAAGTTTATATATGTGAACTTGGAAAGCATATCAAAGAATGGGCTTGATCATACATATGTTGTGCATATGATTTATATATAGCCTTGATTGGTAAATGAGAATATTAAAGATTATGTTAGCAAAGAATGAGAAAAAGAAAGAAAGAAAATAAAATGGTTTGTAGTTTTCTTTTAAGCTAACATGTAAGTATGTATATTTTCTCATTTACTAAAGAATGCAAGTGTAGAATTTCTATAGCTTGGAAATTCATGTTGAAATGTGTATAGTATCTCTTTCTATTCTCTTTCTACAGCATGTTATGTTATGAGGTTGTTGCAATGGGGAACCTGTGAGTGACAGAGATGCCCACATGCACGCCGCCATCAGTGAGCAGTATCAGCAGAGAGATACAATATTTGTACATTCTGTCCGTAGTGTATGTGGATGAGGACTGTACCTAGCAGAGCATACCTACATGCATGCCGCCATCAGTGAGCAGCTACAGCAGAGAGATATAGCATATGTACAGTCCGTTAGTAGTGCATGTAGATGAGGACTGTACCCACTCACATGGCTAGGGTTTCAAATCCATGCATCAACCTAGTCTGATCGGCAAACTAGAATAGAAGAAAGAAAAGAAAGAGAAACATAGAAGAAAAGAAAGAGATACAGCATAATAGACAAATAACGAAAAAGAAAACAAAGTTCTTTTCTCATGAAAGTTTATTATTCTGCATATGGGTTATGCTACTTGCATGATTCAGTATTTCTTATGTGCTCGATGATGTAAAGTTTTATTCATTGTCTTTGCACGTTGGTAAGTAGTAAATCAGAATATCAGAAAAGAATACAGAATATCAGAAAGGAATGAAGAATATTAGCAAGGATTAAAGTGAGAAAAGGAAAATCAAAACATGAGTAACTGAGGAAGAACAGTAGTGCAATTTGGTTTACTTACTGAGCAATTAGTGCTCACTTAGTTATTTTACTGTTTTGTAGGTACTAGATGATTTATAGTCGGGTCGAAAGTCAAGAAGCGGAGGAGTTTGGGTGGCACTGTTCAAGACTACCTTGTACTTATTAAAGTATAACAGTTATTTTGTGTATATATTTATATGAATTAAAAATTAGAATTTTCGGATTTTACGTTATATACCTCTATGAATTTATGTTTATAAAAGTTATTTAGTGAATTTTGTCATATATTTCTTAAAGAATTACTAGCTAGAGAGTATGTTACATTTAGGGTTACTCCACTGGCAGTAAGAAAACCAACGATGTCTTTCATCTTCAATACATATTCGTTTATGCTAGAATTCTCTTTCTTAGTGGTTTGAAACTGGTTTCTTAAGTGCAACACTCTAGCCTTAGAATCAGTCAAGAAATGCATCTCTAAGGCATGCCATATATCATAAGTAGTCTCACAATTTGCTACATGCCTAAACATAGTTTCGGATATGGATGAGATTAACCAGCTAAATAGAAATTGATCTATTTTCTTCCACATGATAGGATCAGAATTGATTAACTTCTTATATTCATCGGTTGAGGACGAAATAAAGGCAGAGGGACATGGTTTCTCACTTGTGACAAAGCTTTCCAACTCATAGGCTTTCAAGACTGGGAAGAATTGACACTTCCAATATGTGTAGTTACTCTCTCCTAGCTTCACAATGACGGTGGGCAAAGTGTTGTTCAAAGCTGTGGATGAGAAAGAGTTTGTCATTTTCTCAATCGAAGCAAGACCGGAAGGTGAAGGTGTACTTGGATCTTCCATTGACATATGTCAAGTCAGCTCTAATACCATGTCAAGTTTTCAACACAGTAGAGAGAGAGGGAAGCAAGAAAAGTGCGAAAAGAGGAAGAAGAAAACAGAGCATTATTATCTTTTCATTTTTCATGCTGTAAATAGGAAACATTACAAAATTTATACTATAGACTATTCTTCTCCACCGTTTGATCATTAACTAACTAAGCATTTACAAAGAGTTTTGGTTCGTTTGATTTGCAACTTGCGTTTCCACTTGCATGCCAACTTGTAGTTGTTTTTGCAACTTTTAATGCAAGTTGTTTTCCCACTTGCATGCCGTTAGAAGGTGATAAAAGTGTAAACAAAGTTGGTGCAAATTTGGCTTTGAACTTATACTGCATATATTTTCTACGGTTTGGATCTTTTGCTTAGGTGAAGCTTGAACTTTTTGGTCAACAACTTAACAGTAAAATCAATACACAAAAACATCAATGAAGTAATAGAAAGGTAGTAAAACAATGTAGATCACTACCTCAAAAATTTGATGTGTTTGAATATAGTCAAACGCCTTTCCATCGAGATGTTCTAGACTAGCCATCAATTTTTTTTATTTTTATTTATTTATTTATTTATTTATTTTGTGGTTGCCTGTTGCCTTTTTTGATACACTTTTTGTCTCCAATGATTTGCGTGCGCATGCTAGTGAGAATGTCATCAATCTCATCGGCAGTTAACAAATGCAAATTTTCCATGGTTTGAGAAGGGAAATGGAAGAAAAATAGAGCAAAGAAATGGAATGAAGGAGTAATGGCAAAGAGATTGTTATATAATTTTATGCTTTAGTTTCCAAAAGATGAATAATTGGTATAAAATCCGACGGTTTAGATTGGTTAATTTCAGATGATGATTATTTGATATGGATAGTTTAGAGTAGATGGAGTGGGAAAAAAGTTTCTAAGCAAATGTCACCAGCATTTCAGAAGTTTTCACTGTCTGTGACTATGCTAGTGGTGGCCCCTCGTCTTCTTGACTCAAAGGCTTAGAGCAATCACATATAGTTTCAAAATGTTGTAAACAATTTTTTTTGTATGGGTTCGGGTATGGACTCGGATTTGGGTTCAGGTCCCCAGAGGGATCATAGGGAAAGAAGAAAGGCTCGTCGGCGTTCGGTCGGGAATAATGTCGTGCAACTAATCAGTATCGTGTTAGATGCCAATGTTCATAGCAGCTTGCAACTCGTAACTCTTGAGTATTCTCTTTGGCTTTTGAAGAATCATTTTGGCCTCCTCTTTGACCATGGGGAACTTGTATTTTGTGAACCAACTTATAATACTACCTAACTACAAAATCAAAACATAAAAACGTCAATGAAGTAATGAAAAGGTAATAAAACAATGTAGATCACTACCACAAAAATCTGATGCGTTTGAATACAGTCAAATGTCTTTCCATCGAGACGTTCTAGACTAGCCATCAATACATTTTTTTTTTCAGTGCTCCCTTGTTGCCTTGTTTGGAACACATTGTCTCTAGTGATTTGCGTGCGCACGCTAGTGAGAATATCATCAATCTCGTCGGCAATTAACAAATGCAAATTTTCCATGGTTTGAGAAGGGAAATGGAAGAAAAACATAGCAAAAAAATGGAATGAGGAAGTGATGGCAGAGAGGTTGTTATGTTATTTTATGCCTTACCTTCCGGATGATAAAGATTTGATATTAAATCCGACAGTTTAGACTGGTTAATTTCATATGATAATTATTTGATATGGACGGTTTAGAGTAGGGGAGTAGGAAAAAGGTTTCTAACAGAATGCAACCATCATGTCAAGACGTTTTCATTGTCTGTGACTGTGCTAGTGCTGGTCCCTCGTCTTCTTGACTCAAAGCAATCGCATTCATTTTCAAAGTGTTGCATATAGCTTTTCTTTATGGGTTTGGATATGGGTTCAGGTATGGGTTCGATATGGGTTTGGGTATGCATTCTGGTATGGGTTCAGGTCCCCAGAGGGATCATAGGGAAAGACGAATGGCTCGTTGGCGTTCGGGTTAGGAATAAAATCGTGGTTCTAAGCGTCGCCATGTTGGATGTCAGTGTTCATAACGGCCTGTAACTCGTAACTCTGAGTATTCTCTTTGAGCTTTTGAAGAATCATTTTGACCCTGTCTTTGACTGTGGGGAACTTGTATTTTGTGAGCCAACTTATAATACTACCTAACTGCAAAATCAAAACTAATATGTGTCCTATGTACAAGCTAAATTTTAATTGACAAAATTGTTCTATGGAACTAAAAATGAACACACACCTGGATCCAAATACAAGTCCATTTACTACAGGTTATAACTTAAATAGTACAATCAGAGAATGTGAACAACAAAACATACTAGTCGACTTGGCTCTACTACCATGTTGAGGAACCATTAATTCTGTTAGTTTGAACTTTTAGAATGAATCATGTTTGAACATTGTATCAAAGCCAGGTTAACCATGAGGTTTTGTTTAATCCCCTTGATTTTATTCATTAACTATGGTAAGTTGTGCTTGAACACATGAGCAGTCCATGTATGTTTTTGTGTTTATTTGGATTCCCATGACAAGTTTATAAATTATACTTGGCCATACATGGGATGGGGTTTGCCAAGAGTTTACATACTTTTGTAGGTTGTTTCCTATAAAGTTTTTGGGATTAATGGCTGCTTAATAAACATCTTTTGGCTTTTCAATATGTTATTTATTACTGTTATGTTATAGTTACAGGTTGCCTGGTTTTATACAGTTTGTTTCATTGATATGTCCAACTTTTTATTGTTGTTTTTGACTCGTTTGTTTCTCCTATGAATAAAGGCTTTACATCTTTGTCAAGAAAGACTTCATCTGGGCACTATATAGTTGTACGAGTTGTATTGCTTCCATACAATTTTTTAATGTCTTAATGTGCTTTCTTCTGTCTGTATCTATCTATCCTACCCTAGTTTTTTCAAGGAACTTTGTCTCATTTAGTTGTACTATTTACCCCTTCTCATGTACATTCTTTTGGTTAGTATAAAGCAAAAGAATCGTTCTCCTTATATGTTGACTTCCACAAATTATGATTCAATTTTTTGATTATGCATTTTAATCAATTTGAAGCATTTGTTAATTGTCTGGTAAAAATGCTTGGTTGCAGTGGGCCCTAATGACACTACTTGATCCACAACGCACTTTGGCTAATTTGATATACAATAGATATCGCGGTGATGCTGCCAAAGTGTTTCATGTTATTAGAGAAAATTAGTCGATCGTAAGGAGCAAGTAACTAAAAGAAATGTCTTTCGCTACTTTGTTTTTGGCTCTAAAAATGCTAGAAAGTCTACATTATTGGATTCATTTTTGGGAAGGTGTTGACTAGCATAGTCAGTTATTGATCTTGCTAATTTCTTATGCTACTTTTCATCTAGTTTTTATTTCTTGACTATAGAGTCTACTCATTTTGACTTTCCATTTTACTCTTCTTTTTGTCTAAGGACTTATATTTTAGTGTCCTCGAATTTGATTACAGGCTATTGATACGTGATTTTGACACCAACGAACTGCACATGGGAAATACTAAGCTGACTCAGAAGACACACGCGTATAGGGATATTGAACAGAATATTAGATGAAGAACAATGTTTAAAGTGGTTCGGATGCTTAAGTAAGCGAATCCTACGTCCACTGGTATTGTATTAATATATGAAGTCAGGTTGCATTCAGTGAGCTGATTTACAAGTGAGAGAGAGAGAAAGAGTATATGTGCTATTCCAAAGAGAAATTAGCTAATCCCACAAACGGGAGAGGAGCCCTTTATCTATAGTAGGATGAATTGAGGTAATGATTACTGAATCTGTGAGTGGGTCAGATTGCCGTGCAGATCCTTCTTTATGTCCCGTTGCTCACCTATTCGATTGATTTCCTTGACTTATGCAGGGATTGGATACGTGGAACCTCTCCAGTCATTCGCCAGACTGGCGCACACCCAGTGCACTAGTAAGAGCATGCCGTTTACATCAGCATGCGACGTAACGTTTGAATGGCTGCAGAGCCTACCTAAACTCTGACTGCCCATGCTGACAAGGCACAGCGTCAGCCTTACTTTTTCAAGCATACTAGAAGCCCCCTACTTTTTAAGGTTTGAGAATCGAACCTTGAAGACTACACAATTATGCCTTGATTTGAAATGCGTCAAATAGACACTGGTTGATCCGACCTTGTTGCAAAGGCTAAAGAAACATTCCAATACAGGCGACCTGAAATGACCTTCTTAAAGGTCCGCAACCTGTTCTAGATCCTATCCAGTGCCATAACGATGATTATGGTTTTAGACCGAGGTTCTCGACTAAAGCCCTCGACCTGATTACACTGGGCGAATTCTTTGTTGAGAGAAAAAGTCACGTCGCTCCGCAACTGACACGACGAGGACAAAGAGTCACGTCACGTTGCGACTGACATGATGAAGAGTGTTTTAATGTAACGACCTCTTCAGGTGTTATCCGTTGCACTTTTGTAGCGGATGCATTAAATGAAATATTTTTTGCTCTAACAAACATGTCTTATGCGCAATAAGTGCTAGCCATGCACATTAGATGCGAGCCATGCTGAAACGAGATTCCCTATCAGAATATTAAATGCGGAAGTGGGCGCATTTAATTTGGAAGAGGGAAAACGTGTCGTCACGTGATGCTAGGCCACAATATTAAGTTAGTTCAAGGCCTGATTTGGGTTAGGCATTGGGCTACACGTGAACAAGGAATTGGACAATTAAATCAACCAAGGTTGAACCAAAGAAGTTGTAGCTAAAGTGAGGACTGAATTAACCTTTAAACAAAGGCTAAAATCACTCAGATTGCTGACTTAAAACGAAGGCTAAAATAAAACCTAATTTTCTTATGTTTTCCTTTTTGCCTTGTATTTTAATCTTTGGTTTGCTGGCCTTGAGGCCGATAAATAAGTCCTCATTTGGACATTGTAGACACACTTGAGAATTGTAAGAAATTCTAAATGTTTTGAGTAAGAATTGAGTGAAACTCTTTTTTCTCTTCTTAGCTTATCACTAGTGTGACGCCTCTCAAGCATTTCATCAAACACTTGGTGTGCGTCACCCCAATACTATAAAAACTTCTAGAATACTCTTGTATATACTAGAATCTTGTAATTAATACGATAGTTAGTAGTTTGGAGTTAGCTAATCTCCACCGTTGATTGTGGAAGATCTAGACCGTCCATTGTATGCTTCATCTACTATAAAAGGGGGAGGCCTTCATTTGGCCAAACCATCCAAGAATTGTAAAGTTTCTCTCATTAGTAAAGAATTCTCTTCTAGCATCTCTTGTGAGCAAGTTTGTGTGAGTGTTCTCTTATTCGCAAGGCTAGAAGCGAGCAAGCAAGGCTGACTTAGGGCAATCGTCCAGAGATTGGCACCTAAGGCCACATGAGTTCGAAGGGCAATAATTGGGTCGTGACATTTGGTATCAGAGCTAGAAGATTCTTGGTTCGAGATGTCATTCGAAGTTTATGATGAAGAGCAAAGGGGGAGGGAGGCTAATCCTAACCCCAATCCTTTCAATAAGAACTCTCGAGGAGGGAAGGACAAATCCATAGACGTGATGGCCTCCATGGAAACACGGGTGATGCGCAATGAGGTAAATGTTACTGAAGTGAAAGAACACCTCAACGTCCTTGATCAAAAGATGGACGATGTGGAAGGCATGGTCGAAACCATGGGAGAGTTTCGCCAAGATGTTATCGAGAAGTACCAAGCTTTTGCTGAGTTCCAATTGGTGGTGTTGGACTCTCTTAGGGCGTTACAAGCTTAAGTGGAAGAGCTCTGATCCGGTCTAGAGGAAAGCAAGGGCGACTGAGCACTTTGCAAAAAGGTTGTGGCAAATGAGGTCGTCACCAATGTCACACCTCCCATAAGGGTCGAAGTTCCAAGACCACAGAAGTATGGGGGAAAGCGGGATACCTAAGAGCTGGAGAACTTTCTATGGTCTATGGAGACGTACTTCGAAGCTACTAATGTCCAAAGTGAGCAAGAGAGGGTAAACGTCGCAACCGGGTACCTTGAGGATCATGCTATTGCATGGTGGCAATGGAAGCATACTGAGATTATGCAAGGTACATGCATCATTAACACTTGGGAGTTACCCAAGTGTGAGATCAAGAAGCAATTCTATCCGAGCAACGTAGCATATGAAGCATGGAAGAAAATGCGGGAGCTTAAGCACACGAGGCCTATTTCCAGGTATGTGAACGAGATCTCTAAACTTATGCTTCAAGTTGATAACATGAACTCGGAAGATTTGCTATTCAATTTTATAGAGGGGCTCCAACCCTGGGCACAAAAGGAGCTCCAAAGGTGTCAAGTTGCCAATAACTCCACAACCCTTACCGAAGTCGACACCCTTATTGAGTTCCGCAAGGGTGAACCAGGGTGAACCACCAAGACAAAGAAAGATGGCAAGTCGGCTTATGGCAAAGGTGGGGGAGGGAAGGGAGACAAACCATCTCACCACTAAGAAAAAGGAGACAACCTTCCTCATAAGAAGGAATGGCTGAAGGATGGCAAGAAAGAGTACAAACACCGGGAGAACTGTTATCTTTGTGATGGGGATCATTGGATCCGGGATTTCCCCAAGCACAAGGCCTTCAATGCCATGTTCGAAGAGAAGCAACCTGAAGCACTCGCATCCGAGACCGCCAACATGGGGTGCCTCCAACTTCTCAATGCTTTGAAGGTAAAGCCCGCATAACCTAAAGTTCAAAATAAGTCCTTCATGCATGTCGAAGCCACCATCAATGGGAAGAAAGTTCAAGCATTGTTGGACACAGGTGCTTCCCACAACTTTATCAAAGATAGCAGGACAAGACGGTTAGGCCTAAAGGTGGAGAAATCATATGGATGGCTCAAGACGGTGAATGCTAAAGCTAAACCATTTAGAGGCGTGGCTCAGAATGTTGAGCCAAGCGGCAATGTAACATTTTCAGTTGCATCTTTAGATGACTTTAACCTTGTTTTGTAGTTTCTCAGGCAATTCAATGCGATGCCTCTAACGCGATACAACCCTATGTGCATCCTTGAGGGAGTTCCATGCATGGTTATATATAATAGTAAGCAAGGTTGCCCCAAGTAACCAACTCTCCGCAATGCAAATTAAGAAAGGCACTTAAGTGAAAAGAAGAGACCTTTCTCGCCATGGCGCATAAGTTGGAAGATAAGGAAGGGGTGGATACCATGGAGCCGGCACCAAAGGAAATATCTCAAGTCCTTGAAGAGTACAAGGATGTCATGTTAACTGAGTTGTCGAAATGCCTACCACCTAGGAGAGAGGTGGAACACAACATTGAGCTAGAGTCGGAGCTAAACCACCCACCAAAACTCCATATCGGATGTCGCCACCAGAATTAAATGAGTTGTGGAGACAACTCAAGGACCTTTTAGAAGCCGGATTTATCAAGCCTTCAAAAGCACCATACGGAGCTCTGGTTCTCTTTCAAAAGAAACATGATGGGTCACTTCGCCTTTACATCAACTATTGGGCACTCAACAAGGAAACCATAAAAAACAAGTATCTCATTCCCCTGATCGCCGACTTGTTTGATCAACTTGGACAGGTCAAGTACTTCTCTAAGCTTGATTTGAGATCGGGGTATTACCAAGTACGACTTGTTAGAATGCCATGTTTTCTACAGAAGCTATCAAACTCAATGTTGCAGAATTCAAGCCCATTGTTAGTTCGTAAGGCCTTTACTTTCTTTCCTATTTGGTTTTCTACTAGTACTTTCCACTCCCTAAACTTTGTCAAAGCTTGATCTTTGGTCTTTAGGAGGAATGTCCAAACTTTTCTACTGTAATCATCAACTATGGATAAGAAGTAACTATTTTCACCATGGGATTTAATTCTTTCAGGTCCCTAGAGGTCAGAGTGTAAGTATTCTACACAATTTGTGGCTAGGTGAGTTCTCTTTTAGAAACTCAATCTGTGTTGTTTTTCTAACACACAATTTTCACAGAATTCTAGGTTACAGATAATGTCCCTACCAAAGCCCCCCTGACTACTAAGGATTTCATACCCTTCTGACTCATATGCCCCAACCTAAGGTGTTATTTTTTAGTTACAGTTTGTTTAGTAGAAGGCAAAACAATATTGAAGCATTTAGGATGAAAATCTTCACATAGTATATAGAGACTATTTCTCTTTTCCCCTCTAAGAACCAGATTCTGATTTTTATAAACATACAAGCATCCATTGTTAGCCTTATAGGAACATCCAGCCTCATCTAGGGTCCCTAAGGAGATGAGATTCCTTTTCAAATCAGGAATATACCTAACCTTGGTTAATTTTACAAGTTTTCCATCAGTTAGTTTAAGGGTTACACTTCCTATTCCTTTAACCTTAAAGCCTGATTGTTACCCATATAGACTGTCTCAGTTTCATTTGATTCTAAGTTCTAAAACCAGTTCTTGTTTGAACTCATATGAAAGGAACAGTCTAAGTCCACGACCCATTCCTTAGCAGTGTCAAATGTTGATATTGTCAAGACCTCAGGCTCATCCAGTTGGTTCTTGCTAGAGGCTAAGTTACTTTCAGTGTTTCCCTGTTTTTGTTTCTTTAGCCAATCAAAACAGTTCCTCTTGATATGACCAGGTTTGTTGTAGAAGAAACACTTCCTAGTGTCTGATTTTGTTTTATTATTACCCTTCCATTTTTTCTTGTTCTTAGACCCCTGCTGATACTAGTTAATCTTTCCTGCTTGACTAGATTCTGGCCTACTTCTTACAAACAGATTGCTACCTGATCTGTTCTAGATCTTTAGCTCTAGTTTCCTAGCTTTGAGTCCTGCAACTATCAAGTCTAAACTAGGCACAGTCCTTGAATACTATAGAACATTCTTTACTACTATGTATTTTTATGTTAATGAATTTAGTAAGATCATTGCTAAGCTGGTGTCCCCTGGTTCTTGATCAGTCCCTTTAAGGATTAGAGTCATTTTTAAAAACTCATCTAGGTTGTCCTCAATCGACTTAGCACTATCCATTTTGTATGAAAATAGGGCACCCTTAAAAAAAGCTAGATTGGATGCAGACTGTAAAGAGTAAAAGGTTTTGAGTTTACCCCATAGGGCTAGAGGAGTTTCTAGCCCATCTACCTTCCGCAGGACATTATCTGACAGATTCATCACTATGAGATTGTACACTTCCTCTTTGATCTCATCCTTCTTCTTCAATTTATCTTCTGGCCATTTGGATGCGTCATTTCCAAGGCAATCCCCACCTTGTTGTGAGAAAGTAACGCCTTCATCTTCTTCTTCTAACTCCCGAAGTCAATCTTTCCATCGTATTGAGTGATTTCCAATTGTGTGGTTATCATATTTGTGTTTAAAAATTGACTCTGCTTCAAGAAGCCCTAGACAGAATTGACGAATGGATTCTTGAACGATTTGCTAAGACACGAACCTAAATCTTCAAAGAACTTCCTTAATTGACAATTTGACGACTTGAATCTTTAACCCTAGGACTCTAGATCACGAAGGAAAGACCCAATTTGAAAAAGCCCCAAATCTTGACAAACCCTACTTCTTCCAGAAAACCCTAGATCACCGGTGAATTGACAAATCAATCAATCCTAACGTCTATTAGCTCTGATACCACTATTGTAACAATCCAATAAACACAATTCAACCAATAGATCACACAATCACAAGAAATCAAACCAACACACAGCACAAGTTTTACCATGGTTCACTTATCTAGATTGGATAAGTTACGTCCACGTTGAGCTTCGGAAATGGGAGCGCTCTCGGCACTACTATTAGAACAAGATTCAAACAATAACCAGTACAAATCAAGATCACACCTTCACTGATCTACATGAAAATCACTTAGTAACTAACCCTAAGGAAACTCACCAAGAATCCTCAAAGCACAAGAGCAAAAGACTCTCATGATTGACTAAACACTTAACCAATCTACCCAAGTTACAATGATTTCCCAAAATTTGTGTAAACCCTAACAGAGAACAGTAAGAACCTTTCGAAGAGAAAAAGCCCAAATTGCGCAACCCTGATTTTAATTATTCATCCACTTATATACCGTTGACTCCTTTGACAATTCTCAGCCGTTGGATCTGAACTTGTTTAATGGCCAGGATTCAACTCATATTGTTTCAAAACACAGCGTTTCATTTAAGCCTCAAAGTGATGTCGTTTTAGTCTTCACTTCAACATAGACATTATCTCCTTCATGTGCTAGATGCAAGATTGCTCAGCTTTGATATGATGAGAGAACTCTATCTTGAAGATCTGGACTTTTCATCTATCTATCAAGCATGCTCTCAAGGTCAGAGATACTTTAGGCAAGAAGGTTTTCTTTTTAAAGAAAACAAGTTGTGCATCCCTCGGAGTTCATATAGACAACTTTCATCTTGATACAACCCAAAACCGAACCGAATTTCTACGTATCTAGTTTTTTCCGTTCGGGTACTAGGTTCTGGCTTTTTTTGCACAGCCCTAGTGGCAACTGGTAGTTTCGGTTTGTTCCATGGTTATATATTCCAACAAAAGCTCTTAAAAATGATTATAGAAGTATGAAATGTTTTAAAATATTAAGATTAATAACATATAAAATAATCATTTACCAATCATATAATATATTCAATAATTTAACGTCCTTTAACGTACAACTTATATCCACAAAGATATAGAAATATAATTAAAAAAAAAGTCGAATAAATCAACAAACTTTGTGATACTCTCAGGAATATCTCCATTAGTTAATTCGATTCTCAATTATATATTTAGATCTTCAATTGTAATTTTTATTATTATCATATTTATTTTTTATACATTTTTTTTTTTTAATACCAATTAACTTATATTCACAAAGGACCGATACTAGAAAACGACTCAAAAAAATTTACAGTAATTAATTGCTAATATTAAATGGGTGCTACTGCCTTAGCAGGCTGTTTGAACATGCTTTATAACTCTTCCACTGTGGTTAACAGTTAAGAAATTAATTTGTTTTTCGTGTTTTTTAAAACTGGCTTGTTTCCAACCCTTGACTTGTTGGCATATAGAATTATTTTCCAATTACGTTAATTATGCGTGACGACCAGGCTCAATTGAAGAAGAATCGACTTCCTTGCTCTTTGACTATTTTAAAGTGGATTTTATATATATGGGAAAAATTCGGAAGTATTATTTAAAAGTTTTGACATAATTAATGATATCATTAATACATTTCAATAGTTGAGATTTTATATAAATTAGGAAAATTATAATTTGCACTAATTATGCAAATTATATTGAATCTGAACCACTCAAAGTTTATTGATCCAATGGTTCATAAATTGTTTAAAAAAAAATAGTGCTGCCAAATCTTCCTTTATATATATACTGTATATAGGATATTTTCTAATTAAGACGTCGTGGTATTAATTTTATCAAATCAGGGTACATATATAATTGGATCTTAATTATAAAATTTATATGAAATATATTATATAATAATATATTTAATTATGATCACTTAGAAAAAGAAAGTAGAGACAATTTTAGAAATTCATTCGTGCATATCGTTATTCAAATTAATCAAATAGTAGAAAGAATAAATACTCCGATATTGTCAATAATATTGTCCAATTTGTTAAATATCGTTCTATTAAAACAAATTCATCCTAAAATTGTAAAATTAAGCCCAAATTTAGCATGTAATATCCTCCCCGTAATCACATGCATTTATTATAAAATGCTGTGAACCAAAGAAAACAATCACAGGGTCGAAAGAGAGAAATTAAGAATGGCGAAAACCTGCATAATTTTCTTGACGTTTCTCATAATCTCAACCTTCACCATTGCTGATCAATTTTCTGAAGTCTTAGCTCCTGGAAAACTTGGATTGAAAGAAGAGAAATTAACTCATCTTCATTTTTACTTCCATGATATTGTCAGCGGCCCTAAGCCTAGCGCCGTGAGAGTGGCTCAGGCAGCCGTGACCAACTCCTCGCAAACGGCTTTTGGTGCCGTGAACGTGATGGATGACGCATTGACGGAAGCGCCGGAGCCCGGCTCCAAGGTTGTGGGAAGGGCTCAAGGGATTTATGCATCAGCCTCACAAAGTGAACTTGGCTTATTGATGGTGTTGAATTTTGCTTTCACTGAAGGGAAATTTAATGGTAGCGCACTAGGCGTTTTGGGCCGCAACACGGTGTTTTCGACAGTGAGGGAGATGCCGATAGTCGGCGGCAGTGGGGTTTTCCGATTTGCCCGTGGCTATGCTCAGGCGAAAACTCATACACTTGATATTAAAACTGGAGATGCCGTTGTGGAGTATAATGTTTATGTTTTTCATTATAATTAATTAATTAACTAGTTTTTTTTCACAATAATATAATGTTTTTCAATAGATTATTCTATATAAATTAAGAAATATTTCATGGATTCTTTTATCCAATATCAAAAAATGTATAAATAAATTTCAAGTTTTTGTTCTGATATTTCTTTTATATATCTGTGATTATTACTTGAAATATATGATTATAATTTTATGATTTATATAATAAATTATGAGCACCTGTAGATATAAATTAATGATAATATAATCTAAAATATCTTATAATTATTAATTTATTAGATCAATTTATGTATATGGATTTGGTTATACTTTAATTTCTTTTATGCTGACCAAGTTGAAGAGGCTGATTTAATGATAATTTAATTAATTTAAACCTAAATTAAATTAATTTCTAACTTAATTGGAAATCAATTTTTTAAAGTAAATTATACTAGGCTAATAATGGAAATATTAAAGTATGTAAATTAAGAATAAATGAAATTAATATAAAAACCAATCTTTGATATCGAGGAGGATTTCTGAATTCACCAATATATCCTTATGATTTAGTTATTAATATATTAATTCTAAAAATAAATATGAAATCTAGAAATTAATTAAGTCTAATTTTAGTTACTCTAGTATCAGGGATGGCAATTTGTTCCTTGGAACGGGTACAAATGACGATGAGATGGAACCTTCCAAATTTAAATATGAAAAATAAATATGAAGAACTCTGGTTTCCTTGAATTACAAAAAGTTTTACATATGAGGTACTACATCATTCATTGATTCAACAAATTAATGTATTTACTCATGAACATGGCTTTAAAACCCGAACCAGACTAATCTGTCGAGAATCGATCCTTAATTCGATCCATCGAATGACTAAAACCCATTTTAGTCATTAAATTGGATTGATCTGAGGTTGAACCGATAAAACAGTATTGAATCGCCAATTTAATCGTCAGGTTAGAAAACTGGTGATGTAAATATGACATCGAACCGATAACATTATTATGAAATTTATTAATTATTAAAGCTTTAAAATTTTATTACATCATATTGACATCAACCTGACATTATCGATCAAACCATCTAACTCGGGTCAAGGGAGTGTAAAAACACTTTGCACAGCACGTACCTTTATTTTATAAATTATTGATTATATTATTTGTTAAAATAAAAATAACAATGCATGTATGCTAGTCAGACAGATAACATTATTTGTCTTGTCTTAATTCAAGGGTCCATATGTCTTGTCTTAATACATTAATTTCTCTCTTTATTTCTCCTTCTCTATTGTGTTCACCCTTAGAATTGACTGGTGAACACTTTTAAATTCACGAGGGCCACAAATTTTGTTCCTCTTTTTTTGCTTTTTCTTAGTTGACTATTTGACTTTATTTTGTAGTACGTATTTCACACGTTTCTATTACTATGCAGTCTATACCCTATGCTATTGCCAGGTTAGAAAAGTAAGAACGAAAATAAACTAAATAATAAAACAAGAGAAAATAGAGTGTATCGTGAATTTTAAGAAAAAATTGTTGAAGAAATAGAATTAAAACTATTTATTATGATAAGAGAATTAAAAAACCTTAAAAAAAAAAAAATTTAATCGTAAAAAATACAAAAACCTTCAAGAAAAGTATATGTAAATCTAAATACAGTATAGTTTTTTGTTTTTAAAAACAAAAGATCCAATAAATCTTTTAAAAATGTATTTATGCGTTTGGTAGAAATGAGTCGAATTATTTAAAAAAATAAAAAATAAAACAGTTTTTGAATACAATGATAGAAACTACTGTAAAATTAGAAAACGATTAAATGTTGGTTTCATAATTTTCTATAGCTTTTAATCTGACAATAATTTTTAAATATTATATTAACGTATTTTTAAAAATTAACAACATTAAGATACAACTAAAAATTTGAATTGTATTATAGTTTCTAAAAACTATTTTTGAATAATAATTTATTAAAATTATTGGGTGTTTGAGATTTCGCGGACGTTAATGAGATTAGAAATTTAACCCAGTAATATACGACTTAGAGAATAGAGTGAAAAGAAGAAAAACAAAAGTTCTTGGTGACATGATTTGAAATTTGAGTCATATTTGTCTCCCAAATCACAAATTTTGAGCCCATTGACTTTAGTTTTTCTTTACTTTCTCCCAGTCTATAAGTTATAGAGAAGTGTCTTCTTTCTTCTTCTTCTTCTTCCAAATCAAAATTTTTTTTTTTTTAAAATTAAACTTATATACAATAATCAATTTTAATTGAGTAGAGTGATTGAATTTTAATTGATATTATAACATGCACGTATTTATTAGTTCCCTATATATGGTCAAGAAATATTCTTTCATATTATTATTTTTCTTAAATATCAATAAGTTCATTCTATGTCTAACCATTTAACCAACAAGAGAAAGAATTGTATTGATCTCAACTTAGGAAGAGCATTTATACATTGATACAAAAATGGATTAATGAAAGAGATTTTAGTCTGTATATAAAAATCTCTATATCATTAGTGAGTTATTTTACTGAATTATATTTCTACTATTTATTTAAACGTCTAAAATATAACAATTGAGGAATCGATTATTGATATTTCAAAATTTGTATGAAAATTTTTGTTATTTCATAAATATCAGGTCAATGTCATCGACACATTTTAATAAAAACATTATGTCATTTTTACTGCATAGTGACACAAGTCTTTTAAGTGGGAACTTAGTTTTAACCAATTTGCAATAGGGAAAATCTATTTAATTCCAACTTTTAGACCACTCAGGACTTATATTATAGAGGTCGACCACCTAGTGCCTTAATTTCTACAATTGGGCACGTTCAGGGTCATTTATTTGTTGTAATAGAGAAGAAAAAATTATTGAGATTTGCAAAATCGACCATAAGAGTTTTATTAAGGATATTATATGTGATAATTTCGTCAAGATCTCTTCATTAGTTACGTGTAAAATGCATTAGCGTACTCTTTATATTCGGATGCAATCTATATCAAAGTAGTGCAAATAAATCACCAACGCATGACTATGTTCGCATATTACAAGAACTTCAACTTTAGGACCTCGCATCAAGTTCAGCGTCGAAGCAAACCAAAATTTTTGAAGAATATATTAAGAGAGAGTTGGATTTTGTTAGACAATGTACCAAATATTTTTTTAGTCAGGTATGAAATATACTGTCAAATATTCGATATTGTTCCACAAGATCTAAATTCATTTAAGGTGAGAACCAAAAGCCAACTACTAGTTGTTAACCTTTATGGATCCATTAATTTTATATATCATTTCTTCATTGGTTTAGTCCTTATTCACGATCTCAATTAATTTTTTTTTTTTTTTTAAAGCAAAGTCTTCTACAGTGTCATAATTGTCTCGTGTGACACAAATCTTCACTTTTCTCCCCTATAATCCCCACTTCTTTGGATCAGCCAAAACAATTGGCTAATGCAAAAGTAGCATTCAATTACAGGAATAAATTTTTTCATAAAAGTAAAAGCAAACCGTGTTGACTACTTCGAATTGGAAAAATCTAACATTGATTCTAGGGTTGGTGGGACATTTTGCTGTGCCCTTTATTACTTTTCTTTCTAGACGACAAGCCCTCGTTGATTTATAAATCTTTCAAAAAATATGTAATACTTGTTTACTTCTCATATTTGTTGTCAAAAAATAAAAATAAAAATCATGTATATAACTAAAAAAATGTAAAAATAACACCATAAATCTCTATATTATTAAGTTTTAATTGTTAAAATAAACAATAGGAGAGCAATTTGGTAAAATTTTCCAACTTATAACATAATTAATTTGAACGGCTCATTAACAGTTTATTAACAATGGAAATTTTTTTGTTATTTCAAAATTTTCATAAAGATTTTATTATTATATCATATCTCAGGGAAGTCAACCCTAATATTCAAGAGTAAACGACTTTTTCCCACCCAATGTTTGCCTTAATGATACTTTCCCACCCAAAAAGTTTTAAAATACCACTTTCCCACCTAAAGTTTATATCCCGTTAATACCTAAAATACACTTTACTTTTTCAACCAACGTTCTGTGAGCTACCAAGAGCCAGAGTGAGAGAGGTTTTATGGAAGAGAGGCCGATGGATCAAATGGTGGTGAACGATTGAATATTCGCCTCTAGAATCAGCTAAAAATCAACTAAGAACAAAGAGATCAAGTATCAAAGTAAAATGAGTTTTATAGAGAGGAAATCAGAGGTTCAAATGGTGGTGATGGAGTGAATTTTTACTGCCGTAATCAGCTAGAATTGACTTTGGATAGTAATAGAATATAAATTTTGGATGTAAAAGTGATAGTTTAAAACTTTTTTTTTTTGGTGAAAAGGGTCGTTAAGGCAAACTGTGGGTTGGAAAAAGTCGTTTACCCAATATTCAAATACAAAAAGTACATGCCAGAATTTTCTGGTAAGTTAGCATTATTAGAACATGTGATTTATGATTTCTCGCTCTTGTTGACAAAAAAAGTCTCACAAATTTCAAACTAATTAATTAAAAAAACATATCAAATCAAACCAACCCACTCCGTTTATAGAGTTTATTATTATTATATAATGAAAACAAAGATCTTAATAATAGGAGTATTTAATATTTTGACTAAAATTCAGTCACTAATAAATAACTTAAAATATCAACTATGATATACAAAGCTTTTACTCTATAGCTTAAAGGCAAACAAGAAAAATAAATTGGTAAACTGTTTTCACTATCTTTTTCTTACAAATATGACATGACAGTTTGTAATTTGTCAAATAGAATCTATTACAAATTGACCAATTACGAACTTTTACATCCTATTTGTAAAAAAAAATTAGTGAGAAGTATTTACCAGTGTAGTTTTACCCAAAGATAAATATTGGCCGTTAACTTAAAAATAAAAAATCAAACAACCATAGCTTGTTTTTTTATTCACACGCTAATTTTTTTTTAAATATTTAGAGTTAAGAATTTTCATGTTAACTATAATATATAAAGTTTTTAACATGCAAATTAAAGGAAAACGATTTATCATTAAGTTAGTAATTGGCTAAGTTGTAAATGGGTTTCGCCTGTTCGTTATGGGTCTTGTCTACTCAATTATGAACAATCACGTTAAAATTATGAAAGAAAATGCGTTAAATTATGAACTAATATGTGTGTGTTGTCATTGTGGGGCTTGCCTAATTTCAAAAATCCATATATAAATGTTCACATCTACAGAAAAACAAAACATGTCACCATTTATAGACTCCATTTAATTTCTTTAACTTTACCCTCCAAAAGCCATGGCCACCGTCGCCACCGCTGCCACCACCACCATCCCAAAACTCATCCCAATTCTTCTCATAATCCTCCTCTCCACCACCCTAACCTCTGCAAAATCCAACAACAACTTCTCCAAAACCCTTTCTCCAAAATCCCTTGGCCTCAAAAAGCAAAAGCTCAGCCACCTCCACTTCTATTTCCACGACATTGTCGGCGGCAAAAACCCCACCGCCGTTCGCGTCGCCCAGGCCGCCATGACCAACAAATCCCCCACCCTCTTCGGCGTCCTGGTCATGATGGACGACCCTTTGACGATGCAGCCGGAACCCAGCTCCACCCCGGTGGGGAGAGCGCAGGGGATTTACTCTTCGGCTTCTCAAAGCGAGACCGCATTGTTGATGGTGATGAATTTTGCATTCACTCACGGTAAGTATAACGGCAGTACTCTCAGTGTTCTTGGCCGCAACGCCGTGTTCAATACCGTGAGGGAATTGCCGATCGTCGGCGGGACGGGGCTTTTCCGGTTTGCTTCCGGCTATGCTCAGGCGAAGACTCGTACTTTTGACTTGAAGTCTGGCGATGCTGTTGTGGAATATAATGTTTATGTATTTCATTATTGAATTAATTAAAGTTTAATTTCGGTTTTTGTTTTAAAATTTTGGAAAGATTTTGAATAAATTAATGAATTATTGTCATCCTTTTGTTGGCTTAATCACATGTGTGTCTTATAATTATGCTAATTTTTATTCAATTGGGTTAACTGAATTAATGGGTTTATTTATTTTCCTTTTATAAAATTATTAAAAAAATTGTTATTTTGTAAAAGGGTGTTTGATATTTTTAAGAGGGTTTTTGATATTTTGTCGAAATACTAGAAAAGTTTAGTTAATTATTGAGAGATTTTTAATATTTTCCTAACGAAATGGATGAATTTAGTATTAAACGATCTTATAATAAGGGTGTCAATCGAGCCGAGTTCGAGTCAATCAAATTTCGACTTGACTCAGTTTGACTTGAGTTCGCGCTCGAAAAGCTCAATTGGAAAAGCAAAAAAAAAAAAAACTGGAGAGTTTTTTTGGTGAGTTCGAGCTCAAACTCAAATTTCCAATCTTGAGCTCGAGTTCGAACTCAAATTTTCATTGTTAAGCTTGAGCTTGACACTTTAGCAAACGAGCCGAGCTTAATTAGCCTAAAACTCTGATCGGCTCAACTTGTTTACACTCCTATCTCATAAGATGGAAATAAAATAAACCCTACATTAACAGTAGTATATTATGCTACATAATAATTATTTTTGCTGGCAAAAAATTAATCATTTCTTGTGAATTTATTGGTTAATTTCATTTGATGTTGAAAAATAGCTAAGTCAAAAATGCTCTAGTGGTATTAGACATCCCTGAAAAATATTATAAAACCCTATTAATCATTTAGAAAGAAAAAAATCCCCTAAAGCACAATATATTTAAAAAAAATTAAATAATTAATAGACGTTTCCAACTTAATTATCTTTCTTGAGCGCACGAAAAAAACTCATCATCTGCTTGAAAACAAACAAATGGAAACATCATCTACTTTGAAAACAAACAAAATCCCGTGCCTTCTCTACCACAAATGTTGGTGAGAGTCACTTTTAATCCATATTTTTGAGAATAGTAAAATTAAAATTTTAAAAATAAATATCATGTTAAGAGAGACGAATCTAAATCATATACAACATAGTTTTAAGTATAAAGGGCGATTATACTCAATTTAAAATTTTAATTACTTGATTATTAATTTCTAACCATATATATTTATATAATTAAATATAATATAATATAAAATAAAGTTAAATATAGATAACTAGCATATAAGGATCCATGCCCATAAATGGTAAGAAATAACTAGCTTTTGATATGGTCCATATGGACCTCACATTTTTTGTGAAATTTATTTATGTGAATACCGAAGCTTGGGCGGCCAAAGAATTTGGACAATAAAGCCGAAAGACAGTTTTTTTTTTCCGATATAGACAAGTTAAAATTTTTTTTTAGGTGTATCTAACTAATCCCTCAGAATCAGTCAGATAAGAGTTCTAGTAACTACTCCTATTTGTAATTAAAAAGATATTCGAATTTAAGATCTCTTGAATAATATATTCAAGAGTCCTTATCGAATCACTTAATCATCCAGTTAGTTTAAAAAAAAAAAAAAATTTCTTTTTTCTTTTACTATAATTTATGCCTAAATAATTTATATAATCTGATGGGCCAAAAAAAAAAAAAAATGTATTAAAGCAAAGAATATTACTAATCATTTAAGTTCTTCTATACAAACATATGTATCATTAACGGAATGAGTGAATGTATGTATAAAATCAACTCATTAAATGTTTAATAAATATATATAAATAATGTGTCACTCAAAGATTAATGTTTTATCAATTTGTATGCATTAATTTATACATGTAGTACCACTCACAAAGTAATTCTCTATTTAGAATATCCTAATAATTTCATCATGACGATTCTTGAATATCGTTAAATTCATCTCATTGTATTAAAATAATATCTTATAACTTAAATCCAATTGGTAATTCTATATAAACACGATAATAACAAAATTAATATCAAAATATATTAGTAAGAGAATAATTAGATTAAAAAAAGAAAAAAAGAAATAGTACCTTTTCAATTACAAGAAGACCTTCGTTGACCTCCTTTTATAGCCTTTTAGACCTTGAAGGAAAAATTACAAAAAAAAAATTATAGCCTTTAATAGCTTGAAAGTAAAACTACAAAAATTCAAACTATAATTGCTAAAGTCAGCTCATGCTTAGCTGGATTCTTTTTCCTAGACATTAACCTTTGAGCAACATTATGCTCACAAACACTTTTCATTAACTTTCTCTCATAAATACCACATGTTAGTTCACAATTCGTCAATTCACATGGGTCTTACTTGATCAAACAAATCACAAACTCTCACATGGAGTTAGTAAAAAAGATTTGTTAGGTTAGTATTATTGTTAACCTTTACACCAACATTTTTTATTTTTTTCTTTTCGGCCTTCATTTTGAGCTCCCTGAATAACCTTATTCTACTTCCAAGTTTACGGAAAAAATGGAGCTATTGGTAATTCACTAGTAAACTAAAAAAACCTCATGTCTTTAAGACATCCAATTTCAAAGTAAGAAAATAATTTTTTTCATGGCACCTCATAAATACCCTTCATTCATTCATTCATTATTATTATTGTTTTATATTTTAAAAAAGTTAATGACTCATTCCTTTCACTTGTGCTATATACTCCTACCATTGTTATTTCTAAAATAATTTTTTACATAATTAAATTGAAAGTTCAGAAAAAAGTAAAGCTAAATACAATCTTTACAAATAATCTCAAGAACATGATACAATTAAACAACACAAAAAATATATAAACTAAGATAACTACCAATACTTTGAAGAAAAAAATAGCAATAATATTTTGTATTACTTATAATCTGATATATCTCATTGCAAATCTTCTTTATTTCCATTAAAACTATCTTTATTGTCCTAAAATGATTTGAATAGCATAAAAAAAAATTGGGGTTTATGAGATAATAGTGGGGTGTCAAAAGTAAAAAATAGAAAATTATAGTTGATTTGTATAATTAATATAAGGATGAATTTCTCATTATAAAATTTATTAAAAAGTGGGGTTTCTTTAGTCCATTAATGAGGTGTCAATAGATCTATTTTTAGAGAAACCAACTCAAATTTTCTAAGCTAAATTCATCTCAAATCTTGCTTCTAAAATTTTATATATCCAGAGATTCAGACCTAGGTCTTGTAAAGTTTTTACTAGTATTTTCATTCATAATTTGATTTAATTTCCATGATTTTGATAATATAATTTTTTTTTTTATTCTAATAGAAGGAGAACTATTATATATACACCAATAGAAATTTTTTTTTGGATAAATATACGGACAATATATTTTATTTGCATTTCTCAAACTGTTTTCCTTTCTAAAACTATTATTGATCTTAGAAAATTATGGTATTTGTGATCCTAATATAATATAATACAAGATGGCATATTACATAATGGGCTCATGGGCTTGGTTGGATTCTATCAATGGGCTTTGGTATAACTAAGTGATTGCCCATGGGGTTTTTAGCTCAACGTAAATTTCCAAAAACATATATATGATTGAAGTGAGGAAAACTAGTAATCTTTACTTAATAACGTAAAATTTTGGTTAATATCAAATTTGTTTCTCTTCTCCCAAAAAAAAAAAAAAAAAAAAAAAAAAAAAAAAAAAAAAAAGAGAAAAATCTTGACTTTGAAACTCTCACAGTTCAGTCACTTTCATATTTTTAGGTAAGGATTTAAATCCGAATTTGAGATCGCCCCTAAAAAAATTTGCTTACATATGCTAATAAGTTCTTGTGCTATAAAAGAGCAAGCATCTCTATCTAATATATAATTATATTAAAACCATGTTTAAATACCGTTAGATCTACTCATTGACTTGAAATGACATTTTATATATAAGAATCTAACAATGAATATGTATGATTCTAATTATATCAGGACGGTCCTGACTAAAGAGCTATTGTATATATAATTTTTCAAGTTTTGTATCATCTAACTAGCTAGGTTTGAATAATATCAAATTTTGGTGACATTAGAAAATGTACCAAATATTGTATCCTTAGAAACGTATGCTATCTTTACTTGATAAATAATATTTCTGTTGCAATACATATTTCCAAGATTCAGATTTCGATCTCATTTCTATGCATTTTCATGATTTTGATTACCTCCTTGAATTATATTTAATAAATGAATTTGACATTCTCTGTTTTAAATGAATTTTATTATTTATATAAAAAGAAACCTTCATTCTATCAAAGAAGAGAAACGTCTTCTTAGGAGTGGAGATAAAGAAAAAATATTTATCATGTTGTTATATACAATAACCTTTATTAATTATAAATATATATGAATATAAGAGTAATGTTATTGCAATGTAGTATATGATAAACTACATTTGAGTGATCGAGTGATTGGATAGAGACTTTTGGATGTATTACCCAAGAGATCATGAATTCAAGTCTCTCATTAATTACTAATAAGGATAACTACTAAAACTCTTACCAATCAATAGTTCTAATGTCCTGAGAGATTAATTGAGGTGCACGTAAGCTGGTCCGAACACTTTCTGTCATATATATATATATAGATATATATATAGTTCTACTAATGTGTTTAATATGTTAAAGCCATGCAAAGACGTTCAATCAATGATTTTCATGATAATTATTTAATCTTTTTAGTTAATGTTATATTGATGTTGCATATAAAATATTTATCTTCATTAATTAATATAGCAATGATTAAAACAAAAATTAATTAAGGATTAATTTACTCGATAAAGAGAAGCTTTATTTCGTTAATTAAGGATTATATAAGCTCGTTCATTTATTTCATTCTCCAAAATTAAGCTCAAACTAGTTCATTTCCATGGTCAAATCCTTCATTACTCTCTCTCTGTTTCTTCTAATTATTTTCTCCACTCTCATCTCTGCAAATCCTGGTCGAAATTTCTCCGAAACTCTATCTCCATCTTCTCTAGGGCTCAAAAAACAGAAGCTAACCCACCTTCACTTCTACTTCCATGATTTCATCACTGCAAAACACCCAACAACTCTCCAAATCGTCCAGCCAGCCACAACCAATAACTCATCTTCAACTTCCTTCGGCTCTGTGTGGGTGATGGACGATCCTTTGACCATCGCGCCTGAGCTTAGCTCGAAGCTTGTAGGAAGAGCGCAGGGGTTTTATGGTTCTGCATCACAAAGTGAGTTTGGATTCTTGATGGTGTTAAATTTTGCTTTCACTGGAGGCAAGTTCAATGGTAGTACTCTTAGTGTTTTGGGGCGCAATACTATTTTTTCCGCGGTGAGGGAAATGCCAATCGTCGGTGGTAGCGGTGTTTTCAGGTTTGCTCGTGGGTATGCTCAGGCGAAGACTCATACTGTTGATTTAAATACTAGAAATGCTGTCGTGGAGTATAACGTTTATGTACTCCATTATTGATTGGAATTTAACTTTATTTTATTTGGTGTATTATTTATTTTCTTTTACTCTTATGTATGTTTCCTTGTGGTCTCTTAAAAATGTATGACAGTTTTGAAATAAATATTTATTTTATGATTAATTGCATCTTTTTGGTAAAAACTCTACATTAATGTGATCACTATTACATTATGAGAAAAGGAAATTTGTAAAATAATTAAATTTTGATAGAGTGGTCTAATGGTAGAAGGAGAATTTGGATATACATAAGCTATAAATCCATGTTACATTTCTCTTCTCCAAAATCCTATTACCTTATAAGACAAGTTCAATGATAATTAAGTAATTAACCATCGCCAAGTGACTTGATGGTAAACGAATAAAAAAAGGTTTCATGAATTCTTAAGTTCAAGTCTCCACATGCCTTAATACGGTTGATCACTGAAAGACTTATTTGGTTGTCAATTTCAAAGTCCCGGAAGATTAGTTGAGGTGCGTGCAAGCTAGCCCGAACACCCTTGATAGTTTTTCTCAGTGTTTTGGGGTGCAATGCCATTTTTTCGGCAAAGAGGGAAATGCTTATCAATGGTGGTAGCGGCGCTTTCTGGTCTGCTCGTGGCTATATGCTTAGGTAAAGACTCACACAGTTGATATAAACACTAAAAATGTTGTCGTGGAGTACAATGTCTATGTCCTCCATTATTGACCAAAAACTATTATATATCAACCATAAATATATTGGTGTGAACTGATCAATATTTGTTATAAAAGAAGAAAGGTTACAAACCATATGTATTGTGATCAATTAGTAGAGTAATTTAAACACTATATATGGGTTTATCTATGAAATTAAGAATATTTTTGTGCTCTATTTGTACTGCTTTAACAACCTCATTAAATTTATTGTATCTCTTTAGTTTGTGTATGATTTATTTTTTCATACATGTATATCAATCATAACGTTTGTCTTATGCTTCGGCGTGATCTCTTCACAACTTTTGGGTAAAAGCTCTATATTAATATTGTTATGCCTAAAAAATCAAGGCTGGCATAAGCTCATGCCAGCACGGGCTAATCAGAGTTCAAGAAGGCTTTGTGTTGTCCCGACGCTGCCACGTCACGCAAGGATGGAAGAGGTAAGGCTATCGTCAGTGTGGCAGGTGAAAGCCTGACTTGTGAGTGGCTAGGAATGATCCACCTGCCTAAGCCCTACGCGATTTAAGGATATCTCCTGTGCAGACAACCAATGGGAAGCAGGTTAGGAATTATACCACACCTGCCCGACTACAAAATCATGATTACTACCTTGAATCCCTTGACTATAAATAGGGGGCTCCTTTCTCATTTAGGGGATTGGCTCATTTCTTTAGTTTTCAAAAGCAGACTCTCTCTCTGTATTTAAGTTTTCTTTATATTGTAACTTAGCTCGCTGTACGCGACCTGACTGTAATCATCCATTAATACATATATAGTGGACATAAGATTCTCTTTTGAGCATCCGAACCACTTTAAAAATCGCTCTTGTCTCTTCTCTCGTTGCACATTTCCATATCACGTGAGAGTCGTTGGTATCAAAATCAAGCATCAACAATTTGGTGCTAGAAGGAGGGTCTGATTAAGTATCCGCTCTTCATCAGGAATCTCTGACCGATTGGTCATATCCATCAGCAAATGGCTCGTGGTTTTGAAACTGAGCGAACCAACCTCGACAATGAGGAAATCCCCCGGGTATAGGATGTCACTTCTCCCGAAGTGCCTCTAGTCCAACACAGTACCATGGTGGATATTCCTTCGAGCTCACAACTCGACCCAGCCATGATGGATTACCTAGAGAGGTTCAACAATACTCTTCAAATGGTTAGCCAAAGTTTAGACCGTTTGGATCGGGTCGTACCACCAGAGTCCGACAAGGCGGTGCCACCTCCAAAGACACCTATAGGTCGCACGAAAGCGTGGAAAAGGGAGAAAGCCCGTACCACGCGCACTGTAGCGCGTAAGAGCAAGGGAAAACAAGTGGCGAACAGTGGGCTGAAAGGCTCCGAGGGACTAGCGAACACCGGTCATGCAACAGGTAGAATACCCGTGGCATTGCGACTTAGCGACATGTCACAGCATGAGCCATCCCACGCCACGTCGCATGGGCACTCCCACAAAAGTGCAAGGTAGGGAGATTCCCAATTCACCAACATTATGACCTCGACTGTCATCATGTGGGAAACCCCCATCGTTTGTGGGTTGTTCTGACCACCGTGGAGGTTAGGAAAACTCCTCGAGCTATTCAATGCCTTCACATGGCCCCAACCAGCGTGTGTTGAGGTTCGCCGGAGCTTTCGGCCGAGTTGAGGAAGAGTCCGATTTGCAGTCTTTCCTTAACCGCAACTGTGAGAGTTGAACCCATGTTACGGAAAGTGATCCTCAGATAGCTCCACTATCTCAGATTGAGGAATTACAACGAGTTTTGTATCAACTTAAAGCTCAACAGAATGAGCGTGAGAAGGTCGCTGAGGCGTCTCCCTTTTTTCCAGCAGTGTTAGCCGCCCCTCTCCCGTCGAGATTCAGAATGCCCGATATGTGGGCGTTCGATGGGAATTCTGATCCACAGGATCACCTCTACGAGTTCAACGACCTTATGGAACTCCACCAAGTCTCCTACTTGGCCAAATTGTCCCTGCTTGGCAATAAATTTGACTGCCCATGCCAAGCATTGGTTTAGATTGCTTCCCGCAGGATCTATCAGCTCGTGGCAACAAATGAGCTTGTCATTCTTAAGGCACTTCCAGGTGAAAAGGAAGTTCTCGATACCGTTGAGCTATCTAAGCAACATACAGTAGGAGACGAATGTGTTTCTTTAGTCTTACATAGAAAGATTCCACAAGGAATTCCAGAAAGTGCCTCACACTCCTGAAGAGTTCGTTCGAACTCTCATTATTATGGGGGTTCGCCCGCAGATTGACTTGTGGAAAGAATTACAATCTAAGGACAATGTTTCCCTCACTCGCTTCTCCGACCTCACTGAGAAGTATCTCTAAATCAAAAATTTCATGGCTGCTCTTAATCGTCATGACCCCGGTTCCTCGACTAATGCTCCTAACCAAGGGGAGAACAGTAAAAGGGCTGATTGCATATGGGCTAATGACGATCAGCGGAAAGGAAAGAAGCAGTGATTTGAGCCCAAAAAATCTTATGCCTAAGTTCCCTGTCACAATTACGACAAAAGCCAATACACTCCTTTGAATGCCTCAGTGTTGGCCATTATGGATAAATCAAAGGAGGCTAGCCTGCTCGGAGAGCCAGAGCCCATAAAGAATCCCCCTCAACCAAGAACAACAAAAAATATTGTTGCTACCATTGGGATAATAGGCATCACAACGATAAGTGTCGGGCTCTCAAGCAAGTAATTGAAGACCTCATCAGGCAGAGGCACTACAAGGAGTATGTTGATGGTCTGACTCCCATTCAGGAAAAGGATCAAGAGGAACAAGGGAAAAAACGCCGTGGTCATAAGGGTTTCTACTGTGTGGGGATAATTTTTGGAGGACCATACCTCACAGGAAATTCTCGAGGTGCCCAGGAAAGGTACGCTCGGAAAGCTTGTCATGACCCCGTGAGTGTGATGAGCACGACATCGCGACCTGCTAAGGTTTACAGGGAAGAAGAGATTACCTTCTTAGAGAAAGACATGGTGCGATTGCATCATCCCCATGAGGATGCATTCATCACCGTGCCTGAAATAGGTCGGTGCAAAGTCCACAGGATGTTAGTGGATAATGGAAGCGCTGTGAATATCATGTTTTTGTGAGCTTTTGAAAAAGTGCAACTGGACGAGGCAGACCTGAAGCTTGCCTCTATCCCTCTCTACGGTTTTACTGGGGATCATCTAATTCCTAAGAGAACGATCGCACTTCTTGTCATGTTAGGTGAAACCAACAAAATGACCAAGATGACAAAGTTCTTGGTAGTAGACTGTCCGTTCGCCTTTAATGGCATTCTGCAACAACCTCTACTATGAAGTTTTAAGGCCGTCACCTCCATCTATCATTTGAAAATGAAGTTCCCCACTCTGATAGGGATTGAGGAAGTAAAAGGATCTCAACGCGAATCTCACGACTGCCACGTAAGAGCGTGTAAGGGAAAATGAAGGCCAATAGGCATCCTCAAGCAAGCTATGGCGATCAGCAAGATGGAGCTGCATCCTAGCCCAATAGAGGACAACATGGACCCACACATCTAGGAGTGCCCTTATAGTAGGCCAGTTGAGAATCTATTTGAGATATCAATTGATCAAAATGAGCCGACTCGAGTGTTAAGAATTGGAAGTAATCTCAACCCTAGCTTGCTAAAAGCTTAATGAGCTTCCTTAGAGAGAATGTCGACGTCTTTGTATGGATGCATGCTGATATGATCGGTATTAGCCCGAATATGATATGTCATGCACTCAATGTTGACAGTGCAGCCAAGCTAGTTCGCCAGAAGAGAAGAGCCATGGATCCGGAACACTATGTTGCCTTGAAAAGTGAGGTAGATAAGCTCATTTAAAACAGGTTTATTCAAGAGATGCGTTACCTGAGTTGAGTTGCTAATCTAGTCTTAGTAAAGAAGCCCAATGGAAAGTGGCGAACATGCGTCGACTTCACCGACCTCAACAAAGCCTATTCGAAAGATAGTTTTCCCTTGCCAAGGATCGACCAACTCGTCAATGCCTCATCTGGGCACGAGCTGCTGAGCTTTATGGACGCATACTTAGGGTACAATCAGATCCCGATATACGCACCTGACGAAGAGCATACCTTGTTCATTACAAATTGAGGACTGCACTATTACAAGGTCATGCCCTTTGGCCTAAAAAACGCTGGGGCAACCTACCAACGGCTGGTTAACCGTATGTTTTTCGAGCAGATCAGAAAGTTGATGGAAGTTTATGTTGATGACATGCTGGTCAAGTTGCATGTCACTTTAGATCACATAACGTATCTCGCTGAGATGTTTAACGTACTTTGAAAGTACAGAATGAAGCTCAACCCTCTTAAGTGCTCATTTAGAGTATCCTAAAGAAAGTTTCTACGGTATATGGTTAACCAAAAGGGGATTGAAATGAATCCCGAGAAGATCCAGACTCTCCTTGAGGTGGCATGGTCGCTACCTGCCATGAAAATATGTTAGCGAAAAAGTCACCTTTACAAAAAAAAAAAAAAAAAAAAAGTCCTTAGTGTGTAGATACTTATGGGCTAGAGGTTCCAAACATTCTCCTGGATTGAAAAAACTATACTTTCATAACTTAGTAGTAGTCATGAGTAGTCTCGCGTCGCGGCTCTGTTAGGGTAGATGACCAAATGTCACAATTCGGTTAAAGTCTATTAGAGCCGTCAACCTAGTCGTCTTATTTTCTACAAAGAGACAAGAAGTTCGTTAATTTCTCTTATAGATAAGGAGCTAAAGAAAAAGAGATAGTTCATAAACCGAAGGAAAGAAAAACCTACTCGACTCCTTAAATTGGCAAACACCATTGTATTCAAAAAAAGAAAAATTTGGTCTCATAAGCTCCGACATTACTAGGGTAGCCAAATATTCCTCCCTCGATCGAAGATCGCTTAGGGAGGTAGTAAGAGTCTTTATCTTTACTTTTCTTCAAATAGTAAGTGCAGGCAAGCTCCAGTGCTGTTAGCTCGCCAAGACCATTTTTGTCACATGTGATATACATAGCAATCGCTATCATATACGCATTATGCATCAATTATAATGGCGTGACCTCGAAGTGGTTGAGGATCGATCTGATGAAGGGGTGAAAAGGTATCAACACCCCACACTTGAAGATCGCCTCGGAGATTGTGGCCATTCCCTCTAGGGGATTCAGAGCTGTGTATGTCCTATGTTGGTAGACAGCTACACTAAGCGCGAACTAGTCTACCGCTATTTGTATCTCGTCCCAAGTGGCCATCGACAATGTCTCTTGCACAGGACCTGCTGAGGTGCCCGTCGCTTGCAAGCTCGTCCCCTTAGCTGCTCTGGTCGTTGAAGTGTCCATTGCTTCTAAAGTCTGAAAAAGGGGCGACATGCAGAGATGACTCAGTCTCCATACAGTGTTCCGTACGATGATGTGGAAGAGCAAAAGAAACCCTAATTTACTTTCCTTAACCCCTAGAAAAACCCTAAAAACCTTTGGGAATGAATTCCCCAGAATCTGTGCCCCAAGTTCTCACTTTTTATAAAGAAAAAGTTCTTTTTTTACCACTGTCTAGAAACATGCATCATATAAGCTAACCAGACAGTTCATACCCACTATTATTGTAAAGTCAAGGTTTAAACAGAAATAATAGAGAAAAACGAAGGAGAAGTCTTTCTTACCTCTTGACTGTTGGGGACGAACATCTTGTCATAACAAAGAGTGTGCATCAATTGGAAGAAGAATAGATTGATTTCGCGAGCGCAAGAGTTTTGTTTTTTCTCTTTGAAAATGTGAGTTCTATGATAAAACTTGGGGCAAACCCAAGGTTTTATAGGGGGAAAGACAATGATTGGTTTCCCTAGCAAGCGACGCTTGGGCGGGAGACGTTTCTCACCATTGATTATGACCATGTGTCGTTAATCCACGTGAAGAGTAACCTTCATGCTTTGTGGATGCCAATCGACGTTTCCCTCCATTGGAGTAACCAAGCATCGACGCTGTTACCTCCTCCACATTAAATGCTCCCTCATCCGCATTCAATGCTATGAAAGGGAATGTCGTTTCAACATGACTTATATTTAATGCGCATGACTGGCACTTATTACGCAAGAGACACATTTATCAGAATAAAGTTTATTTTATTAACCAAACCAACTGTCAAGCGCTACGAATAACATCTGAAGAGGTCGTTCGAGTAAAACACTCCATGTATCGATTTCGAGACAATGTGATCCCTTGTTTTTGGTAAAAGTGTGCTAAGAATTTTTAGGTCGCGAGCGACGGATGAAATTCAAAGCATGATTGTATAGCACTAAGTAGTGTCCGACCCAGGTTGCTGAACCTGTGGGAGAAGGCCGCCTCAGGTCACTTGTGCTATTCTTAGAGACCTATTTTGTGACCTCTTTACAACTCGATCAAGCGTCACTCGGGATAAGTCAAGTCATGGCATAATCATGAAGTTCTCAAGGTTCAATCCCTAAACCTTAAAAACTGGGGGGCTTTTGTTATGCCTAAAAAATCAAGGCTAGCGTAAGCTCACGCCAACAAAGGCCAATCAGAGTTTATGAAGGCTTTGTGCCGTCTAGACGCTACCATGTTGCACAAGGACGGAAGAGATAAGGTTGTCTTCAGTGTGGCAGGTGAAAGCCTGGCTTGTGAGTGGCTAGGAATGGTCCACCTGCCTAAGTCCTATGCAATTTAAGGATATCTCCTGTGTAGACAGCCAATGGGAAGCAGGTTAGGAATTATACCACACTTGTCCGACTGTAGAATCATGATTACTACCTTGAATCCCTCGACTATAAATAGAAGGCTCCTCTCTCATTTACAAGATTGGCTCATTTCTTTAGTTTTCAAAAGCAGACTCTCTCTCAGTATTTAAGTTTTCTCTAGATTGTAACTCAGCTCGCTGTACGCGACCTGACTATAATCATCCATTACTACATATATAGTGGATGTAGGATTTGCTTTTGAGCATCCGAACCACTTTAAAAATCGCCTCTTGTCTTTTCTCTCATTGCACATTTCCATATCATGTGTAATTTCTGAGTTCGCTTAGCACTTTACACGTGTAAGTCGTTGGAGTCGAAATCAAGCATCAACAAATATATATACATATATATTATGTCATGAGAGAAGGGTACTCTTAAATTCGTAATTAATCAGTGTCACATTTCCCTTCTGCAAAATCCTATTAACTTCTTCTGATTATAAATAAACAATATATATTTATATGTAATCCCCAACCATTTAAATCTCAGATCAACATTCCTTGTTTTCGTTTTGCGTTGTTGCTTTGTTTAGCTTTTGTGTTTCGTTGTTTCGTTTAGCAATTATTTAGTTGTCTTAGTAACTATTTGATTCTTTTGTATCTAACCTAAGGCTTGTCCTATGGTAGGGTGATCATTTTTTATATGCCTTTTGTAAACTCTTTCTCTTTTCTAACGAATATTTACTTACCCAAAAAAAAAAAAAAAAAAAAAAGATTATTATGTATATAATTTAAAGTATATAAGCTAATTACATAATATGTTGAATGCATATTAAGTTAATTATATATATGAATTTACATTGAAGTTATTTATTACATGTTGTAGAACATTAAGTCGTGCAATTTTCACAACATAAAAAATCCGAAATGTACATGCTTTTGTTGTCAAATGTTCTAAATAATGTGCAATATTACTCATTGTCATATCCTTCTTTTTTTGTTTTTTTGTTTTATATTATAATCGGAGTGTTTGGACTAGTTTGCGCGTCTCTCAACTATTCTCTAGGGACCTTGAAAATACAGTGGCCACCCCTATTAGAGGTCGTTGGTCTTAAGGAAATGACTTCTTGCCTACCATATTCAGAAGATGCTAAGGTTATACCAGTTGACCAACATGATGTGAATGATGACAAAGACTCCTTAAATCAAGACACTAAAGCTACAAGATCTTTAAGATATCAATCTGTTGACTTGTAAATTAATTCAATTACTTTGTAAATAGATACAATCTCCCTTAATTGTCTCAATTATGTAAGTCTTGTAAATCTCTCCATATTCGTATTCTTCTAGTTATACTGAAATATAGCTCTCTCTAATCTCATCTTGAATGAGACATTTCTAAAGACTATTGAATTGTTTTGTGGTATCAGAGCCTTCACAGTGATAATTTTTTAGAGAGTTTTTTTTTCTTTACTAATGGCTACTTACTCATATCCTTCCACCTTGACTGTTAGCAACTTTATCTCCATTCATTTGAGTCAGACAAACTACTTGCTATGGAAAACACATGTGTTGGCCTTTACAAAAAGTCAAGACTTGCAGGGCTTTCTTGATGGAGAAATGCCACAACCTAAGCCTTTACTTTAAGCGTCTAAGAGCATTGATGCTACTCAGCAAAAGCAAGTTCCTAGTCCTCTGTTTGCTGCTTGGAGACTCTCGGGTCGTCTGCTTAAATGATAGATCACTAGAACCTTGGCAGAGGACGTGTTGGGTCTTGTTGTTGGACTTGATACAACTGCAGATGTATGGAGAGCACTTGAGAATGCCTTTGCTCAAGATTCCAAGGAAAGAGAGTTCAGTGTGATGTAGGAAATGACTTCGTTGCAAAAAGGTACTTATTCTTTACTTGAATATATTAGAAGATTTATGGCAATATGTGATGACCTTGCTGCTATTGGGAAGATTGTTCTAGACCAAAACAAAGTGTTTTGGTTACTACAAGGTCTTGGATTTGGATATGAGACTTTTGTAACCACTATTTTAAAACCCTATGTACCATTCTACAGTGCTATTATTCCTATGCTTCAAAGCCATGAAGCACGAATCAAACGCAGTGGTGGAAATACCCAACCTAAAATGGCATACATGGCACAAAAGGGTTGGAATCAAAACAGAGATAATTGGAATCATAATAAGAAGGGGAACCATCAGTGGCAAAAATCATTTGATTTAAGAGGAAAGGGATTCATTCAAGGTGAGAATTCAAATGTGAACAAGGCCAGTGGAGGGCCTTTCTGTTGCAGGTAATGAGACAAGCAAAGGTGGTTTTCAGCAAGGCATTTTTAAGGAAAATCAGAAAAGTCATGGTTCGAATGAAGCAATGAAAGATGTTCCCATATGCCAGATTTGTGGGAAACGTGGGCACACTGCCCTTAAGTGCTATAATTGGTTCAATCACTCATTTCAAGCAAAAGATATTCCCAAAGCACTAGCAGCAATGACAATTGCAGACTGCCAAGACTTTGCCTAGTTTTTAGATACTAGAGCCACAGCTCATATGACCTCTCATGCTGGTAAACTTTTTAACTTACAGCCTTATAAAGGTAGAGATGGTGTTATGGTAGGAAAAGGTCATACACTTGACATCACACATATTGGTGATGCTCAAGTCAAAGGGAAACCTAAACCAATTACTTTGAAAAATGTTTTGGTGGTGCTAGAAATAAAAAAAAAGTTTTGCTTTAAGTTAGCCAACTTACAAATGACTTACCACTTATGTTTGAGTTTAATTCCAATAGTTTTTTTTATTAAGGACAAGAGAACTCAAAGGATAATGGCGATGGGCCATAGAAAATGGGGTCTCTATGCATTAGAAGAAGGAAAGGCAACATTGTTCTCTTATCGTTTTTAGCAAACTACAAGAAAGGGTTGGCATAAGCGGCTAGGACATCCGCACAATAAAATTGTTGATTTCCTTTCTAAGAAGAACTTTATTTTTATGGATTTTGCAAATAAGTCGCATTCTATATGTAAAAGTTTTCAATTAGGGAAATCTTCCCGTCTTCCCTTTATCAATAGTGACGAGTCTTGTACTAAACCATTTATGAAAATGCATTGTGACTTGTTAGGGCCAACTCCAGTTTGTTCAACTGAAAATTATCGTTATTATGTAATCTTTGTGGATGATCATACACGGTTTACTTGGATCTATCCTTTGAGAAAGAAAACTGAATTTGTGGATTGCTTTGCTAATTTTTGTAATTATATGGACTGTCAATTTGGATCACAAATAAAAGTTTTTCAATTGGATGGTGGATAAGAGTTTATCAGGAATGGATTTCGTAAGTTACTTGCTGATCACGGCAAAATTCATCAGCTTTCATGTCCAAACACACCATAAGAAAATGGACTTGCTGAGCGCAAGCATTGAAAATTTGTGAATTGGAACTAACTATGATGTTTCATGCAAAAGCTCCCAAACGGTATTGGCTTGATTGTTTTACTACCACTGTTCATCTTATAAATAGATTGCCAACCCCAACTCTTAAAATGGACTAACCATACTATAAGTTGTTTGGCAAACACCCTAATTATTCTAGCTTAAGAGTTTTTGGGTGTAGGTGTTTCTCATAGTTGCGGGATTATGCTAAAGATAAGCTTGAACCCAAATCTTTGCCTTGCATCTTTCTAGGTTACAACACATCATACAAAGGTTACAAGTGTCTCTACCTACCTACTGGGCGAATATATATGTCTCGACATATGTTATTTGACGAAGAATGCTTGCCCTTTTCTGATCCGACAACATTGTATGGCTTTTATCAAATTCAGGGAGATCTTCACTCCTACAATGAGTGGTTAGATCCTATTGCCACACATTTAGAAGAATCAAGTCCTCAAACTAATCCTATTCCATCTTCTTCTCAATGTAGTGTAAGTGATACTAAGGTAGACCCTACTATTAGATTCATGCTCAACAACTCTAGACCTGCTGCTCTTATTGAACAATCTCGTAGTGAGGTTCTTGATGACTCATTTAACAATAGCTCCCTTGATGCTTCCATATTGCAAAATAGCACTCATACCTTGGAAAGTGTTGCTCTCCCTGGACCTGCCATCAATAATTCTACGCCATCTCTTAAAGTTTTTCCAAGTTGTCCCTTTTCTACTACTGAAAATGTGCATGATCCTGCTCCTATCATGGCACCTGCACCTTCAATCCCTTATGAATCAGCAGATCACTTTAGTCTCAATGGTAGACCTTCATCCTCATCATCTCTATTGCAGTCAAATGATCAACACTTTGCCTATACGGAGCCACTTGTAGTACAAAAGATTGTGACTCGATCACAAAATGACATCTTCCAACCAAATCCACGGTATGCTTACTTGACTACTTCCTTTGATTCAATTCCATGTGAACCAAAGACTGTGAAATCAGCACTCAAACATCATGGATGGGTTGTGGCTATGAATGAAGAAATAAATGCTCTCAAAGAAAATCAGACATGGGAACTTGTCCCTCGATCAGCCAAGATGAATGTTGTGGGATGCAAATGGGTGTACAAGTCGAAGCTGAAGTCGGATGGGTCCCTTGACTAACTAAAGGCCCGCCTAGTGGCAAAAGGATTTAACCAAAGAGAGGGGATTGATTTCTCTGAAACTTTCTCTCTTATAATAAAGCCAAGGGGTATATGCACAGTCCTCACAGTAGCAGTTGTTGAAGATGGCTTATTCAACAACTTGATATCCATAATGCTTTCCTTCATGGCAATCTACAAGAGCTCGTGTTTATGGAACAACCTCCTAGATTTGTCAATTCGGTACATCTAACTCATGTATGTCATCTCAAGAAGGCACTTTACGGGCTTAAGCAAGCTCAAGGGCTTGGTTTGATAGATTTAGCTCATTTCTTTTGGCATGGGGTTCTTTTGTAATACGACTAATTCATCATTGTTTGTATGCAACTCTCACCATGGCACACTTATTCTTCTCTTAGATGTTGATGATATGATCCTTACAGGAGGTTAGTCGGGCTTTATTGATTGGTTCATTGGCATGTTAGGCCATGAGTTTGTTATCAAAGATTTAGGCATGTTACACTATTTTCTGGGTATTGAGTTCAGTCCTTATTAGATGGGATCTTCTTATGTCAAGCCAAGTATAGTCGTGACCTTCTTGATCGAGCATTAATGAAAGATTGCAAGGCAATCTCAACTCCCATGGCGTCTAAAAGTCGTGCAACAACATCTAATAATAATATTTTTTCAGACCCCACATTTTATAGGAGTATTGTTGGGGCATTACAATATCTCACATTTACCCGCCCAGATCTGTCCTATAGTGTCAACTTTGCTTGCCAATTTATGCATGCTCCAACAATTGGTCACTACCAAGTAGACAAGCGAATATTAAGATATGTTAGTGGCACTCCTGATTTTGGTATGCAGATTCTTACCTCCAGTACCTTAGACTTATATGCATTCTTTGATGCTGATTGGGTTGGTTGTCCCATTACAAGATGATCTACCACTGGTTTTTGTACATTCTTGGGTGGCAATTGTCTATCATGGAGTGCCAAGAAACAAAGCCCTGTTTCCAGATCAAGTGTTGATGCAGAGTATAGGTCTGTAACAACTACTGAAAACTAGTACAATGCATGCATAATAACAATAGAAAATTGGGCCCAAAACTTTCTTTTCATTAGTAGGCATGTGTCTTTTATACATAAAGAGTACTGTTTACAAAAAAATGTATTTTAAAAGACAAAACAGGGGAAACAGTGTAGCTATCTCTCTTCGCTTGCCGACGCCCCTCCGACTGCGTCACCTAGAACCTGCATCCACAAAGGAAAATAACGGGGTGAGCACAAAATAATGCTCAGTAAGTAAAACTCTCTCTCTGTCTGTCCCCGTATGAATAACTTTTAATTCTTTCCTTATGCTATTTCTGATTCTGTTTCTGTTCCTAGTAATCTCATGGCCTCATCTTACCGGAGGTACGGCCGGATGGCGTTCACACAGCACCATCTCACTCTCTATGGCTATCGGGTGGAATTCACACAGTACCAACCCGTTCTTAGTGACTACCGAGTGAGGATCACAAAGCACCAACTCGGTTCTTTCTAACTATCGGGTGGAGGTCACCTAGCACCTACCCGTTCCTCATGGATTTTGGGTAACGATCACCAAGCATTTACCCGTCTCTAGTCACTATCGGGTGATGGTCACAAAGCATCAACCCGCTTCTACTGGCCGTTGGGTGATGATCACAAAGCATCAACCTACATATCTCTTAACTAACCGGGTAGTGGTCACAAAGCATCTACCCATTTCTACTACTCATCGGGTGACGATCACAAAGCGTCGACCCATCTCTCTAAGGGCTATTCGGATGATGATCACAAAGCATCAATCCGATTCCCATAATGGTCGGGTGATGATCACAAAGCATCATCCCAACTATACTACTCTTCTAATTCACTCTATTGTAGCATTTTTCAATGCTCTCTACCCTTAGAGTAATTTTACCCACTAAGCTCTCTACTCATAGGGTAATTGCATAAACCATTTCCTTACACTTTCTTAGGTCACTTTTCAATGCACAATTAGTGCCTATGGATGGTTCATCACTACTAATGCACTTATGAAATGCCAACATGCAATGTTGCAAGAATTAAGGTTCATTTCTCATACTCAAACCTCTATTAGGCATTTTATCAAACAACTCATGTGCACTATGAAACTCTATCATAGCCATGATTCTAAAACTTTTCTTAACCATCCAAAATGGGGAAAAACCCCTTCACAAAGCCATAAAACCCTGCCATAGAAAACACTTCCAAAAAGGGGATCCATAATACCCTTTAAATTCCATCTCAACTACCTTGCCAAACCAACAACCCATTTCTCAAATTTGCAAGGTATAAACAATCACAAAGCATAGAAATCTCTATTTAATCCTTCATACATGCTATATTACATGTACATCACATACATACATCATTTCTATCAAAACCCTAATCAAGAAAACTCATAAATCTCAACTTGGGTTGGGTTTTACTTACTTGCTATGTAGAGACTTCACAAATCCTTCCTTTCTCTTGCTTAGCTTGACTTTTCCTCTAATCTTAACCAAAAGAAGGAAAACCCTCAAATTTCAATATGGGTTAAAACTCCCAAATCACACAACTTAAGTAGAGATCCTTACCTGAGGAAGCCTTAGGTTACTTTTCCACCCCAAATCACTTCAAAACCCCTTGGAATACCTTGATCAAAAGAAGAAGAAGTTGAGAGGAGTAAGGATGAAGAGTCACGTTTGAGAAGAAGAGAATGAGGGGTTTCTTTGATTCTAATTCCTTTTAATGAAATACATCCCAAAGCATTCCCATTTTGCCCTTATTCTTCTTTGGGAATTCCATCCATATCCTTTGATTCATTACAAACTCACCCCTAACTCAACCTATTCTCCATGAAATATCCTTACAATTAACTCCCCCACTTTTCCCGCCTTTAATTAGGGGTAGAAAGGTCAAATTGCCCTTAAGGAAGAAAATATCTAAAACTCAATCAACATTTTATTCGGGTTGTCGCCGCGGCGAAAACAAACGTCGCCGTGGCAGGGCTGTCCCAGCCCGACCTTCCCCGTGGCTTCAACCTCTCTTGCCGCGGCGAATTCTTCTTCGCCCGTACACATGACGAATTTCTTCTGTTTTCAACCAATTTCAGGGCAAACATTCAACACAACACTCAATCAAACAATCAAACAAAAACCAACTCGATTAAGGGCAAAAGAGGAAACGATAACAACGTACCTCAAGCGGGGCGTTACAATTCTCCTCCCCTTAAAAGAATTTCGTCCCCGAAATTCATGCAAATAACTCGGGAAACGATTTCGCATGTCCCGGTTCTACTTCCCAAGTGGCCTCTTCCACTTTGTGATTCCTCCAAAGGACCTTAACTAGCGGAACACTCTTGTTCCGAAGCTCTTTAACCCTTCGATCTAAGATCTGAACTGGACGTTCTTCATATACTAGATTCTCTGCTACTTCAACGTCTTCTACGCTCAGGATGTGGAGGGGATCACTTACATACTTCCGTAGCATTGAGACATGGAAGACATCGTGCACCCTGTCCAAGCTAGGTGGTAATGCCAATCTATAGGCCACCTTCCCCACTCGTTGCAAGACCTCAAAAGGACCTACATACCTCGGTGCTAGTTTCCCTTTGTTTCCAAAGCGCATTACTCGCTTGTAAGAGGAAACTTTCAAAAATACTTTATCGCCCACTTGGAATTCTACCTCTTTCCTCTTCAAATCGGCATAACTCTTCTGTCGATCTTGGGCTTGTTTCATTCTATTTCGGACCAACTTCACATCTTCTACTAGCTTCTGAGTCATCTCTGGCCCAAGAGCGGTACTCAACTCATCTCTTTCTCCTACTTCATCCCAATGAAGCGGAGACTCACACCGTCTACCATACAAAGCCTCGTAAGGCGCCATTCTAATTGTAGACGATAATCGTTGTTGTAGGCAAATTCCACTAATGGTAACATCTCATGCCAGATACTCTATAATCCATGCAACAAAGCTCAACATATCCTCGAGCACCCTCGATTCGCCCCTCTCGGTTTGGCCATCTGTCGAGGATGATAGGCAGATCAATGCTAAACGGGTACCCAAACTCTTCGTAAGCTTGTCCGTAACCTGAAACAAACTGAATCTCTATCGATACTATAGTCTTGGGCACACCATGCAATCGACTATCTCCTTAGGTAAATAAACAGGGCCAACCGATTCTGTAGTGGTACTATCCTTTCTGGGAGGAAATAGGGCTGATTTGGTTAGCCTATCCATAATCACCCATATAGCATTATACCCTCTGCACTGGGAGACCCGTGATAAAATCCATCGAAATGCTCTCCCATTTCCACTGGGATACTCAATGGGTGAAGCAACCCTCGACGGCCGTTGGTGTTCTCGTTTCACCCGCCGACAGTTAGGCATTTAGCTACAAACTCGCAATGTCTTTCTTTATACCCGACCACCAATAGCCTTTCTTGATATCCCTGATACATCTTGGTTGCTCCCTGATGAGCGGTGTACGGTGTGTCATGAGCCTCCATAAGAATTTTCTGCTTTCAACTCCTCTTTTGGAGGAATGCACAACCGATTTCTAAAATAGAGGACACCATCTCTCACAAAGAACTCGATGTCTTGCCCTCATGCACTTGCTGCATCAAGCTCGACACCACTCATCCGCCATTTGCTTTTCTCTAATTTCCTCTAGTAAAGAGGACTGTACCTCTAGGGTCAAGGCAATTCTTCCCGAACCACCTCAACTGCTTCCTTAGACAAATTCTTCTATTAACTCTTTCTCCTGGTAAGCCGAAAACAAGGGCTTTTCTACTCAAAGCATCGGCTACTACATTGGCTTTCCCCGGTTGATATTTGATCTCACAATCATAATCCTTGACCAGCTCTAACCACCTTCTCTGCCTCATATTCAACTCCTTTTGAGTGAAGAAGTACTTTAGACTCTTATGATCGGTGTAGATATTACTCTTCACACCATAAAGGTAGTGCCTCCAAATCTTTAAAGCAAAGACCACAATGCTAACTCCTAAGTCATGCGTAGGGTATCCGGTCTCGTACTCTTTCAATTGACGAGAAGCATAAGCTATAACCCTACCTAATCGCATCAACACAAAGACCAAGTCCCCGCAAAGAGGCGTCTCGTATAAATGTCATAATCTACACCTCCCGTGGTAACACTAGCACAGAGCTGATGTTAGCCTCTTCTTCAACTCTTGAAAGCTTTCTTCACATGCCGTTGACCGACACAAAAGGAATCTTCGTTTGGTAAGAGCATCAGCAGTTTAGCCAATCGGGCGAATCCTTGCTACAAATCGCCGGTAGTAACCTGCTAAGCCTAAGAAACTCCCGATTTCCTTCACTTGTTCTACCTTGCCATTCCATTGCCTCGCACTTTACTGGATCTCCGAAATCCCTTCCTTCGACACGGTATGACCCAAGAATATCACTTGGTTAAGCCAAAACTCACACTTGGAAAATTTAGCACACAACTTCTTTTCTCTCATTGCAATACTAATCTCAAGTGTTTCTCATGTTCTTCTCTTAGACTTTGAGTAAATCGAATGTCGCGATGAAGACAACAATGAACTGATCCAAGTACTCATGAAAACCCTGCTTCATCAAGTCCATAAAAACTCTTGGGGCATTAGTCAAGCCAAAAGGCATCACTACAAATTCATAATGCCCATATCTTGTACGAAAGGCGCCTTAGCCACATCTTGCTCAACCACTCTTACTTGATGATACCTGCACCTCAAATCAATTTTGGAGAACACCGCCGCTCCTTTCAACCGATCAAAAAGGTCATCTATCCGGGGTAGTGGGTACTTATTCTTCACCGTAACTTTATTCACTCCCTATAATCAATACACATCCTTAGTGATCCATCCTTCTTTTTCACAAACAGATTGGAGCTCCCCAAGGGAATGACTTGGTCGGATAAAGCCTTTATCTAAAAGCTCTTGGAGTTGCTTCTTTAGTTCTTGGAGCTCATTGGGGCCATTCGATAAGGGGCTTTAGATATTGGTGCCGTCCTCCCCGGTGCTAGTTCGATACTAAACTCTACCTCCCTCTCGGAGGCAAACCCGTAACTCCTTCCCGAAAATACATCTAGGAAGTCTAGAACTACGGGCACCCTCTCGAATCTCCCTAACCTGGGAACATCACCACTGCACTACATGGGCAATATAACCCGAACACCCCTTTCTCAACATCTTCTTGGCTTTCACATTACTAATCAGCATGCTCAACTGATGGCCTTCTCCAAAACTAAACTTATCTCCACTATCAAGGTTAAACCTCGCCTTCTTTTTCCGACACCAATCTCTACTCCATATCTCCCTAGAAGTCCATGCCCGTAATCACATCAAAATCGGGCATATCGAAAACTATTAAGTCAACGATTAACTCTACCCGGATCACTAAGGACTCTCTTAACAAAAATCTCGAGTCACAACACTAACCCCATCGGGTAGTTCTATCTTAATGGGTTGTGTCGCTTTAGTAGGTTTCAAACCTAATCTCTCAAGCATCCCATAAGATATAAACGAATGGGTAGCACTTGAATCAATTAAAGCATATAAAGGGATCGCATGAAATAATAATCACTAAGAACGGCCGATGGATCGCCTCGCTTCACCCCCGTGCCACAAGAAAACTCGCATTCGCAGCACCTCCCCGAACCCCGAGTAGTTGGTGGAAGAGGAGCTTTACAATCTCTCATCATGTGCCCCGGCCGCCGGCACCTATAACACACTCTCGATCCCCTCGACACTCTCCCGGGTGATTCTTCCCGCATTTAGGGCAAGGAGGAAACCCTTCCGTCCGAGGTCGCTTATTCTTCCACCCTTTCCTTTCTATTCGTCTATACCGGAACTTCTTCTTCCGATTCTTCATGTCTTTACCCTTCACATCCTCATGTTTCTCTCTATGAGGAGCGGAGGGTAGCTCCTTCGGTCCTCCCTGCCGAGGATCCTACGGGAAGATTTTATTCTCAAAAATCTCCGCCTTCATCGCCACCTCAAAGCCTCACTATGATTTCGGAGGAGGGTTGAGCTTGTCATAATATCCCGGGCTATCTCCGGCTTCAATCCATGCACAAATTTATCCCTTCTCAAGGCCGAGTGCTAACTATTCCCTTGCAAACCTTGCAAGAGCATTGAACTTCACCGAGTACTCTTTCACAAAGCCGCTAGTCCCTTGTTGTAAATCGATAAATTCTTGGACCTTCTCATGAACTTGGTCCTCGTCTATACTCAACCTCAAACTCTTGCCCGAACTCTTCCCACATCATTACTCACGCCATGAGTTTCTTCCATTAATTCCCACCAAATTCGGGCATCACCCCGAAACAAGAAACTCGCATACCGGATCTTCTCCCGGTCCAAGACATGGGAAATAAACCCACCCGTGGCTCGTCTGCGCACCCAAGCCACTGCTACGCTCTGCTTGGATCTGTAGTACCCAAATTTAAAGGGCTACGAGGGTTGATCTTGGCTAGAGAGATTGTCAAATCGGTTCAACTACATACTGCATTGGGAGGTACCGCTTGTCCTCTTTCGCAGTGTGCAAGCGGTACTGAAGGCAGGGGGTACAACTCTCCCCGAGTTTCCGCCATAACTTGTGAATAATTCCCCGATTCTAGCTTCATCCAAGGGAGGGGCGAGACTCGTGGGTTAGAAGGTTCTCCTTCATTCACCACACCTTACCGCGATTCCGATAACTACGCCTCATCTACAAAATGATGACACTAATAAACTCAAGGAACAATTGCTATAAGGAAAGAATTACTCACACAATGTTAGAGGACGTCGTGGCGATGAGAATAGTACACCTGCTCAATCCCAAAATCTTTGCTCGATACCAAAAATGTAACAACTACGAAAACTAGTACAATGCATGCATAATAACAATAGAAAATTGGGCCCAAAACTTTCTTTTTCATTAGTAAGCATGTGTCTTTTATACATAAAGAGTACGTTTACAAAAAAATGTATTTTAAAAGACAAAACAGGGGAAACAAGTAGCTATCTCTCTTCCCGCCGAGCGCCCCTCCGAGCTTGCGTCACCTAGAACTCCGCATCCACAAAGGAAAATAACGGGGTGAGCACAAAATAATGCCTCGCAAGCAAAACTCTCTCTCGTCTGTCTCCCGTATGAATAACTTTTTAATTCTTTCCTTATGCTATTTCTCTCTGTGGATCTGGGAGGTACACACAAGATTACACCAACCCGTTCTTAGTGACTACCGAGCGAGGATCACAAAGCACCAACTCGGGTTCTTTCTAACTATCGGGTGGAGGTCACCTAGCACCTACCCGTCCTCATGGATTTTGGGTAACGATCACCAAGCATTTACCCGTCTCTAGTCACTATCGGGTGATGGTCACAAAGCATCAACCCGCTTCATCGCCGTTGGGTGATGATCACAAAGCATCAACCTACATATCTTCTTAACTAACCGGTAGTGGTCACAAAGCATCTACCCATTTCTACTACTCATCGGGTGACGATCACAAAGCGCGACCCATCTCTCTAAGGGCTATTCGGATGATGATCACAAAGCATCAATCCGATTCCCATAACGGTCGGGTGATGATCACAAAGCATCATCCCAACTATACTACTCTTCTAATTCACTCTATTGTAGCATTTTTTCAATGCTCTCTACCCTTAGAGTAATTTTACCCACTAAGCTCTCTACTCATAGGGTAATTGCATAAACCATTTCCTTACACTTTCTTAGGTCACTTTTCAATGCACAATTAGTGCCTATGGATGGTTCATCACTACTAATGCACTTATGAAATGCCAACATGCAATGTTGCAAGAATTAAGGTTCATTTCTCATACTCAAACCTCTATTAGGCATTTTATCAAACAACTCATGTGCACTATGAAACTCTATCATAGCCATGATTCTAAAACTTTTCTTAACCATCCAAAATGGGGAAAAACCCCTTCACAAAGCCATAAAACCTGCCATAGAAAACACTTCCAAAAAGGGGATCCATAATACCCTTTAAATTCCATCTCAACTACCTTGCCAAACCAACAACCCATTTCTCAAATTTGCAAGGTATAAACAATCACAAAGCATAGAAATCTCTATTTAATCCTTCATACATGCTATATTACATGTACATCACATACATACATCATTTCTATCAAAACCCTAATCAAGAAAACTCATAAATCTCAACTTGGGTTGGGTTTTACTTACTTGCTATGTAGAGACTTCACAAATCCTTCCTTTCTCTTGCTTAGCTTGACTTTTCCTCTAATCTTAACCAAAAGAAGGAAAACCCTCAAATTTCAATATGGGTTAAAACTCCCAAATCACACAACTTAAGTAGAGATCCTTACCTGAGGAAGCCTTAGGTTACTTTTCCACCCCAAATCACTTCAAAACCCCTTGGAATACCTTGATCAAAAGAGAAGAGAAGTTGAGAGGAGTAAGGATGAAGAGTCACGTTTGAGAAGAAGAGAATGAGGGGTTTCTTTGATTCTAATTCCTTTTAATGAAATACATCCCAAAGCATTCCCATTTTGCCCTTATTCTTCTTTGGGAATTCCATCCATATCCTTTGATTCATTACAAACTCACCCCCTAACTCAACCTATTCTCCATGAAATATCCTTACAATTAACTCCCCACTTTTCCCCGCTAATTAGGGGTAGAAAGGTCAAATTGCCCTTAAGGAAGAAAATATCTAAAACTCAATCAACATTTTATTCGGGTTGTCGCCGCGGCGAAGAAACTTCTGTCGCCGCGGCGAAACTGTCCAGCAGCTTCCCCCGTGGCTTCAACCTCTCTTCGCCGCGGCAAGATTCTTCTTCGCCAAGCACTCAGACAAATTTCTTCGTTTTCAACCAATTTCAGGGCAAACATTCAACACAACACTCAATCAAACAATCAAACAAAAACCAACTCGACAGGGCAAAAGAGGAAACGATAACAACGCACCTCAAGCGGGCGTTACAATTCTCCCTTAAAAGAATTTCGTCCCGAAATTCATGCAAATAACTCGGGAAACGATTCGCATGTCCCGCTCTACTTCCCAAGTGGCCTCTTCCACTTTGTGATTCCTCCAAAGGACCTTAACTAGCGGAACACTCTTGTTCCAAGCTCTTTAACCCTTCGATCTAAGATCGAACCGGACGTTTCTTCATATACTAGATTCTCGCTACTTCAACGCCTTCTACGCCTCGATGTGAGGGGATCACTTACATACTTCCGTAGCATTGAGACATGGAAGACATCGTGCACCCGTCCCAAGCTAGGTGGTAATGCCAATCTATAGGCCACCTTCCCCACTCGTTGCAAGACCTCAAAAGGACCTACATACCTCGGTGCTAGTTTCCCTTTGTTTCCAAAGCGCATTACTCGCTTGTAAGAGGAAACTTTCAAAAATACTTTATCGCCCACTTGGAATTCTACCTCTTTCCTCTTCAAATCGGCATAACTCTTCCACGATCTTGGGCTTATTTCATTCTATTTCGGACCAACTTCACATCTTCTACTAGCTTCGAGTCATCTCTGCCCAAGAGCGGTACTAACTCATCTCTTTCTCCTACTTCATCCCAATGAAGCGGAGACCTACACCGTCCTACCATACAAAGCCTCGTAAGGCGCCATTCTAATTGTAGACGATAATCGTTGTTGTAGGCAAATTCCACTAATGGTAACATCTCATGCCAGATACTCTATAATCCATGCAACAAAGCTTCAACATATCCTCGAGCACCCTGATTCGTTCCCTCTCGGTTTGGCCATCCGTCCGAGGATGATAGGCAAGATCAATGCTAAACGGGTACCCAAACTCTTCGTAAGCTTGTCCGTAATCAAACAAACTGAATCTCTATCCGATACTATAGTCTTGGGCACACCATGCAATCCGACTATCTCCTTGAGGTAAACGGGCCAACCCGACCAGAGGGTACTATCCTTTATCGGGAGGAAATAGGCCTGATTTGGTTAGCCTATCCATAATCACCCATATAGCATTATACCCTCTCGTACTGGGAGACCCGTGATAAAAATCCATCGAAATGCTCTCCCATTTCCACTGGGATACTCAATGGGTGAAGCAACCCCTCCCCGACGGCCGCTTGGTGTTCTCGCTTTCACCCGCCGACAGTTAGGCATTTAGCTACAAACTCGCAATGTCTTTCTTCATACCCGACCACCAATAGCCTTTCTTGATATCCCGATACATCTTGGTTGCTCCCGATGAGCGGTGTACGGTGTGTCATGAGCCTCCATAAGAATTTTTCTGTTTCAACTCCTCTTTTGGAGGAATGCACAACCGATTTCTAAAATAGAGGACACCATCTCTCACAAAGAACTCGATGTCTTGCCCTCATGCACTTGCAGATCGCTTTCGACACCACTCATCTCGCCATTTGCTTTTCTCTAATTTCCTCTAGTAAAGAGGACTGCACCTCTAGGTCGGGCAATTCTTCCCGAACCACCTCAACTGCTCCTTAGACAAATCTTCTATTAACTCTTTCTCTCGGTAAGCCGAAAACAAGGGCTTTTCTACTCAAAGCATCGGCTACTACATTGGCCTTTCCCCTCTTGATATTTGATCTCACAATCATAATCCTTGACCAGCTTCTAACCACCTTCTCTGCCTCATATTCAACTCCTTTTGAGTGAAGAAGTACTTTAGACTCTTATGATCGGTGTAGATATTACTCTTCACACCATAAAGGTAGTGCCTCCAAATCTTTAAAGCAAAGACCACATGCTAACTCCTAAGTCATGCGTAGGTATCTGGTCTCGTACTCTTTTCAATTGACGAGAAGCATAAGCTATAACCCTACCTAACCGCATCAACACAAAGACCAAGTCCCCGCAAAGAGGCGTCGTATAAATGTCATAATCTACACCCTCCCCGTGGTAACACTAGCACGTGAGCCGATGTTAGCCTCTTCGGAACTCTTGAAAGCTTTCTTCACATGCCTGACGGCACAAAAGGAATCTTACATTTGGTAAGAGCATCCAACGGTTTGGTTTAGCCAAGGCGAATCTTGCTACAAATCGCCGGTAGTAACCTCGCTAAGCCTAAGAAACTCCCCGATTTCCTTCACTGTTTCTCTCCGCCATTCCAGATTGCTCGCACTTTACTCTGGATCTACCAAATCCCTTCCTTCGACACGGTATGACCCAAGAATATCACTTGGTTAAGCCAAAACTCACACTTGGAAAATTTAGCACACAACTTCTTTTCTCTCATTGCAATACTAATCTCAAGTGTTTCTCATGTTCTTCTCTAGACTTTGAGTAAATCAGAATGTCGCGATGAAGACAACAATGAACTGATCCAAGTACTCATGGAAAAACCCTGCTTCATCAAGTCCATAAAAACCTCTGGGGCATTAGTCAAGCCAAAAGGCATCACTACAAATTCATAATGCCCATATCTTGTACGAAAGGCGCCTTAGCCACATCTTGCTCAACCACTCTTACTTGATGATACCTGACTCAAATCAATTTTGGAGAACACTGCCGCTCCTTTCAACTGATCAAAAAGGTCATCTATCCGGGGTAATGGGTACTTATTCTTCACTGTAACTTTATTCAGCTCCCTATAATCAATACACATCCTTAGTGATCCATCCTTCTTTTTCACAAACAGATTGAGCTCCCAAGGGAATGACTTGGTCGGATAAAGCCTTTATCTAAAAGCTCTTGGAGTTGCTTTAGTTCTTGAGCTCACCGGGGCCATTCGATAAGGGGCTTTAGATATTGGTGCCTGTCCCCGGTGCTAGTTCGATACTAAACTCTACCTCCCTCTCGAGGCAAACCCAGAATCCTTCCGAAAATACATCTAGGAAGTCTAGAACTACCGGCACCCTCGAATCTCTAACTGGGAACATCACCACTGCACTACATGGGCAATATAACCCGAACACCCCTTTCTCAACATCTTCTTGGCTTTCACATTACTAATCAACATGCTCAACGATGGCCTTCTCCAAAACTAAACTTATCTCCACTATCAAGGTTAAACCTCGCCTTCTTTTTCCGACACCAATCTCTACTCCATATCTCCCTAGGAAGTCCATGCCCTAATCACATCAAAATCGGGCATATCGAAAACTATTAAGTCAACGATTAACTCTCTACCCCGGATCACTAAGGACTCTCTTAACAAAATCTCTTGAGTCACAACACTAACCCCCATCGGGTAGTTCTATCTTAATGGGTTGTGTCGCTTTTAGTAGGTTTCAAACCTAATCTCTCAAGCATCCCATAAGATATAAACGAATGGGTAGCACTTGAATCAATTAAAGCATATAAAGGGGTGGACCGCATGAAATAATAATCGACCGAATGTGGCCGATGGATGGCCTCGCTTCACCCCTCGTGCCACAAGAAAACTCGCATTCGCAGCACTCCCAACCCCCGAGTAGTTGGTGGAAGAGGAGCTTTACAATCTCATCATGTGCCCCGCCGCCGGCACCTATAACACACTCTCTCGATCCCCTCGACACTCTCCCCGGGTGATTCTTCCCGCATTTAGGGCAAGGAGGAAACCCTTCCGTCCGAGGTCGCTTATTCTTCCACTCCTTTCTATTCGTCTATACCGGAACTTCTTCTTCTGATTCTTCATGTCTTTACCCTTCACATCCTCATGTTTCTCTCTATGAGGAGCGGAGGGTAGCTCCTTCGGTCCTCCCTGCCGAGGATCCTACGGGAAGATTTTATTCTCAAAATCTCCGCCTTCATCGCCATCCTCAAAGCCTCACTATGATTTCGAGGAGGGTGGAGCTTGTCATAATATCCCGGCTATCTCCGGCTTCAATCCATGCACAAATTTATCCCTTCTCAAGGCCGGAGTGCTAACTATTCCCTGCAAACCTTGCAAGAGCATTGAACTTCACCGAGTACTCTTTCACAAACGCTAGTCCCTTGTTGTAAATCGATAAATTCTTGGACCTTCTCATGAACTTGGTCCTCTGCTTCTATACTCAACCTCAAACTCTTGCCCGAACTCTTCCCACGTCATTATCATCACGCCATGAGTTTCTTCCATTAATTCCCACCAAATTCGGGCATCACCCCGAAACAAGAAACTCGCATACCGGATCTTCTCCCGGTCCGACATGGGAAATAAACCCGTGGCTCGTTCTACTGACCCAAGCCACTCTTCTGCTACCACCGGATCTGTAGTACCCTTAAACTCGAGGGTTGATGCGCTAGAGAGACCGTAAATCGTTCAACTCGCTTCGCTACCGGGGAGGTACCGCTTGTCCTCTTTCGACAGTGAATCGGCGGTACTGAACAGGGGTACAACTCTCCCCCGAAGTTTCGCCATAACTTGCTGAATAATTCCCCGGATTCTAGCTTCATCCAAGGGAGGGGGCGTAGACTCTGGTGGGTTAGAAGGTTCTCCTTCATTCACCACACCTTTACCGCGATTCCGATAACTACGCCTCATCTACAAAAATGATGACACTAATAAACTCAAGGAACAATTGCTATAAGGAAAGAATTACTCACACAATGGGTTAGAGGACGTGGCGATGAGAATAGTACACCTGCTTCAATCCCAAAATCTTTGCTCGATACCAAAAATGTAACAACTACTGAAAACTAGTACAATGCATGCATAATAACAATAGAAAATTGGGCCCAAAACTTTCTTTTCATTAGTAAGCATGTGTCTTTTATACATAAAGAGTATGTTTACAAAAAAATGTATTTTAAAAAGACAAAACAGGGGAAACAAGTAGCTATCTCTTCGCTTGCCGACGCCCCTCAGTGCATCACCTAGAACCTCCGCATCCACAAAGGAAAATAAGCAGGTGAGCACAAAATAATGCTCAGTAAGTAAAACTCTCTCTACGTCTCCCAGTATGAATAACTTTTAATTCTTTCCTTATGCTATTTCGATTCTCTTCGTTCCTAGTAATCTCATGGCCTCATCTTACCGGGAGGTACGGCCGGATGGCGTTCACACAAGACCATCTCACTCTATGGCTATCGGGTGGAATTCACACGCACCAACCCGTTCTTAGTGACTACCGAGTGAGGATCACAAAGCACCAACTCGGTTCTTTCTAACTATCGGGTGGAGGTCACCTAGCACCTACCCGCTTCCTCATGGATTTTGGGTAACGATCACCAAGCATTTACCCGTCTCTAGTCACTATCGGGTGATGGTCACAAAGCATCAACCCGCTTCTATCGGCCGTTGGGTGATGATCACAAAGCATCAACCTACATATCTCTTAACTAACCGGGTAGTGGTCACAAAGCATCTACCCATTTCTACTACTCATCGGGTGACGATCACAAAGCGTCGACCCATCTCTCTAAGGGCTATTCGGATGATGATCACAAAGCATCAATCCGATTCCCATAACGGTCGGGTGATGATCACAAAGCATCATCCCAACTATACTACTCTTCTAATTCACTCTATTGTAGCATTTTTTCAATGCTCTCTACCCTTAGAGTAATTTTACCCACTAAGCTCTCTACTCATAGGGTAATTGCATAAACCATTTCCTTACACTTTCTTAGGTCACTTTTCAATGCACAATTAGTGCCTATGGATGGTTCATCACTACTAATGCACTTATGAAATGCCAACATGCAATGTTGCAAGAATTAAGGTTCATTTCTCATACTCAAACCTCTATTAGGCATTTTATCAAACAACTCATGTGCACTATGAAACTCTATCATAGCCATGATTCTAAAACTTTTCTTAACCATCCAAAATGGGGAAAAACCCCTTCACAAAGCCATAAAACCTGCCATAGAAAACACTTCCAAAAAGGGGATCCATAATACCCTTTAAATTCCATCTCAACTACCTTGCCAAACCAACAACCCATTTCTCAAATTTGCAAGGTATAAACAATCACAAAGCATAGAAATCTCTATTTAATCCTTCATACATGCTATATTACATGTACATCACATACATACATCATTTCTATCAAAACCCTAATCAAGAAAAACTCATAAATCTCAACTTGGGTTGGGTTTTACTTACTTGCTATGTAGAGACTTCACAAATCCTTCCTTTCTCTTGCTTAGCTTGACTTTTCCTCTAATCTTAACCAAAAGAAGGAAAACCCTCAAATTTCAATATGGGTTAAAACTCCCAAATCACACAACTTAAGTAGAGATCCTTACCTTAGGAAGCCTTAGGTTACTTTTCCACCCCAAATCACTTCAAAACCCCCTTGGAATACCTTGATCAAAAGAAGAGAAGTTGAGAGGAGTAAGGATGAAGAGTCACGCTTTGAGAAGAAGAGAATGAGGGGTTTCTTTGATTCTAATTCCTTTTAATGAAATACATCCCAAAGCATTCCCATTTTGCCCTTATTCTTCTTTTGGGAATTCCATCCATATCCTTTGATTCATTACAAACTCACCCCTAACTCAACCTATTCTCCATGAAATATCCTTACAATTAACTCCCCACTTTTCCTGCTAATTAGGGGTAGAAAGGTCAAATTGCCCTTAAGGAAGAAAATATCTAAAACTCAATCAACATTTTATTCGGGTTGTCGCCGCGGCGAAGAAACTGTGCCGCGGCGAAACTCCTGCCAGCCTTCCCCGTGGCTTCAACCTCTCTTCCGCGGCGAAGATTCTTCGCCCTTGCAAGCACGGCAGACTGAATTTCTTCTGTTTTCAACCAATTTCAGGGCAAACATTCAACACAACACTCAATCAAACAATCAAACAAAAACCAACTCGATTAAGGGCAAAAGAGGAAACGATAACAACGTACCTCAAGCGGGGCGTTACAAGGTCCATGGCTTCTACCACAACAGAATTAATGTGGTTGACTTATGTGCTTCGTGACATTGGAGTTTGTCTCTCTAAGCCGCCAATCTTATATTGTGACAATATCAATGCTTTATACATGACAGTAAATCTCGTTTTCCATGAGAGAACCAAGCATATAGAGCTGGACTATCATTTTGTACGAGAAAAGGTTGCGCCTGGTAGCTTGATTACACGGTTTGTCTTATCTAATCAATAGTTAGCAGATATATTTACCAAACCATTGGGCCGCCAACAGTTTCACAACTTATGATTCAAACTGAGCCTTTTGTCGTGTCCACAGCTTAGTTTGAGGGGGAGTGTTAAGGAAATGACTTCTTGCCTGCCATATTCAGAAGATGCTAAGGTTATACTAGTTGACCAACATGATGTGAATGATGACAAAGACTCCTTAAATCAAGACACTACGCTACAAGATCTTTAAGATCTCAATCTGTTGACCTGTAAATTAATTCAATTACTCTATAAATTGATTCAATCTCCCTTAATTGTCTCGATTATGTAAATCTTGTAAATCTCTCCATATTTGTATTCTTCTATTTATATTGAAATATATCTGATCTTGAATGAGAGATTTCTAAAGACTATTGAATTGTTTTAGGACTCGAACTTGAGAGACCATATAAACTTAAATCCTTCTTTACTCTTTTACTATCAGACTAACTAGTAGTGGTTAAATTTATTTATTTATTTATAATATCTTCCACATAACTGGTGACAACCCTTGTGTGTTTTGTGCTCCATACTCATATATAAAATGCATAATACTACATATACAACTTTTTTATACAATAGTTCTTATATAACATGATGTCGTAAAAGATGATTGACTGATTTTAAATTAAAAATAAACTTTTAGTCAATTATCTTTTATCGCATCAAGTTGTAAGAGAAATATTATATAAAAATATTATATTTATAGTATTAATATATGAGTATGAGTAATATTACACTTACAAAGAAATTTTACAAAGATCTCTATACAAAGTGATGTGGTAAAAAATGAATGGAAGAGTGAATTTAATAAGTTTGACTTTTTATTTGACTTTTTTATTTATTTTTTATCATCTCCCCTTATATGAAATTTTTGTAAGATTTTTTTGTAGTATATTATTATTGTTAATATATTAAAATGGAGTTAGTATTAAAGTCGTAATAAAACTCCATCGCAGCAAGTATATAAAGATAAGACATCTATAACGAAAGTTATAAACTATTATTTTTTCTATTAAGATAGGACAGCTTCTCGATTATATATGTGACTAGTAAATTTTAAGTAATATAATATTTCATATGTGTTGGCGTGACACGTAAATTTACATGATTCCTCTAACAACTAATACGTGTTACCTAGAAGTTTGCAAACCACCTTTCAACACCAACACTCTTAAAAAATAGTCAAATATTAGATGATGATAAAGCCTGACATTATGCTCATCTCATCACCCCAATAATCAATCTCATAGTAGCCCTATATAAATTAACCCATATTAGAGCCCTTCATTAGCTACTAATTACATCAACTAATCTCTATGGCCAAAACCTTCCTTGTTCTTTCTCCTTTTCTTCTAATTTTCTCTACTCTCATCTCTGCAAACCCTAGCCAATATTTCTCCGAAACCCTAGCTCCATCTTCTCTAGGGCTCAAACAAGAGAAGCTAACCCACCTTCACTTCTACTTCCATGACATAGTCAAAGCAAAACACCCAACAGCTCTCAAAGTTACTCAAGCGACCACAACCAACATGTCGGCAACTTATTTTGGTGCCGTATGGATGATGGATGATCCGTTGACGGTTGAGCTTGAGCTCGACTCGAAGCTTGTGGGAAGAGCACAAGGGATCTATGCTTCTGCATCACAAAGTGAGATAGGGTTTTTGATGGTATTAAATTTTGCTTTCACTGAAGGCAAGTTCAATGGAAGTACTTTGAGTATTTTGGGGCGCAATGCTATTTTTTCTACCTTGAGGGAAATGCCGATCGTTGGCGGCAGTGGCGTTTTTCGATTTGCTCGTGGCTATGCTCAGGCGAGCACTCACTTCTTTGATGTGAAAACTACTAATGCTATTGTGGAGTATAATGTTTATGTCTTTCATTATTATTGAATCAAATTTTAATATAAAGTTTTTGAACAAAATGGATCATGGACTTTGTACATATGGATCTTGGACAAAAGAAAAGGCAGGAACAGGATGATGATGTGATTGGATTGATAAATTTGCAGACAGCCACTTCTTGTGGACACAATTTCTCAAATCGTTAAAGAAAGTGTAAGAGCTCAAAACTAGCATCCAAAATGCATATTATTATATATAATATGCATTCACATAATTCACTATATATATATAGGTTAATTAATGTTTTTATTAAAAATTATATGACAGCTACATTCATCTAATTCACTATAAATTATATATATATATATATATATATATATATATATATATATATATATATATACACGTTACATTGAGAATGCCAGAATCAGGACTCTCCATTTAACAAAGCACAAATTAAGTCAAGTCAAACTTAAGAGATTAAATCATTAAATAAATTATAAAGTCTTTGTCAAGTAAATCGTTAATTTGATAAGGGCCATGGTACTTTAGACATTAAATCAAGTTTTTTCATTTTTTTTTCCTTTTATTATCTCGTTCTCTCGTTGATACGTGTACAAAGAGGTGAGTGACTATACATGTCGAGAGGAGAGTGAGAACAAAGTAAGAAAAAAATAGAAAAAGAACAATAATAAACTAAAATACTTTGTATATAAAATAACGTGACAAAATAGATTGAATAGCGAAACGAATAATTTGTATATAAGAGTTTGTTTATACATTAAAAAAAAAATAAAAAAATTAAAAAAAAAAAGGAATGTTCCAAACCCTTTATGCAGCTAAATTATACAATAATGTTATAGGAGAGTTATAATTTAAGGTTAATTCTGGTGACTTCTCTGAGGATTGCCTTAGATCGAAATCTTAGGGGATGTCATCGCAAATTTCTAAACTATAGGGGTTTTGATAAAGTCTGAGGAGGTCAAATGATAATAAAAACATTTAATACATCAGAATGAATACAATATCAATGTAGTCCACAAGGTTTGAGGTATATTAACACGAATTAATTACATGTACCCCCTTGTAGTTCCAATCTACTAATAGTAGATATACCTCGGCATTCTAACAGAGGCTAGCATACATAGGGGCAAAACGGGTAGTTAACACATATAAATTATATAAATTTCAGAACAAATAATAAATAAGTAAAAAAAGAAAAAAAGCTAAACATTCAAATCTAATCCTTTCTAAAATTATTCTGGTGGAGGCTAAAGTGCAAGGGAAGGAGGAAGTTAACAGTCTCCCAACGCGATGTGCTTCCGTCGATCGTGCAGTGGCCCTGATACGAAAGCCCACCGCCCCAAACTTCTTCGCTTTAAATTGATTGTTTTTTCCTTCAAACCCTTCTAAGCTAGCCATGGTGGTCGTGAACTCGACTCAAACTGGCAATTTGTCCACTAGCCAGTAACCCCTTCCCTGCAATAAAAGGAATAATAAAATATTTGTTAAGTAATTTAAAAAAAATTAATTAAATGAAATGACAGAATTGCCCTTACGGCGTTAAAAATGTGGGGAGAATCGGAAAACCGTTTGTTTCAATGTCCATAAAATACCAGAAACTGGAAACTGAAAAATTTTCAAGTGAAAACGCTAATGGGGACGAGAGAAGTGTACGAGGAGAAACTGAGAAGCGGGAATCTTCATCACGATCCCACCATTAATCCCGGTCTGGGTTCGCCTCGCTGCCCGCGTTGTCTCTCTTTGTTAAATTCTAATTCTGTAAGCCGTCTTTCACTCTTTCTATCGCTTTAATTTTCATTATCTTTTATGTTTTAAAACTAACTCACTGAGTTGAGTTAACTTCTTGTTTCAGGACAAGGCTGAGTGGGCCATCACCTCTGTTTTGCACGACGCAACTGCGGTGGTCAGTTCTCGATTCTCAGATTGTTTTAATTACAATTTTATTGACGTAATTTGATGAATTTAATTTGCTGCGTTGCATTTGTTTGATTTTTTTTTTTTTTTAAATATATATGGGGTTTTGTTTGTTTGAGTGATTCCTTGTGTTTTTAGTTTTTCTGGTGAGTGGGTGTTGCAGAATTGAAAATTATATGCTTTTTGTTAGAGATTTTATGTGCTTTAAGGAGTTTAATTTAATTTAATTTGCTGTGTAGCAGTTGTCTTTTTTCAATTTAATATGGGGTTTTATTTATTTGAGTGATTCCTTGTGTTTTTAGTTTTTCTGGTTAAAGGGTGTTGTGGAGAGTTGAAAATTATATGATTTTTTGTTATAAACTTTATGTGTTTTAATAGTTTTATTTCGGATGTTTTTATAATATTAGTTTCATGGCTACTGGAGTTGTGAGGTGTGGCTGTAGTCATCAGTTTCGTGTTGAGATATTAATAGGTTGTCATGAAAAATAAAAAAGGGTGCAATTTGATTTGTCATAATGTATTGAAATTCGACTTTTTGTTGTTTGTGGCGTTAGCTTTTGATGTTGAAAAACATTGTGTTTGTGGTGTAGCCATTACTGATGTACTTTTGTGGTTATATGGTTTTAAGTTTGGCTATCCTTGTCTGCCCTGAAATATGATTCTACTACTCTTTATCAATTTTATCTGTTTTTGATTTTTTTTTTTAATAGGCTGGCTCTGGTATTGGTGGAATGCTTAGTGCAGTTCATGGTTTTAATACAGGGATTCCGTTTCTTCAAAATCATCTTAAGGGGCCAAAGTGGGTTCCCTTTGTAACTGGGGTACACATATTTTACTTCCTGAGATCTGTTTCTACTTCTTTCAAAATATAATGTTTTCCCTCACTTCGGATGGCTTTGATTTGTTCTCCTTTGGCTAACCTTCACTACTTATTTTTGTTGTTGGCAGATTCCTCTGCTTCTAATGTTTTCTGGTGCAAGTGCTGCATTTGGAGGTATGAGTTGTGCCTTTTTTCACCAGTTCTAAAATAGTGTGATATAATTTCTTGCATGTTAATGAGAATTTGGCTTGATCTTGGTCCTAAGAATTTGCGCTTTGACATAAAAATAGTTATACATAGTGATTTCTGCATGTATTAACTATTAAGCATGAGAAAGGAAATATTGCAGTTGACCTATATTTGGTGTCATGAGGTTAATCTTAAACTAACGACTTGTAGATTTGTTCATTAAATCTTCTCCACTTTTAGGAATGTGAATGATTTGACAAATAAGGGGTAGAAAATTCATAATCGACATATCTTGAGAGAGGTGGAGTTGATTTTTTTCATTTTTATGTTCTGTTCTTGGTGGGGATGATCCTTTAGTTTCTTACTTAGCTGGAATATGTTAAATGCTAAGGATTTGTGAGATACATTTTTAAAAGTTTAAGAGATGCTCCTTCATGTTCTGCGGCTGCTTATTGGTGATTGAAGATGATATAGTTCAGTGGCTTGGTGTGACTTTTGGAAAAAAATTTGTGCCTATTATGTTATCTTTTGACAAAAGTTATATATTTGATTTCTAACTTTTTGTAATCTGTTAATTGATTTCATCTTATTCTTTGATTTGACTCTCTTTGTATGTATCCTACCTGGGACCTACAATCAAACAACTCATTTTGGCAGTTGCTCGATACTATCCCTCTTTTCTTTGTTGAGTGATGGTTCTTTCTGGCCCAAAAAGGAAAAGGCAAAGAATAAAAGAAATAATTTTTTATAAATACAAATCACCTGAAGTTTGAACAGTTTTTTTTTATGATTTTTATAAAGTTCCAAGTTATTGTTTCAACTTGAATTTTACTATTTGATCTGTTCTCGATACAATTGGCTTCATCAGTTATGTTAATAGATATGTCAAAATGGCGTAAGTGTGGTTGTGATTCAAATTGGATTTTCTGATTTGATTCGTACTCATCTCGCTATTTTCTTTTGGCTTAATAACATGTCAATTTTGTAGGTTATGCGCTTCCGAAGTTTGCCCAACTCACTGTGACTTCTTACTATGCTGCATCAAGTGCTTCACATTATGGGATTTCGCTTTTAACTCGACATATTGAAGAGGCCCACATGTCCAAAACGTGGCAAGAAAGGCTAAGATGATTTTCTTGTAGGTACACAAACTAGAATCTAAATTTCTTAAATATATAAACAATGCTATATATGTGACAACCTTTAAATAGCTACTTCTCATATACATTTTTTTTTTTTGCATCTTAGAATGTGCTTACATTAATAAAAATATTGAGTGAAGTTAAATTTACAAATGTCTCATCTATTCAAAATTTATCGGTTCGGTTAATGATTCTGGGGATGGGCTGATAGTGTATTGTTGTTCTATGTGTATGGCAGTTAAACTTGAGTTCACTTAGCAGGTTCGGGTTCGGGTTCAGGAAGAGACTTGCAATTCTTTTAGTAAACGCTTTGTATTGAATCTCTACCTGTCAAAAGAGCTTAATTCTTTCTTTATAATGAAACATCATTGGGTAATTTGTTATTGGAAAACAATTTACATTGACCCAACGATCCGTCCGACGTTTAAATAAAAACTCGAATTTTACAAGTTCTGCTTCCATAAACCCCGAAAAAATGATGCAAAATGAACCCGTTTGTGTCGTGGGGTCGGAGAGTTGTTGTTATTTAGTCCTTACAGATTATTTAGAGTTTCTCTGATTCACAGTACAACACAATTAATATCAATACCAGAATAACAGTGTTCCTGGCCTTGGATAACATTGGATTCTATTAGTTCTGTTCTTTTTTATTTTTCTTTTTTGACAAAAAATTTGAAACTTTATACCTGTTTACATGTAAGTCAAACTTATGAATTAATTTCAATCTTGTTTGGATTGTGGACCAGGGAAAGAGGATAGTGAAAGAACAAAAGAAATATCATCCTCCATAACCTGAATTGGTAACCCTTCGATCATGATTTCTAGAATAATCAGAGTCTCAAACCAAATCGAAGGGCTACCTATCCTTGGTAACCTTCTTAGATGAATTGGTAACCTTTAGATATGATTCAAAGGCTGATCATGGATTTTCAAACCGAAATGAAAGGGTAACCTATCTTTGTAATCATATCAGTGAATTGGCAACAGTTGGATCATGATCCCGCCATCCTGGGACTAATCAATTTTCTTGAGCCAACATCGAGGGTACTAGTCATTGCCTTTGGATCATAATCCCAAAATTGAAGGGCTACTAGGGAATTAGCAACCCTTGATCATATGATCCCAGGACGAAATGGCATATCGTAGTATATAGAGTTGGACATTTGGGACTAGGTCCAAAAACCCAGCTTAAAAACTCGGTTTTAGGACCGGTCCTTGAGAGGATCGATCCTAGGAGGCCTAGTCCCAAAACCGGACCAGGCCTAAGGAGGAGGGCCTGTCCCTCTACTAGGCCCTCTTCCAAGGCCCGGGCTTGGGACCAAACCTTTTTAATTTTTTTTAGTCTCTTGTATAATTACATAAAACCCCCTATAAATTTTAAAATAAACATAAATTATATGGGTTAAAAAGAAATTTTACAAAATTAAAAAAAATAAAATAAATTTTTTTTTGTAACTTTCGTTTAATAACTGTTGGTTGGCTGCCAACGATCATTTGGGGGGGGGGGAGGTTTTTTTTCATTTCCCCCGCGACTACACTATAAATAACCCCTCAAATCTCTTGTTTTTTTCACACCTAGTGATGGCAATGGGCCGGGCCGGGACCGGGTACCCCTTGGCCCAGGCCCAAGCCCGACCTTATGACACAGGCCCAAGCCCGTTACGGGTATGATAGGCAAAGCCCAAGCCCGGCCCGACGGGTTTTTTATAACTATAGGCCCGGCCCAAGCCCGCCTTTTTTAATAATGTTTATTTTTAAATATTAATAAATTTCAATTTTATTTATTTTTAATTTTAGAAATAGTTTTTAAATATTAATTGAAGCTATTTCTGCAAATAATTTAAGCAATAATTGAGCAATTAAAACTCCATAATATTTGATTATACTAACTTTTCAGTTGTGCATAATATGTTATGGTGAAATCCACTTTTATAAGTTGAATCAAACTCATCTAACTCATTTAAAGGCAATTTTAACATGTTAAACCTTCAATATGGGATAAAAATTGAGGTTAGGGTTCGAAAAAAATAGATATATATAGGATAATATTGTAATTAAATATATAGTATAAGGGTAAATTAGTAAAATTAATACTAAAATTTTCGGGCCGGGCCGGGCCTAAAGATGTACCCATGCTCGGCCCGTACCGAGGTCGGGCCTTAAAATCAAGCCCCAGGCCCAAGCCCAAGCCCGCCAACCTCGGGTAAAGCCCGCCCCTTTTGGGCCGGGTCGAGCCGGGTACCCGAAAATGTCGGGCCCATTGCCATCTCTATCCACACCACTCAATCTCTCTACTCCAAATCTCCAATTAAATTTTCATTAAATTTATATTTATATTTATAATTTATTTATTTATATTATTCAATTTTTTCTATTTTTCAATATCATCTCTTATTCGTATTATTATTATTATTATTTTCATTTTAATTGTTTATTATTTTATCATAAATTCATAATGGATTCCCGAAATGATGCATTTGGAGGATCATCCCCAAATGAGTTTTACGTTCTATCCACCGAAGAAATAGAAGGGTTCAATCCATTTTCACCCTTGCCTCCAGAGACAACAACTGCAATTCTACAGTCACATTCGATCGGGACGAGGTGTAGCTAAACACATGCGAGTTGCGAGTCAATGGGCACGGGTATAGCCCAACCCCTTGACCGTCAAAGAGGGTTGTGTTCGATTTATGGTGACACTTCACCAAATTGAAATGGCCAAAGACAAGTGGGGAGGGGGAAGAATTGTGTGGGGTATGTAATTTATGTGGAACCATTATTAGCGCTGAGAAGTGGACTTCGACGATACGACGACACTTGGAGAAGAAGCACCCCCAAATAATGCAGATGCCCGGTACATCTTCAACCGGATCAGGTAGGCAAATTCAAACTTAACTTAATTTTAATCCACAATCCTCAACTCTCTCAACATGGCAATACAATGCACATGTTGCACGAGAGGAAATAGCAAGATTCATAGTTGCTACGAACTCTCCAATTTGTTTATTTGAAAATCTTTATTTTATTCACATGATTAAAACTGTATTTTGTTCAGTAGATACCCCTGTCAGTAGAAGTACAAGTAGAAGAGATATACAAAAATTTTATAACAAAATAAATTATAAACTTAAAAACGAATTTCAAAATTTTAGGAATATATCTATTGCACTTATATCAGATATATGGGCTTGTAGATCAAAAACCAATTTTTTAACTGTCATAGTACATTTCTTAGATCATAATTGGGGTTTACAACAAAAATTGATGGACTTTAAACCATTATATGAAAAACATAGTGTTGAGACTATTTATTTTACAATTCTTGAAGTTTTGCAAGAATATCTATTAACTAATAGAGTTGTAGCGCTAACGCTTGATAATTGCAACTGTTAACACCACGACAATCTCTTTATTTGAAAAGAGATTAGATCCGCGTGGTGAAGGCAAATTTTTTCATCAGAGATGTGCTTGCCACATCATCAATTTGATAGTTAAAGCAGGTTTAGATGTTATACATTCAAAGATGGAGAGGGTGTGCGTAGCTATCGGATTTATCGTCGCGGTAGCAATAAAAGATGACAGGAGTACGTCAAATATTATAAGCAAGAAGACCCACCGGTTTGACATTTGAAGTTATGTACGGACACGCCTATCCGTTGGAACTCCACCTACTTGATATTAGAAAAAGTTTTGCCAACCGTAAAACAAATTACAGATTTCATCAACCAGAAGCACTATCCAGAGGAAGTTGTCAACTCTGATGATTGGGCGGTTTGTGAACTTTTTTATTCATTTCTTAAATTTTTTTTATGATTCTACTAATATATTAAGTGATATTTATTATCCGACTACTAATTTAGTGTTAGATATTTTACTTTAAATTGCTAAAACTTTTGCTAAATATAGATATAATGATGTTTTAAGGGAAATTGTTTCAAAGATGGAAGAAAAATATGAGAAATATTGGTTAGATATTTCATTCTTGTATGGATTAGGCCTTGTTGTAGATCCTAGGTCTAAATTACACGTAGTTAACTATATAATTATTGAGTTAAGCCATTATTTAGGATATGATTATACATTTTATTTGAGTGACTTCAAGCAAAAATTGGAAAACCTTTTTTCTTTATATGAGAATAGGTACAATGGAAGTAGAAGTGGAACGTTTAGGAGAGACGATCAGGACCTTGATGCAGACCTCCGTCAAGGATTGAGCAAGTGGACATATATGGAACATGGCGGAAGTAACAACTCCAGCTCGTACATACATGGACCAAATGAGCTGAATCGCTACCTTCAAGTTGACCTGTCCTACATGACAATGAAAGAGAAACGTGAAATGAATATTCTTCAATGGTGGAACCAACATGAAAGTCGATTTCCCATTTTAGCCCAAATGGCACGTGACATTTTATCTATGCCGGTTTCTACAATTGCATCCGAGTCAACATTTTCAACGAGTGGTCGGATTGTTGAAGATATAAGATGTTTTTTAACTAATGAGATGATTGAAGTAATAACGTGTTTACGGGATTGGACTCATGCAGAAAGAAGACTACTACAACACCCTGAAGATCCCGAACTACTCGAACTCTTTAGGAATACAGATTTGAATGATTTAAATATTGTTGACGATGGAGATAAATAATTTAATAAAAAAAATTATTTAATTGTTTATTTGTGAAGTGTGAATGTGTGAATATTATATTTATTTTAAAATTAACTATTAATTAATTTATTATTTGTTTAAATTAATTAAACTTTTAGAAACTTATTAATCTACTCCTGAAAATTACTAAAATTCATTTCGCTTTTAAAATATAAAAAAATGGGGGAAATTTGCGAGGCCCATAGGACCGGTTCAGGTCCTAAATCCCAGGCCCATGAGCGACTGGTCCCAAATTGGACTAGTCCCAAACGGGCCGAGGCCTGGGCCTGCTTGGGATCGGTCTTTGACCACCTCTAGTAGTACATTTGAGTATATACATAGTCAATCTATCCGATGGCCATCCACATTTTTTCATTTAACGAATCTCATTAGATGGTATGAATAAATAATTTAACGACGCTAATAACCATTAACATACAAAAGAGTAACACTACATTCACAAACACTTTTTACTAATTTTCTCTCACAAATGTTACGTGTCACTCATAATTTGTCAGTTCATATGGATCCCGTCTGTCCAATAATGAGTCTTACCTGACCAAGCGAATTACTAATTCCTACATGAGGTTAGTGAGAGGGGCTTGTTAGGTTAGTATTATTGAATAAAAAAACTGAGTCAATTTTTTTCCCAATATACAAAAAACAGCAAAATTACGTCTTTTAATGTTTACTTATACTAGTAAATGAAGGTCTCAATTTAAATAATAAACAAATTAATGCATATCGTCCACATCTGGGAGCATATCTATACAATGTTATATTATAGCCAAAGCCATACATATATGGGTTTTGCTATAGACTTGTAAAATGCATTTGTACAGTGCTATATTATAGGCTTCGTGATTTGCTAGTCAAGATATCATTATTTTAATTATATAATGATCATATTTAAATGTCGTTTCATTCTTATTTGTAAAATGTTATTTTAATCCGATCAAAAAATTCAATAGTATTTAAGCATAATCCTAAAATAATTAGTATCAAAACATTTAGATTGGAGGATTATCATATGAGTAACGTTAACTCTATAATCCAATCTCACAATCTTCGACGTGACAGTTTGTAATTGGTCAGTTTTCAAATGGATTTCGCCTACTTACTACAGGTTCTGTTTGTTCATTTGCAAGCTGACCAATCATGAATTATCATGTCGGAGGTTGTAAGATTAGATTATGGACCTAATATTACTGTTACCTATATATATATATATATATATATATATATATATATATATATATAATGGGGGAGCACATGTGTATAAGTTGGATGGCATGCATTCAATGCAAAACACAAACGAACTAATAAGCTCAAAGGAAAGTGGGAATGAAAGAGAGGAAGTGTAGCAGTTTTGCATCAGTTTGGTTCGGTGGTGTTGGCTACTACTACTCTGTTATTTAGAAGAAGGTGGCTGCTGCTGATTATTTACTGTATAAACTGTCAACCTCGTTTGCAACTTTATAGGGTTGTGAGCCTATGTTTCTTAATATTTATATTTATATTTATCAAAAGTAAGGAGAGAGTGAAATGAAAGTGGTCCAAATTTATTGTTGTAGTATGTAACATAATGCTTCTTCATGTCTTTATTGTTTCCATCTTTTATCATCTTCCTCTTCACGTGCCCCTTCTCTTCTGCATTTACTTGTGGGGTCTTCGATTGTTGCCTTTGATGTTGACACTCCACTCTGTTATTTTTAATTCTATGGCTCTCAGTAGAGGTGACGGTGAGTCGTGTCGTGCCATGCCTAAAAATTCAAAGCTCATCGTATTGTGGGTCGTGTCATGCCAAGGCCTGCACAGTTTTGTACTATGTTGTGTCGTGTCAGCCCACGAAATTTGAAGGCCCACAACATGGCCCGTTAATATCGTGCCATACTTTGGGTTGTGCCGTGGGCTGGCCCACATACTTTGTAAAAATATTTAATTTTAATATTTATAAATAATGATAATTTTGATTTATTATTAATAATTATTTTAAAAATATTTTATATGTTATATTTAGTGACATTTTGTATTTATATTAATTAAAAATATATAATCACTATGAAATATAATAAAATAATGAGACACAGAAATATTAATTGAATTTCAACATTTTTTATTATTTATAAGTTATAATTATAAATTACAAATACAAACTTAGAAATTAGGATTAAGAATTATTATACATCTTCATTTTTATTAATTTCTAAATTCTTAAAATCTTCAAATATATCTTCATTTTAAAAAACAACTATTATTTTTATTATTTTTTAATTTTATTTTTTTTCGTGCCATGTCGTGCTGGCCCACGGACTTTTTTTAAGGCCCACGACACGACCCACATATTTTCGTGTCGGGTCGTGCCGTGCTTTTTTCGCGTCGAGCCGTGCCATGCTATCTACCGCCGACTCTAGCTCTCAGATTGACGAAGACCTAGAGTGTTTTGTTTCGATTTAACGCATTTGGTTGAACTGATTCGGAAGTGCGTACATGCCTACTTCAAAAAACCATTGCAAAATCAAGATATATAGTTGGATCAATTCCAATGGCGATTGGTTGAAACATACCGATCCGAGAGTAACCCAGATGAATAGAACGAATTAGAGATAATATAGATAAATACACGGTCTCAGATTCGATTATCAGTCATTTGAACATTTGCGATTTACTCAATTCAAAATATCTTATAATTTGTTGTTGGTTAAATACTTTAATTGTAAAAGCTTAGTGGGGTCAATTCAAAATATGGTCTAAAATAAATTTTGGATAAAATGTGGATGAAATTTACTCAATTATTTATAGGATTTAGGTATATAGATAGGTAAAAATGCAAAGAGTATTTATAAAGATGTCCTTGGTTGGGTGGAAAGTGTCCTTTAAATTTCATCAATGGTTTCTCCTAAGTCTTCATAAATGCTTCATTCTTATTATTTCCCTTTCAATGCTCACAACCACATCTAATGACTTCAACACCTCACCAGGGTTACTATTTTTCTCCAAGGATCTAGAGTTTGGTATTTCAATGTTTCAAACCAACATTTTGATATTTTTTTCAAAATCCGGACCTACATTTATATATATTGGCCGTTTTGTAAGAAAAGACGAATTTCAACTACATTTTTTACATCAAGAATCTAAATAATTTTGTCCTTAAGTAAAACTGTCGACAAGAGAACAAGTTTGGATTTTACAAAATTCAAGACATCCACAAGAAAGAGTAACTATATATTAATCAATCTCTGTGGTACGAACGTCCTAAAGTTTTTACATATAGATCATAGGTCACCGACCAATTGCTGGCTTCAAAAATGCAAAGATGAAGGTAGCAACTTATAAGTTATAAACATCTAAACCCAAGAATTTCCTTTTATATATCTATATAGTTAAATCTCTAGTGTAAACATTTTTAAATTCTTAATGCGCGGACCAAAAGTAAGCAACAGGCTACTAGCTTCACAAAATACAAAGTCAAAGTCAAGTGTCTAATTTTTTTTTTTTTTTTTGGTTGACCGGAATGTTTAGATCAGCTTACACGCACCTAACCTAATCCTTGGAGTCCATTGAACACCCTACAAGTTCAATAGGTCAGGTAAGTCACAAATATAGGAGATAGTCACTTGGTAGGACTCGAACACAAGACCTCAAGTAATCCCAAATCTTATTAATTGGCCACAAGCCTGTTGGAGGGATTTAACTGAATACTAGTAGATCCTAAATCTCTGAAAACGAAAAATAATGCGAACAAATGACACAAAATAACACCACACACAAACACAAGATTTATAGTAGTTCACTCTCCATATGAGAACTACATCCACTTTGCCACTGTGGAATTTCACTATGAAGAAGAAGAAAAATTACAAGAATCTCTAAAGCCTCACAAATTGGCTCACTCACTAAACCCTATTTGGTGGCTCGCACTCTGATTGTGGCTTTGCTTTCTATTCAATTTGTTGTGTCTAACTTTAGGACTTAACCCCTTTTTATAGATAATATATGGGATACAATTCCTAATAGGACTCAAATCCCATATCCTAATAGGAATTATATTTTAATTCTTAATAAAATTATAATCTTATTTCCAATTGTATTCCTAAAAGGAAACAATTCTACTTAAACACAAATTAGGAAAACCCATGTCCTAATCCAGCTCTAATTTGGATTGAATTTGGCTCCACAATCTTAATAACCTCCCACTTAGAGACTAATTTAACATATCTTCAATTCTTCACCCATCAGCAGTGACATCAACTTCTCTTTCTTCAAGCGAGAAGTCCAACTAAAGTTGTACACAACTTTAGTTTCTCAAGTGTAACCACCTTCGTAAACATATCAGTTGGATTTTTACTCCCTTGAATCTTCTTGAGAGCTATAAGTCCTTCTTCCAAAACTGAGTGTATGAAATGGTAACGAACTTCTATGTGTTTTGTCCTAGCATGGTAGATTGCGTTCTTTGCTAAGTTAATTGCACTTTGACTATCACAATACAAAGCGCTCTTCTCATAATTCTGACCCAATTCTTCTAGGAACCGTTGTAACCATATTAGCTCCTTACTAGCTTCTGTCATAGCAACATACTCTACCTTTGTAGTAGAAAGAGCAACAATCTTATGTAACTTTGAACCCAACTGACCGCTGTACCACCTAATGTAAAGACATAACCTGTGGTACTCTTGCGGTTATTAATGTCGCCAACCATATCAGCATCCACATAACGTTATAGCTCTAAGTCTAACTTCCTAAAACATAATGTTGAATCTGTAGTACCTTTCAAATATATGAGAATCCACTTCACTGCTTCCCAATGTTGCTTTCTTGGATTGCTCATGTACCTACTCACAACTCCCACTGCATGTGCTATGTCTGGCCTTGTACACACCATGGCATAGATAAGACTGCCAATCACTGATGCATAGGGTATCTTGGTCATGTAGTCTCGCTCATGTTCTGTTGTAGGTGAGTGACCTTTGGATAGTTTAAAATGACTACCCAAAGAGGTACTTACTGGCTTTGCTCCACCCATGTTGAACTTATTGAGTGCTTTCTTCACATACTCTTCTTATGACATCTTCAAGAAACCTTTGGCTCTATCTCTGGTAATCCTCATACCAAGGACTTGTTTTGCAACTCCCAAATCCTTCATAGCAAACTCATTTGACAATTGCCTTTTTAGCTTGTCTATTTCCCTTTTACAAGCCCCTGCAATCAACATGTCATCTACATATAATAATAAGATGATATAGGAGTTACCAAGTTTCTTGAAATAACAGCAATGGCCTGCTTGGTGTCTGAGGAAACCGTTACTACACATAAACTCATCAAACTTCTTGTACCAATCTTGTTTTATATCGTTTGCTTCCATCATGTTCATCTTTCACCCGATAAACCCACTTGTTTTGCAATGTCTTCTTCCCTTGTGGTAGCTCTGTCAATTGCCAGGTTTGATTTGTTAATAATGAGTCCATCTCATCCTTCATAGCTAGCTCCCACTTGATTGAGTCATCAACTTGTATTTCTTTCTCGTAACACTCTGGTTCACCACCATCAGTTAGTAAAATATAGTGCAAAGAAGGAGAGTATCTCTATGGTGGTCTTATAGTCCTAAAAGATCTTCTAGGTTCAAACACGGGCGTTTGTGGTTCAACTTCTTGAGCTATATTATCTTGATCTTCCTGGTCATTGTCTTGCATGCCATTCATTGGGAAGTCTTTCAAAGGAACTCTTACACTTCTTGTTGTTTGGACTTTCAGCTTCATGATCTATCCACCTTATACATCACTTCTTTATTGAATAGCGTGTCTATCTGCGTGTCATCAGCGAATACACTTTGTTGTCAACAATATGACGTCTCTGCTCCTTATAATCTTGCAGTTTTGGTCATTCTAGAAACGATAACCAAACTCGGTGTCACCATAACCAATGAAGTCTTTCAAAGGAACTACCTCTCGCTTCTTCACTTCAGTGTTTGGACTTTCTAGCTTCATGTTGAGTCTATCCTTATACATCACTTATTTATTGAATATGACGTCTCTGCTCCTTATAATCTTGCAGTTTTGGTCATCCTAGAAACGATAACCAAACTCGGCGTCACTATAACCAATGAAAAAACATTTGTTAGATTTAGCATCAAGCTTACTTTTACGAGTAGAGTGAATGTGAACATATGCTAAACAACTAAACACTCTTAAGAAAGAATAATTTACCTCTTTGCCACTCCAAACTTTTTCTAGGATCTTGCAATTTAGCGGTATAGAGGGTCCTCTATTAAGCAAGTACGCTGCAGTATTGATTGTGTCAGCCCAAAATGTCTATGGTAGTCCAACATGCAATCTCATGCTTCTTGCACGCTCATCTAGGGTTCTATTTATCCTTTCGGCGACACCATTCTGTTGAGGAGTTGCAAGAATGGTCTTCTCCATCTTGATCCCATTATTAGCACAATATTCCTTGAACCCTTGATCAATGTACTCTCCCCCATTATCAGATCGCAAGCACTTCACCCTTAGGTTTGTCTCATTTTCAACCATGGCTCTCCACATTTTAAAAGTATCAAAAACAGTAGATTTATTTTCAGAAAATAAACCCATACCTTTATGCTCACTTCATCAATGAACGTCATATAGTACTTTGAGCCTCCAAGGGATGACATAGGAGCGGGTCCCCACATGTCTGTGTGAACTAACTCCAACTTCTTTGCCTTTGGTTCCCTTGCTACTTTGGAAAAACTTACTCTTCTTTGTTTGCCAAAGATGTAACCTTCACACAAATTGTGATCAATCAACTTCAACTCTGGTAGTTTTCCCTTTGATTAAAGCTCTTTCATTCCTTTCACGCTTATATGCCCAAGTCTACAATGCCACAAACTCGAGGTAACACTAGCATCTACTACTGTATTTGAATCTCTGCAACTAGAAGTCATGTAAAGAGTTCTAGTTTTATTTCCATGAGCAACCATCATGGCTCCTTTAGTAACTTTCCATACACCACCTAGAAAGGACACACTATGCCCTTCATCGTCAAGTCGTCCAATTGATATTAGATTGCACATCAATTTTGGTATATGCCTTACTTTCTAGGATTTTCCACATAGATCTGTTTGTCATCTTCAACCTGACATCACCCATACCTACAATATCCAAAGGTTCTCCATCTGTTAGGTATACCTTTCCATGATTTCCAGCCACATAATTTTTTAGAATTTCATGGTGTGCAGTGGTATGGAATGAAGCTCTTGAATCTAAAACCCAAGAGTCAATAGAATTATCAACAAATAAAAGTAAAACATCTTGTACCTCTTCAGTTACGACATTGGCAACGTCGTCATTGTTGTTCACCTCTTTCTTTGGTGCTTTGCAATTCCTCTATATGTGACTTTTATTGTCACAATTCCAGCACTCTATTTTTTTCCCAAACTGGACTTGTTTTTTCCATTCCTTGATTTTGATCTTCCTATGCCTCAGTTTGAATTCCTATCGCAGCCTCTGCCTCTTGTTTCAACATTCAAAGCATTTGACGTTATCTCACCCGAGTCTTTCCTGCGAACCTCCTCAACGAGAATTTTATCTTTGACATTTGTGAGGTTTAATTTCGCACTACTTGTTGAATTACTAATTGCTACTCTCATAGGCTCCCAACTATTTACTAGGGAGGCCATAAGAATTAGGGCACGAACTTCTTCATCATCAAAATCAATTTTTATAGACGATAATTGATTAATGATTGTATTAAAATCATTCATATGCTCTATCACGGAAGCATCTTCTCTCATCTTAAGATAAAATAATTTTTTCATAAGATGTAGCTTGTTATTCGCATAAGGCTTCTCATACATATCGGACAAGATCTTCATCAACCCTGTTGTGGTTGTCTCCTTCGCCACATTAATTGCCACATTTTTTGTCAATGTCAATCGAATGACTCCTAATACTTGTCTATAAAGGAGTGCCCAATCTTCATCTGACATCTTTTCGGGTTTTTCTCTTAAGAGAGGTAGATGTAATTTTCTGCCATACAGATCCGTAATCTATTCCATCAAACTTATTGATCCCAAGTGCAAATCCTCCTTCTTCTCCAACCATTGCTTTCTTCCTGTTGTTGGGGGGATTTAATTGAATACTAGTAAATCTTAAATCCTTGAAAGCAAAAAATAATGCGAATAAAGGACACAAAATAACCACACACACAAACACAAGATTTATAGTGGTTCACTCTCTGTATGAGAGCTACGTCCACTTTCTGCTGCGGAATTTCACTATGAAGAAGAAGAAAAATTACAAGAATCTCTCAAGCCTTACAAATTGACTCACTCACTAAACCTTATTTGGTGGCTCTCACTCTGATTGTGGCTTTGCCTTCTATTCAATTTGTTGTGTCTAACTCTAGGACTTAACCCCTTTTTATAGGTAATACATGGGACACAATTCCTAATAGGACTCAAATCCCATATCCTAATATAAATTATATTTTAATTCCTAATATAATTATAATCTTATTTCCAATTGTATTCCTAAAAGGAAACAATTCTACTTAAACATAAATTAAAAAAACCCATATCCTAATTCAACTCTAATTTGGATTGAATTTGACTGCATAATCTCAACAAAGCCAAGTGGTTCAAGTGTCAAGTTGTTTACCCTTAAACCACCCTTAAAAACTTTGGGGCATCCGCGCTTGAGAATTACAAGTAAAATCTCTTATTTTATTTCAAATAATGGAATGTTGTCTGAAGTGGTAGGTGGTTGGATTATTTTATTTTATTTTTTTTGTTTTCGGGTTGGAGTAGGGCCAACGCAATGAATTTCTTAGTATAGTTTTGATTGATGAATAGAAAAACTATAAGTGTTTATAGGAAAATGAGTTACGGAGAGTAGTTTCTGAAAATGGTTTGAGAACAGCTCCTCCACCAATTAAGCGAATACTAAATCTGGAAGCTTAAATGGGGAATTAATTGCAGTGTGTTTTCTCATTGATATCTGATGTGACAAGGTCACTTTGGATCTTTAAGGCTCGTTGGATTAGGCTTACCATTATTGCTAGTAGGTTTAATTCCTTTATTGTTTCAAATTGGGTTAATTTTACTGCAGAACAATTTTTTTTTTTCCTCATTCTTGTCAAATATTTATAATTCATTTTTTTAGGATGCCTGCAACACGAGAACTTTTCACAAAATCATTCGTCCTAGTATTTTTTTAGGTAATAGATATATCTAGACTCATTAAAGTTGTCTAATCTTCAAGGTCATGAAATACCATACAAGTTTAATGAACTAAAATAATTAGGTAAATACCTCTTTTGTGACTTGAATACAAAACCTCTTAGATATAGCTAATCCTAATGACTAAAGAATTTGACATCTTGTCACAAGGGAAGAAGACACTCATCCTAGTATTGCTTTAACCTAATATTGTTTGTTGTCTTAATGTTGATTTGCATGTATTGGAGAGATTATCAAGAGTATAATTTGTTTATGGGCAGTTCTTTCATAAATTTATTAATCAATTCTTGAAATTGTTAACATGGAGATTAAGGTGAGTATTCCGTCGCTAACTTCACAAACCCTAAAATAAAAAACTAATGATTGGAGTATCGACCACTCACCTTTTATCAGGTTAAATAATTTTAAACGTTCGCACTTAAAAATTATTTTTGTGAATAATAAAAAAAAAAAAATTTGAAAGGGCATGCATATAATTAATAATGTTAGATAGGTACAATAATTGAAGTATACGGAAGATAAGTTGTCTTTCAGTTTACTTTGTACCTATTGAGTTTTCCTTTCCACATATTAATGCACTTGACTATCCAGCCATCTGCTAACAGCCGCTGCCTTCTTGAAATTATCATAACTTCGAGTGTTCAAACAGCCCAGTACTGCAATTCATCTCTGTCGATTATTCATCAATCAACCTTCTATTTCAACTGCTACAAAGCAAATAATAATATTCTACTTAATATCTACTCAGAAACTCCAATTGTATCCATCTTAATTCACGCATTATATAACTTTTACAACAATTTTGGTTATTATATAATTTTGCACGTGTATATTTTACAAGTTTTACGTTGATGTATTATACAATATTGTACTGTAGTAAAACCTCTATTACAATGTGCATTTTACTAGTTTTACGGTCTTTAGTTATAGGTCAATCTCATGTTACAATTTTACAAATTTTATGTTGATGCATTAATACGATGGTGTAAACCACCACTACGTAGTCGAATGGTCAACTAGGACTCTTGGATGTATTACCTAAGAGGTCTTGAGTTCGATTCACCTTGACTATTAATAGGGGTGGCCACTAGAGTTTTTACCCGATCGGTGATTCTAAGGTCTCAGGAGATTAGTTGAAGTGCATACAAGCTAGTCCGAACACCCCTAATCATTAAAAAAATAAAAAATAAATATGATGGTGTATAAGTATGTATTACAACATTGTAAATTTGTGTTTTACCGGTTTTACATTCTTTGTTGTTGGTATACCAACCCTAACTACTTGTTAATAGATTTGCCATTGAAGTAAAATAGGGAAATATTATTTTTAATTAAATTCTTATAGCTATACAGTTTATAATATTATATATAAACATTGAATTCTAATCCTAACCTATTTGTAGTTTAATGCTGTTATGCCTAAAAAATCAGGGTTGACGCAGGCTTACGTCAGTGAGGACCAATCAGAGTTCAGGAAGGTATTGTGACATCCAAGCGCTGCCACATCATCTAAGGATAGAAAAAGTAAGGCTGTCATCAGCTTAGCAAGTAAAGGCCTAGATAGGAGTCACTCACCTGCCCAAGCCCTGCGCAATTTAAGGATATCTTCCATGCAACCGGCCAATAGGAAGCAGGGTAGGAACTGTATGGCACCTGCCCGCATCCGTAATCATTACCCAGAAACCTCTTACTATAAATAAAGAGCTCCTCTCATTTTTCGAGATTTTAATTCTGATAATAAAAACTCTCTCCCTCTCCCTCTCTGTATTTCTATTCTCTCTTATCGCTACATCCAACCTGATTGTAATCTTTCATAAATAAAAAGACAGAGAATGTAGGATTCATTTTGAGCATCCGAACCACTTTAAAAATCGTCTCTTTCTTATTTATTTCATTTTCCTATTCACGTGTAATTTCTAAGTCCGCTTAGCACTTCGCACGTGCGAATAGTTAGTGTCAAAATCGAACATCAACAGCTTGGCGCTAGAACGAGGGCCTGATTTAGTATCCGCTCTTCACCAAGAATCTCTGAGCAATCAAGTATGTTCGCTAGCAAATGGCCCATGGTTTCAAAACTGAGCGAGCTAGCCCTAGCAACGAGGAGGTCCCCTAGGTATAGGATGACACTTCTCCTAAAGTGCCCCCGATTCAGTATAGTACCACGGCGAACATTCCTTCGAGCTCACAGCTCGACCTAACTGTGATGGATTACCTAGAGAGGTTCAATAATAATCTCCAAACAGTTAACCTACAGGATGACATTTCTACTGAAGTGCCCTCGATTCAGTATAGTACCACGGTGAACATTCCTTCGAGCTCACAGCTCGACCTAGCTATGATGGATTACTCGGAGAGGTTCAATAATAATCTCCAAACAGTTAACCAAAGGTTAGACCGTTTGGATCAGGTTGTACCACCCAAGTTTGATAAGGCGGTGCCACCGCCAAAAACACTTGTAGGCTGCGCTAAAGCTCGGAAATGGGTGAAGGCCCATGCCGCACGCACTATAGTGCGTAAAGGCAAGGGAAAGTAGGTGGCAGATAATGGGCCGAAGGGCTCCAAGGGACCAGCAAATACCAATCGCGAAACAGGTAGAATACTTGTGGCTTTGCGACTTGGCGACATGTCGCATCATAAACCGTCCCACGCCATATCGCATGGGCACCCCCACAAGAGTGCAAGGCAGGGAAACCCCTAGCAACTGCAGGTCGGTTCTGACCACCGTAGAGGTTGAGCTAACTCTGTGAACCTTTCATTGACTTCACACGGCTCCAGCCAACTTGTGTCGAGATATGCCGAAGCAAGGAAGAGTCCGATCTGCGGTCTTTCCTCAACTGTAATCGTGAGGGCCGAACTCATGTTGTAGAAAGTGATCCTTAGGTAGCTGTGCTGCCTCAGATTGAGGAGTTACAGTGAGCTCTATATCAGTTTAGAGCTCAGTAAAATAAGCATGGGGAAGTCGCTGTGGCGTCTCCCTTTTCTCTGATAATGTTAGCTGCTCTTCTCCTGTCGAGGTTTAGAATGCCTGATATGCGAACATTCGATGGGAATTCTGATCCGCAGGATCACCTTTATGAGTTTAACAACCCCATGGAGCTTCACCAAGTTTTCAACTCGGCCAAATGTCGCTATTTAGCAGTGACCCTGACTGCCTATGCCAAGTGCTGGTTTAGATCGCTTCCGCTAGGATCTATTAACTCGCGGCAGCAGATGAGTTCATTATTCTTGAGACACTTCTAGGTGAATAAGAAGTTCTCAATGTCGTTGAGCTATCTGAGCAACATACAGCAGGAAAATAATGAATCCCTCCAGTTCTACATTGACAGGTTCCATAGGAAGCTGCACAAGGTGGCTAACACACCTGAAGAATCTATTCGAACTCTCATTATTGTGGAGTTTGCCCGCAGACCGACTTGTGAAAGAAGTTGCAATCCAAGGACGACATTTCCCTCACCCGTTTTTATGACCTTATGGAGAAGTACCTCTGTATAGAGAATTTTGTAGCCGCTCTCAATCGCCACGACCTCGGTCCTTTGACCAGGGCTTCTAACTAGGGGGAGGGTAGTAGAAGAGCTAATCGCAAGTGGGCTAATGATGATCAACGGAAGGGAAAGAAGCAACGGTTTGAGCCCAAGAAATCCTATGCCCAGGTTCCTCGTTGCGATCGCGATAAGAATTAGTATATACCTTTGAACACGTCAGTATCATCTATTCTAGACAAGTCAGAAGAGGCTAGCCATCTTGGAGAGCCGGCACCCATGAACAATCTGCCTTCAACAAAAAACAAGAAGAAATATTGTCGTTATCATTGGGATAATGGGCAACACACCGATGAGTGTCAGGCTTTCAAGCAAGCAATTGAAGACTTCATCAAGCAGGGGCATTTCAAGGAGTATGTTGATGGTCCAACTCCCGTTCGAGAGAAGGATCAAGAGGAATAGGGGAAGAAACGTCGTGGTCATAAGGGTATTTACTTCCTGGGGATCATCTTTGGAGGACTGCACCTCGCGAAGAATTCTCGAGGTGCCCAAGAAAGGTACGCTCGGGAAGCTCACCATGATCTCATGAATGTGATGAGCACGGCGTCACAACCCGTTAAGCTTCACATAGAAGAAGAGATTACATTCTCAGAGAAAGACATAATGCAATTGCATTATCCCCATAAGGATGCACTCATCATCGCATCTAAAATAGGTCAGTGTGAAGTGCAAAGGATGTTGGTGGACAATGGCAGCATTGTGAACATCCTATTTCAGCGAGCTTTTGAGGAGATGTAGTTGGACGAAGCAAATCTAAAGCCTATCTCTATCCCTATCTATGGTTTTAGTAGGGATCACCTGATTCCCAAGGGGACAATCGCATTTTCTGTCACTTTGGATAAGATCAACGAAGTGACCAAGATGACAGAATTCTTAGTGGTAGATTGTCCGTCCGCTTTTAATGGTATTCTAGGACGACCTCTACTACAAAGTTTCAAGGGCGTCACCTCCATTTATCATCTGAAAATGAAGTTTCCCACTCCGATGGGGTGTGGGGAAATGAAAGGGTCTCAGAGTGAATCTCGCGACTGCTATGTAAAGGCAGTGCAGATAGCGTGCAAAGGGAAAGAGAAACCGATGGATATTCCCGAGCAGGCAATGGCAATCAGCAAGATCGAGCTACAGTCATGTCCAATGAAAGATTGCATAGATCCTCGTGTTCGGGAGAAGTGTTCCCACAGTAGGCCGATTGAGTCTCTGACGGAGGTATCTGTCGACCAGAATGAGTTGACGCGAGTGTTGAGAATCAAGAGTAATCTTAGCCTGTAGCTCGCTGCAGATTTAATGAGCTTCCTAGACAAAATATTGATTTTTTGTATGGACTCATGCTGATATGGTCGGGATCAGCCCAAATATAACATGTCATGTACTCAACATCGACAGCACGATCAAGCTATTTCACCAGAAGAGAAGAGCCATGGATCCAGAGTGATATGCTGCCCTTAAGGTTAAGGTGGATAAGCTCCTCTTTTTAGGAAGCTCATTACCTAAGTTGGTTCGTCAATCTGGTTTTGATAAGAAACCCAATGGCAAGTGGCAAACTTGCGTTGATTTCTCTGACCTCAAAAATCATGTCCGAATGATAGTTTCCCTTTGCCCAAGATCAATCAGCTCGTCGACGCCACCTCTGTGCACAAGTTGTTGAGATCCCGATGTATGAGCCTGACAAGGAGCATACCTCGTTCCTCACAGATCGGGGGCTGTACTGTTATAAGGTCATGCCCTTCGGTCTGAAGAATGTTGGGGCAAGATACCAGCGTTTGGTTAACCATATGTTTTCTAAGCAAATTGGGAAATCGATGGAGGTTTATATCGATGACATGCTGGTTAAGTCACAAGTTGCTTCAGATCACATAACGTATCTTACTAAGATGTTTGACGTACTCCGAAGATATAGAATGAAGCTTAATCCTCTAAAGTATTTGTTCGAAGTATCCTCAGGGAAATTCTTGGGATATATGTAACCACCAGGGGATTGAGATCAACCTCGAAAAGATTTGAGCTCTCCTAGGTATGATAAGTTCTGCAAATCAAAAGCAAGTTTAGAGCTTGAATGGGAAGATATCGGCTCTCAATCGCTTCATATCGAGAGCAACAGATCGTTGCTTGCCATTCTTTAATATACTCAAGTCCAACAGGAAGTTTGAATGGACTCCAAAATGTGAGCGAGCCTTCCAAAGCATAAAAGAGCATCTCGGAAAGCCACCTCTTCTATCCAAACCTCTTCCTGAGGAAATCTTATTTATCTACTTGTCCGTCTCCTAGTATGTGATCAACACAACTCTCATCCAGGAAGAAGATAGAGTTTAGTGGTCAGTGTATTATAAGAGCAAGCGACTTCTGGATGTTGAGACACGATCTCCAGAGATGGAACGATTAGCCTACGCCTTGTTGATAATTACCAAGAAACTATGACCTTATTTCCATGCTCATACAATCCATGTTTTAACCAACTACCTACTCAGACAAGTTCTTCAGAAGCCGGAAGCTTCAGGTAAGTTGCTTAAATGGGCTATGGAATCAAACCAGTTCGATCTGCATTACAGATTGAAGACAACAGTCAAAAGGCAAGCTGTTGCTAATTTTATTTCAAAGTTCTCTTATCAGCCAGATCGAGAACCCAAACAGCCAGCCAGTGAAGTTGCCTAGGAAAATATTCAGATGTTATCAACTTGGAGCCTCTATGTTGATTAGTCTTCGAATAGAAGAAGAGCCAAAGCTGGTCTTATTCTCCTTAGTCCCGAAAGGCCTTGGATTCATGGAATCTTTAGGTTCGGATTCAAAGCTGCGAATAATGAGACCGAATATGAAGCGCTACTTATTGGTCTGCAACTAGCAAGAGAAATGGGATTGAAAATAATCGACATCTATAGCGACTTCTAGCTAGTTGTTAATCAGATCCCAGGAGAATATCAAGCCAAAGAATAGAACATGGTCAGCTATATGAGGAAAGCTAATGTCGCACTTAAGCCTTTCAAGCATTACATGATCAATCAAATTACGAAAGACAGTAACTCTGTCACGGATGCTTTGGCAAAAATAGCCTCCTCGCTGGTCTCCGATGTCCCGGACAACATTCCAGTTCGATACATCGAGGTTCCCAACATCAGCTCGTCTAAGCAAGCCATAGCTACGACCGAATCTACTTCTTGGATGACTCTAATTATTCAGTATCTTCAAGATGAGACTTTACCCAGCGATAAAACTGAGGCAAAAATCTTGCGAACTAGAGCAGCTCGTTACACATTTACTAGGAATCAGTTGTACAAACGAGGTAACACTCCCCTCCTCCGATATGTAATCGATTATGAAGTAGACTACATTATGAGAGAGATACATGAATGGATCTATGGTAATCACACTACCGCAAGAACTCTCGACAATAAAATTATCCGTCAAGGATATTATTGGCCTCTACTTCACAAGGACACCTGCAACTTTGTGAAGAAGTGTGGTAAGTGCCAAAGGTTCACGAATGTTCCGTGAGCTCCTTCCCACCAACTAACGAAAATGACCAGTCCCTGGCCATTCTCTATGTGAGAAATTGATCTCATCGGGTCCATGCCGACCGATAAAGGGGGCGTCAAGTATGCAGTGGTCACAGTGGATTATTTCACTAAGTGGGTCAAAGCTAAGCCTTTGGCATTCGGTCGCAATCGCAATTAGTACCAAGAAGCTCAAAGACTTTATCTTCAAGAATATAGTGTGTCACTACGAGACTCATCATACACTCATCTTTGATAATAGAAAATAGTTCGACAATGAGGAATTCAAGTAGTTTTGTGACAAGCTGGGGATTCATAAAAAGTTTGTCTCAATAGCAAGACCACAAGCCAATGGTCAGGGTGAAGCCGTCAACAAGATTATTATGCACAAATTGAAGGCCAAGCTTGGCACAACTAAGGGCAATTGGGCCAATGACCTCCCAGAAATCCTATGGGTATATAAGACAACTTCGAGAACCTCTACTTCAGAAACACCCTTCTCGCTAGCATATGACTGCGAGGCGATGATTCTAGTGGAAGTAGGAACTGGTTCACTTCGGAGGGAATTTTTTAATGAAGCGCTTTTGCGTGTAAGTCTAGACTTGGTTGAAGAACACCATGACAAAGCTCGGTTAAGGATAGCTTCCTGCCAGCAACAGGCAAAAAGATTCTTTGACTCCAAGGTTAGGAGAAGGGACTTTCAGGTTAGCAACTTGGTTATGAAAGAAGTCACTCTCGGTACAAGGGAATCGAGTGCGGGGATATTGAGACCCAACTGGGAAGGTCTATACCACATCGCAAAGGTAATACGATCTGGGATATATCACCTTAAAAGGCTTAATGGCTCCGAAGTACCATAAGCTTGGAATGCTGAACATCTTCGCCCTTATTATCAGTAATTTCGAACTCGCTTATAGCTTTGATTATTTCCTTTTACTTGTGAAATTTACCTTCATGTAAGTATTACGAATAAGATTGTTCTACTTCTTTTCAAAGAAAAACTTGTGTTGTGATCTCAAGTCTTTTGTTGATAATCTTGTTCTTTATAACATTTTGAAAGTTCAATGGTCAGATAAGTCATATTTGTTTTGTGAAGTGCTTAAGTTATAAACGTGTTATCACAAGTGACCAAGAGTTCTTTTTATATATTGAAAAAATATGTACAAGAAGCGACAAGGAGTTACAAAAGCTAAAAAGCTGGGAGAACTACAAGGACAGAAAAGAGAGCGATCATTGGTCTTCATTTCCAAGCCTTTCAAGCGCGACCTCCCTATCCTCTGGACGATCGTCAGCCTCCGGATCGTCCGCCCGATCTTAAAAAATGTTCGACTTATCATCTTCCAGAGGAGGGTCCTATACCTCCTACTGCTTGGCCTCTTCAACCTGAAGCATGAAACAAGGATGGACTAGTATTCGTCCGAAAGGTCGGAGATGTCTATCTCCGGTTTCCTTGGCCGCAAGCTGTAAATGGCTTGCATTGCCCAGTAAGCAGCCGTCCTCTTGAGCTCGAGGTTTTATTGCTTTATCTACTCGGTCAATCAAGTGACTCACCCTTGAGATAGCTTGAGGTTCACATCCATCGCCCTCTTCTGCTTTTAGAGTTCTCCCACAACTGAGCCCGACTCTCCTCCGTCGCCTTCGCGAGATTGGTGCTCACCTTCAGCCCTTTCTCTCTCTCGCTCAACTCCTTGCTGAGTCTTGCTACAATCCGTTGGAGCTCCTTGTTATCCCCATCTCTCTTTTCAAGCTCAACCTTTTGAAGTTCTGTAGCCCGAAGTGTAGAATCTCTCTCTGCCAGGTATTGATCTGCCTGGATGCAAGCCGCTTTAGCCTTTGCATCCATGGCCATGAGGTTTTGCTTTAGCTTGGCATTCTCCTCATTCAGCTTATGGAGACTGCCAATAGAGTCCATATCGATTTTCTGATGGGCCACGATCAGGGCGAGCAAGGACTGTATGGGAAAAGAGATAAAAATTAGTTTCCTCTTCTCAAAACCATAAAAAGCTAAGAAAGTTCTTGAAGAGAACCAGTCGTTTTACCTGACTGTGCAGCGGAGCGCGATAACCACCAACTTGGTAGGTTGGGAAGCCACGAATTCCTCAAAGGCCGAGGCAAGTTGGCATTCCAACAGGGTGTACATTACCAGTTGCAAGTGCTCCGACAGTTGCCCTAAGGAATCTAGCACGGACGGGTTTGGCCCCAATGGGGCAGGTACATCCTCGACCCATTGCTTGCCCACTCTGTTTTGGGCAGCCGTGGTCGCTCCCGCTCCCGCTCCCTTGCATGATCTCCTAGGGGCCGCCTAAGTGCTAGGGGGGCCCATCGGGGGCACTCCCAAGCGAGTAACGGGGTAAAACCAAGCTCTCTAGCAGCACCCCAAAGCCCTCTGGCTCCGACTTCATTTCCTCTTCAGAGGTCAGTTGTTTCCTTTTCTTGGTCTTGTGGCCCATGGTTTTCTGTTTTGTGGCACAAACAGCCACGGGCCAAGGAGCTTCTTCGGGTTGCTCTGTGGGTGGTTGCCTTTTGGCACCGATCCGTATCCCTCTTGTAGGGATCGCATTGAGAGTCAGTTCGGTTGGCTCAATCAGATTGACCCGAGGGAATGCAAACCCTCTAGCCTTTGTAGGTGGCTTCAGAACCCTTGGTGGCATGGTTGCTGCACGCCATGAAAATGTGTTAGCAAAAAAGTCATCTTTGGTACAAGGCTAAAAGTTCTTTTGGATATGAAGATACTTACGGGCTGGAGCTTCCAAAGATGCCTCAAGGCTAAATAATCCATACTTTTGCAAGTTGGCAGTGGTCACGAGCAGTTTTGCGTCACGACTCTGATCGAGTGAATGACCAAACGCCTCGATATGGCTGAAATTTGCTAGAGCCAACAACCTTGTTGTCTTGTTCTGTACAAAAAAAGAAAAATTCCATTAGTCTTAACTACCAAAAAAGAGTTAAAGGACAGGATAGTTAGTTTGGAAAACAAAAGGCAAAAACCTACTCGGCTCCCTAAATTTATAAACACCATCATATTCGAAGTAGAAATATTTTGTGTCATAAGCCCCAACGTTGCTAGGATAACCAAATATCCCTCCCTCAACCGTAGATCACTTCGAGAGATGGAAGGAATCATTGTCCTTGATTTTCTTTAAGTAGTAAGCGCATGTGAGTTCCAACACTGTTAACTCGCCAAGTTCGTGTTCGCAGCATGCGATATACATAGCAATCACTATCATATACACATTGGGCGTCAATTGGAATGGCACGACCTCGAAGTGGTCGAGGATCGATCTAATGAAGGGGTGAAAAGGTATTGTCACCCTGCATTTGCAGATTGCCTCTAAGATCACAACCATTCCCTCTGGAGGTTCCTAAGCGGTGTGCAACCTATGCTGGTAGACGTTTACGTTGATCGCAAACAGGTCCACCGCCTTTTGAATCTCATCCGCAGTGGCTATTGATAGCACCGCCTATGCAGGACTTGTTGAGGTGCTCGGGGGCTACGAGCTGGTTCTAGCAGTTGCTCCTATCTCTGAAGCATCCATTACTCCTAAAGTCTAAAAAGGTGCGACACGAAGAGGTGACTTAGTCTCCGTACGCAGTGTTTTGTACGACGACTCGAAAGAGTAAGAAAAACCCTAATTTTCTTTCCTTAGCCCCTAAAAAACCCTAAACGTCCTTGAGAACGAGTTCCCAAGGATCTGTGCCACAGGTTTTCAATTCTTAAGAGTGTTCCTTTTTGAACACTACCCAAGAATGTGCATTATATAAAGTTTACCAGGCGTTCAAACCCACCATTGTTGTGAAAGAATCGAGTTTTTAACAGGAATAAAAAGAAGAAAGGGAAGAGTTTTCCTTACCTCTTGGTTGCTGGGGATGAACATTTTGTCGTAGCGGTGAGTGTGCATCAACTGGAAGAAAGATGAACTGGTTTTCTAAGTGCAAAAAACTCTATTTTTCTCTCTGAAGATTCGAGTTTTGTGAAAATCATGAAGTGGGGTTGGGGATTTACAGGGAAGAAGACGACGTTTGGTTTCCTTTGTAAGCGACGTTTGGACGAGACGTGTTCTTAGCTATTGGATGCGACCACGTGTTGCCAATCCTCGTGAAGAGTAACCTTCACGCTTTGTGAAGATGAATTGATGTTTCCCTCCGTTGGAGACACCAAACGTCGGCATGCTTATCTTCACCGCATTGAATGTGCCCTCATCTGCATTTAATGCTTTAAAAAAGAATGTCATTTCAGCATAGCTTGCATTTAATGCTCATGGCTAACACTTATTGCGCAAAGACATGTCTGTCAGATAAATCTTACTTTATTGATCAGGCCAGCTGTCATGTGCAATAGATAACATCTAAAGAGGTCGTTCGAATGAAAAACTCTTTTTTGTGTATTGAGCTCAAAACGAAGTGACCTCCGGTTTTCGGCGAGAATTTTCTAAGTGTTTTCAGGTCGAGAGCGATGGGTAAAGTTCGAAGCATGTTGGTATAGCACTAAGCAGGATTTGACCCTAGGTCGCTGAACCTTTAGGGGATGATCATCTCAGGTCACTTGTGAAGTTCGCTAAGCCCACATCGCAACCTCCACTCAGTTTGCTGGTCAAGTAAAATCATGAACTTCATGTTATTTCAACCGTTCTCTACTTGCAGCTCAAGCAAGCGATCCTCGGGATGAGTTAAATCATAGCGTAATCATGAAATTCTCAAAGTTCAAGCCTTGAACCTTAAGAATTGGGGGGCTTCTATTATGCTTAAAAAATTAGGGTTGATGCAGACTTACATGAGCGAGGACTAATCAGAGTTCAAGAAGGCATTGTGCCGTCCAGGCGCTGCCACGTTGTCTAAAGACAGAAGAAATAAGACTATCATCAGCTTGGCGGGTGAGTGGCTAGGAGTCACCCACCTGCCCAAGCACTGCGCGATTTAAGGATATTTTCCATGCAACTGGCCAATAGGAAGCAGGGTAGGAACTATACGACACCTGCCCGCATCCGTAATCATTACCCAGAAACCTCTTACTATAAATAGAGAGCTCCTCTCTCATTTTTCGGGATTCTAATTCTGATAATAAAAACTCTCTCTCCTTCTCTGTATTTCCGTTTTCTCTGATCGCTACATGCAACCTAATTGTAATCTTTCATAAATAAAAAGACAGTAGACGTAGGATTCGCTTTGAGCATCCAAACCACTTTAAAAATCGTCTTCCTCTTATTTATTTCATTTTCCAGTTCACGTGTAATTTCTATGTCTGCTTAACACTTTGCACGTGCGAATAGTTTGTTTCAAAATCGAACATCAACAAATGCATTCAAACTCTCTCTCTCTCTCTCTCTCTCTCTCTCTCTCTCTATATATATATATATATATATATATATATATATATATATAAGTCAATAAATCTATGGACATGTTTAAAAAGTTGACAGTTGCTGCAAATTGTTTAATTATTCAATTTTCAAATTTAAGTAACAAATAAACTCTTAATTGTATGTTATAATAAAGTAAATAAAGAATCGCCAAGGGAAATCATTATTTTTTTTATTAATTTTCTATTTTTTTTATATTAAAACCTTAGATATCAACTAGAGAGCGATGCACAATATCCCAATTTCAATTTTTTTATTTTATTTTACTTTAGTATATTTTTTTTTTCTTTTTCAATCAAGCAATTGGTGAAAGACAAAACACAAATCCCAACAAGAAGCTGAAGAGCACAATTTTAGAAATCTTATAATTCAGTGCTTTAATTCTAGTTTGGTAAGAATTAATTAATTCATTCAAGAAATGTCCATAATCTTCAAACAACTCTGACCTGTTTATCCTGCCACAATCTCAGATAGATTTTAGAACACACACTCTTCAAACAACTCTGACCTGTTTATCCTGTCACAGTCTCAGATAAATTTTAGAAAAAAAAAAAAAAACACACACACACACACAAACATACATACAATATATATATACTCATCCCATTCTTATTAAATTCTAAGAAATTCATAATTATAAATGTATATACTCACCCCATTCTTGTTAAATTCTAAGAAATTCATAATTATAAATATAATATTGTTGATGTGTGATTGAAGCTGTTACAAAGTTTTGGCTTCTTCGTAGACTTGATAAGTGATCTACGTACTTTTCATTGGTACAGAACCACGCATAAACAAATATTAATGAATTTCATGTACTATAAATGACATAAATTGTATGTAATGGTTGGAAAAATGTAACACGTACATTATGCGATGTTGAATTAGTATCCTGTTGAATTTCGTTGAAAATAAAAAATTCCTGTGGTGCATTTTCCATATTAAATCTAAATTCAATTACTTAATTCTGATTGATTCATTTTTATTTCCTGTTTACTTTCTCCGGCTTTATTGCTTAAAGCCTAAGGTACAAATAAAAGGTGAGAAAATAAATATGGCAGTACTCTAACTACCATGTTTATCTGTCGGCCCTTCAAGTCGTCTTCCTTACTCTGAGACAAACAACACACACTTAGACCTATCGTCAATGGTTGAATGAACATATGTTGCCTCATAAAGTAATACAAAAATGTGTATATGTCACTTTAATAACTTTGAAATATTTTCCATGTGTCCACATTAAAATATTTTAATAATTTTATTTAATTTTTTGGTCCCACAAATTTGAAAACCATATGATAGAAATTGTACTAGAAGCCCACTTTGTAAGTGGTCTGAAACTCGCCACCTTGTTTCCTCAGCTTCAGGTTTCACCAGAGCTTCCACCTCAATCTTTTAATGAGCTCTGATTTATCAAATTTTAATCATTTATAGTTTGATGGGACCTTTACATACATACATACACATACATATACATACATACATATATTTTGATAAAAAATGAACATATTAAATTCAAATCTTCTCGTTTCTCTTTAATTTATTTACGGTTAAGGCTCTATGACTTCAAATTTTGACTTAATTTTTCAATACTGTTTAATTATGAAGCGTTCATAGTTGATGATTCAACGGTAATAACAAAGATGAATATGGTGGAGGATCTAAGAAAATCTGATGTCCCACCTGAAACTTTTGCATGCCGATTGCCATGGAAGTATCATTTTTTTCTACATTTTCTGCAGAAGAAGTTGAAGAACAACAAGAAGGAGAAGAATAAAGACATGAAAGCTCTATGCACACGTGTGTTTCTGCAGATCTTCACGTGTGAAACCAGAGATTAATTGCACCTACCATGGCCTTTTTTTTTCATTTTTTAATGATCTGATCTCATATTATAAGAAGGAGCACGTAAAGATAAACAATTTAATTGAGAAATAATGATTTAAAAAAAAAAAAGTGAAGACAAATAATCAATATAGAAGAAGAAAAATTAATTGTCTCAAATTCTCTTTCATCAAAAGTTAATTAATGGGATTAACATTAATATTAATACTAATATTACAGATGTAGATCCAAACTCACATGGTCTTGCCCGTTTGGTTTCGACTCATAACCGAACCGCCCTTGCCCGTTGGAGCCGCCAGTAACAACAACTTGATGAAGATTATGATGATGATGAGAAGAAGAAGAACCTTTCAATTCTTCAGAAGCAAACAATGGCAACGGATGCAACGAACGGTCACGATTGAAACTTGCATTACTCTGAACGGCAGGGATTCGCCACAGCCCCAACGGGCTGCCGTTGATCGGCGGCTGTGAACTATACGAGCTGCTATTATGGCTGCCGTAAAACCGAGGAACGTTACTATTACTTGTAGTACTGGTGTTGCTACTCCATGAAGGATAATTCATCGTCGGAGCTGGAGCCGAGCCGAGCCGGTAGTTCATTAAGCCGTAAATATGGGCGTCGGACAAGGAATTGTGCACCATCGTCGATTGAAGATGCGCTCTTTTTGCGTGTTGGCGCTCTCTTTTGTGGGCGTTTTGATGACCGCCTAAGGCTTGAGATGTTGGGAAGTTTCTGCAACAATAATGGCACTCGAATCTTCGACTGTTATCTACATTAATGTTATTGATATTATTCTCGTTAATCTCTTTGAGACTGGTGCTGTCTTCGTTATTTGTTTCAGCTGATTCAGAGTAATCATCTCCACCGCCGCTGCCTCCGCCGCCCGCGGATGTGTTATCGCCGGTACCGAATTCTTTACCGAAGAGACGAATGCCCTTTTCTTTATTGACCGAGGGAGGCGCCGGACGGATGAAGGGGAGTTGAGAGAAAGATTCTACGTTCATGAAGTCATGAGTTTCTCTTTCACTAGTCTTGTCCATGAAGCAGACGGTTTAAGTTTAGGTTGGGGTTGGGCTTGGGGTTGGGGTTGGGGTTGGGGGTGTAAATGAGAAAAATGACAAGTTTGAGAGAAGGGAAGGAGAGCAAATGGAGAGAGTGGAGGAGTTTGTTTGTTTGTTTGGGAGAGAAATAGAGGAAGAAAATGGTGAGACCTATAAAAGGTGAGAGTCAAAGGAGGAAGAGGAAGAGGAAGAGGGGCAGGGATTCATGAACAAATGGTGGTGACCCATATCTGAGTGTGAGAGCTGACAAGGCCACAAGTTCTGGTCAGACGAGGAGAGTTGAGTTTGGGTTCTCGAAGTACCATCTTTCACTTATTTTTTCTTTGTTTTGTTTGGAAACTTCTGTCAAACACCTCCTAACTTCCACCTATTTATGTTCTCACCCCATAAGGATTACGGCAGGCAAAAAATACTTCCGTGCAACGGCTGTATGTACAATCAGCCAATGAGAGCATACATGTATGTCATGTATGCTAATTTGGCACATCCTTATCGGTTAATTGTATATGCTATAATACGCGTACTAATATCAGACATCCTCATTAGCTGGTTATATATATAACAGATTAATATACAACTACGGGTGTACAAGTATATCATGCGTTCTTATTGACTGATTATATGTGCATTGTTCCTTAGGTGAGATGTACTCATTGACTAGTTATATATATGTACATCCGCTATACAAAACACGCACACTTGTGTAAGACACCCTCATTAATTGGTTGTATGTATATCTATTATATAAAAGACATACTCTTATAGGAGAGACATCGAATTTCATGTATATTACAGTCATGAAGGATCAATCTCCTAACAAACTAGTAGAAGCTGTTAGGTTTAACATTCAGTAATCAACAACAATAATAATATTCAGCTACTCTTAATTTATTATGAAATGATAAAGTAACAATAGTATCAGTGCTGATATTGATCAAAGAAGTACTGTTATTATTAATATTAATTAATGTATTAAAAATTGTCCTGTTTTGGCATAAGATAATGTTCTTTCCTCTTGGTGGTTCCAAAAATCAAACCCAAGAAAAAAAAATATATTAGTGTGGTACCACCCCATATATAGGTTGATAGGTGGTACTAGTAATTAATATCAATGGGCCTCTCTTTTGCTTAGTATTACATCTGAATTAATTTATACCACAACTATCAATTTCTAGAATAAGTTTTGTCTATTTGAAGTTTAAACAGTTAATTAATTATCATAAAATTAATTGAACTTGAATATCATACCTGATATAGCAAAAAAAACTCTTATAGTTAATTAATCTTAATTTGTTCTTAAATATTGATGATCAATCAAAGAATATGATTAATTGTTTAGATATTTTTATTATTATTATGAAGTTAGGTGTCCAGACCAGCTTACGCATACCTCGACTAATCTTCATGACAAATTATCTCACAACAACCCTTCACCACGTTTTCTCGGGTAAATTAGATCCCCCAAAAAAAAAAAAATCATGGGTAATGGCCCCCTCAAGTAAATCATAGGCAAAGGAATTAAACCTAAGACTACAGGTTGAAGCTATGGACAACCCCTCTTGGTTCGCTCTTATCGTTAGGTTACTCATAGGTGGGTGGTTGTTCAGATTTCAGAACTCCAGGATTGAATTTTTCTTTTATATTTTAAATTATGTTAAATATCAACTTTAATTACCAAGTTGTATTATATATAATTCGTCTTTCCCGCAAATGCTTGTATTTTTTTTTTCAAATGCAAACCATACTAAAATTTGGTATAGTCGATTAACTGTAAAAATTACATTAAAAATGATGAAAATTTATCTTTTAACATTAGTTACAATCGACTAACAGAAGATTATACACTAAAAGAAAATTTCCATTATAAATATTATTTTCAAATTATTAATGCTTTTATTTTCTTCTTTATTATAGCAAGCAACACATGTTCCCTTTAGATCTTATTATGGTGTTAGTTAGCAATTGAAGCACTTTCAATTTCAAGCACCTTTCATGAAAAAACATTACATCAACTAATCGGTCATGTGTGTTGTTTAGGTCTGAAATGGTCTATTCTAAATGTTCATCATTTTCTTAATTCAATTTCTTCGATTGGACTATTACTCATTTTCCCACCTCATTTTATCATAATATTTCCTTTTAAAATTTCTTAATTTACATTTATTTTATTATATCCAACTATATACACTTTCTCTTACATGTTCATGAATACAAAAGAAAACTTACTCTTTCTATATATCATGCACGAAAATTCTCAATTATAAACATAATGTTTGTGTTTCTTAAAATATGAACTTTTGCTTATCGATAAAAAAAAGTTTTCGATAGGAGAAATTTTAACTGAAATCTTATATTTTAACGTTTATCAATTTTATAATAAATTGTTAACCGATGTTGGTAATCTTACTCTTTTTATATATTATACACGAAAATTCTTAAATATAAACATAACATTCGTGTTTTGAAAATCTAAACTTCTGTTTACCAGTTAAAAAGTTTTTGATAGAATGGAAAACTTAAATAGAATTTTGTTTTTTTTTAATATTTATTAACAAGATAATAAACTATTAATCGATATTGATAACAAGATCCGTATTTTAATTTAATAATAATAATAATAAGAAAACATGTAGTTGCATCCATCAGTCAACACTTAGTTTTCTCAGGAGGAAAATGACCAGAATTTCACTGGTAATTAAATAAATTTATCCATTTATCTATCGATCTATCTCTTTATTATCAGCTTTATTTAAAATTTTATTTTTTCCTTTTCTTTATTTCTCTTTCACTGTGAAGCAAGCTGATGATGATTCATTTAACCCAGAAAAATTCTCTCTCCAGGACCAGGTGGTACTCAAAGTTGGTGCTGGTTCTTTATGGCTGTTGGCTGTTTTATGCTTAGTAGAATTGTGGTCCTCAGAAAAATTAACAATAAAAATTTTAACCAGAGACATTGTTGTTTTAGTACGAACGTGGAGAAGACAAACCTAATCTTTGTATGTATTTACATCTTTCTCTTCTATCTATGGCTATCGAAGTACACCATTTCTCTTTTCTCTCTTCCTTCTTTTATTTCCCTTTAATATTTATATTATTTTTTAATATAAAATGTGATAAATATGGCGTTTTATATTACAAATTTGGACTTATTTCAGGGTATCACTTAATTATTTAAGTATATTAATAATAATATTTAAAGAAAATAGAGAAGTTTTCGACGGAGTGATGCTAATGTTGATTAAATAAAATGAGATCCTAACTGTATTTATTTTATTTATCATGAGATTGGATGATTTTACAAATATTAAATACCTACATATGTATAAATTACTTGTATCCACGATATTTTAATTTGATAATACATACAAGAAGAGACTCTATATAACCATGGTTCACGTCATTTTCCTTCACATTCCCATGAATAAATAATAATTACTAGACACTAAAAATAAATAGTAATTAATTATGCCACGTTTCGACACTAAAAAAAAGATGCCGACCTTAGTAAAAAAAAAAAAAAAAATTCAAACATAACTTTTATATAAAAAACTATAGAAAGTTTATCCTTTAATGTTCATGACTGTTAATTAGTAGAGGTTTATATTTTAAAAGCTTTAAGATGTTTTTACATATGAAAATTTTCATGTTTATATATATATATATATATATATATATATATATATATATATATATATATATATATATATATATAGAGAGAGAGAGAGAGAGAGAGAGAGAGAGAGAGATTGATCAAGTTTGATAGATTCGCCCTCAAAAACACGAAGTTCTGGTCCCGGGGGATAATATCAACCACTTCACATCCACCTGGCCCACCTACATATATTGGATATTTAATAAGTGAACACATTTATTAGTTGGAAGGTCCAGAGAAAAAATAGGAAAAGTAATTTCACTATATATATATATATATATATATATATATATATATATAGCGAGAGAGAGAGAGAGAGAGGTTGATCAAGTTTGATAGATTCGCTCTCGGAAACATGAAGTTCTAGTCCTAGGGTATAATATCAACCACTTCACGTCCACTCGATGCATTGACTATGGTTATTTTGTATCCTCTTTTTATTTTGCTTACTATACCTGATGTTGTATATTATAAACCATATTGTCCTTTTCGGTCTTGTCGAGATAAATTTGCCCCATCTCTTGTTATCATCTACGTATATTGGATATTTTAATAAGTAAACATCTTTATTAATCGCAAGATCCAAAGAAAGAATAGGAAAAGTGATTTCACTATATTTCTGACCAAGAATTGGTTTACCAAAAGACTTGTTTTTTAGTGGGTCATATATATATATATAAGCAAAAGGGTGTTTAGTATTTGTCATTAGAAATTAAAAGTTGTCTATTTATTGAAAACAAAATAAATATTTATTGGTTATAATTAATATATAGTTGAAATGGGAAATAGTTAAGTCAAATTGTTCTTTTTCCTGGTTTCACTTAAGTTAAAGATTTTATCCCCATTTGAGGTGTACGAAAGAGAAAAGAGTTATCATTGTTGTAGTTACAGGAATGGTTTAAAGATTTCTCCGAAGAGTTAGATTTTCATGGGAAATTATTCAAAATGGTAAAAAATTTATGATATTTTTTTGGCTTCTTTCTCTCTCCATTTTTATCTCTGCAAATTCAGACTGCTTTATTCGTGCATGCTTGACTCGTTTTGCAATTATTCTCTTGGCCCCTCTCACTTGTTCATAATTCTCCCTTTCCTTTCTTTCTTTCTTTCCCATCCCAAGACAAGTCCCTTTCTTCCCTCTTTCTCTTTCTCTCTCATTTTCTTTTTATTTTTCTCTTGGTTGAATGACATTTTGACCCCCAATCGATCGCAAAAGGAAATTTTCCCCTCTCGATTTTGGAAACATCTAATGTTACCCCCGAAGTTAGTGATCTCTAGTCCATCTCATTCTCTTAGTAGGTTTTACCACAAAAATTCCACTTATGCCCCTTAGTTTCGCCGTTCAATTTTATGAATTTTTCAGATATTCATGATTTTGGATGGAATTTTTTCTTTTTTTTTTTTTTTTTTTGGTCAAAGCTAGTACAAAAAAAAAAAAATTGAGATGGGAAAATATTAACTTTGGGGTAATATAGGATTTTCGAAACTAAGGGGGGTAAAATTCTTTTACAATACATTGGGGTCAAAATTTGTTGAGTCTTTTTCTCTCTCACTTCCACGTTCTTAGTTTTAGAATTAATTGAAGTACTTTGATGGACCCCATTAATTTCCCACTTCCCTAACATGCCCTTTCAATTTCACATTTTAGTTATTTCTCTTATTAAACTCTAAGAACAAACCAAACCAACTCATTCATGCAAAACTCTCTCTTTGCCATTAAAGTCTTATTCACAGAGGTTGTGGGTTGGGAAGGGGACCATATGCTTTCAATACTTCAATGCAACTGCACCTCTTTAATTAACCACATTTTTATTTGATGTCGATCCCCAACTTGCCTCTTTACCTCTCTGCCAAAGAATTATCGCGCCGAAAATTCTCAGATGCAAACATTTACAGTGTTTTATATAAAATATGTATCATAGCCTAATGCTAAGAAAAATAAGTCTTATCTACATCCACGCTAACTATAAGATTGTACTGAGTTTTTTAAATTATTAATTAATTAATATATTTTTATTTATTTATTTTTGTTTAAGGTTACTAAGTTTAATTATATATATGCAGCTCGTCAATTAAGCACAAATTTATTTGTTGTTGATGACCTAGCTTCACCTTATAAGATCAAATAATCTCGATGAAAATTTTCGGATGCAGACTTTTATATATATATATATATATATATATATATATATATATATATATATATATATATATATATATATATATATATATATATATATATATATATATAATCCATATCACTTTTAACTATCGTCCGTTAATGTTAAAAGATTAGTTTTATCTATGATTATGTTATCGGTAATGAGTTTTTAAAATTGTTATTACATAATTTATTTCTATGATTTATTTTTTTAGGGTTACTAAGTCTGGTAGAAAATACTGATTAATTCTAACTAGATTGCAGTCATCATTACTCAACTAAATTTACATATGCTGTTTCTAACTGTTTTACTATATGTTGTACTTCAACCACCAAAAATCAGTTAGTTTAATTAATTAATTATAATTTCTTAAATCTTCCACCATTCTCCATTAGGGTTTTGAAGAGATACCTTAATTAATTCCCCTTTGTTAATTATTTTTGTTGGATTACATGCAAATGTTTGAAATCACTAATTAATTAATTACATGTAAATCTCACTCAAAGTAATGACCTAATATATAATTAATTATGAATTCATTTGATATAGTAGTAGTCCTTTTATTAATTAATAATAAATATCAAGGATATGTTTAGTACAACTTTTTCGAGCAAAGGTACGAAAGTAGAGAAATTTATTAAAAACTCTTATCTTATAGTTGTGTGATTAGGAAAATAAGAAGACTTTAATATACAAAAAAAAAAAAAAAAAAAAAAGGTCAAATATATAAAATAGGAGGGAGATAGTTGTAAAATTTCTAAACACTTTAAATAAGCTTAATAAGGCAGATGCGCGTAAAACACTTACTTAATAAGCACCGATCACTATGCGATGCAAACCAACCAATTTAATTGAATCAGAAAAGTGCTTATAACTTTGTATGAGTTCTTTTGGCCTATAAAAAGTTCAACTAATAATATAATTTTGTCATAACTACGCATTTATACAATTGGGTTTTAGTTATAAAATGTCATTTCAATCCCATGAGATGAATCTATATATTGGTGTATATGCATGTCCTAACATAATTAATATTAGAATGTCCTAACTATATATATATATATATATAAACCTAATGGGTTCTCTCATATATGAAAACAAAAGAGTCACAATCGAAAGAAAGAAAGAAACCCTAATTCTCTTCACAAGTGGTAAAAAAAAAAGATTTGGCTTAACATGAAATGTCTTCATATTCTTCTAATCTATCTGTCGACTTATCTCGATCATCACTTTTCTTCATCTCTCTCTCTCTCTCTCTGTCCCTCTAATTTCATCTAGCCGCGAGTTAATTTGTCTGTAACGAGAGAGAGAGAGAGAGATAAAGGTCACTATCTCGTTGTTCCTCATCGATCTGTCTTTCCCATTAGGTGGCTTGAAAGCAACATTGCCTCTCAGAAACTCATGTCTTCAGCCTCCCACTTTGCTCTCACTACGCCATCCTTTCCTCTCCTGCAACATGTGTTCCCATGTGTGGACCAAATGGTTGGATACAGAGTCCTTCATTTATATCTTTATTTTTTTTTTTCTCTATATTTATATGATGTAACTTAATACTTTTATATATGAATATAAAAATAAATATATACGGCAAGAAAAATGGGTTTCCTTGATGCTTTCATAAATTCATCAACAGCTTGTTTTCCTTGAGTTTGTCATTGGTGGTTAGTAAAAAGAATAAAAACATGAAACCAAATCACAACCACATATGTTCATCAATATAAACATGTGTTTTAAGATCGTAAAAGTCCAGTTTTTAAAGATTAGATCAGAAGAAGAGGATCTTAATTCTGAAAATAGATGCAATATTGTGGGTACAAAAAAAAAAAAACACATGTGGTATGGACATGAGCAGTAATTGTCAAAGGGTTGTCCTCTTATTGGTACAAAATAGTTAGCAACAAAGAAGGAATCATTTGAACTAAACTATTATAAGGATCATATCAAAAGAGTTATCAGAGAACTCTATGACATTCCTCTTGGCCCTTTCATCACATGTGAGACTTCACATTCAAAGCTAATCAAGTTAATGTTCATTGGAAGAGAGATAGATACAGATAGATCGACCGATAGATATATAGATATTTTAGCGCGAGTATAAGAGGACAGAAACGGAGGATGTGGATACGAAAAATAAAAACAAAATTTAAAGCGAAATGTGAAAAAAATTAAGTGGAGATGAGAAGATGAGAGCCCACCATTAAAAAAGAAATAATATACAGAAAACATTTAACGATATGCATGAAGCTGATAGATGCATTGGTTTCTTTCTTTCTTTTCTTTCTACATGTTAAAGGTCACTTAACTGTCAATATAAGGATAGCTCTTTGAACTCCATAAAAGCTTTTGGTGGGTTTGATCATTGTTGTCTAGATCGAACTGAAACTTTGGACCACATTAGGGCATCTTTTCAGATGTTGAATTAACAATGTGGGGCATCTTAAAATTATGTGATATCCTTCGTCGCTCTCTCGCCTTTTTTTTTTTTTGTTTTTGTTTTTGTTTTTTTGTTTTCCGTCTCTTGATTATCATATAAATATATCGGTTTATTAAGGACGGTTTTAAACTGTTCTTAATAAACAAGAACGTCTTCAATAAAACAAAAAGTGAACCTCCCTTGGGTGGTCGAGTAAGACGATAAAAACTCTTTGATGTATCACTCGAGATGTCACCCCGAGTTCGATTAAAGCACAATTCTAATAGGGATGCCATAGAAGATTTATCCAGGTCGTTAAGCTTGACTCCAAAGAAAGGATTAGTTGAAGGTGCGCTCAAGTGCCAGCTTTGAACACCCCAGTCACAAAAAAATAGACACCCTCAATTACCAAAAAAAAAAAAAAAAAAAAAAATTCTTCTCCTTTGCAAGATCACTCTAAATTGAGGGCGTATGGCGCATAATTTATGTATTTTTTGGTTTAGTTCAGATTATGATAATGTAAATATATTCAATTTTCTCTTTTATTTTGTTTTATTAATGAAATAATTTTTAAAAGAAAATAAATAAATAAATTTTGTTATTATGAGGGAAACATGACGGAATTAATAAATTAATTTGAGTTAATTAATTAAATGGATCTAGAAAGTAGGTAGCTAGGAGTGATGTGATGTTATATAGTTTATGCAATTTATGTAGAGAAAAGAGTTTGGTCTGTGGGCATGAGAAATAATAATTAAAGAGAGTATATATATATATATATATATGATAGATTGAATTTCTATGTTGAGTTCGACATTAAAGGGCTCCAATGTTGGCATCTGAATTTGGTGGTTGTGTGTTAACGACGTTCACATGAATGATGTTCCCCCACTTAATTCAATCTCTGAAAATTGGTCCACATCTTTCATTTCTGATGTTGACTTGAGAGAGAATTGCACATTGAATTAATGAATTAATTTTTATATCTCCATCCCTTTTTTATTATAAAGTTTTTTTTTTTTTCATTAGCTTATTTAATAGCTACCCTCAAGGTTTGATTATTAGAATTCATCAACTAGAGTGAACCCATTTCGTGTTGAGAGAGCAACTTAGCCTAGGCTTTACAAACCGTCCCATGTTTGAATTTATTTCATGTTGAATTTGGCACCAAAACATCTTACTCTATGTATCTACCCATGTACAATTTCTCACACCCTCTCTCATGTTCGGCATGCATGTCCAAACACATTATCAGACTTGGATAGAACCCATTTTCAAAAACTAGTTCAAGAGAGGAGAGAGTCTAACCACATATATACACCATAATAGCCTATCAAATTGACAATGTGGAATAAATATAACTTCTAACACTATAAAGTATAAACTCTCTCTTATATCTTATATTTAACTATGTTTTTCTCTCATAATCAATAAGTTTCATATCGTATTGAATTCAACGCTTAAACTGTATTATTGATGTTATACCATAAACTTGTATATATTACATATCTAATAGCATTAGCAGTATACTATTATGATATACATCTTATTAATATTATAGACTCTCTTGTACACTATACATCAAATGTTCACAATATATTGTTGACTTATGTTTTTATAAACCATATAATTGATGTAATACTATAGACTCTTTTGTATATTAGATATCTAACAATGTTTATAATTGTATACCTATTGATATAATGTTTCTGTAATACCATAGACTCTCTCTTATATCATATATCTAAACGTTCATAATATATTTAGTTTATACATATAATATTGCTCTTTATCTTAACCCAAAAGAAAATTTTCTTATGTAAACATAATTTTCTTAGATATCTAATGATGTTTACAGTTGTACATCTATTGATATAATATCAATGTTTTAAAACCCGGCCCGGCCTAGCCTGACCGATTTAACCGGTTCAACGGGGACTCGGAAGCTTCAACGAGTCAGGTTTATATTTTTCCTATTCACCCAAAACCCTAGGATTTGGGAGGATTATCAGTGAATAATTGACGGCCGGAATGTTGGGGCTTTTGAAGAGGATGTGCCGGTGAATGCAATGGTGGTGACGAAATTGATTTCCAGTGAGTAAATCGACCGGAAATTAAACAAAACTCGCAGCGGCAACAACCAACTTTTGCTGGCGATTAGCAAGGCTAACGGGGGTGGGGTGAGGTGGGTTTTGGTCGAGAGGAAAAGGGGAGTAATTTTTGGGTGATTGGGAGGGTTGTTGACACCGACATCGATGAGATATGGCTTGGAATGCCAACGTTGGCGTCGGTGAGATCTGGCCGAAATCGAACCTATTTCGGCCAGATCTTAGGTATATTTTCAGGGAAATTGACTCAAGCGACGATTGTGGTTGCATCTGGGGTGTCGCCATTGCCAACCAATTGCCGACCGATTTGTATTTGGGGTGTGTTTGCTAAATTTCAAACTTATAGGAACTTAACAAATTTTTAGGGGTATATTTGCTTAATTTTAGAAGTTTTTATCAGCCGGTTGACCGCCGCTCAAACCAGTCAACCCAAGACCTAACAACTTTGTCGGGTTTCACCTTGGGTTAGGTTTTAAAACATTGTATAATATTTCTATAATATTATAGACTCTCTCTTATATTTATATATCCGAACGTTCATAATATATTTGGTTTATACATATAATATCGCCCCTTATCTTAACCCAAAAAAAAAAAAATTTGTTATGTAAACATAATTAATGAATATTAATTAGTAATTAGTCGATTTCTATAAAGGTAGATGTGAATATAAATAAAGATAGATTGATAAACATTTTTTATAAACTTTTTTCATAAATGTTGATGTGTCAATTAGATATCATGATTCATTGTTGGATAAATAACACCTTTTATGAACCGATAAATTATGAGCTAAAATCCTATTTATAAAAGAAAAATTATTAAGAATGGTTTATCACTGCAATACTTGTGTATTTGTCATAGCGTTCTTCTTTTGAGAAGTGACATGCATTTTTTTTTTTTTTTTTGTTTTGTTTTGCTAAATTTCTTTTCGGCCTCGACAACCGAATCTTTTCTCGAATGACTAAAGATTATTTTGGTGGTACCATCTTCTCCTTTATTAATTTGTTCCTAATTAACGTATTCATTTTCTTGTACAATTTTGTCAGATAATTTTTTTTACCTCTTGCGGGAAAGAGTTTAGAATTACTATTCAATCACTTTCTCTCCTTTTTCTCTCAAAATGTACGTTCTATAAACATGGATGACTTGACGTTTCTTTCTTGTTTTCTTGTTCTATGGTACTTCTTCACTTTTAGATGTGTGATAAACAATAAATGGTGAAGCTCGCTCTTCACTTTTTTATTATTATTTTCTTTTCATGGAGTTTGCCGGGATAGTTTATACTTATTTTAACTAATTTTTTAGAATCCTAAAATTATTGATCAAGTAAAAGTTTCAATGACCTTCTATTAGCAACTTAAGAGAAACTTAAACTCAAATCCTCTTGAATATTATATTCAAGAATTTCTATTGAACCATTTAATCACCCAAAGACTGATTACTTGCTATTCACTTTGCCTTTCATTTTCATCAAACAATTCAAGGAAGTTTTAGGTTAAACAAAGGCTTCAACTCATTTCAATATATATTTAATTCTCAGGCCGAAAGATTTGAAGTTTTTTATGGTATTGGTCAAACTTTAGAAGCTAATAAGTAGTCTTTGATTTTATTTTTTGTCGTTAGTTCATATGTTCAAAACTTCATGACATCTGCATTAGAGATTGACTAGGTATATATGTTGTAAAATTTGATCGAAGACGAATATATTGACAAAATCATCATTGAATGTCATATCTTTATTAGAAGTTTCAAGTAAAACTAATATTAGTATACATTTGAATAAGGTATCATCGATCAATCACTGTTTGGTTATACAAGTTCGTTTTTGTTATTATAAATCGATAAACAATTATTAAAAGAAAAAATTATTATGCGTAGTATAATTTCATCATTATAATCGCCACAATAAACTTAAGAAACTCAATAATAAACATTCAAAAAGAACATTGATGCTCAATGTTAATTATACGTATATCTTAATATTTGATAAAATTTAATTTTGAATAAGGGTATAAACCTATAATCAATCATTTTTTTACTGTTAGAAATTCACTGTTGTTGTTATAAGTCTATTGCTAGTTATTAAAAGAAACATGATACATAATTATGTAAATTATAAGTCAACCGCTATAATCACAACGATAGATTTGTAAAATATTTCAACAACAAACTTATAAAAAGGACACCGATACACATGAGTTTGAATACACACACACACACACACACACACACACACACCGTGTGTGTTGTTTTGGGGTTGCAATGCTCTTTTTTATCAATTAGTGCTCATCAAGGGGCCTATTCTTTGCACATTATTAGAATTTACAAGACAAGTCAATTAGGTTTATGTGTGGATGAAGTAGAACAAAAGAAGATAAAAACAATAAACATAGGAGAGTACTTGTTTTTCACAAGCTAAGATATGATAAAACAGAAGCTACAATTGTGGATGAAGACTCGGAAAAGACATCAACACTACAACTTAGCAATGCTCTGGCATGATAGCAAAATATGGAAACAAATCAGTAGTTAAAGGCTTGCGTGATAACAGCCATGATCTTGTGAAATCTTGTAATTAACGTTAGCATGATTATAGCATTGTTTATAGTAGTTTACAATGTAACCATTTTTTTGTAAAGATATACAAAGTCTTATAAATACAGAGTATCACAGCCTGTTATAAGTGTAATGAATTTCCCAACTCCTCTGTTTTCATTTTTCTTCTTGGTATCAGAGCAAAACAATGTCTTCCGCTTCGTTGAATGTAGTAAATTTGTCACTCTTAGGCTTCGACCTGAAAACTACGCACTATGGCGTGAGCAAGTGCTTGCACTTGCTGAAAGTCAAGAGCTTACAGATTTTCTCACAGGAGAAAACCCATGCCCAGCTGTTGTACTTCCAACACTTGATGGTAACAACCCCACTACTAATCCAGCATACAAACACTAGAAAACAACAGATCGTGTAATGACTTCTTTCTAATAGTATATTTTATAATATATACTATGAAAACATACATAATTAGTATATGAAAATAGTTGGGCCCAAATTTTTCTTTACTTACAAAATATAATTCTTTACATATATCAAAATAACAAGTACAAAAAACTTAGCGACAGTGGACAGTAATGCCAATCCTCCCCGCTTGTCGACGTCCTTCCAACCGCTGCTCACCTATTTCCTGCAAAAATATGGAAAAACAACAGGGTGAGCATAAAAATGCTCAGTAAGTAAATCCCTTACTTCTCCTTCTTAGGTTCTTTCCTTACTTAATTCCTTCTCTTTCATTGTTTCTTTCTTTCGTTTTTTACTTCTTTCACCTGCTTTCTTTTATTTCTTTTCTTTCGTTGTTTCTTTCTCTGTTTTTTACTCTCACTGTTCTTTTATTTCTTTCTACTTCTCTCTGTTCTTTCTTTCTTATTCTTTCCATTCTTCCTAACCATGATGAAATTCATGGCAATATGCATGAATAAAATGCATATGCAATAATGCATAAAATGTTTTTCTTTCTTATTTCTATTTCTTTTCTTTTCTTTTTCTTTCTATTCTTTTCTTTTCTTTCTTGTTTTTCTTTTCTTGGCTTGTTCAAGCATTCTCATTCTTTCTTTTCTTATTCTTATTCTTATTCTTTCTTTTCTTATTCTTATTCTTATTCTTTCTTATTCTTATTCTTTCTTTTCTTATTCTTATTCTTTGCCGATCGGACTCGGTTGATGTATGGATTTAGAACCTTGGCCGTGAGAGTGAGTGCAGTCCTCATTTACATGCACTCTTGCGGACCGTACAACTTCTTCTTTCTTCTTAGGCCACTCAATTAAAGTGGCGTGCATGTAGGAATTCTTCTCGGTACAACCCTTATCCACATACAGTCTTATAGGTCGTACAATTCTTCTTCTTCTTATGCCACTCAATTAAGGTGGCGTGTATGTGGGAATTTCTTCTTAGCACTCACGGTTCCCCACCACAACAACCTATTCTTTTCTCTTCTTTAACACTCTTTAATTATTTAATGCTTATTCTTCATTTCTCTTTATTCTTAGAGTGTTTTGTTCTTTATTCTTCATTCTTTATTCTTTCTTAAGTTTCTACACATACACAATTATATGCATATGGATGGCTCATGCTTAAAATTTCTTACTTATATGCACTTATGAAATGCACATATGTAATGTTGCATAAAATTAAGGTTTCTACTCAACTCATACTTCTCTTAGGCATTTTATCAAATAATACTTGTGCATAAACAAACCCTAATGTAATTATCATTATATTTGTTTCTTAAACCATCCAAATTGAGAGAAAAACTCTCTTGTAACATCACCATACCTACACGGCAAAAACACTTCCAAAAGTTTCTCAAATTCTTCCAATTTCAACCAGTCACATACATTCCTCATATTCAAGTATATCTAACAACAAGCATAACTAATCATCCATCTCATCTCAATTTCTCAATAATAGTAACATATGCATATTTAAAAGAAATCTCTACTCACTTGAGTTTCTTAAACTTTAACTTGAGTTGGATTTTGAGTGGAATTTACTTACCTTATGCTTGAGTAGTCTCTCCTAAGCTCTCTATTCTTGTTGGATTCAAATCTTCTCTTAACCCTAAGCATAAACTTTATAAGAACTCAACTTTTACACAAATAAATCATAAATAAAGAGCATGAATTCTTACCTTTTGAAGCCTAAAATCAAAACCCTATGAAAAACCACTCAAAAGCCCTCAAAATCCTTGGAGGATTGAATGAAAATTTGAGAGAAAATGGGGGAGGAGTGTGGCGGTGGAATGAAGAAAATAAGGGTTTCAAACCCTTAACACTTCAGTTTATAAACACACTTTCCCATTTTGCCCTTACTCTTTCTTTAAAATTTCATCTATGTCCCTTAGTCAATTACCATAATGCCCTTATTTTTAATGCATTCTCTATGAAATTCTATCTCTTTTCACTCCCCACTTTTTCAACTAATTTTGAGTGAAAAGACCATTTTACCCTTAATGCAAGTTTAAGGCATTTTCTTCATATTCTCTTAAAATCACTTTAACAAAAATTAACTAAAGGCTATAAAAACATAAATTAAATCATGTACCTCCATGTTGGGCGTTACAAATCGTCTACTCAGAGGGTGGATTATTGGCACTCTTGCAAAACAGGCACTCAGCCATGTTATTGGCCTTGATACCTCAGCACAAGTTTGGGCAGCACTCAAGGAAGCGTATGCCCAGTCTTCTCAAGAAAGACAATTTCAATTGAATCAACAACTCACGTATATGAAGAAAACCCAGGAAGTGTCTCTCAAGGAATGTATTCGAAAGTTCAAAGAGGTATGTGACAGCCTTACTGCCGTTGGGCACATGGTTGATGACAAAAACAAAGTTTTTTCATTGCTTACAGGACTTGGTGCACGCTATGAACCCTTCACTACATCAATGCTTAAACGACCAATGCCATCCTATAATGAGGTAATTCCCCTGCTGCAAAGCTATGAAACAAGGCTAAACCTTCCCACTCCCAAATCCTCTCAATATATTGTCTTTTATGCTAACAAAAATGTCCCCAAAAATGCACCAAAAAATCCCAAGCCCACCAACAATTTTTCCTCCAAAGGAAGAGGCTTCATCCCTGCTAATTAGCCCAACAAAGACATCGGCAATGGCTATTCTTCAAACACTTCTCGTCGAAAGAATCACAGGGACATCACTGGTCAGATTTGTGGCAAGAAATGACACCCTGCTATCCGTTGTTGGTATAGGTTCAGTCATTCTATCCAACCAGACAACATGCCTCAAGCATTCACAGCCTTGTAACTTAATTCTGAGGCACACCATGAGGAATGGACATCAGATACTAGCGCATCAACACATATGACTTCTAATGAAGGTAACCTACATAATCTCAGACCTTATACTGGTAATGATCATGTTATGTTAGGAAATAGGGAATTTCTAAAAGTAACTCATACTGGTGATGCACTACTCGGGTTTGGACAGTCTGCTATTATTCTAAGGAATGTTCTTCTTGTACCTAAGTTAGGAAAGAGTCTATTATCTATTGGATAACTCATATCTGATTATTCAGTAACTTGTGAATTTTCTAATAATGATTTTGTGATTAAGGACAAGTTGACGTAGCAGGTGTTGATGAGGGGGCTAAAAAGAGGTAATTTGTATGCAATCCGAACACCTCTAGTGGCTTTGTTCTCCTCCAGATTTCAGGTTGCTTCAGAAGACATCTGGCACCAATATCTCGAGCATGTTCAAGCTGCTACAGTGGCTCATCTTCGAAACAAAGCATTAATAAGGACTATTTCCAATAAAGACAATTCCATATGTGAGAGTTGTCAATTAGGAAAATTATCTAAGTTGTCTTTTTCTTTATCTGAATCAAAAACTTCTACACCTTTTGAGAAAGTTCATATTGATTTATAGGGACTTGCTCCTTTTACCTCTTTGCATCAGTTTCGGGTTTATACTGTTATAGTTGATGATTTCACAAAGTTTGTATGGTTAATTCCATTAAAGCAAAAATCAAACTTTTATGATCAATTCATTCTCTTTGAAAAGTTTGTAAAGAGACAATTTGATGGCCTTATTAAGATAATTCAAACAGATGGGGGAGGAGAATTTGTTAATCACAGATTCAAAACACATCTTCAAAATTCAGGAATCAAACATCAACTATCATGTCCTTATACACCTAAGCAGAATGGTATAGTTGAAAGAAGGCATCGAGTAATTAGAGAACTCGACATTACTATGTTAATTCATGCCAATGTTCCTAAAATTTTCTGGGTTGAAGCTTTTACCACGACAGTGTTTCTAATCAATCGTGTTCCAACAGCCACACTATAATGGGACTCACCCGTCTATCGGTTGTATGGCAAGAATCTTGATTATTCATCATTAAGAGTTTTTGGCTCAAGGTGTTTCCCATACATATAGGACTCTAAGAAGGAGAAATTTGATAACAAATCACTACCATGCGTGTTTATGGGGTACAGTGATAGACACAAAGGCTACAATTGTTATTCTCCATCAAATAAAAGGTTTTATGTTTCCAAACATGTGGTCTTTAATGAATCATCTTTACCTTACAAAAACTTCAATGATCCCTTTGACACAACAGCTGGAATAAAACCCATAACCTTTCGAGAATTTGACTCATGGTCTATTCCTTCTTGTGAGCACTCAGATCATTTCACTCAACCTGAAGAAGAAGCACCACTACCAACACCAAATGCTCAACTCAAAACAACAATCACTATAGGTGATCTTGTGTCGGGTTCACATTCAATCACTGCTGATAATCTCTCTCATTCCACTACCACTGAACACTTTGAGGAACCCAATTCTGCTGTTGACAATACTACTTTTGTCTCCATAATTGCTCCAACTCCTCAAAACTCTGGAAGCACTCCTCATTCCATGATTACATGCAGTTTGGTGGGAGTTCGAAAACCAAACCCCAAGTATGCACTTGTACATGACTTTGATTCAATACCAAAGGAAAAGGTCTCTTAAATCTGCTCTCTCACACTCTAGATGGAAACAAGCAACGGTTGATGAACTTGCTGCTCTAGAACAACAAAAAACATGAAACTTGGTGGCTCGTACAACATCAATGAATGTTGTTGGATCTTGATGGGTTTACAAAGTAAAACTCAAAGCTGATGGCAAAGTGGAACGTCTCAAAGCGAGATTAGTTGCTAAAGGGTATCATCAATTACCCGGGATTGATTTTATTGAAACCTATTCACTTGTTGTGAAGCTAGGAACTATTTGGTTGATCTTATCCATTGCAACTGTAAAAAAGTGGGATATCGGACAACTTGATGTAAAAAATGCATTCTTGCATGGGTCTTTAACCGAGGAGGTATTCATGGAGCAACCCCTAGGTTTTAAAGACTCAAATTTTCCAGATTCAGTTTGTCATTTGAACAAAGCAATCTATGGACTTAAACAAGGTCCAAGAGTTTGGTTTGGTGATTAGCTCTATAATACCACTAATACAGATTTTCAATGCGGCTGGCCGATCCAAGTCTATTTATATTCCATTCAGATCAAGGAACTTTGGTTCTCTTACTTTACGTTGATGATATTATATTAACAGGTTCCTCCTCAAGTTTAATACAGGATTTCATTAACAAATTACATGCATAATTTGCAATGAAAGATCTCGGAGTCCTCTATTATTTTCTGAGAATTCAAGTCTCGGCCGTTTCAACTGGGTTGTTTTTACAACAAACCAAGTATGTTGTCGACATCCTGGAATGCAGTGGGATGCATGAATCAAAGCCTATCAAGACCCCACTGTGTACCCAAACCAAACCTGACCTTGATTCACCTCTGCACCCCAACCCTCATGCATATCGATCTCTGGTGGGAGCCTTTCAATACTTAACCTTGACACGTCCAGACCTCTGTTTTAGTGTGAATTATGTCTCCTAATTTATGCATGGGCCTACTGAGTCACATTTTGGTTTGGTAAGACGAATCCTACGCTATGTCAAAAGGACAATTAATCTTGGTCTTCATATACAAGCTTCCAGTTCTCTTGATCTTTATGGATTCTCGGACTTTGATTGGGCTGGGTGCGATGTCACTAGGAGATCAACAACTGGTTATTGTACCTACCTAGGAAGCAACATCATTTCATGGTGCTCAAAGAAGCAACCAACAATCTCAAGGTCAAGTTCCGAAGCTGAATATAGAGCACTTGCTCAAGCAGCGGCTGAAATTACGTGGCTCATTTTCATCCTTCGTGATCTGGATGTCCCTCTATCTCAAGCTCCAATTATGTTATGTGAAAATATGAGTTCACTGTTCATGACAATTAATCCAGTATTCCATGCAAGAAGCAAGCATATTGAAGTGGATTACCACTATATCAGGGAATGTGTGTCACTTGGGTTACTTGTTACTAAACACAATCTCATATTGCAGATGTCTTCACAAAACCTCAACTAAAACTAGCTTTAGAATTGCTATGTGACAAATTGTGCATTTCAACAATGCTCAATTTGAGGGGGATGATAAAACAGAGGCCACAATTGTGGATGAAGACTCGGAAAAGACATCAATACTACAGCTCGGCAATGCTCTGGCATTATAGCAAAATATGGAAACAAATCAATAGTTAAAGGCTTGCGTGATAACAACCATGATCTTGTGAAATCTTGTAATTAACGTTAGCATGATTATAGCATTGTTTATAGCAGTTTACAATGTAACCATTATTTTGTAAAGATATACAAAGTCTTATAAATACAGAGTATCACAGCCTATTATAGGTGTGATGAGTTTCCCAACTCCTCTGTTTCCATTTTTCTTCTAGATAGAGAAGATTGATGATGAGCACTTGTCAAGGGCCAGTGCTCATTGAAATTTAGAATATATATATATATATATATATATATATATATATATATATATATATATATATATATATATATATATATATATATATATATATATATATATATATATATATATATATATATATATTGTAAAATGAATTTTAGGTACAAGTATTTTGAAGTTTTTAGAATACAAAACAAACGTGGATGATCAACCGCTAACTTCACAAAATGCAAAACCAAAGCTAGAACATAATTTTAATTATCTAACTTGTTCTCTGTTTAAAAGTCTTCTTTAACTAATTTTTACATTATCCCATAATTTTTTTGCTTCATAATAGTATATAATAATGCTACTATGCAAGTTGGGATTCCAACTTTATATCCCAAATAACACGACAATTTACGTGTTAATACAAGATTGATTACAAAAAAGCTATTCACTTATCTTTATTCTAAAATCAAATCAATAACGATACACATCTCCTTGTGTGATCAAATGACAAACTCTTTAGTCATTGGGTTTAGCTATATTGAGGGATCTTGTATTTGAACATAATTAGTCACATAACTTGGGATACAAAGTTAGAATATATTTGAAAATAGTGTGTCGAAACAAAGATTTTTCACTTTATTGATTATTCATTTACTAATGGAACTATACTTCTATGACAAGTCAAGTATATAAATTAAACTCAAATTCATGAGGTCCTTGATATTGGCATATATGTATGCTTTTAATTAATTGATTGGTTGAGCAATTATGTCAATATTAGCTTTATTGGAATCAAATGGATATATATGATTTCTAAATAAAAGACTTTGATTGAAAATTTTAACCAATTTGATTATGATCAATTAATTATGAATTTCTTAGATAACCCCACAGGCAATCAATCTTGTTTTCTCCTTATAACAAGGTACATATATCAATTAATAGCTTAAAAAAAAAAGCCTTCCTTTTCATTATCATACTTACTTAAGAAAGATTTATTAATTAAGCTATTAATAGTAGCTTAATTTAAACTCAATTTCAATGAGCACTCAGCACTGGCCGTTGACAAGTACTCATCATCAGTCTTCTCTATCATAGCTTGTGAAAACAAGTACTCTCCTATGTTTATTGTTTTTATCTTCTTTTGTTCTACTTCATCCACACGTAAACCTAATCGACTTTTCTTCTAATAATGTGCAAAGAGTAGGCCCCTTGATGGGACTAATTGATAAAAAAAAAGAGCGTTGCAACCCCCAAACAACGCACACGATATATTAATTTTTATAATTGTGAATATATATATATTGTAAAATGAATTTTAGGTACGAGCATTTTAAAGTTTATAGAGTACAGAACGAACAAATATCGGTGATCAATTGCTAACTTCACAAAATGCAAAACCAGAGATAGAACATAATTTTAATTAGCTCTAACTTGTTCTCTTTTTAAAAGTCTTCTTTAACTAATTTTACATTATCCCATAATTTATTTGCTTCATAATAGTATATAGTAACGCTACCATGCAAGTTGGGATTCCAGCTTTACATCCCAAATAGCATGACAATTTATGTGTTAATATGAGATTGATTACAGAGAAGCTATTCACTTATCTCATTATCCTAAAATCAAAGTAATGTTGATACACCCACCCATGTGTGGTAAGGCGAACCAAGAGGGGCTACAAATGGGAAGAACCCATAGTCTTAAGTTCAATTTCCTGTTGGATGCAAAGGTAGTACCTTTGTCTATGATTTACTTTGAGGCTATGATAGTGAGTTATTGTGGGATAGCTCCCTTGAGGATTAGTCATTGTATAACCCATGTAATCTTAGTTTAACTTTTATTTCTATAATTGACAAAAGTGTGTCGAAACGAAGATCTTTCACTTTATAGATTGATCATTCACTAATGGAACTATACTTCAATGACAAGTCAAGCAAATAAATCAATGTTTTAAGACCCGGTCTGGCCGGTTTAACCGGTTCAATCGAGACTTGGAAGCTTCAATAGGCCAGGTTTATATTTTTCCTATTCACTCAAAACCCTAGATTTGGGAGGATTATCGGCAAACAATTGACAGTCGGAATGTTGAGGCTTTTGAAGAGAAAGTTTCGGTGAATGCAATGGTGGTGACGGAGTTGATTTTCGGTGAGTAAATCGATAAAAAATAGAACAAAACTGGCAGTGGCAACAACCAGCTTTTGTCGGCGAGGCTAACGGGGGTGGGGTGAGGTGGATTTTGGTCCGGAGGAAGAGGGGAGTAATTTTTGGGTGATAGAGAGGGTTGTCGACATCGGCGTCAGCGTCGATGAGATCTAGCTAGAATGCTGATGCCGGTGTCGGTGTGATCTGGCCGAAATTGAACCTATTTCGGCCACATCTTGGGTATATTTTAAGGGGAATGGGCTCAAATGACGATTTGGGTTACATTTGGGGTGTCACTGCCGCCAACCAGTCGCCAACCGATTTGTATTTGAGGTGTGTTTGCTAAATTTCAAACCTATAGGGACTTACTGGAATTTTTAGGGGTGTATTTGCTTAATTTTAGAAGTTTTTGTCAACCGGTCAGCCTAGGACCCTGCAACTTTGCCGAGTTTCACCCTGGGTTGGGTTTTAAAACATTGATATAAATTAAACTTAAAATCATGGGGTCCTTGATATTGGTATATATGTGCTTTTAATTAATTAATTGGTTGAGCAATTATGTCAATATTATTGGGGAGATTTAATTGAATACTAGCAAATCATAAATCCTTAAAAGCAAAAAATAATGCGAAGAAAAGATAAAAATAACCACACACACAAACATAAGATTTATAGTGGTTCACTCTCTGTATAAGAGCTACGTCCACTTTGCCGTTGCGAAATTTCACTATGAAGAAAAAAAAAAATTACAAGAATCTCTCACAAGTCTCACAAATTGGCTCACTCACTAAACCCTATTTGGTGGCTCTCACTCTCCGATTGTGGCTTTGCCTTCTGTTCAATTTGTGATATCTAACTCTAAGACTTAACCCTATTTTTATAGGTAATCATGGGACACAATTCCTAATAGGACTAAAATCTCATATCCTAATAAGAATTATGTTTTAATTTTTAATATAATTATAAATTCACAATTGTGTTCCTAAAGGAAAACAATTCTACATAATCATATATTAGGAAAACCCATGTCCTAATTCAACTCTAATTTGAATTGAATTTGGCTCCACAATCTCAAAAAATATTAGCTTTATTGGAATCAATTAGAAATATATGATTTTCTAAATAAAAGACTTTGATTGAAAATTTCAACCAATTTGATTATGTTTAATTAATTATGAATTTCTTATTATTTGGAATAAAGACAGGATATTGGTGAAATAACGAAACCCCACAAGCAATCAATCTTATTTTCTCCTTATAACAAGGTACATATATCAATTAATAGCTTAAAAAAAGCCTTCCTTCTCATTATCATAATTACTTAAAAAAGATTTATTAATTAAGCCATTAATAGTAGTTTAATTAGATGCTTTAACAATAGTTTTGGAGAATTAATTATTGAGTAATTAAGCCTAAATTAGATATTCATTAAAAATAAATCTTTTAGTAATCAAATTTTCCGTTTATTCTTAAAATATATTTTAAGAGCAAAATTTTATTATCATATGAGAACAAAAAGATAAAAACAAATATGCAGGATGGTAAAAGAGACTACTCCAATTCAAATGTTACTTCCTTTATTGAAGTTTGTGCTGAGTTTTTTTTTTTTTTTTTAATTTCCAATCCAAATAATTGTATATACCGAGTTAAATTTTCTTCTCATATCGTATCAGATTTAACATATATCATTTTAAAGGTGTCTCAATTATGTATTTTAGATTTATTCTTAATCAGTTTATAGGTTTCGATCTAATGGTCTAAATTTACTACATTTATGTATAATAACTAATTTTAATAAACAAAATGTGATGTCAAGGGTTCTAATATTATTTTTAAATTCCCATATATACATTAATTAGAATTTTATTTTATTTTATAAACAAAGACATGGGCTATATTTTTTATATTCCTTGAAAGCTTTGGGTTGCTCAAGGCAATTGAGACTTTGAGACATGGGCTAAGCCTTTAACTAACAAAATTTGATCTCATTCTTTACAAAATTTGAAGGCCTAATCGGTTAAATTTTTTGAGCTTTGGGCTCAAAACAGCCCAAAACTATTAAACCATCTATTTAACCAGGGAATCGGAAAGATTGGGTGCTATTATACTCATATAGGTTTGTATAGACTAAATTCACGAATTGAAGGTAAGCGGAATAAATGCTAACATCGGCTACAAGGTTAACTGTTACCTTTTTAAGGTTTCATTGACTCAAACACGTAATTGAATCATAAAAACATTAATTCTAATATCCAATTTTTGTTTTTTGTTTTAATCTAGAGTCGATAAACAAACCTAGGCCCAATTTAATATTATATTAAATACAACTTGATTGGGGTCTGTGCGTTGTGCGAGTATATTTATTTAATATTTTTGGAATAGGTTGTAAAAATAACTTCTATATATGTACAAGTTTTAGAGTAAATATAACTTTTATATGTATAGAGTTGTGTTAACATGAAATTAATAATGATATGTATATAATTATTAATATCAATTAATATTATGAAGATCAATTATTTGAACTTAAAATTTATATTGAATTCATTTTCAGGTTTGATATTGACTGTTTTTTCTCACAGTATAGGATTCTTTCCAAGCTAAGGTTTGAAAACAAACTAATTTCCATCTTTATACGTTTTTCTTGAAAATTGTTAGATTTTTGGAATGTCTATGTATGTACTTATATAATTATTGTTAGTACTCATCCAATGTGTGAAGATGGAAGAATTAAATCAAAAGTAATGTGTTACGATGGAGAACAATTTTCAATCAATTAATGAGCAACACCAACATCAAGATAAAATTGAATGTAGGGAATAATACTTTTATTATAAAAGAAATAAGTACATCGCTTTTTTATACTGTGAAGTGGGTTTGAACAATATAGACTTTATTTTCTATTTTTCTTATAGTTGTTCAATATGTAGATCATCCAGATTGGTCTTAACTTTTTTGAAAATCTCCCTCAATTCTGGCATTCCCTGAAAAAAGTCTAAACGAATTGCAGAAACAATATACAATCAATTTTTATAAATATATGGAAACGCTAACATGAATGTGTAAATATAATTATTAGATGAACTCTCAACATATCAATAAATTAAAATAAAAATTATTGGCTTTTATACTCCCGCAAATATGTATCATGATTTTGTTTGCGATTTTGTAATTTAGGATACAAAAGATGTGGAACGTTTATACCTTCTGGTTGCCTCAGTGGAGAATTATTGTTGTTGAGGTCGTTGCTAATATTCGTTGCAGATTCTTCTGGTTGTGATGTTTTGTCAACCATTTTCCAATTAAGTTTTGGAGAAGAAATGAACAATTATAGTGTATAGTATTTGAAGAAAGTTAAATGGGTGATTGATGTCAGAGCAATATTTATAAGAGAATAGGATACGAAAAGATGAAATATGAACAGACATCTGGTAATAAATAAACGTGTCGATCGAAAAAGGTTAATAATTGTTTGGAAAATGTACTACAAAACGTTGGTAGATTATCTGTACAATATTAAAGATTATCTGTACAATATTAGAGAAAATCGTAATAAATATTTTCTTAAATGTGTAGCATATTAGTTAGGTAGTTAATAATAGTTTGGCAAGATATTGAGTTATTATGATAAATAAACAATGTGATTTACTAATAATAAAATCTTATTGATACATTTTCAAAGGATGGACAATAAATATTTTGTCAAGTATCAAAATAATATTTATAGGAGTACAGGATGCGAAAAGGTGGAATATGAACAAACATCTGGTAATAAATAAACATGTCGATCGAAAAAGTGTTAATAATAATTTGGATAAGATAATACGAAACATTAGTAGAGTATCTGTACAATATTAAAGAAAATCGTAATAAATATTTTGTTAAGTGCACAGCATATTAGTTAGGTAGTTAATAATGGTTCAGCAAGATGTTGAGCTATTATGATAAAGAAACAATGTGATTTACTAATAATAAAATCTTATTGATACATTTTCAAATGATGGACAATAAATATTTTGTCAAGTATCAAAGTCAGAGATGATATGATGATGTAACAATATATTTATTAATTTTTTAATCGTGGTTCGATAATATGGTTATGAAGCATGCATATAGTTCGACTTTGATCTTGTTTGATTAATAATGGTACAAAAGTTTTTTTAAAAATGGTTATTTCTATTTTTTTTTTTTAAATTAAGATTATAATATATTTAAATTGATATTTGTTGTATATATTCAATTTTTTAACATAATGTTTGAACAATTTCTGGGGTACTATATCACTCAATATGAAAGTTGCTCTGGGAAAATTAACAGACATCTACCAACAGATAGACACGTTGACTGAAGAAGTCTTGACAACTTGTAGTAAAACTGTTTGTGGTGCATTAAAGGAAAGCGTAATAAATAACTAACAATGGTTCGGTAGACGGGTTTCCAAAATATGTTATGGTTTGGCGTAGAATTCAATTTAATGAATAATGAAATGGAAATTTATTTTTATATGTTATAGGAACAATATTTAGATTGTTGTTTGTCGAACATTTTTAATTATTTGAAATTGTCATAATCTTTGGTGTTTAATATTTTTATTAAATATTGTTTACGTTTTACTGATCATTGTAATCTTGTAATGAATTTCTCTTTATAAGTTATCAAATATTTGGATCAGTCGTTGATAATTGAATGAGTTTTAACTTTTATTTTCATATTAAACTAAAAAGCATTTAAATATGTACATGTAAAAGAAATTACATACGAAAGTTACTAAAAATTAAATATCATACAGACTATTTGGTAATCCACGTTATATCTATGACATGTGATATTTTCTAGTGACGTTGATCTGTCCCAGAGTATATGATTTTGATTCTTCTTGTTGCAAGTCCCAAATATTCGTGTCTTAATGAGAATTGTTGCAGTTGGAGTCAAGGACTTGAATTCTTTCCTGCAATATTCTAGTTTGTAGAAATGATTAGGTAGTTTTACTAATTTCATTAGAATTTGTATACCTCTGTTATCATGTACAATAAGCAAAGCAACGGCAGTGTGATATATTGCTTGCATGTCATATTTTTGACAAACTGCAATCAGTAGTTTCAATCCCACATATGTATCATGTTTGATGAAGAACAAATGTGTTCCTAGTAGTAGCAAAGCTTATTTATTTTCTGCTTCCGCAAGTGTCTTCAGAATTGAAAGTCCCGTTGTCGTTATTGTTGGTAGTTTGTGTCGTTGTTTCGAAATGTCTATTCTTTGTAATATTTGTTTTATGTTTGCTTGTTTGTTCAGAGATTTGCACCTATAAATTGTATGGTAAGTAATGGTTTTGAAGCACAAGATTCATAATAGTTAAAAGAAAAAATCCACAATTGGGAATGATAATACCATTACCTTATGATTAAGCAATTAAGAATAAATAATGTACCAAATAGGACTCACTTAAATATGGATCCTAAAATGCCTTTTGTTTTTTTGTTTATTAGAAAACTATTAACAACTAAAGATGCAGATGGTTCGATAGAGTCATTTCTATTGTTAGCCGTTATTGTTACAAGATTGCTGCGAAACAAAGTACTATCTTATTGTTATTACTTGTATATTTAACCATATTGTATAATATCATTTTCTGTGTGAGTAAGAAAACAATGAAATCAATAGATTAATGAAATACGATGGTTTTAGTAAAACTTATGTTAACCGTATTGCTTGTAAAGCGGTGTGATCTTTGTCAGTTGCTTTTACAATGATTCGTTATAGAATTTCTGATGGTAATTGTAAAAGACCCATGGGTTGTTTTTTTGTTAATTTGGAAGGAATCATGATGTCTTGGTGCTTTTTTTTTGGATGCAAGTATATGGAAATTATGTTGTTGATATGGTATTTGTGATTTATATAGTTCGCGTGTAGGTAGCGGACAATTTTTTTTCTTTTTTTTGGTATTTCAACTGCTTAGATAATGTTATGCTTATTATTAATACAAGTCAGCGTTCTTATCTGAATTTGGTTTTTAATAGTTTTGTAAAATAATGATAGTTATATTAATCATTTAATGTTAAGTCTTACTTATATTTAAATGTAAACGGTTTGCATTCATGTTAATTTCTATATAGGTATAGTACGCACACGGTACAACACAAGATATCATCAAAATATCAATCACATCAATCAAAAAGTATAATGAGAAGGGTATTGATATTATTTATAGTTATGTTCTGTTTAATTAGGAATACAAAAGAAGCAGATAGAACATTAATAAAAATATTATAATAAATAAACATGGTTGTTTAAGAAGAATAACATCTAACTGGCATTAGTTTGATAGAAAGACTGAGAAGAATAAATTGGGAAAACAACATCGATTGTACGATTAGACCACATAATATTCAGGTAGTCTTCTTAACTTGTATGAGTGATTTAAGTTCGTATCACTTTAATGTTATGTAAATTATTTATTTAAAATTTAAAAGTATTTATTTCTTTTTTGAGAATACAAAAGGTGCTTTGGGAAAACCAATAAATGTCTAGTAATAAGTAAACGTATTGATTGAAAAACATTAATAACTTTTTGGATAAGAGGATATGAAACGGTAGTAAATGTAATAAATATTTTGTTAAGTATTCAAGTAAGAAAAGTCATGATGATATTATAATATATTGCTTGGATTGTGAATAATGGTTTAGGGTTTAGCGTATTGATGTTATCACATAACAAAATCAAATTTAATTTGGTTGATAAAAAAATGATTTATCTTAACGTGTTACTCGAGGTTGTAAACAAATTTATTGTAACAGAATAAATAAATTATATTAAGAGATGATAATTGTTAGATTATACAAGTTTTAGAGTAAATATAACTTCTATATATGTACAGAGTTGTATTAACATAAAATTAATAATTGTACCTTTATAATTATTAACATCAATTAATATTATGAAGATTAATTATTTGAACTTAAAATTTATATTGAGTTCATTTTCACGTTTAACATTGACTGGTAAATTTTTTTCTCACAGTATTGGATTCTTTCCAGTCAAGATGATTTATCTATGTAATGTACTTTTATAATTATTATTAGTACTCATCCAATGTGTGAAGATGGAAGAATTAAATCAAAACTAAGGTGTTATCATGGAGCACAATTTTCAATTAATTAATGAGAACACTAAAATCAAGATAAAATTGAATATAGAGAATAAAACTTTTATTATAAAAGAAATAAGTACATCACTTTTTCATAATGTGAAGTGGGTTTGGACGATATAGTCTTTATTTTCTATTTTTCTTATAGTTGTTCAGTTCCTCTAGTGCATATGCATACTCTCTTTTGTTTATGTTATAAATAATATCCATGGTAGATTTCATGATTTTTAACATCTGGTCAATAACTTCTCTGAATTTGTCTCGTGCAATATGTAGATCATCCAGATTATTCTCAACTTTTTTGAAAATCTCCCTCAATTCCGGCATTCCCTGAAAAATGTTTAAAACAATTGCAGAAACAATATACAATCAAATTTTATAAATATATGGAAACGGTAACATGAATGTGTAAATGTAATTATGAGATGAATTCTCGACATATCAAAAAAAAAAAAAAAAATTAATGGCTTTATATTGTGGCAAATATATATGATTGTTTTGTTTGTGATTTTGTAATATAGCATACAAAAGATGTGCAATATTTATACCTTCTAGTTGCTTCGATGGAGAATTATTGTTGTTGAGGTTGTTGCTGGAATTCATACAGATTCTTTTGGTTGTGATGTTCTGTCAGCCATTTTTGAATTAAGTTTTGGAGAAGAAATGAACAGTTAAAGTGTATAGTATCTTAAGAAAGTTAAATGGGTGATTGATGTCAGAGCAATATTTATAGGAGAATAGGATACGAAAAGGTGGAATATGAGCAGATAACTGGTACTAAATAAATGTGTCGATCTAAAAAGTGTTAATAATTATTTGGATAAGGTAATACGAAATGTTAGTAGACTATCCGTACAATATTAAAGAAAACCGTAATAAATATTTTGTTAAGTATGTAGCATATTTGTTAGGTAGTTAATAATGGTTCGGCAAGATGTTGAGTTATTATGTAAACAAACAATGTGATCTAAGTCAGAGATGATATGACGATGTCACGATATATTTTTAAATTTTTTAAGTGTGGTTCGGTAATATGGTTATGAAACATGCTTATAGTTCGACTTTGATCTTGTTTGATCAATAATGGTACAAAAGTTTTTTTAAATGTGTAATAGAAATGATTATTTCTATTTTTTTTAATTAAGATTATAATGTATTTGGATTGATGTTTATTATTAATAGGAGTCAGTATTGTTATCTGAATCTAGTTTTGAGAATACCAAAGTTTCTTTCGGAAAACAAATAAATGTCTAGGAATAAATAAACACGTTGATCGAAGAAACATTAATAAGTCTTGTATAAGAGGATACGAAACAGTAACAAACATAATAATAATTTTTTAAGTATTCAAGTCAGAAATGTGAGGATGATATTATAATATATCGTTTGTATAGTGAATAATGGTTCGCCCGTCGTGCTTCAAGTGGATGTTATCATTCAGCATGGGGTTTAAATTGGTTCGTAATAGAATCGAAGTTTTTTTCAATGTGCGATAGGAATGTTTATTTATAGATTTTGTTAATTTACATTATAATATATTTATATCGATGTTTGTCAAGGATGTGTAGACAATCCAATGATAAAAATGAGTATAGAGAATAACACTTTTATTGAGATATTTTTACATGTGTAATAAATAATATAGAGAGCTCACTAAAAATTATATTTCATACATACTATTTGGTAATCTACGTTACATCTTGGACATGTGATATTTTCTGGTGACGTTGATTTGGTCCAATGTATACAATTTTGATTCTCTTTGTTGCAAATCTGAAATATTCTCCTTTTAATAAGAATTGCCGCAGTTGGAGTCATGGACTTGAACACTTCCCTATAATTTTTTCAGTTTGTGGAATTGATTGTTTACTTTCACTAATTCCATTAGAATTTTTACACCTCTATTGTCGTGCATAGTGATTAGAGCAACAACGGTCTGATACATTGCTTGATGGTTATCTTGTTTGCAAGATGCAATAAGTAGTTGTAATCCTTTGTTTCTATCATGTTTTATGAAGAACAAATGTGTTCCAAGCAGTAGTGAAGCATGGTTATTTTCTACTTCTACAAGGATCTTCAAAATTGAAAGCCTTGCAATTTTTATTGCTGGTAGTTTGTGTCGTTGTTTGAAGATGTTTCTTCTATGTAAGACTTGCTTTACATTTGATTGTTGGTTTAAAGACTTGCACCTGTAATTTGTAAGTTAAATAATGGTTTTCAAACACAAGATCCACAAAATAAAATAAAAAGTGTTTTCCAAACACAAGATCCACAAAAAAAAAAAAAAAAGTGTATATAATAATTTCAAACAGTTGATAATTATAATATCATTACTTGTATGATGAAGAAGTTAACAATAAAAAAGTGTGAAAAATATGGTTCATTTAAATATCCATTCTAACATGTACTTTGGTTTTTATATATTAGAAAGTTGTTAACAATTAAAGACACAAGTGATTTAGCATAATCCATTTCAATTGTTGGGAGTCGACATACGGTTTTCTATATGACTAACAAAACAATGAAATTAACAGATTAACAAAACATGATGATATTAGTAAAACTTACGTTAATCGTATTGCTTGATGAGTGGTGTTGTTATTTTGAATTGCTTTTGCAATGATTCGTTGCAATATTTGTGATGGTAATTGTAACAAGTTTGTGGGTTGTGTTTTTGTTCTTTGGTAAGGAATCATGTTGTTCTGGCGGTGTTTTTTCTGGTTTAAGTATATTGAAATTATAAAGTTGTTATGGTGTTAGTGGTTTATATAATTTTTGTGTAGATATTGGATAGCAAACAATTTTCTGTGTGTTTGGATTTGGTAGATATTATCGTGTTAATTATTAATGAGAATTAGCATTGTTATTTTTGAAACTCGTTTTTAGTATTTTTCTAAATTAATGATGGTATTTTTATTTCGTTGAACATTAATTATTCGATTTTGTTATACACTGTATATCAGATATCGTTCTTTCATTGTTTATTCTATCAAGAAAAATTGATTGTTTTATTCAACGAATATAAACTTTTTTGTTCATAATCATTTAATGTCAAGTATTAATTTATCTTAAGTGTAAACAGTTTGCATTCATCTATATCTCTACATAGGTATATTAAGTATTTGATACATTTGATTAATACGAATCTTTTTAAATGCATATAACTTAATGTATTGGATGATATTTTCTGCATCAATTATGTGCATATCTTATGCAGGTGTCTGATGCTCCGAAAGTTCTATGAGATAATTAGGCAACTGGTCAAATGAAAGAGGGTGCCTCTACTGTAAGAAGATGGGAGGATCTGGACACTAACTTATTGGTAAAAATCTTCCTGTGTTTTGATGTTTTGCAGTTGACTTCAGGCATTGCTCATGTTTGTAATTTATGGCATTCAGCTTGTCATGATCCTCTGCTTTGGAAAACTCTTGATTTGTCAATATTTAGATCAAATTTTATCAAAATCCCGTTAGAGCCATATGTTTACGTGGATGAGTGTTCTGATAAGGCATTGAATCGTTTGTTGAAAATTTCGTTGAGACTCAGTCGAGGACAGATAAGAACCTTGATTTTTCACTTCAATTTGTATGTAGGAGATGAACAATTTACTTATATTGCTGAAAGGTTTTTTTTTTATGTTTCTGTTTAAAACCTTGTTGAAAGGTAATTTTGTTTTTTTATTCTCGCTATTTATTGACTGAGTCTTTGGCCTTGCCTTTGGTACCAGTGATCATCACCTTTAATTTTCTTTTGGGTAAAGTGAATTGAGAAGTAACACACCATATATTGTTGTCAGCAGGTACCCCCATCTGAGGCATCTTGTTATGCCAGCTTGGAATAGAATAAAGAAGGATGTAATTTGTAAGGTCATTCTTACACGGAGATCTCTCGAATCCCTGATAATGCCTAGTATAGTAAATCCACCTTATCTTATAGAGGAAATAGCTGTAAATTGAAAGAACTTCAATGAACTCAAGATCATGGGTCCTTTTGATGTTCTTTTTGCTTCTACGATAGTCAAATTTCTTCCAAATTTGAAGGTTTTGAGCTTGAGATGCTCATTGATAGTTAAGGATGGCCTTTCTCCTGTGATGCCCAAAAAAATTATTAAGAAGCCAGATAAAATTATTTTGGAAAAGGTTGCTCGATTACGTGAGTTCTTAACATGTATTGAGCACTCGTGCATCATGTGCCAGCTTACTCAAAGTGATCAAGGCTTTATGAGATGGTACAAGTATGAAGAAGGTCTATGGAAAATGGATGAGGCAAGGTCTCTTGCTCTTTGATTAGGACGCTGTAGAGACTGTAATTTTAATATTTTGTTTTGCTTGTATGTAATATATAGATAATATGTTGTTGAATAAGCATATATAGAATTGGTCTATTGTGTTTTAGGTTATCATGCTCTTAAGGCTTTCATTTTAGGTCATCAACATTGTAATACTTGCATGATGATCTTCTCCCATGGGAAAAGTATTATCTGTCTGTATAATTATGTACACATGTTAAAATTTTACTTTCTCTTGTTTCAAATTTATCTTTCGTTATCCATTAATGTTATTTCAAAATGAAGTGGTTTCAAACTAATACGCAATTGAGTATTTTATATATTTCAATTCATGTTATTTATTTTGTAATTGTTATTGTGAAATTCATTTCTATTGTCAGGTTTAGTATTTGATAGTGAGATTTTGAAGGAATCTTTGAGTCTCGCTTCTTTTATACTTTGATGATAAGTTATAGTGACATTGTTCGGCTGAAGTGGTAATATTAAAGTTTTACTGTGCGCTATCATTTCGGCTTTGTAAAATTCGTAAATGATGAAAAATGTTGTCATTTAAAATGTTGTTGATACTTAAAGAAAACATGCAGAATTAATAGGTCATATAATTTTTATACTTTTATTGTCATGCATAGTGATTAGAGCAATTACAGTTTGATACATTGCTTGCAAGTCATCTTGTTTGCAAGCTGCAATGAGTAGTTGTAATCCTCTATTTCTATCATGTTCCATGAAGAATAAATGTGTTCCAAACAGTAGCGAAGCAAGCTTATTATCTGCTTCCGCAAGGATCTTCAAAATGGAAAGACCTGTTGTTGTTATTGCTGGTAGTTTGTATCGTTGTTTGAAGATGTTTCTTCTATGTAAGACTTCCTTTACGTTTGTTTGGTCATTTAGAGATTTCCATTTGTAATTTGTAAGGTAAATAATGGTTTTCAAACACAAGATCCACAATAATAATAATAATAATAAAGGTGTTTTCCAAACAGAAGATCCACAAAAAAAAAAAAAAAAAAAAGTGTAAATAATTGTTTCAAAAGTTGGTAATTATAATATCATTACCTATAGGATCAAGAAATTAACAATTAAAATTTTTTAAGAAAATTGTAATAGAAAACTATTAAGAACTAAAGACACAAGTGATTCAGCATAATCGATTTCAATTATTGGAAGTTGAAATATGGTTTTCTCTATGACTAAGGAAATAATGAAATGAACAAATTAACGAAATGCGATGATATTAGTAAAATTTATGTCAACCGTATTGCTTGAAGGGTGGTGTTGTTATTCTGAGTTGCTTTTGCAATGATTTGTTGCACAATTTGAGATGGTAATTGTAATAGATTTGTGAGTTGTGTTTTCATTCTTTTTGTAAGGAATCATGATGTTTTGGCAGTGTTTTTTTTTTTCGGTGTAAGTATATGGAATTTATGATGTTATTACGGTCTTAGTGATTTATATAATTTTTGTGTGGGTACTGGATAGCGAATCGTTTTCTGCGTGTTTGGATTTGGTAGATATTATTGTGTTAATTATTAATTTTGAATATGTTTTATTTTTTAACATTTTTATAAACAGTTTTGCCTAATATTGTTATTAAATATCTATTAAAATATTAAATATTGTTTATGTTTTTTCTAGTATTTTAGTCTTCTAATTAAAATTTTGTTACTTCACATTAGAATATATATTAACTTGTTTTATCTAAATAGAAAAAGAAAATAAACGGAGGGAATAAATTTGAACTCATGTTTTATGCGAGAATTTTTGTTACAATCTAACAGTTGCTCCGGGAAAATTAATAGACATTTAATAAAAGACAGACACGTTGATTGAAAAAGTGTTGACAACTTATCGGACAATGAGACACGAAACAGTAGCAAATCGTTTGTACGCATGAAAGGAAAGTGTAATCAGTAGTATTTTTGTAAATTAATGATGGTATTTCTATTTTGTTGAACATTGATTATTTGGTTTTGTTATGTATATCAGAGTTGTTTCATTGTTGTTTCTATCGAGAAAAATTGATTATTGTATTCAATGATTATAGACTTTTTTAGCCATAATCATTTAAACGGTTTGCATTCATCTATATCTCTATGCAAGTATATTAAGTATTTGATACATTCGATTAGTATGAATCTTTTTAAAATTTATATAAGTTAATGTATTGCTTGATATTTTATGCATTGCACATGCATTATGTGGATATCTTATGCAGGTGTGCTGATGCTCTGAAATTTTTATGAGATAATTGGACAACTGGTCAAATGAAAGAGGGTGTCTCTGCTGTAAGAAGATGGGTGGAGTTGGACACTGACATATTGGTGAAAATCTTCCTGTCTTTTGATATCTTCCAGTTGACTTCAGGGATTGCTTACATTTGTAATTCATGGCGTTCAGCTTGTTGTGATCCTCTACTTTGGAATACTCTTGATTTGTCAATGTTGAGATCAAATTTCATCAAAATCCGATTCGAACCATATGTTTACGTGGATGAGTGTCCTGATAAGACATTGACTCGTTTGTTGAAGATCTAGAAAAACGTATAAAGATGGAAATTAGTCTGTTTTCAAACCTTAGCTTGGAAAGAATCCTATACTATGAGAAAAATCGTCAATATCAAACTTGAAAATGAATTTAATATAAATTTTAAGTTCAAATAATTAATCTCCATAATATTAATTGATATTAATAATTATAAAGGTACAATTATTAATTTCTGTACATATATAAAAGTTATATTTACTCTAAAACTTGTACATATATAGAAGTTATTTTTACAACCTATTCCAAAAATATTAAATAAACATACCCGTGCAATGCGCAGGCCCCATCGAATCAACATCTCATGCCGATCGATCGACAGAATGGACGCAATGGAAAAACGACTCTACAAATGGAATAACAAACGCATATCCTCATCCCCTTGAAAACAAACACAATAAAATGTAATTGATCTTCATGTCAACATCGTTAACAAACAATTATCCATTCATATAAAAACTGGTACCTAGAAACGGAAACAACAAAAGTTAATTAATCTTCATATTAAAATTATCAAGGAACAAACTGACTGTTCGAAAGAAATACAATTAATCATTCAAATAAAATGACAAACAAAAACAATCATTCAATCTAACAATTAACAAAAGACCAGACATATTGTTGACACCAATCAACAAATTGCGATGATCCATAACTGAACATGCGCCCCTTTTATAACCCCTTATTTACACATTCCGAATACCAACGCAATTAGATACTAATTCAATATGAAGAGAGTTTTCCAATGTCAATACAATGCAATAAGTAATAGCAATCCAATACACCTGTATACTTGTTATTAATTCACATATTTGGAATGTCAATGCAATGCACCTGTATTATCATTATTAGTATTATTATTAATTATTAATTATAGATGATGCAATAAATACCAACCCAGCATGTCAAGATAGAGCAATTTGAATGTCCAATGTGTCAAAATTGAGCAATTCTAGATCTTCCAAAATGTGCCACATGGCGAACAATCCGCATGGGTATTCATGGCGAACAACCAGCATGGGTATTCATGAATCTTGATTTTTCACTTCAATTTGTATGCAGGGGACGAACAATTTATTTATACTGTTGAAAGGTAATGTTTTTTATGTTTATGTTTAAAACCTTGTTGAAAGGTAATTTTTTTTATTCTCTCTGTTTATTGACAGAGTCTTTTCGATTGTCTTTGTTACCAGTGATCATCATCTTTAATTTTTTTTTTTTTTTTTCACAATGAACTGGGAAGTAATCTACCATATATTGTGGTCTACAGATGCTCGTGGCTGAGGCGCCTTGTTATGCCAGCTTGGAACAGAATAAAAAAAGACATAATCTGCAAGGCCATTCGTACATGGAGATGTCTTGAATCTCTGACAATGCCTAGTATAGCAAATCCCCCTTCTCTTATAGAGGAAATAGCCATAAATTGCAAGAACTTCAGTTAACTGGAGGTCATGGGTCCTTTTAACGTTCTCTTTGCTTCTACGATAGCCAGATTTCTTCCAAATTTGAAGGTTTTGAGCTTGAGATGTTCAATGATATTTAAGGATGCCCTGTTGCTTATATTGGATGGCATACCAAACCTGGAAATCCTCAACATATCACAATGTCTTCTTATAGAAGGTCCATTACTTCCTCCACCGTTGCCCAAAAAAATTATTAAGAAGTTAGATAAAATTATCTTGCAAAAGACTGCTTGATTACGTCCGTTCTTTGTAAGTAATTGATCTACCATATGCAGCGAAAAACAAAAATTCAATCGGTAAATCAATTACCTTTTTTTGCCAAGATCCGAGTATAGATTATACCATTTGCATGTTTATAAACAAAAATCTGTATAAAGTAAATCCATTCAAGGATTAGAATACTTACATACATTTGGAAGCTATTTTAAATATCTCTGATTTCGAACAGGAACACTGTTCACATACTGTTCATGATTACTATTCACCATCCACTGTTCACCGTCTACTGTACACGTGATTTTTTGACAATCGTCCAAAGTAGGATCGCACTCATGAAAGTCCACACGAAGATAATCTGCAGAACCCTTGATTATTTTGCTAGAACAATCAAGGGGCTTCAAGAATCAAGAAAGAAGAACAAGAAAAGTTTTCTTCTTGAGAGAGAGAGAGAGAGAGGGTGGCTAGGGTTTTAATTCAATAAATAATTCTCTTATGTTTTAATTTTAAGTTGCACTTATATAGTGCAACAATTAAAACCGTATTCCACTTAGGAATAGCCATGGGCTCCAACCCTAGTTCACCCTTGCAACCAAACACACCCTTTATGACATTTTAATTAATTTATTATTATTATAATTAAAATCAATTAATATATAATAATATATTAACATTTAATTAATAATAATAATTCATTTAAATATATACAGAGATATATTTAGATATAATCTCACTAATTTAATTTTAATATTAAAATTAAATACAGGCAATAACCTCAGCAAATTTAATTGCACTGTGAAATTATCAAAATACCCTTTCATCCTAAAAGACGAAAATACCATTCTCACAAATTGATTCTTAAATTATCTTCTAAGTGTGTGACCCATAGGCTCCTTATCATATTGGCAATGAGTAGTATCGCGATTAACACCAATTAATCGTCTCACTACACATAGACCAAGATTGGTCCTTAGCAAGACATCATGGCCACCTGATAGATTCGGATTCAGCGAAACTGCAGCCTATCAATGGTTTGGTTACCGTGCAATCAAATCCTTTCATCAATTGTTATCTCATCAAGACTGAGGTACATAAATAATGTCAACCTCAGATATCCTCGACGTGTTTGGATTCAGTTACTGGACTAATGATAGGAATATTAAATTGGATTGACCATCAACTCAATCTCACTGTGGCCACAGATTCAGTATCATTGCCATTTACTGAATTACTAGTGAGATAACTTCTCCCACACCCAAGAGTGATGAATCCTTTGTCGATCCACCATAGTCTCGATACACTTCTCAATGTAGCCAATCACTACCGTATTGATAGCTCTGAATAGAACTACGTTGGGCTAGTGTCAAACTACACCAATTGGTGCACAAGGTGCTCCGGTGATCTCAAGTCTAAGGATCACATGCACTACCATCCGTTAGAGGATTTATTCTATAGACACTGGGGTTACCATCCATATGGAATCCTCTGGTGGGTCTGTCCAGTGAACTTGCCTCTAGCGAGCACCCATGCGTTGCACCAGGTTGTCGGCAAACAACCTTGATAAGTCAGATCAGTCACTGCCTTTCGATAGGGTCGTTCAACACTATGATAGCCTTATCGTATTATATGTGTCCTTTGTCAGAATAATACTGGGGCTACAAACATTTCTAGAATAGCCACCATATGTGATTATAGGTTTCTCACTATCAAGATTTGAAACACTTAATACGCTCGCCATGGTTCTACCATCCTAAGAACATATATCATTACATACACGATATAAAAGAATATGCCTTTTATTGATAAATAAACATTTTTTACAGAGTCAATTTTATAATAATTGATTGGCCCTAGGGCACCACCTACTCTAACAATCTCCTATTTGCACTATAGTCAATCATTCATGTATTTAATACTGAATGACCTTAAGTGTTTTTCATGCTTCTGCTACGATAGAGGCTTCGTTAATGGATCGACGAGATTGTCATCAGTATGCACTTTACTGATCTGTACATCTTTCCTCTCAACCATTTCTCTGATGAGATGAAAACGTCCGAGTATGTGTCTGGACTTCTGGTGAGACCATGGTTCCTTTGCTTGAGCAATTGCTCCATTGTTGTCACAATAGACATCTATCAGATCAACAATCATGGAAACCACACCAAGTTTGGTGACGAACTTCATAATCTTACTACCTCTTTAGCCGCATCGAATAATGCAATATACTCATCCTCCATTATAGAGTCCGCTACAGTGCTTTGCTTGAAGCTTTTCTAGCTCACTACACCCCCATTGAGACAAAATACAAATCCTGATTGCGATCGATAATCATCTTTATCCATTTGGAAACTGGCATCACTATATCGTCTTACAGTGAGCTCATCTTCCACTCCATAAACCAAGAACATGTCCTTAGTCTTTTTCAGGTACTTAAGGATGTTCTTGATAGCTATCCAGTGACGCTCACCTTGATCCGATTGATATCTACTACAAGTACTTAACACACATAAGACATCAATCCGAGTACATAACATGGCATACATGATGGATCCAATTGCTGATGCATATGGGATCCTCTTCATTCTATCTCTCTCATCGTGTGTTTTAGGACACATATCCTTAGAGAGATAGACACCATGTGACATCGGAAGAAATCCCTTCTTGGATTCTTCCATACTGAATCTCTTCAGTACCTTGTCAATTTATGTACTCTGACTTAGGCCAAGCAACCTATGTGATCTATCTCGGTAGATCTTTATTCCAAGGATGTAGGCTGTTTCTCCTAAGTCTTTCATGGAGAAGCATTTGGATAACCAAGTCTTTACCGATTACAAGTTTTGTATATCATTCCCTATTAGAAGTATGTCATCGACATACAACACTAGGAATGCCACTGCGCTCACACTCACTTTCTTGTAAATACAAGGCTCATCTTCGTTCTTGATAAAACTGAATTCTTTTACGACTTCATCAAAACGAATGTTCCAGCTCCTTAAAGCTTGCTTGAGTCCATAAATGGATCTCTGCAACTTGCATACCTTCTCAGCTTGCCCATCAAGAACGAAACCATCAGGTTGTGTCATATACACATCCTCTTCAAGGTTTTCGTTCAGGAAAGCCATTTTGACATCCATTTGCCAAATCTCATAATCATGATATGCAGCAATCGCAAGCATAATTTGGATGGATTTAATCATGGCAATCGGTGAAAAGGTTTCCTCATAGTCAATACCATAAATTTGTTTAAAACCTTTGGCAACCAGTTGTGCTTTATAAATGTGCACCTTGCCATCCATGTCAGGCTTCTTCTTGAAGACCCATTTACACCCTATGGGTTTTACCTCTTCAGGTGGTTCCACCAGAGACCATACTTAGTTCTGGTACATAAAGTCCATCTCATATTTCATAGCTTCAAGCCATTTAACGGAATCTGGATACGATATAGCGTCTTCGTAGGTTCTGGCTTCATCGTCTTAGTAGACAAGTACATCACCATGTTGAGTCACGAGATAACCGTATCTCTCAGGCTATGGCATACTCTTCTAGATCTATGTAGCTCTTGTGCTACTTGAGGTAGTTCACTTTTATCCATAAGTTGTAGAGTAACCTCCTCCTAATGTCCAACCATTGCTTGTGGCACATCTTCTTGTCCTTCATCTAGTATATCTTGTGGCTCTAGAACTTCATCATGTTCTACTTTTCTCCCACTAATACTTTTTAGAAAAAAATTCATTTTCTAAGAAGACACCAGTACGAGCAACAAGAATTTTGTGCTCTTCTAGATGGTAGAAATAGTATCCTCTGGTCTCTTTAGGATACCCCACAAATATACATTTGTAGGATTTTGGGCCCAACTTGTTCGAAGTCAATTTCTTGACATAAGCTTCGCAACCCCAAATCCTTAGATAAGATAAATTAGGTTTTTGCCCATTCCATAGTTCAAATGGAGTCTTGTCTACAAACTTTGATGGCACACGGTTCATAATGTGAGTCGCAGTCTCTAAGGCGTAACCCTAAAATGATGCAGGTAAATCACTAAAACTCATCATGGACCTAACCATGTCAAGTAAGGTCTTATTCCTCTTTGTAGAAACTCCATTGTGTTGGGTGTATACAAAGGGGTGAGTTGTGATACTATCCCATATTCATTTAGGTATTTAAAAAACCCTGAGCTTAAGTATGCACCTCCTCGATTCGACCAAAGAGCTTTAATACTTTTGCCTAACATATTCTGTACTTCATTCCTAAATTCTTTGAACTTATCAAAGACTTCAGATTTATGTCTCATGAGGTAGACATAACCATATCTACTGAAATCATCAGTAAATTTGATGAAGTAGGAATATCCACCTCTGGCTTCAATTGTTAGTGGACCACATATATCATTATGGATAATGCCTAACAGTTCAGTAGCCCTTTCACTTTGTCCTATGAAAGGAGACTTGGTCATCTTGCCTAAAAGGCATAATTCGCAAACCTCAAATGACTGGAAGTCAAAAGAGTCTAAAACTCCATCCCTTTGAAGTTTTGCAATACGGGTCTGATTAACATGACCCAATCTACAATGCTAGAGGTATGTATGGTTTTGTTCGTTATGTTTAGCTTTCTTAGTTTCAACGTTGAGAATATCCTTATTGTTCAAATCAAGAACATATAATCCGTTATATAACCTTGCAATTCCAAATAGAATACCATTTAAACTAAAGGACAACAATCCATTAGAAATCTCAAAACGATATCCTATATTATCCAAAACGGATATTGAAATAATGTTTCTAGAAATCACAGGTACAAAATAACAGTCTTTGAGTTCTAATAATAGGCTTAAAGGTAAAGACAAACAATAAGGCATTACAACTAATGCAGCCACATGTGCTCCATTTCCAACTCATAGGTCCCCTTCTCCCTTAGCGAGCAATCTACTCTGCCTTAGTCCCTACACATCAGTACAAATGTGAGTACCATGTCCTGTGTCAATAACCCAAGATGTTGAAGGAGGGAAGTTAATCTTAATCATAAACATACCTCAAGTCAAAGCATGTGACTTCTACTTGTTTGCGAGGAAAGCCTTGCAGTGCTTCCTCTAATGGCTAGGCTTGCCATAATAGAAGTAGACTACCTTCCTACCTTTCCCAATGCCACCCGCAGGCTTGAGAGCATCTTGTCCTTTAGGCTTGGGCTTGGGATTAGGCCTTTCCCTTGCCCTTACCCTCTCCTTTACTGGCGGCTAGCAGTAAAACAGGCTTGGACTTTTTCAAGTCCTGCTCTACAGTCCTTAGCATGTTCAAAAGCTCCGACAAAGCTTTCACCATAACATTCATATTGAATTTCATTATGAACGGTGCATAAGAGTCAGGCAAGGATTCCAGAATTAAATCCATTTGTAATTCTGCATCTAACTCAAACCCCAAAGTCTCAAGCCTCTCCATGTGCTCAATCATTTTGAGCACATGAGGGCCAACTTGGGCTCCCTCGGTCAGGCGACTTCCAAATAGTGCTTTTGACACGTTGTACCTCTAATGTCGAGCATTCCCTTCATAAAGCTCCTTGAGGTGTAGAATAATGGCAGCATCGTCCATATTCTCATGCTGCTTTTGCAGCACTTGTGTCATCGATGCTAACATCAACTATTGAACGCAATCAGTATCATCAAGGAACTTTTGATAAGTATCCTTTACTTCCTGAGTGGCATCAGGATCAGGCTCAGCCATGTATGGCTTATCAAGGATATACAATTTCATTTCATACTTAAGTATAATCCGAATATTATGATACCAGTCCGAGAAATTGGATCTATCCAACCTGTTTTCTTTCTCGATTATCGGTCACAGGTTCATAATGCTCATTTTTAAGTGAATCTACGATTTAGAAAAGTAAAGTCAATATAATGTATATTATTTCTTAATATAGTCTTTTATTAAAAAACACTTCCACTATTTTCCTCAAGTCAATAGCCCTCACTATTAACTCAGGAAAGCTCGTTGGCTTTCCTAGTGGACTGAGATCCCATCTGGCCCATTTCAAACCTTTGCTGTGGTGAACAAGCCAAAATGAGTTGATTATGTAGGCCAACAAACTTAATCCACACCAGTTGATAGCTCCCACTACTAACCTCAAATGTGAAGTAAGCCAATGAGCCAATCACACAATCCAACGACCTAGCCATCGTCCTCAAGTATGATTCCTAGTATCAGTAGAGTGGATACTGCATGTCACCATGTACACTCAACATGTGTACTTCTCTACTATGCCTATGACGTGTTTATCAACCTTCGCAATGGCGGACAAGCAAAACTGTCATTTTAAGTTAACCCGTCATCATTAAGGAAAACTCCAATAAATTTTAACCTCCCACTGGTAGAAGTGTACCCTTTGCTGTGGCAAACAAGGTTCTAACAAATAGTGGTTTGATTAAAACCATGGTGATGGAAGGCATATGTGACTTAATATATCTTATTTGAAGGTTTTTATTTAATGTCTCACTAGATTATTATCTTTGTTAGAATGACATTGTTTGGCATGTTATTGAACATTCAACCTTAGCATGCATTCTAAAAAAAAAATTAAACATGCCGGTACATGACCCACTAAAACCGATTTCCTTGAGCCAGAGGAATCGATGGGTCAACCTAGGGTTTAAAAATAAATCTTGGATCTTCAAGTTATTCCTCTTCATAGCTCCTTCGTTTCTTCTTCACGATCATTACAAATAATTTTATAATAAAAAACCTATTCTAATTTACATCAATAAAATAGAAACCTCACGTTACATACGAGGGTAGTGAGATAAGGAGAAGAAATACAAGGAGATTTAAGAGAGAGAGGCAGGACACGCAGGTCCTATTTGTTTATAAAGATTACAAACAAACCTAATAAACAATAAACAATAGGTCTAAGGCTCATGTACCAGGCACCATGCAATTATAAACAAGAACATTGCATACATTAAAAAACAATCAATTTTTGAATTGGGTGGGTTGATTTATCAAGTTACCACCTTAAACGTGCGGAATGAATATTGGCTTTAAATGTTCAAAAAACTACAATTTAGCCCCTATGTGAAAAACGGAAAGCAAAAACAGAACAGTAGGTTTCTAGCCGCGGCGAAGAAATTATTCGCCCCGGTGAAGTTCATGCACACATGGTCGCTGCAGTGAAGTTTTATTTTGCTGCGGCGATTGTGAACTTCCAGAAAACACAAATCATTCCAAAGAGTTTTATGTCGCGGTGAAGTTTTATTCTGTCGCAGCTAGATCTACTTTTCTGGAATTTTGTCGCAGCTAGATTCACTTCTTGCATCTCGTCGCGGTGAAGTGTTATTTCGCCACGGCTAACGTCGCAAAATAGTGAATCAGGCATAGTAACGTCTTTTGCAATTTTTCACATAATGACACGAATCCAAATCAAATCGAATGCTTAAACATTCGACCAGGACACCAACCAACCAATACACATTCAATCAACACATTATTTAATCAATTGATTAATTAAGACATTCTACATACATAATTTTTCCAAATTAAAAAAAAAAAAAAAAAAAAAAAAAAACACTTCAAATCATGCAATAATATATTATCAAACAAATATACAACATCAATTAAACAATATAATCTAATTCCCGAGGCTCTGATACCATTTTAAGTAATAGATCTACCATACGCAGCGGAAGACAAAAATTCAATCGGTAAATCAATCACCTTTCTTTGCCTAGATCCGAATATAGATTATACTGTTTACATGTTTATAAACAAAAATCTATATAAAGTAAATCCATCCAAGGATTAGAAGACTTGTGTACGTTTGGAGGCTCTTACGAATATCTCTGATTCGGACAGGAACACTATTACATGTTCATCGTCTAATGTTCACTTGATTTTTTGCCAATCGATCTAAAGTAGGATCGCACTCACGGAAGTCCACACGAAGATAATCTGTAGAACCCTTGATTATTTTACTAGAACAATCAAAAGCTTCAAGAATCAAGAAAGAAGAACAAGAAAAGTTTTCTTTTTGAGAGAGAGAGATAGGGTGGCTAGGGTTTTAATTGAATGAATAATTCTCTTATGTTTTAATTTTAAGTTGCACTTATATAGTGCAATAATTAAAACCCTATTCCACTTAGGAATAGCCATGGGCTCCAACCCTAGTTTACCCTTGCAACCAAACACACCTTTTATGGTATTTTAATTAATTTATTATTATTATAATTAAAATCAATTAATATATAATAATATATTAACATTTAATTGATAATAATAATTCATTTAAATATATACGGAGATATATTTAGATATAATCTCACTAATTTAATTTTAATATTAAAATTAAATACAGGCAACAACCTCAGCAAATTTAATTGCACTGTGAAATTACCAAAATACCCTTTCATCCTAAAATACGAAAATACCATTCTCACAAATTGATTTTTAAATTATTTTCTAAGTGACCCATAGGCTCTTTATTATATCGGCAATGAGTAGTATCGCGATTAACACCAATTAATCGTCTCATTACACATAGACCAAGATTGGCCTTTAGCAAGGCATCATGGCCACCCGATGATTCGAATTCAGAGAAACCACAGCCTGTCAACGGTTTAGTTACCGTATTATCAAATCCTCTCATCAATTGTTATCTCATTGAGACTGAGGTATAGAAATAGTGTCAACCTCAGATATCCTCGACATATTTGTATTCAGTTATTGGGCCAATGACAGAAATATTAAATTGGATTAACCATCAACTCAATCCCACTGTGGCCACAGATTTAGTGTCATTGCCATTTACTAAATTACCCAGTGAGATAACTTCTCCCGCACCCAGGAGTGATGAATCCTTTGTCGATCCACCATAGTCTCGATACACTTCTCAATGTAGCCAATCACTACCGTATTGATAGCTCTGAATAGAACTACATTAGACTAGTGTCAAATTACACCAATTGGTGCACAAGGCGCTTCGGCGATCTCAAGTCTAAGGATCACATGCACCACCATCTGTTAGAGGATTTATTCCATAGACAATGGAGTTACCATCCATATAGAATCCTCTGGTGGGTCTGTCTAGTGAACTTGCCTCTAGCAAGCACCCATGTATTGCACCAAGTTGTCGGCAAACAACTTTGACAAGTGAGATCAGTCATTGCCTTTCGACAAGGTCGTTCAATACTATGATAGCATTACCGTATTATCTGTGTCCTTAGTCAAAATAACACTGGGGCTACGGACGTTCCTAGAATGACCACCATATGTGATCATAGGGTTCTCACTATCAAGATTTGAAACACTTGATACCCTTGTCACGGTTCTACCATCCTAAGGATATATATCATTACATACACGATATAGAAGAATATGCCTTTTATTGATAAATAAACATTTATTACAAAGTCAATTTTACAATAATTGATTGGCTCTAGGGCACCTGCTCTAACATTCTTAACATGTACTAGCCCTCGTGCATCATGTGCCAATGTACCTGAAGTGATGAAGGCTTTCCGAGGTGGTACAAGTATGAGGAAGGCCTATGGAAAATGGATGAGACGAAATCTCTTGCTCTTTGATTAGAACAGTGTAGAGACTATAATTTATTGGTCAGAAACTACAGCGTATGTACTTCTTCTTTACATGTTGTTTTGCTTGCATATAATATCTACATAATATGTTCTTGAATAGGCATATATAGAATTGGTCCGTTGGGTTTTAGGTTGTCATCCTCCTAATGCTTTTGTCTTAGTTCATCAACATTGTAATACTTGCGTGACGATCTTCTCCCATTAGACAAGCATCATCTATTTGCATGATTTTGTACATATGGTCAAATTTCACCTCTTGTTGCTTTAAGTTGATCTTCTGCTATTGATCAATACAAATCAAGTGTTTTATCTATCATTTACATTGTTAGAATTAAATTACAAGGATTTCTCTATTTTTAATTTATTATATTTATATATCTACATTTTTTCCACCTTGAATTGGAAATATTGTTTCCGATTCATGTTATTTTATGTAGGAAATTGCTATTGCTTATGTTATTGAATTTGAAATTCTATTGGTTCTGTAAATGTTAGTGTCAAATTCATTTGTATTGTGAGATTAAGTATTTGATAGTAAGATTTTGAAGGAATATTTTATTTTCCTTCCTTTACAATTTTATATTAAGTCGCACTGATATTGCTCGGCTAAAATGGTAATATTAAAGTTTTATAGTGCACTGTCGTTTTGGCTTTGTAAAATTCGTAAGTAATGAAAAATGTTGTCATTTAAAATGCTATTGATTTTTAATTACTTGAAGTAAATTTTGGGATTTAAGTTTTTCTCTGTCAATTTTAGCATTAAGAGCATTTGTCCCAGTTTGTTTGTCGCATTTTCCACATCCGTCTTTTATCGTTGAGTGAAATTAAGATAAGTACGTACATTTTCTTTAGTTATAATGACAATGTCGTTTTTTATTTTACATTGGTCTAATTAATTTGTCATTGATTTTAACTTTGATTAAAGTGCATGTTATTCTTACATAGCTCCGAGATTTGTTATTATTGCTATAAGAAGTTGTTCTTAGATAATTGTGCTGATAATTTATTGTATTCGAGTTGTTTATGTGTTTCTTTGGCAGTTGTGTTGCAAATTATTTTGTTGGTCTTTTTATTGCTGAAATTGGTGTGCTTTTTATTACAATTTTGTTTGTTCTGCTCAGGTTGTTTATCTATTATTCGGTAGTTGTGTTGCAGATTATCTCGTCAGTAAATCTATTGCTGAAGTTGGTGTTTTTCTCATTACAATTTTGTTTATTATCTTATTGTGTTTAGTATATATTGTAATACTGTCACTGTTTTATGAATCCATGTTATGAAATGCCAGTGGTATATTTTCTTGTTGTGTTTAGCATATATTGTAATACTGTCATTTGTTTTTATTGTAGTAATGGCTCCAAGAAACTTGATGAAATTTATTTGAAGACTTGATTCTGAATTACTGTATAAAGCAGGATCAAGCAATGATTTCAAGTCAGAATCGTTAATGCCTGTATAGACTTCTGTTTTACCTGCATCAGTCTCTAATCCTATGAAACCTGTTTTTGGTTCCTGCCATGTTAAACTGACTGAAGAAGAAGATAATCAATCAAAAGAAATTTCATTACGTCAATTGGTGAAACATCAGAATACTTGTCAGCAACAGGGTCCACATACGAATTCTGAATGAAAATGGAAAAATCTTTGTAAAGAAGATCTGGACAGCAAAACTTTCAGTCTAGGGAAAGAGGTAATGTTTTTTCACTGTATCATGTGAATATATACTTATGGCATGATAATGTTAAGGTGGTTTCAATATTTTTGAAATAGGCTTATAAAAGTTTCTTAGAAATTACAGAACGTTGGCTTATTTCAGAAGATGTGGTCGCAAATTTGACAAAACAAAATGAAGATGTGATTGTCGAGGTTCGCAAATTGAAAGAACAATTGAAAATATCAAAGGATGTATTTGAAAAGGTCAAAACTGAATTGAAACACTATCAAGAATCATTTAAAAATGCTGAAGAGTCTTTTGCAAATGAGCGGTAGCAAAAGGAAGTCTTTAAAAAGTAAAGTTATGAATTGTCTGAAGAAAATATTAAGATTAAATCTTCAATTGCACAAGCTAAAAAAGATAAGGAAAAGGTTTATGATTCGGTGTCATAAATGTTTTTGGCCACCAGAAAAGCTTGTGTCAAAGAATTTAAGCACTGATTTCCAAATGAAGATTCTAGTTTTTTAGAGACAATTATGTTGAAAAATGAGGAGAAGCCGTCTAATTTTGATTATATTGATTGCAATGTTGTTGTACCTTTCTCTGGTACACTTAATGACACTTCTATAAATATTTAAACCGTTTGTTAAGCATTTTCACAATATTTTGTCAAAATTTGGCTCACAAGTGTTTGTTATCATGGACGTGGATGTATTCAGTTGATGCTAATTTTTGTGTATGTGAAACAAATTCTCCAGTTTATGTAATGTTATTTCTGTAAATATTTAAACAGTTTAATTGTAATATTAATTTTAAATATCTTGATGATGCCTGTCATGCGATAGTTTATAAATCAGTTGCGTGTTTAAAAAATATGTACTTATAACTGATAATACATTCAATGTAGTGTTCATCGTATCTGACAATAATAATATAAAACATATAAATATCTTTGTATCAAGTAAATTATATTACTATATTTATTTAAACATTTAATGTGACCTTTTCATATTCATATAAATAAGTTTAATTTTTCACATCAATCTCTCATAAACAATGTCTTATATTATATACAATGTATCAATCCTTTGTATTATAAACAATGATTCATATAATATAGAACATATTAATCCCTACAATTAAAGACTTCTTTGAAAACAATATTTGTCAATGTCTCTGTCGATTCATCTTCTTGCAGGGCTAGCAGAATCTTGATACCTTGTCTTGAAGTTACTCTTGATAGTTGATAGTGCCACGTACAATTGACCATGTTGTAAAGACTTGATGGTTCATATACAATCCTAGTGTTTTGAGTGATTGACCCTCGCTTTTGCTTATTGTCATACAGAAGTTAACTGTCACAGGTAACTGTCTTCTCTTCAACCTGAAAGGCCACTTCATATCTGCATTTGACATTATTATTCTAGGAATTGTGACAATATCCCCAATGTTTAACCCGGTGATAATCATTGCTTGTATGGACCACTTTCCTAAATAGGCTATGATCAATCTGGTTCCATTGCAATGACTATTAGATTGATTCAAATTACACAGCAACATAATTGAAATGCCAATTTTCAGATGCAATTCATGTTTGGGCATGCCAGAGCACATCAGAGAATTAAGAAATTTTGTGGGATAGAGAATGTCATCATTGTTTGAGATACCTACTGCTTTACAAGTGATGTCCGAGCTGAAATACGTTTTTCCATCTGTTGGCAGACTCTGGATGATATAGTCGTTCAATCTATGTACTGTCTCATTTTTGGGTGTCAATATTGCTCACACACACACACACACACACACACACACACACACACACACACACACACACTCTCTCTCTCTCTCTCTCTCTCTCTCTCTCTCTCTCTCACATATAATTCAACAATATTTATTTGAGCAGATAAATTTAGAAAACAACATTCATAATCGTTTCTTCATGACTGGTATGTTGATCGATTTTCAAGTCTTTAGGTATTTGGATGTAACTTTCATCTTCTGTAATGTCCCGTCCTTTCCAATATTAAGTAACCATTTGTTAAAACCCTTCAAGTTATCCAATTCTGTTGGGTTCACCAAGTTTGTCTTCAACCTCATGTTCTCTGTAAGTGTCAACACTGTTACATGTTTCCAAAAGGAAGATGACGATAAACAGTCATGTATTATGTCATGTTTTTTCCCTTTTGGTATAACTGGTAGAATCTGTCCAAAATCACCACCTAGGGCAATGGTGAGGCCTCCAAATATTCTATTTGCATTTGATTGATCTTTTTCAGACAAAATATCTTTTAGAGTTCTGTCAAGAGCTTCAAAGCAATACCTGTTTGCCATGGGTGCTTCATCCCAAATTATCAAAGCTGTTTGCGCAAGTAGTTTTGCCAATTGTGTCTCCTTTTTTATATCACATGTACTTTCCTTAGCGATATCTAAATGAATTCAAAAACGTGAATGTGATCTTCTTCCACCGGATAACAACAATGCAACAATTCCTGATGTAGCTACAGCTAGTACAATTTTACCCTCAGATCTTAATTTGGCTATGATTGTATACCATTAGAAGGTTTTGCCTGTTCCACCATGTCCGTAAACAAAAAATGGTGTTCCACTTTGATTGTTGATGGAATCAAGGATCAAATCGTATACACGTCTCTGGCCATTGTTGAGACCGTTGTATAAATCACTGTGCACTGTTTTCATGTTGTCGATATCATAATCTAATTCTTTAGCAATTAATCTATTCTGTGAATTCTAAAAAACGGAACAGTCCCAAATTCGCATTCCAGGGAAATCAGCCAAGGATTTTCCTCCTTTTTTCATGAGCTCATCAATCTTGAACAATGCATGATTGTGAATTTGTTCCTTAGTGCATCTTAATTCTGTTATCCGCATTTTTTGTTTAAGAATGTAGGGAATGTCTTCAGATAGGCGTTCTGCATTTGCTCTCCACAAGTCTCCTGGACTCACCACTTCATTATATACAAGAATAGTTATAAAGAGCTATCTTAACTGTCTTCAAGTAGCCTACGTTGATGCTTCATCCAAGCAATCATTCCACTCTTTATCATCATCGAGCAATCCTAATGCATAACATGCATCTTTGAATGTAGAGAATATTTCTCCGTTGACAATTTGAATATCTTCAAATGATGTTGCTCCTCTTACTAAGTTCAGAAGCATTCGCAAATAATATTTCTCACCACTACTTGGAAATGCAAAATACACCCTCCCAATACACCTTGATTTTTGTCGTGGGAACCATTGTCTTTCTGTATCCTTCCAAACCCATTCGCTCAAAAAATCAAGATAAATCAATGATCTTGCATAATGGTATCGTTGATTACACTTCATCCATTTAGTCAATTTCGTTTGCGTAACAACCTTGCTTTCCAAAATTTGAACCATACACTTACTTGGATCAAAAATAACTATTTGTTCATTCTCTAAGTGGAATGGCAATCTTTCAACAACTGGTTCTCTGTAATACATGTCAAACTTGAATATCCTCCAGCAAGCTTCCATAGAAGAGATATATATGTAATGTTTTTTATTGAATTACTTAATATCGTATTTATAACAAATATCAACAAACAATATAAAAACATTATATTTGATGTATTTTGTACATACCTGTAGTCCAAATATACCTTTATTTCGTCTTTGTCCTATAAAATCTGGCATTGATTGTTCTATTGACCATTGTTTTCAATTTCCATAGAAACTCACGTTCTGTCCGGTACTTTGTTGACATACTTGAATAGATACTTGATTGATCTATGTTGATTACATATCTCAATATTTATGTGAGCATCAAACTTAACCAAAATATTCCTATTATAAGAAACAACAAAGCGGTTATCCAGTTCGATACCTTTTTTCTCAACAAATGCTCCATTATTCCGTCTTCTATACATTCGGTATTCATTGTCATCCACAGATATTTCACTAACAAATTTATTCGAAAAATGTTTTTTACATTTCCTCTCTCCATACATGGTGAATTCTTGTTACCATCAACGCACGGACCGTGGATCATGTATTCTCCACAACTGCAAAGGCAACACTGTCAGTTTCCTTATTTGGAATTTCAGCAGAAACTATTTCATCTATTTTGGATGTCAAAGGATTCTTATATTGGGAATGTAGAAAAACCAATATATGAGCATGTGGGAGGCCTCTCTTTTGGAACTCGATAGTGTAGATAACTGACAGAAACAATTATAACGTGTTCAGCAATAGTTGGTATAACATAATTTCATATCATAAATTATCAATGAACTACAATTTGTAAAAAAAGTAGAAATATTATTCGTTGGAATACTTACTTGCCACTGTTTCACCAAAATATTCACCTTTTTTTATCTCTCGCATTAGCTCAAGCAATTTGATCTCAAAAACTTTGCAAACTGTAGTTATTCTACTTTCTTGATCACATTGTCCAATACAATTCCATAGATATTGTATCTCTGGCCACTTGGGATTATAGGTGAATGTCAGAAAAATATTTGGATATCCATAACATCAGCAAATCGTCATTGCATCTTGATAATTCTAAACATGATATCGGGGATTGCCAATGTGAGACGAAGGGAGCCACGTAGATTTCCCTAGATGTTGTGCATTAACATCATCCTTTGAAATGGCATCCATCAACCCATTGTACAAATCACTCCTCAATTTTTTCTGATTGTTTCTAATCCATTGAAATCTTTCCTCTTCAACAGCCATATATGCATCCACAATATATAGCTGCAATAATCCACCTAATTTCAATAGAGTATGCCCTTCACATAATCTACACTGCAATTGAAATGCATAATATTCTCTCATGCTTAGCCTGTTTCTCTTTGAAGACTTTTTGTTAGGAAAGTCTTTATGGTTAATGTCAATTTTGTATCCATCTTCTCCATACGGAAATAATATTGGATAACTTAATGCCATAAAGCTTGGATGCAAGTCAGAAATTCTTTGAAGACCCTTTTTCTAATGATGAACAATGACATCTTTCCAGTTTCTGAAATTCCAATATCACCGACAATTAAACCTGCAATTTCATATGTAGTTGGCAAATTGTATTGTCTTCCATCCTTTTCCCTTTTTAATTTTTAACCACAAATGCACATCTCTAATATCATTCCAATGGATATGGTTCCTGACAGAACGAAAACTTTTAACCAATTCATTGTTCGAATCAAACATCAATTGCAATTCCTGTACTAATTCCCTATCAACAGTAGCATCGACTGTATTACCTCGTACATAATTTAATCTATGACTGGTTTCATACTCTATGTCATAAATAAAACGCTGCGCAAACTCATATTTCCTTCCTTCAGGTGGAAGTAACGATCCTATTCGGTGGTAATTCTATCCACAAAGTTTGAAAACATATGGACCACCCCCTTGGTTAATCTCATGGTCAACATGCCATCCCATTGATGTAAATGAGAACAATGAATTGTATATTCTTATTTTATTCCTGAAACTAATCCATTTGTTACCACTGGACACATCCAATAAACCTTTTAATGGTTCTGGCGGTTCTTTCAATAACGATAACTGAACTTTGCCATCCATACAACATAAAACAAAAAGATAGCTGGCTCTTGGTTCTTAATAGTTCCCTCTTCATACCACATGACTAATCCATAATGAATGCACTTGTAGGATGGTTCACCAAAGTTCCAGGACTCTTTTTCCATTGTGCAAAGAAATAACGTTTTATTTTTAGAAAGTAATTGACGTGTTCTATTAATTTAGAAACTCAGAATGACATTTTTTTTTACTAAGTTTAATACTTGAGTTAACATTTAAATATGTATAACTAATAATGTGACACTTGTTACCTCTTTCTGTTGAGCAAGATTTTGAATCTCTATTTGTCTTCGATAAAGATTTCTTTTGTTTTCTCAATGTCTGTTAGAGTCATAAAAGTGACTCTATTTTGGTGATAAAAAGACCCTATGTGCGATTAAAATGAAACCATATTGAGGCAATTAAGAAATTTATGAATTTATTCACAAAAAATCGCATCCTAATGTTTTCCTATGAATTTAGCATATTTGGAATGAATTTGGAAATGGTGTGAGTTGATATTAGGTTGTGGTTTATGGATTAGGGGTGATTTTGTCTCATTATGCTGTTCAGGGGGTAAAATGTCATGTTTTAAGAGGTTGATTTTGTCACTTTTCAATCGTGTAGGGACCAAATAAAAATTTACCATATTTTGTATAAAAATGAAGTTAAAGGTCACAAACTAGGCAGTCGCCAAGGACCTTCACCCATCACCAAAGTTTGGTCAACGACTCTTCGCCTTCTCACGCAGACCAATCACTCTCCACCATCATTCACCCACACGACGACATACCACCGTTTCCACGCCGTGACTCTTCACCTTCCACCAGAGTTTGCATCGTTTTCTGGTGTCGATTGAGCTCCTTTTGTGCTGGCCATCACTCCATCAACTTCCCCTCACATTTCCGCCGTCGATCTCCCCTTTTTCTGGCGAGATCCATCACCTTGATCTGACAACTCTTCGACTTCCCAGCACAATTTCGCTCAATTTTTGATAACCTTTCATCTCCCCAAGACCTGATCCGAACTCCCCATCACCAGAGCTTTCCATCGATACCTTTGGATCAGATTTCCGCCACCATTTGCCAGAAGACCAGCCGAAAAACTAATATTTCCTGGCGAGTGCGACTGTTCGTATTTCGGGTTGTCCATTGGTTGTTTTTCCTCCTTCTTTGCATCATCTCGTTGTCGGTCACTTCATCTTCACCAGGACCAGCTTGGTTTCCACCGTTACAGCCTTCGTCGACACCACCATGAACAGATGAGCTCCTAGTTGCCTGTTACGGTGTAGGGAGATCAGGATCGACACTCATGGATCTTCTCGGCAGCTCTCGACTAGTTGGATGAGCCCAAATGTTGGATATTTGGTTAAGTTTCTTGTATTCATATTATATTTGTTTTCATTTTAGTTTGTTTGTGATGTTTTAATATTATTCTGATGCTTGACGTGCTGAATTGATAATGTCCATTGAGAACGTTTGTTGACATATAACTTTTCGCATAATTGAATGTCAGTTTGAGATTATTGAATGTTGATTATGACTTTAAATTGCTTCGATGCTGATTGCAATCAAGTTGTATTAGCGTTTAATATCATTTCTTCTAGGAATGCATTTGTTGTGTAATTAGTTGATTGGACGATACAAGTTGATAGGTTGTACTTGTTAACGTTGTACCAACTAGTGGTGTTTAAGGGTTTAGCATTTTTTGGTTAGTCGATGATAGTCTTTAACCAATCGATCTATAACTAAGACAACAGGGAGACAGGATAGATTATACCTAGATTGCGGGGAGATATTTTTATTGATTTGCCTAGCCTTGTAGGTTTAGGAAATTGAAGAGCGAGGAGAGGAATTGTGAGAGTTGGTCTTAAGTCAAACCAAATCCGTAGCGGCAACACTTTTAATATTGTGTTTTATTTAGCAATTTATTTGATGCTTTTAATTTCCTGCAATTAATTAGTTTCCTTAGTTTTAATCAATCAATTTGTCAATTTCTCTTTCGTTAACTCAAATATACATTAGGTCATTAGTCTTGCTCTCTGTGGATTCCACCCTGCTTACCACTAACTACGGTATTTAGGTTTAATTTTGTGGCCGTGACAACCGGTTCGACAATGTCTGGCCTAAGAATGAAAATAATAAAAAAAGATCATCACAATTTTCAACAACACTTGCAATGTCGAAATTGTTCGGCAAAGTTCTGCACCTTTATTTTTACAAAATAATGAAATAACATTATGTATGTAAGATATAACAAACTAAATGTTTAAACATATGTTGTCAGATTCAGGGCTCATGATTGTATTGTTATGCATTAGTAATTGGAATATTAGAGTCAGGCTCTACACACAGAGAAGCACCTGAAAAACATAGATTTAGTTAGTCAATTTAAGTTATCATAATCTAAAAATATAGGTAACCACTAATATAATATTTTTTACCTCTTTTCCTTTTTAATACGAATATTCTATCTGTTCTATTTTCCTCATGTATCTCATTTACATTTACAGAAGCATTTGAAGAACTTGTAGAACACTTCTCTGTATTTGATACACATTATTTTTGTTCTTTAGATCTCTCATTTGAATTTAAAAATAATAATAACAGAATTAATACTATACCATGCAACAAATTATATAATTGAAAAGCTTAACCAAAGCACAAAAACAATAATTAAATATCTCATTTATATTTATAGAAGCATTTAAAGAAATTATTGGATCTTTCTTTGTCTTCGATACACAAGTTTTGTGATTGAGACTATGTTACACAACAAATTATACCATTGAAACTGATTTACTTAAGCATGTAATATACAAAATATTTGTATGACTATACCAAAATAAATAAGGTAGTTACTTTTGTTGGATACTTTATTATGGATCATTTTGCTATGAAATTCATACGTCAAAACACCGATTTATAGTTCATGAATAACTAAAAGAGCAAAGGTATAGACTGAACTCATTTACTCTTTACATAATAATTATATGAGGTTCTAATATTAAATATACCTTTTTTTCTTTTTGGAGATTGACTTTTTGACTCGCTTTGGAAATCTAGGCCTTTTTTTGTTCTATATAAACATTCTCAATTTTCTATTCTCCTTGCATACTTTTGTTCTGAAATCAACGATACTTATTTGTCCATAATCATATGCCAATCTATAGTTTTCAATCACTTGCAAATATAATTCTTGAATGTATGACTGTATAGTTGTTGCATCTTCATCCGTAAGAACCATTTTATAATCTTGCAGCTGACCAAAACAAAAAATATATTGTGTTAATTGCATTCTTTTTTTCACCTCTGTCGAGTCCAAATTTTTATAATTGTATGCAAAAATTAATTACAAATGATTTACTACAGTTTTTTATGTAAATTTATGGATGGACAAATATTTTTATTAAAACTTTATAGCATAGAATATTATGATCTTGCAGCAAGATTTGAACCAAAACAGAGCTTCATTTGTTTCAGCCACACATTAAACTAGTTCAGCAACATAGAGATTTCCAAACAAAGGAAACATTAATTATTATAAATATGAATAAGTTGTTGGTTCGGCAATGGTCTATCAAAAGTATATCATCTATTTGTTGGTTTGACAACTGAGAATATGATTGACTCTGATATTAAAATGAAAAACATACCTGCATTTATTACAATTATACTTATATTATGGTATTCTTCTTAACTTGTCACAATTCTACAAGCCAATTATATATAAATAAATGGTTAATCAATTAAATTTTGATCTCATAGAAATCTTAATTAATTACAATTCTAATGAAAAATTATGATTAACCATGAAGTTTTGAGTTTGTTCTTTATTGGTTTTCCAAGAATTTATATAAAATATTTTCACAAATTAGGATCGTCAAATTCACTTGTATAAAAAACTTGAGTTATTTGAATCTGATATCACAATCAATATTCAATTTAACAATTGTAAAAAAATAGTTCACAAAAAGAATATATTCATTACCTTTAATAGGAATCACACTGTAACTATAAGGAGCAATCTTTTCATCCAACTGTATATATCTATGTTCACGAACAATAAAATAAAGATGTAAGAGGAATACAATAGTAAGAAAGATGTAAATATTATTATGCATTAATTATTTAAGAAACAAAAGCAGTACGATATAAAGAAAAAACAAAATATAAACCTTAAAGTAGATCAAACACACCATACATAAAATAATACCAGTCTAACGTTCAAATGAATCTCTCTCTCTCTCTCTCTCTCTCTCTCTCTCTCTCTCTCTATATATATATAAGCAATGTTATTAATTTCAATAACTAATCAAACACGATATTCTATAACATTTACAATGTATGAGTTTGTTGAAATTCACATAACTATTTATATATGTATATATAAATGGCTCGTATTATACCTCATCATTTATTTATAGGATCGGATTCATCTCACTTGCAGTTTATTAAGAGCAATACATTAATGAGCAAATTAAATTTTACAAAATAAATCATTAGGAAATTAATAGTTCAATATATCTTTATATTTTTTTAAATAATAATAAAACCATGAAGTTCATAATTAATTATATTTTTATCAGGTGTAATTATATTTTGAGTTGGACATCTTCCGCTTGGTTAAAACGTCATCGTTAAACATGTTCATCGTCTTTAAAAGCAAATTAGAGATTAAGGGCATTTTATCGTTGACTTTGTAATCACAGATGCAATTCAAAATTGATTGTTTTTATTGACTCATATTATTGTTCAACTTTGTTTTTACTTGCATCAACCAACAATTTGTGGGTAATTTCAGTCTTTCCTACTGGGTTTTATTTGTATCTCATTTTTCTGTCTGACAATGTCGCACATAGAAATTCCTAGCACAGTTACCTATACCGATCTTTTGCAATTTCGAAAACATTACAATATCGCCAATGATTTTGATCTATTACCATGCAATGGTTTTAAATCTTTTATAAATTCGAAGACCCCTCTTGGGTTTTTCACCTTTTTTTGAAATTTTTCTCTAGTGTGGTCTTGTGCCTCCTTTCTCTTCATTTGTGGAAGAAGTCATGATTTGTTATAACGTTGCACCCACTGAGCTCCATCCCAATGCCTAGAGATTAATTTTGAGTTTTGAAAGTCTACGTTTAATGCACGATATTCTACCCATGTTTTATATTTTTAACTACTTCTATGCATTGAAAAAGAGGCCGAATAGTCCAATATATTTTATCGAGGGTAGAAAAGGCTGAGGACTGTTAACTAGATTATCAAATAAAGTGCGAGGAAAAAGTGATAGATATTTTCCATTGGGTTGCAAAAAAGGTTGGGGTGGACTACCCACACAATGGACAAAAGCTACAATACCCCACCAGAATCTCAGTAAAATAGATGTGAAGGAACCTGACATCCAAACATTCTAAGTTTATTCAAAATCAACAAACATTCGATGTTTTCGATATGTTGAAGATATACTTCATTCTTCAATTCAAAAGAGGTATTGCAAGTTTTTTATATGATGACTTTTCATTTGTTTATTAACTGATTCTCATGTAACCTTTTTTTTTTCGCTAGTTGTAGTGGATATCGACATTGAATCCCCAAATTTAACAGCTTCAACATCAACTTCTACGCCCAAATTGATGGGCACTATTTTTGTGGGACCATCTACATTAAAAAATGAAGATAAATATGAAGATATAGAAGAGCTACCACTGATCAGATGAACCAAGTGTAAAAAGGTTTGTGATGAGGAAGTTCAAGTTATAGCCCCTCCCAACAGGTTAAAAACAATGTCTAAAAAAATCTTGAAGAACTTACATCAGAAGAGGTGAATTCTGTGATTTAAAATTGATGAATTTGATTTACTTTTAATTTATTAAAAAAAATTATATTATTGTTGTTGTTGACATGTTTGTGGCACAGAGAGTTATGGCTTATTTGGAAATCCAAAGGCGATGGCTGGCCTCAGATAAGATCATTGAAGATTTTGAAAGAAACAAAAAAAGATTTGTTGTTTAGAGGGGCAAAATCACAAAGGAAATAATGGATTTAGAGAAGCAGATGGCAAAAGCTATGAATGAATTGGAGTTTCATAGGAAGAAATTATTAGTGATTGAACAATGATGTTCAAATGCAAAGTTAGAAAATAATGTTCTTGAAAGAAAAGAGAAAGAATTATTGGATTGCAACAGCAAGCTGAAATCTAGCCTTGTTTTAGTTGAAAAGGAAAGAGATAGAGCTTTTGATATTGTCTCATGCATGTTCTTGAACACTCAAGAAGTATGTTGTGATGCATTTAAGTCTAGATTTCCTGATGAAGATTTCAGTTTCTTGGAGAATTTTGTTCTGCAAAAGGAAGAGACAAATTTGGTAAAAGAGGACTGAAACGCGGACATTCCTTGAAGTTTGCTATTACTTATAGTTTGTTTACAGATCTGATTCTTAGAGTACTTGCATCAATTTTTTTTGTTCAGGTCTGGATTTTTTGTTTTGGAAATATCAATTTTCCCAAAAGGCAATTCGATTCACATTTGAGAGGTGTCGAATGATAATCTCAAAGATGAATTTGCTTAAATTCGTGAAATTGTTGATAAGTAGGATTACGTAGCCATGGGTACTGAGTTTGGTAGTATTATTTTGTGTTTGTCTGGGAGTTTCAAGAATATAAATATAAGCAATTATAAGTACCAAACGTTGAAAGTTATGTTGAAATTCATTTGATTGGGGCCAACGTTTTGGGCGACAATAGAAATTTACCTACTTGTGGTTTGCAAGTGATTCGGTGGAGATGTTATAGCAATGCGGGATTGACTTTAAGAAGAATATTGAAAAGCTTATTGATGTGAATCCATTTAGTGAGCTTTTGATGTCATCAAGGATTGTGTTGAATGATAGTGTTTACTGGGTTAGTTTCATGGTGGTTTATGTTTGTATCGGTAAAAATATTCCCTGATATATTATTACTAAACTGTGTGTGGAGCTATTGTAATTGTTATACAGCATGTACTTTCTTAATCACTGGTACACTCTTAAGAACATTAACTTGGATTTTATCAGCAAATATTGAAATACTGGTATTACAATACTGCAATCCTATTGTTTAACCAATGAAAAATAATTTCAAAGAGTAAACAAAAAAAAATTATACGAGAACAGAGATCTGTTTAACATATTTTAATATCAAAATACATGTGTACATTGTCTTATTTATTTATCAAGGTTCGGAAAAGGGTGTAGATTCAGGTTTTGCAGTCATCTTATCAGAACATTTTGATTCTTCTTTTTTTAGATCAATCGAATACTCCCGTGTATTAAGACCAACAACAATAAGCTTAACACCGTCCACGATTTCAAATAAAACATCAATCATATCATTGCATTATAACTGTATATATATATATATATATATATATATATAATTGAATTCCAAATAAATAAGTCATTGAAATGTTTAGAGTTTATAATATTTTTTTGTTTAGTTTTATATTACATAACATTTGTATTACCTTCTCTCTTGACGTCTTCCCATTCCAAGTCATTTCTCATCTGTAGAAAGCAAAGTATCCTTTGCTTTCAGATCCGAAACAACAGTGACTATAGAATTCATGACCTGGACCAGCAAATGCGTGCCTTCCCTTATTTTTGTTTTCACAGTATTTATATCGGTAACATTCTGGTCGATGACACTCAAAATCTATTGTAGGTCTCCTTTTTCTCTAGCCATTATCGAGCCAATTAAAGCTAAAACAAATAAAGAGAGTGTACAAACGTATAAAAGTTATATGAATAGAAGTTGAGATTGATACTTATATATACATACAGTTTCGAGAATAACTTAAATAAGAAGAGAAAACGAACACATGGAAAACAAACAGATATGTCCTATTAAATGAATACAACAATTGAAGAACCCCAAAACATCAAAAGCCCAACCGAGGTAACAGGCACTGACTTGAAGCGTTTCATCGATTTAATAAATTATTACATCTGGAAAAACAACAAAAGAAATAGTAATAAAAAAGTACAATAGTACATGTCTGATTGTTTTCCATATGTTCGTTTTCTCTTCTTGTTTGAGCTCTTCTTTATAAGTTATTATTAATTGTTTAGTAGACCAATGGTAAGAATGTTATAGTTCAATGAATGATATAATGTTTATAAACATTATCAAACTCAATTAATATGAAACCGTATATTAAGGTAATTTGTTATTTTAATTTGCTTGATGGTTTTATATTAATTAGGTAAATACTTCATTAAATTAGTAATGACATTTTAGTTTTTCATTCTAGTTATATTTTGCCAGTTGACTTATTTGAATTAAGTATATTTCACCTAATTTTTGCAATATCTAACAATAATATTGTTTGGAGTATTCGTAAGAAATTAAATATTATTTTATTAGAACGTGCACCTGCTATTTCAAAACATCGGTCCAACTGGTTTTCTACAGTCGACGAATTAACAGTCATTTATGTTTCATTATTATATTCATTTATTTGGTGTTTCTTTATCTAACGCGTTTTCTATTTCTTTAAGCCGTGTTCACACCCATTGTCTATTGAACACGCTTTCACTATAATCGTTTTGGTTTTCTCTTCTGTTAGTGCCGATTTTCTCTCAAAAGGTTTGAAGCTTTCGTGTCGAGATTTTCTACATTGCTGAATCAGTTATTGTAGATCTCATCCCTCTTTTCAATACTATTTTTTTGTTTTTGGTAGTAGTTTCATATGTTTGTTTCTATAATCTATCGTGAAATTTTGTTTAATGTTATAGTATACAGTTGTATTTGATGGACATTTCTACCAATTGAAGTTATTTCTATGCAATTATAACACCTGTACAAAAAATTGAATCAAGCATTATCAAAAAGGAAAACCTAGGTTTACCATTCATAAGAAATCAATACTTGAAGGGTCACAAAAAGGGAAGAAACAAAAAATAACTTGTTACAAAAATTTTTAGAAAGAAATTTCTTGTTTCAGAATTTACATGTTTGAGATAACGATGCTTTTCTTTGTTTTTTTAATTTTTTTTACTGGTTGTTTTTCTCGTTAATGTACTTCAGCTTCATATTTGATCTGCTTTATTATGTAATCTTAGTAGAATGGAAAAGATGAATCACAAAATGATGACAAGACTTCAAGGAACAGCTGTAGAAACTAAACAGAAGAAAGTTGGTACACGTCCTGGTAGGCGCTCTACAAGACTTCAAGGAACAGTTGTGGAAACTCACAATGACGACATTCAGCGTGTGATAGAACAGGTGGTTTTCACTGGCAGCGACCAAGAGATCGAACTGCAATCACCTCAACAGATAAAAGAGCCTGAACCAAGTAATACAATTGAAAATTTGAAAGCAAAGGTTGACCATTTGATACATGTAATCAAAAATCAGCAAACCAAATACAAAGATATGTACTTCGAATCCCAAAAGAAGGTATAGAGATTCTGATAGAATATCATTTGCTTTTTTAGATGATTTAAAACGCTATATCTATTTAAGTGATGTTAATGATCTTAATGATTTTCTTTTCACTCAAATTTAGATTGAAACCTTAATAGAAGAAAATCATCAATTGGCTTTGAAACTACAAAGTGCATTTGGAAAACTTGAAGCAGTATGACTTCTACACATTATTAATCAGATACATTGTTTTATAGCTTTTATAAACTCACAATATTTTTATAGCAAAATAATATGTCTTTGCACAGACTATATTTAATATATGAAATTGGTGAAACGAATTTGAACACTTAAGAAGATCAGAAAAATTGTGTTTATTTTGTTTGCTTGCAGACAGAGAAGTACACTAGATTATGTCTGGAATTGATGAGTAAACAGAAGAACACGATCTTACTAGCAAATTCAGTAGAAGTTCAAGACACAATCAATGTATTTTCTCAACCAATGCATGAGCAACAACCTCGTCACAGAGCTAGACCTCCATCAAGCAAGAGAAAGAATATTCACAAATGAAGACCCTATTTGCTTATGTATTTAATCTATTTAGTATGAAATGAATACTTTTATGAAAATTTCAGGCTCCGTTTGGTTCATTATTGGATAGTTTTTTGAGTAATATTTTGAAAAAAGTTAAATTAGGTAGGTATTACGATGTAGAATTTTGAAAATTAAGAAAAATACCCCCTATGTTTATTTATTTACTAAACACCCCTATAATAAAATATTCAAAGTTAACAAAAACACCCCCAACCCACTCATTAAATACGGACAACCGGCCACCACCGCCAGAGGGTGGCCAAAGTCACCGTATCGGTGCATGACCGGCTGGATCTTGCCAGCCATGCGCTGATATGGCCTTTTCTGGCCAGAACCACGGCTAGATTAGGCCATTGACGGCTAGATATGGCCGCATTTGGTTATCAACAACGGCCAAAGATATAGTCGTCGTTGATTGTCAACAACAACCATATCTTGGCCGTCGTTGACGACTATCTACTGCCAAAGATCTGGCGGTTGACGGCCAAATCTTTGGCCGTAGATCTGGTAGAAAAAGGCTAGATCGGCACACTACCGGCCAGATTCAGCTGGTAGTGCGCCATTACACCAGATTCCAGCTAGCTTCCGCGGTGGTGGCCGGAATCTAGTAAATTTGGGTTGTTAGGGTGTTTTGTCAATTTTTTAAAAAAAAAAAATTTTGGGGTTGTTTAGTCAAATTGACAAATTTAAGTGGTTTAAAAGAAATTAAATAATTTAGAATTATATTTTGAAAATAGGTGAACCAAACACAAATTTTGTGTTAACTTTATTGGGAAAACTAGAATAGTTTTCCCAATATATGAACCAAATGAAGCCTCAATGTTGTTTGTTTTGAACTGCTTTTATAGTTTTTATGTGAACCCAAAAAAATTTGGCTAGCTTTTTTGCATGAATATTGCAATGTTATGTTGCTTCTTTTGGATTGCTTTTATAGTTCTTTTAATCTTTTCTGATACCCCTAATATGATTGTATGAAAACATTCTAATTATATTTTCAGCATCATCTGCTTGTACAATCGATGTTATATTTGCAGACATGTTTTTGACATTCGATGTCAATATTTTGCAGTGAATCATGCATGATATTTAATATCACATGAATATTATCAAGATCAACTATTTAAACTTAAAATTTATATTAATCTTCTGTAATTTTTGTAACTTATAATAATTTTCAAGTTCGACATTGTCTACTAAAACTTTACTCACAATATAGGATTCATATATTTCTTTAAAATCAATAACCTCCAGTCCAGTTCTCAAAATAAACATCTGTTCACACAGTTCATTCAAAAAATTTGTTTGTTTAATAATTGAGAACATGATAATCTAATTAATTTCTAAACTACTATATCAAACAACATAAAAGTTACTTTCGCAATTCTGACAGACATACTCACATCTACATTTTCCTGATATAATATTACTGAAAAATTTACTAAAATTAAATGGATAATGGTCCCACTGCGGGACCAACCACAAACATATGTTATGCTTGTTTTTATCATTTAAAACAGTAACAAAAAATTTAATAATTTGAAAACTATAATTGATTAGAAATTTCATAGTTTCATTATAATTTAAAAAAAAATAGATTTTCAAATATAAAAGTATATCGAACTATTAATGTTGTGATAATCTATCTTAAAAAATTGTATTTCCTCAATGATGTATTACTAACAATAAACTATAATTCAGACAAATCTCATCCCATAAATAAATATTGACATAAAATCACATGAATTTCAGGGGACAGCATGCATTTAATTCTTTCACAGTAACATCTATGAAGTAATACACTGTCTACTACGGCTCAAAATATCAAAACTAAACCATAACGTTTTATACTAATTGTGGTAAACAATATGTCGAACCTAGAATTATACCCGATTATTAATCACTTTTTTGTATTTCTATTGTTGTTATGCGTTATGTAATTCGATCATATTTCATATTCCTAACATACAACTTGATCGTTTGTAGAGTAAAAGGTTCAATCAATTTAACTATTTGAGAATAAAAATTTGAATTGCTAAATATTCAATTCCAAATTTTTGAATGCCTATGTAATTATTACGAATCTTGTGGTTAAAAACCATCATTAAAATCAAAATATGATTGTTCTAATCCTGTATAATACACATATGGGATTACAACAATCATATCTTGATTTTGATGTCACTCATTAGTTTGACTTGTTTTATCTAAACAAAGCCTTGAAATTGAAGTTGTAACCAATATATCCGATTTCCCTGGAATGCTCTCTCTCTCTTTTTTTTTTTTTTATGTGAAATAGTTTGATCACTCTTTTATACTAATAGCGGTTTAATGTTATATTTATTTATGTTGGCATCCATCAATCAAGATAAAGTATTTACACAAGTAAAGTCGCAATTACACTATACACTCAATCCATCAAACGTGACATAATCACTTTATCAAGACTTCAACTTTTTTCTTAGGTTGCTTTTGTAACTCCTACTGCTGCTTTTAACATTCTCATCATCATTTTCTTTCTATTCATTTCCTTGTTCCCTCTCTTTTGATGTGTCTAACATGTCTATACAAGAATTCTCTATTCTGTCTTCAGCATCATCAGCATCTACTCATGCCCCCATTTTTCTAGACACATCCTTGATTTTCGATGTCAATATTTCATATTTAGTCACGTCTGACATCGAGGATTGTGATCCATATTCTCCATTGTTTGCCTGTTGTTTTTTTGCAAAACATTGATATCACTTCAAAATTATGAAAATTAACTATTTAAGAATAAAAATTATACTGACCTTTTGCAATTCTCGCAATTTATATTCATCCTCAAGATTCTCATCAATCAAAAAAAGTTTCGTCGCAGTATAAGATTCGTATCCTTCCTTCATATCCATAATTCTCAACTTGATCTTAAAAACGAACATCTGTCCAGATAGCTCACTTAAAACTTTTAGGATATTCTTCTGATCATTATCTTGTTTGTTCAACAGTTGCGGACATGATAACTCAACCAATCTCTACATCACAGTATCAAACAATATAAAAGTTGCTTCGGCAGTTCCATCCGACACCCTTATTTCTACCTTGTACCTATTATAACATTGACTAAACATTGTTACAAATAAATGTTTGAAACTGAATATACTCCTTATTGCATTGACAATACATAATTGCAAACACTAAAAAATAAACAATACTATACCTCATATGAGCAGATTTCGATTCCTTGTTGCATTTGTCACAATATAAATAGGCATTAATATCAGGAATTTTCTTCGTGCAATAGGTGCAGGAATTGTAACACCAACCATATCTATCCTCAACTTCGATTATCTTGGCCTTAATTGTATACTCGATCACCAATACAATTATATTTTTTGTTCACAAACTATGTTATAATAATCAGTTTAACGTTTTGAGTGAATATTGTACCTCATCAACATCATGCCACAAGAGATTTGTAACATGTTTCAGTGATGTTCTATTCTCAAACATTTCCTTCTCAATCAGAACTTGATTCATAATCTGTTTCTGTAATTGAATTATCGGCGACCTTTTCATTTCGAAATAACAAAGAGTAGATAAAATGTTAAATGTCATTCTATCCATGAAATTACTTTAAAGAACTATTTCTTAAACACATACTCTTTCTATAGAGAATACACCTCCCCAATATCTAAATTTATATAAATTTGGTTGTATCTAGATATAACTGTCCTGTACGGAAAAAAACATAAATCAGTAATCGAAAATATATTAATTCCATGTAATATATTTGTATTACTTTGGAAATCTTTAACATTCATTGAAGTAACTATTATGACAATTGGGTTAAACATATTTTGCAGCATATTTTGTCTAACTTGTTTGTCTAATGTTGTGTAGAATTTTCATTTTTGAGATTGGGCAACAATTGTGCTCCTCTGGATAATTGAAGTATTGAACGACAATCCAATATATGTGGTATATAACTTTCATTTAATGTAATTTAATTAGTCTTATATGTGTTATATCATTATGATGTTTGTTTTTAAAGGTGTACAGGAAATTTCCAACAAATTGGCAATTTGGCTTGGCACGCTTAATTTTCTATTTCTTATTTTCTCATGGACTTGTCAGTTGGCAGGCTTGGCTAGTTGGTTACTTGGTTTGGCAGTTGGGAGTTGGGACTTCATACTTGACATTCTTGGTTGTTGACACTTGGCTCAGCAAATTGGAAAATTTATTTGTTGTTGTGAACTTCTTATTATTTATAATGCAATTGTTAAATGGTGTTGAAAATGTTTGTAACAGCCAAGAGTTGTTGGCACTTGGTTGTGTAACTTGTGTTTGGCTGCTGAAAATATTTTTGTAAGCATTGTCTATTTGTTTTGGTTGCATTGTTGTTGGCTTGCTACACTGTTTTGGCTGCATTGTTTTCGGCTTTTGGCTGTTGGAAATCTTTTTTTGTAAGCATTGGAAAATTTCCAGCAAATTGAATGAGGTGGGCAGTTGTTGCTGCATTGTTTCCAGCAAATTCATTGGAAATGCTTTATTTTTGACAGAGATTAATTACAATTTTTGTGAAAATGATGTCTTTATGTTATGTGTTAACTGTTATGGAGATGAAATATGAGGATATTACTTAATTAAAATAATATTAATTTTTTTTTTTTTGAAAACCGGTTAACCGCTAACCGAACCTCAAATTCGGTTCGGTTAGTAACCGGTTCAAGGCATAAATCGGTTCGGTTTCAGTTCGCAATATCCCTTTAACCGAAAAACCGGTTCGGTTCGTAAAATAAACAATCCGGTTCGGTTAACCGGATTTCCATACCCCTAATGTCAAGTCTCATAAGTTCGTCACCCATTCTGAAATTCCTACACTCCCACAATCTAGATACTCTGACAGTAACTATCCAATCATCTCTTGATTCATCAATATCTTTAAGAAAATTATTAGACATTGTTATGAATTGCTTGCAAAAAGAAATTCATCCTTAATACAATTCAATAAAAGAAATAACGATACCCAATGGAGATTTTACAATTAAAGCAAATGTCAACGTATCACAATTATAAATAAATAAAATAATGTTCGATTTTATAATCTAATTCATACTATAAATATCTCTTATCACAATTTAATAGTATGCGGAATTTTTTTATTCGGCACTATAATTTTAAACTCCAGAAAAGAACTTACTGATTTACAATCGTCACTACAATATTGTTCGTCAATTTCTTTATTACAATTCTATAATATTATTATACGCAAATTAGTAGCTTTTATAGACAAATTCATAACCCAACATATTCAGGATTACAATAGAAAAATGAAAATAATTGAAGGTATCACATTACCTATAACTGAAACTATATCTAAACTATGCTAGCAATTTGTTTCTTTTTTTTTTTTTTTTGAAATAATGATCTGTTGATGTACTTTCAAGTACCTTTACTTATTTCTCTTAATCGTGTACGACAACATAAACAACCACATATATATAATAAACACATTAATTTCAAAAGTTATGTATAAAATCCTTCACATTCCAATAAACACTCTTCACACTTCACATTAATTTCGCATTAACGATAATACATAGCAAATACAATGTATTGATCTCTTCCGGATAAATATCTATCCACAAAATTGCATCAACTTCAATAACACTTAATAAACAACATAACAATAATAACAAAATTAAATAACGACTGTGATTTTTTTAATTTTTTTATGTGGACAGCCATAATTCATATTTAAATAGCATTTGACACAAACTTATACTGTTATGTGACATAAACGATACCATTTATTTCATCAACACTTTAATGAGAACACTACATTAAGAACGACATTAAATAACAGAATACCAAACATCATCATAATACCGAACACATCAATAAAAAAGGAAGTACATTAACCCATAATTAAACCAAAATTCTGATATCTTGACCATTAACAGTAATCTCACATTGAAAGTATCACATAACAGTACAATGCATCAATCAATTTTGAATAAATATATATCTATAAGTATTTGCAGCGTCAATGGAATGCACCTATAAAATTATTAATAGTACAAATCCAACGCATTAAAGAGGAAAAATTGTAAAGCTACAAAACACGATATCAACAGACTAACACTATTAAGAACAGTATTAAATATCAGAACACCAAACATGATCAAAATACCAAACATATCAATAAAAAAGTAAGTGTATTAACCCATCAGGTTGCATGATTAGTTTGGCAGCTTGTTTGATACAATTTATCTGCATAAAATACCATGATTTAAAAACCACAGCTTTGACATATTGAATAAATTACAGCACAGCAAATGGTTTATTACAATGCAAATGATAAACATTATCGTTTATAGACTGATACTGAAATTTTCATCTGGGACACACATCGAGCCATTTCAATTTTTTCACTAATATTATAGTTCGGCAACTTTGCTAATATAAACTCAAAGAGAAATTAAGCCACTCCATCTTTTATTAATATTATAGTTCGGCATCGTTAAAAATTTGTCTAACGAATTGTATGGAATTTGTTGCCTAACCATTGTCCATAATTATAATTGTTCAAAGCCTGTTGTGATCGATAATTTCACTCTCGAGACCCAGATTCCATTGCCGAACCATAATCACGATATAATTAATTACATTTATAATTTCTTATAACTTTTCTAGGAACTGTGCTAAACCATGGATTTGGATACTCACCCATGATTTGGATAGCTTGATATACGAACTAATGATGTACAAGCACATTAATTTCAAGAGTTATGTATAAAACCCTTCACATTCAGATAAAGACTCTTCACAATTCACATTAATTTTGCGTTAACAATAATACATAACAAATACAATGTATCGATTTCCTTCAGATAAATATATATCCACAAAATTGCATCAACTTCAATAACACTTATAAACAACAAAACAATAATAACAAAATTAAATAACGACTGTAAGTTTTTTATTTTTTTATGTGGACAGTTGTAGTTCTTATTTAAATCACATATAACACAAACTTATACTATTATGTGACATAAACAATACCATCTATTTCATCAACACTTTAATAAAAACACAATACTAAGAACCATATTAAATATCATAATACCAAACATCATCCTAATACTGAACACATCAATAAAAAAGAAAGTACATTAACCCATAATTAAACCAAAATTTTGATATCCTAACCATTAATACTAATATCACATTGAAAGTATCACATAACAGTACACTATACAATAATCTTATTTACTATCACATTACTTGTAACAGGAACTATATCTGAACTATACCAACAATCTGTTTGTTTTTTTTTTTTTTTGAAATTGTGATCTGATGATGTACTTTCAAGTACCTTTACTTATTCTTCTTAATTGTGTACGACAACATAAACAACCACATATATAACAAACACATTAATTTCAAAAGTTATGTATAAAATCTTTCACATTTAGATAAACACTCTTCATAATTCACATTCATAATCACGATATAATTAATTACATTTATAATTTCTTATAACTTTTCTAGGAACAGTGCTAAACCATGGATTTGGATACTTACCCATGATTTAAGGATGGACGAAATTCGGATAGCTTGATATACGAACTAATGATGTACAAACACATTAATTTCAAGAGTTATGTATAAAACCCTTCACATTCAGATAAACACTCTTCACAATTCACATTAATTTCGTGTTAACAATAATACATAGCAAATACAATGTATTGATTTCCTTCAGATAAATATATATCCACAAAATTGCATCAATTTCAATAACACTTAATAAACAACAAAACAATAATAACAAAATTAAATAACGACTGAAATTTTTTTTTTTTTTATGTGGACAGTTGTAATTCTTATTTAAATTGCATATGACACAAACTTATACTATTATGTGACATAAACAATACCATCTATTTCATCAATACTTTAATAAAAACACAATATTAAGAACCACATTAAATATCAGAATACCAAACATGATCATAATATCAAACACATCAATCAAAAAGAAAGTACATTAACCCATAATTAAACCAAAATTCTGATATCCTAACCATTAATACTAATATCACATTGAAAGTATCACATAACAGTACACTATACCTATCAATTTTGGATAAATATATATCTTACAGCAAATGGTTTATTACAATGCAAATCATAAACTTTATCGTTTATATACTGATACTGAAATTTTTAACTGAAAGAGACTTTGAGCCGCTTCAATTTTTTTATTAATATTATAGTTCGACACCTTTAAAAAATTGTCTAACAAATTGTATGGAATTCGTTGCCTAACCATCATCCATAATTATGATTGCTCAAAGCTTGCTGTGGTCGATAACTTCACTGTCAAACCATCAATTTGGCTATAGAATGATAATAAGGCAAACACTGATATATAATTCATCCATCATTTAAGAATGCTTGAAATTTCAACAGATGAAGGTATCATCGAGGTCTACATTGCATTGCCGAACCATAACCATGATGTAATTAATTGCATTTATAATTTGTTATAACTTTTCTAGGAACGCCGTTAAACTATGAATTTGATCGGAATTTGTATACCTTGATACAATTCCACCCGTTACTATATCGATCACTTTCAAGTTATTTTTTATAGTCGAAGTATCAGACAATAAGATTTACGAATATTTCATTCGCACAGGTCCAAAGGAAATGATAGTAAATATTTTGTTAAACCCACAACTTAGAGAACATTATAAGGATGTCAAAATGGTTAGATCTTCGGGATGTCAATGCAATACCCACATATTGTTAAAAGAAATAAAAAACTCGATTTGTTTGTTATAATTCAGTCCCATAAAATATCATGATCCAGAAAGCACACCTTTGATATATCGTCTGAGTATTAATAAATACATAGATGATTGGGACACACAGTTGAATATCTCAATATCACCTAATATTGAATACAACCAACAAATCTCTACATCATTAAATCTCAAACCGCAAATGTTCATGCAGGTAAAATAACTTGCACAAAAGCAACTATCACAATCCAAAAACACTGAATCGGAATAACCAAATCTTATGTCATAGACTTTCTTGTTGACTTGGACGAATCGTTGACATCCACAATGACCAACTCCGATACAATAAGATTCCATTCATAAATCACAAAATCGAACCTCAACTACTATTGGATAATGCTACTTTGTGACAACGGTGCACCGAGTAGCACAAATCGATAATAGTTTAGGGCCGATTGTGTCACCTAAAAACAGAGCCAGCAAAAACAATACTCATACAAGCCTTATTAACATAAAACGTTCAGTCTCAAAACAAATACTCACATATCGACTGGGACAAATAGATAGCATGATAGAAAAAACAGTAAACAAAATACGAACTATCAACGTTTAATGTTACTCAGCATCAACAATTCAGGGAAAAACTAATTGCCCATAGTATGAATATACCGATAACAAATACTCACTATTGGGCCAAAACTGTAAGCCGATCGATTCATGTTATTTCATGTAGTTCACACCGATCGGCTGCAACCATAGACATACCGAATCAATAACCTCACTGAAGACTTAATCAACACAACTTGATACAGAACACGATGACCATTGTATGAACACGTCAATTTTTTTCCCTATAACCTGAAAACAAAATCAACAGAATCAACAAATTAACATCTCATGCCGGTCGATCGGCAGAATGGACGCAACATAAAAATAACTCTACAAACAAAATAACAAACATATATCCTCATCCCCTTAAAAACAAACACAATAAAATGTAATCGATCTTCATGTCAACATTGTTAACGAACAATTTTCCATTCGTATAAAAATTGGTACCTAGAAACGACAACAACAAAAGTTAATTAATCTTCATATTAAAATTATCAAGGAACAGACTGACCCGTTCAGAAGGAATACAATTAATCAATCAAATAAATTAACCGAACAAAAACAATCATTCAATCTAACAATAACCGTTAAAATAGATAGGAGACATACTTACAGTTTCACATTAAAATAGTTAGAATATATACTTACAGTTCAGAAGAATAAATCAAAATAACAACTCACCTAACAATGTCAATCGTACAACGTGCCTTTATTCCGTGTCGATTCATGATCTTTTACCTGTAAACAACAACAAAAACATAAATAAAATAAAAAACATGAAGAACAGACATATTATTGACACAAACTAACATGACCTATAAACAATTAACAAAAGTTAAACGTATTGTTAACACCAATTAACAAATTATGATGATCCACAACTGAACATGTGCCCCTTTTATAACCCCTTATTTAAACCTTCTGAATACCAACGCAATTAAATATGAATTCAATACGAAGAGAGTTTTCCAATGTCCATACAATGCATTAAGTAATATGTAATGACTGCTTAATACTAAAATACTTATAGAAATACATCAGTAAAATACATGTATTGTGCTAAAAGTAGTTGGGCCCGAAAATTTTCTTTTATTACATATAAACATTCTTTATACAAACTAGAATATCATTTACAAAATGCCATTAAAATAGTGGACAGTGTAGCTATTGCTCCTCGCTTGCCGGCGCCCATCCGATTGCATTCTCACCTAAATCCTGCAACCACAAAGAAAAACAATAGGGTGAGCACAAAATAATGCTCAATAAGTAAATCCTCTACTCGACTATCCCTGTAACTCTTTCTCTTACTTCTTTCCTTACACTCTCCTTATCTCATTTATTTTCTCTTTCACACAGCTCTCGTTACTTAACTTCTGCTATATGTCACGGCCTCATCTTACCAGAGGCACGACCGGGTGGAGTTCACACAGCACCAACCCACTCTTCGTGACTTTCGGGTGGAGATTACAAAGCACCAACCCGCTTTTCGTAACTACCGGGTGGAGATCACAAAGCACCAACCCGTTTTTAGTAACTACCGGGTGGAGATCACAAAGCACCAACCCGTTTTAGTATTTTTCTCATTCTCTCTACTCTTAGAGTAGTTCATACACAAAGTTCTCTACTCTTTCTCAAGCCACTTCTCAATTCACAATTAATGCATCTGGATGGTTCTTCTCCACTAATGCACTCATGAAATGCCAACATGAAATGCCAACATGCAATGTTGCAAGAATTAAGGTTTACTACTCATGATTCTCTTAGGCATTTCATCAAACAATTAGTGTACATACATAAACTCTACTTTATCTATAGTTCTATCCCTTTCTTGAACCATCCAAAATGGGAGAAAACTCCCTCACCAAGCTATAATTCCTGTCACAACATAACACTTCCAAAGAGATTTCTCAATCTCCTCCAATTTCATCTCAAACTACATTCTCATCACACATCACACTTCTATAATTGAAGTGTATTTAACAACCACAAAGCCATTATTCATCTCTATCTCAATTCTCAATAACATAACATATAACATGCATACATAATTTCTATTCAATCTCTACTCAAGAGAGTTCTCAAATCTCAACTTGGGTTGGGATTTACTTACCTTGTAATGGAGAGATCTCACTAGCACTTTCCTTTCCTTTACAATGCTTGTCTCTTCTCTACAACTTTAAACAATAAAACCATAAGACTTCAAAATACAATATATGCAAAACTTCACATCTAAAGCAAGGATCCTTACCTTAGGATGTCTTAGATTGATTTTCTACCCCAAACTACTCAAAAAGCCCTTTAAAATTCTTGAAAGGTTGAAGGGAAAGTTGAGAGGAAATGGAGAATGGAAGAGGCGGTGGAAGATGAAGAATGAAGGGTTTACTAAGCTTAACCCCTTTTTAGCTCAAAATATCTTCATTCATTCCCATGTTGCCCTTGCTCTTTCTTGACAATTCCATCCTTGTCCTTTGATTCATTACAATCACACCCCCACCCTAACATATTCTCCATAAAATTTCCTTACAATTCACTCCCCACTTTTCCTGCTAATTAGGGGTAGAATGGTCATTTTGCCCCTATGGAAAAATATCTAGAAACTTCATTAAACTTTTCAGCCTGCCCGTCGCTGCAGCGAAGAACTTCTGTCACCCTGGCAAAAAATTACAAAACCGACACCGCAATTACAAAGCCAACGTCACCGCGGCGAAGACCAAAATTCCAAATTTCGTCAAAACTCAACCAAAATCAAGGCAAACACTCAACCAAGGGCCAACCAACCAAAATAACAACATGCAAGCTCAAAAGAGAACACATCAACAAACATTCAAGCATACCACATAATTTACTACATACCTCAAGTGGGGCGTTACATAATAACAATCCAATACACCCGTATACTTGTTATTAATTCACATTTTTGGAATGTCAATGCAATGCACTTGTATTATTATTAATTATTAATTATATATGATGCAATAAATACCAACCAAGCATGTCAAGATAGAGCAATTTGACTATCCAATGTGTCAAAATTAAGTAATTCTAGATCTTCTAAAATGTGCCACATGGTGAACAATCTGCACGGGTATTCATGGCGAACAACCAGCATGGGTATTCATGAATCTTAGAGTTAAAAATATCTCATTAAACCACACATACAATGTGGCAAGAGAGAGCAATTCTAGAGCTAAAAAATAAACCAATTTTAGAGCTAAAAAAAAAAAAAAAGTGTCCTAGGTGTCACTCAAATAGATATGCTTTGACCTTTGGATTTGGAATACCAATTTAATAATTAATATCTCTCTACAATATCACCAATAAAATTCAACCACATAGCAACCACAAATCCTATGTGTCAAAATGGAACAATTCTATGAGTTCCAAAACGTGTCACATGGCGAACAACCTGCATGGGTATTCAGCTTTATATATATATATATATTTATTATTTATTATTTATTTTGGAAACAAGGAAAAATAAAATTGTTGAAGCATTATGATCAAGGGCAACTTTCAACAACCGCCTTAGAGTTTCAATTAATGTCAGAAGAACCTGATAAGTAATGGAAAACTATAATTGACCTCCCCTCACATTTTGCAAAAGGAGCACCACAATCACCTCTCTTCACACAAGTAATGGTAATTGGTAAATGTTAGTGATAAAGGGTATATATGTAATTTCACAACTACCCTTGCCCTGGACTTTTTTTTTTTTTTTTTTTTGTAAGCACATATCATTTTACTGTATAAACAACAACAATACCTACATGGATAAGATATCTTACAATCAATCTATGCATAGTTAAAAGACTACAATTACATGTCCCCTATAATAGTTCATCTAAGTAGTTAAAGGACCACAATCACATGAGTCAAAGATAAATATTATGACATTTCCATTTAAAATCTACCATTGATTAGCTTCGGAAAGGGGAGGAGAGTGCTATTTTGCAAAAAGATGAGGGGAGGTTATTATAAGTTTCAATACCTATGGGGTAGTAAATTTTTTGAAACTTAAGGGTGCATTTGAATAGTTTTCAAATAATTTAAGGATTAATAATAATAAGTGGGGCGAATGCAGTACTAGCATGACCCAACCTCAATTTTTTTTTTTAAATATTAATATATACAATTTCTGGATTTTAGCTAACCCTAACAGAAATATTAATGGACAAAAATATTAATGTACAATTAGTTTGTATTTTGACTCACCCTAACAGAAATTTCTGGATCTGCCCCTGATAATAAGCCCCCTTATGTATAATTAAATCATAGAATCCTCCTATGGTTATAGAAATTATAGGAATTCCCTATTGTTAACATTTTGATGTTAGAATATACGATAGATGGGTAATTAGGTAAAATGTTTATTAACCTATCTTGTTATTAATTCTAATGGTCCATTAACAAAAGGGGAATTGTTATAATTTATAAAATATCATGGATTAAACCTCGGGGGTTAAGTAAACCCCATAATTAAATTTAAAAAGATTTTTATCCCTGTATGATCAAATAACAAAATTCTCTTAAAGTTTTTGAAATAACAAAAATTGCACTGTCATTAAATTTTAGGTGTTAAAATCAACGGTAAAAGGACAATTTGGTTAATATTCATTAACTCCTACCAATGTAACTTCTAACGGCTCACAAACGATTAGGAATTATTGTTATTTCAGAAATATGAGGGGATGTAATAATATAAAATCTCAGGTGGGACTAAACGTTTAAAAAAAATATTGGACAACTAAAATGATACGGTCGTAACGGGCCGGGCTTTAAGTATCACTAAATGCCCTCACTTCTATTTCTGCGTACACTCCAAGAAGACTTAGGGAACTGAAACAAAAAAAAACACCGCATAAATTTCAAAAGAAACAGAATCAGAATCTGCGTTTCGCTTGGTTACGAACACTTAAACGACATGGTCGATTCTCCAGGTATTTTCTCTTGCAACTACTTGATTTTGATCGTTTTATTTCTTCGAATAATCAAAGTTTCTGTCGAACTGAAGATTCAATAAACTGTTGCTTGAAACGATTGATTGATTTTGAAGATTTGGTTGCAAATTTAACTCATTTTTGAAGAAGAAACTGACTCGGTGTTGATTATGGACCAATTTGTTGAAATTTGAAGAGGCGAGGACTTGTAGTAAATTTACCTGCTGTTTAGTTTGCTTTGTGTGTGATGATTTCTCATTAACATGTTTGATTCGCTGGAAAATTATTCGTATTGATTAATGAAGAATTTGTTGAAATTTAAAGAGACGAGGACTTGAATGAAATTTTACCTGCTGTTGTGTTTAATTAATGTGTGGTGATTTGTTCGGTAATCTAAGTTTCTGTATAATTGAAGATTCAATAACTGTTGCGTGAAACGATTGATTGATTTGAAGAATTGCTTTCAAATTTTAACCGCAATTTTGAAGAAGAAATTGACTCGGTGTTGATTATGGACCAATTTGTTGAAATTTGAAGAGGCGTGGACATTTATGTAAATTTACCTGCTGTTTCGCTTGCTTTATGTGTGATGATTTCTCATTAACATGTTTGATTTGCTGGAGAGTTATTCGTATTGATTATGACGAATCTGTTGAAATGTGAAGAGGCAAGGACTTGCATAAAATTTTCCCTGCTGTTGTGTTTAATATATGTGTGATGATTACTTGTTACACCTTAACAAGTTTGATTTGTTAGATTTATTTTTTATTTTTTTTTTCCAGTTTTGTGGACATGAAAGAAAAGAATACTTCCTCTGTGCTCCGGCGCATTTTAGTGAATTGTGCAGCTCAGGTTTGTCGCTGACAAGTGCTTTTTGGAAAAGCAATTGATAGGTTATGTTATAGGAAAGTGCTTTTGGAAAAGTATTGAGAGCATGAAAGAAATGATGGAAAATTAAATTTTCTAATATTTAAAAAAAAAAAATAGAAGATCTCAATTCTTGCATACGCATTTTGATGACCTTTCTTTGAACATGTTTGTGAAATCTTCCTGCCGCTTTGGTTGATTTTTCTGAATACAATTTCTTTTTTTCAGGCTAAAGAATACGGAGGTTGTGTTGCTGCAAAAGTTCCAGAACTTGAGCGTGATATGTGTTTGAAAGAATTTATTAAACTCAAGAATTGCATGCAAAATACGGTATCATATTCTAGAGTCACTAAGTGATGCATTTTGGCGTATGACTGGAAAAAATTGTGTTGAAATTTGTTATAGCTTACAGGATGGCGTAGTTCTTGGTATTTATTCTCTTCTAGAAGATTTTGTTCTTAACATCATACTTTTTAATCTTGCTTAACAGCTCCGAGGAAAGGCCTAAGCCTATACTTCTCTTCTGTCAATATTTGGAAGAATATACGTCAAGCATCACCTTGAAGCTTCAAGAAGAAAAAAGGTTTGTGTTATTATATATTTCCTTTATTTACACCAGAAATCAATGAAGTATTGTGTTTTTTAGTTTAAACTTGCACCATAAGCTCTAATATTTTTGCTGCTGTTGCATTGAATGTTCCTGATATTTTCCTATAGGTGTCACAGAAATATTTTCCCATTTGGGTTCTTAAGATTGAAAAGCAAAGAAGTTGATGGCATGTGTGCATAGCTTCATAGTGTTATAGATATATATAATACACGCTCTCTTTTCAGCTCATTTGATATACTTCACTGTATCTTGTTGGTAATATTACAAAACAGATAACCAGGAGATATGTCTGGAAAAGCATCAAGTTCTCAGCCTAGCATCGGTTTAAGTGGTTCCGGTGCTCTATCACATGTTTATATGCAATACCCACCTCTACGTTGCAGCACTCCTGAATCAAGGAGCTTACATTATGATGATGGAAATAAGTTACTCATCTCATCAACATCTCATCAGGTAATGTGATCAATCTGGAATTTGATATGCATTTGAAGTGCCTCTGCAGTATTAGGTGTTTTTCAATTAATTATTAAATTATTATTTACTTTGAAATCCCTCTCTGAGTGCGTAGTCCCATAATCTTCTCTGTTTTCCTTTTTTATACAGATATTTTCGTGGAAAACTGTTCCCTTCAGTCCTCTTGCCATCCCTACCTCTGATTCAATCAGTGAAGGGCCAATCTTATGCATTCGATTTTCTCTAGATGCAAAACTTATAGCAATACAACAATCCAGCACTGAGATACAGATTTGGAACAGAGAAACAAAGGAAAGTTTTAGCCATAGGTGCAGGCCAGAGTTAGAGAGTATACTGGGTTTCTTTTGGACAGACTGTGCTCTGTGTGATATTGTAATTGTAAAGAATAGGTAAGAGAAAATTTCCTGCATGTTTTAGAAATATTGAATAATTGATTTTTATTGTCTATCAAAAAGATTTTATCTTAATGAAGTTTGTTTGTCTCTTATCAAGAAAGATAAATACACATAACTGATGGCACAAAAGTTGTTTAGAACCAAAAAAATATATGTCTGCTCCTTAGATTTTTAATGATACAGTATGCTGATATGAGAAAGCTATTTTGGATAAACTTTGACTGTGATGAGCCTGTTGGATCTTGTTAACACCAAATCTAGGGTTCCAGTATGTTTTGGTGGCAATTGCAGAACTGTTACATCTGTGATAGTCGTTTACTTTCTATATCTTTAATGACTGCATATGAGATATTCTGCTCTCTGCTCTTATGCTGGGTGGGAGCATTATAAAAAATCTGGAAAATAGACTGTCAATGGTGAACTGTCAAGTCAATTATGGGAATCTCATTTTACAGTTATTTAGTGTTTAATGTCTTTTGGGATAGATAAGAATCATCTCCATACATGTTTGCCACATTTTTTTCTGTGGACTTGGCCCCAAGGGTTAGAATGGGCATTGGACAGCATTTGTCAATATTCGGTGTTTTATGTTGAGCATTATTTTGCCAAAATTTTAAGGTACTATTCGTGTCAACTTAAAGACATTGTAAATCTCATAACCTGTTGCTGATCTTGCGTAGCTAGTTCACCTATTTCTCGGCTGCATTGATTTTTGCCTTCAGCTTTTCTGTTTTTCTTCATTTCACTAAATGGAGTTCAATTACAGTGGGCTGGACTTATTGACTTACAATTCTGTCTCAAAATCACTTGACTTGGTGGAGACAAGGAAAATGCATGTGAGCTGGTATGTCTACACACATGAGAGTAGATTGGTTCTTCTTGCTTCTGGAATGCAGTGCCGGACGTTCACCGGATTTCAGGTATTGTTGACAGCTCCAGTGTTAGCTTTGTTTTATTTGAATCCTTTTTTACTTAGATGATGTTGTTGGTATGCTTCTTGTTCAAAAACCAGTGGTCCTGAAAATTGGTTTTGAGGAACAACCATTGCTTTAATGTTTCGGGTGTATATCTAAAGCATTATATTTGTACATACGGGGTCACATGTTGAGATCATGAAACAGGAAAATATCACCAAAAGTTTAGAAAAGAAAACTATTTTATTTCAAATGGTCAATCTCCTTACTCTGCTATGATCTCTAGATCTGTCAGTCTGTCTTAAAACCATTGCCTAGATCTTCTTCTCCATTAACTTAAAAGGTTGGTTGAAGATGTAACTAAAAAAAATCAGGATCTACTTTTATCCATGTTTTTTTTTTTTTTTATGAAAGATGATGTTTGACTGGGAGCTTAAAAGCATAGCTTTCGATGGGTATACATAAATATAAAAAATTTGCCAAGGGAATGCTTGGTGGTAGAATTGAAAACTTGTTATTGTTTCATTTGTATAGAAACTGAAAATGGAGTACTTTCAGTGAAATTTGACTGAATTTTTTTTGTGGAAACTTGTATTGAAAGTTGTTCATTCTGGGATATGTCTATTATTAATATTTATATCCTACATCATTTATCTGTGATACTTTAAAATTAGAAATAAAAAGCAAGCCTCTCAATATATTCTTAATATAAACTCCTTGTCTTGGATTATATTATCATAAAAAGTGACTTAATTGACTTTATCTGCCAATGTGTATGGTTGCGAGCATTTATTTGCAGAAATTTGATAATTAGTACTCTATACTCTTTGAAGCATCATATGGTGCAACTTCAATATTTTTTCTTTTTTTGCATGGAGTGTTTCCTTTCTTAAATTTATATTTTATTACATAATATACGTGTTGAGAGAGAGACCTACTTGAAGTGTATTTTCTGTGATCTTTGATGTGTTCTTTATAAATTACATTCAACTTGTTGCAGTTGTCTTTAAAATATTTTATATTTAACATTTATGATGTACGAGTATCGTTTTACTCTAAATAAAAAAAGTTCACCCTGGCCCCTGAACAGTATGATCACTTTTAATACATACTGTTAGATGGAATTATTAATTGAATTTTATTGAATATCCAATCTCATGGCCGAATAAAGAAAAAGAATTTATAAAATAACTACAAGGATCTCCTATACTTATCAAGTTCTTCCTTTATTTTGACACGGTTGGTAGCTCCTTTCTACAGCTTTCAGCTGCTGGAGTGATTCGCTTGCCGAAGTTTGAAATGGTAATGGCTAGGCCTGAGACCAACAGTAAGCCTGTCCTAGCTGCTGAAGACGTCTATATTGTTACTGTGTAGGTTACTTTTGCTTAAATCCATCTGTTATTGCATCCCTTTGTTCACAGAAAACAAATCTTAAGCATTCTTGATATTTACAGCTATGGTAGGATATACTGTTTGCAAGTTGATAGAGTTGCAATGCTACTCCACTCATATAGATTTTACCGTGATGCTGTTGTACAACAGGTAAAATCATGCTCAGTTTTCTGTGGCTATATTGTGTGTGTGTGTCAGTGTGTCTTTGTTGGGCCTAAAGTCCTTGCAATAATTTGGCATCACAATTATTTTTCTAACTGGATATTCCAATGTGCAGGGATCTCTTCCAATTTACTCAAGCAAGATTGCCATTAGTGTGGTTGATAACGTACTACTTGTTCACCAAGTAGATGCAAAAGTTGTTATATTGTATGACATTTTTGCAGATTCTCGAGCTCCCATATCTGCCCCACTTCCTCTACTATTGAGGGGTTTACCAAGGTCCTATTCTTCTTCCTCTCGATCTGCCAGGAGAGATGGTGAAAGTTCAGAGGCCAATAATATTGATAATGAAGCAACTATTTATGGAGATAACTGGACTTTTTTCGTTCCTGACCTCATATGCGATGTTTCTAACAAGCTTTTGTGGAAGATCCATTTAGATTTGGAGGTAAGTGTTGTCATCTCTCTAGTACGTAATTTGATATTATTAAACTGTTCATTCCTGTAATACTTGGCATTCCTGCAGGCAATTTCTGCCAGTAGTTCAGAAGTGCCATCAGTATTGGAATTCTTGCAACGGCGAAAGCTGGAAGCCAATAAGGTTAAACACATTCTAAGTCTTAATGTGTGTTTTAGTTTGTTTTATGGGTATTTGTTCTCTTCAAGGAAAGAAATTGTGCCCTTTCTACTTCAGAATCTTTGGCACATTCATACTGAGAGTGAAGTCAATCACCCCATAAAATGTAGTATTCACCATAAATGTGATAAAAATGTTAGATGGTATCTACTTTTTAGGAAAACAAGAACTCACATGCATAATGTGAGTCTATGACTAATGTTATGTGGCATCTCATGAAGTAATTTTGTATGTCTGTTGTGCTCGTGTTTTATGAGATGTGAACTGTTCAATTATTAGCTGTTTAATTATATGGTGTTTCTGATTTTTTAGGCTAAACAATTGTGCTTGGGAATAGCACGGACTGTTATTCTAGAACGAAGACCTGTGTCTATGGTTGCCAAGGCCATAGATGTATTAGTTACCTCTTATTCCTACTCGATCAAAACAGGCAGTTATTTTAAGGGAACAAAGACAGAGAAGACTTCTTCTTCAGGTGCGCCGAATGCTAGTAGCCTTATATCTGGCACTGATATATCCACCAATAGAATAGATGGAAAATCTATCAGACATGAAACAACTGCTGGAGTTGACAGTGAACGTCTAAATAGATCTTCAACTTTTTCGGGTTCAGATTCAGATTCAGAGGAGAATGCCAGCTTTGAACCCTTGAAAACAGACTCTACTAATCTTCAACTTGGTGGTGGTAAAGTTAATTTAGCAGTTGCTGGAAGTTCTAGTGCAGAAGTTCAGTCATCATCTTTTAAACGTCAACTTTCCGGGCCAACTGACAATATCTCTGAGCAGCAGGATTCTCAACTTACTTCACCAGCAATTTCACCTGATGAGATGTACAGATTTGTGTTTGCTCCTGTTGAGGAAGAGATTTTGGGTGACCCTTCGTACTTAGTTTCCATCATCGTTGAGTTCTTTCGCAGGTATGTCAACTTTTGAAGAAAAGAACTTAGTTTTCTGAATTCAAACTGATGCTGATACTGTTAGAATAATTGAGTTGTTATGGTACAGAGTTATTAAAGTCCATTAATTTTCGAATTTTGCACTAATATCAATAATATTAGAATAATATATTATGTTACCAACATATCAATATGATTGAAGATGCCTGGTTTGATGAACGGTATGATTTAACCAGGAATTAATTTTGGAGTTAGAGATGGGTGAATTTGCTTTCATGAATTATATTTTTTTATTTTTCTTCTGTACAGTGCCAATTCAGAGAAGATCAAAGTACATCCAAATCTTTATGTGTTGACCATACAACTGCTGGCACGCAATGAGCGATATGCTGAGCTAGGATTGTTTATCATAAACAAGGTTTTAAATCTCTTTGATAATTGTGTTGACGAATATCAGTAGAATGCTTTATATGCTCTACTTACAGTCTAACTGCTATCAAGCGTAACGGTGAAGTCGTTTGTTTACAGATTCTTGAACCATCAAAGGAAGTTGCATTGCAGCTCCTTGAGTCTGGTCGGCAGAATATCGAAACCAGGAAGCTGGGTCTAGATATGCTGAGGCAGCTCTCTCTACATCATGACTATGTGGTGCTACTAGTGCAAGATGGATACTATAATGAAGCTTTACGTTATGCTCGGAAGCACAAGGTAATTCTTCTAAGCTAATTCCAGTAAATTTTAGGTTATCTGAAATGACACCACAATCGAAGTTCAATTTACTTTCTCAAAAATTTGAGCTTGGTTATATTTTCTTAGATTTCTGACGTAGGATTTATGGACAAAAAATGATCGAGGGAAAAGAACAGTGAGAAACCAGAGAGATCTGGGGCGAAAACCAATATTCAGTATTTCTATAATTTATCAAGTCTTCTAAACTGAAAATGGAAAGCTACTCTTATTTAGACATTTAAATCTACCCTGACAGAAAAGAAAAATTCTATTTAGGAAAATTTAATCGAATATAAATACATAAAGTAGGATTTAAATATTAAAATTCAGAAAATAAAGTACATCCTAAACTAGCTAGTAAAATTGAGTGTTTTGATTCGATATCATTTTCTATTTTTCAGGTCACTACTGTCCGGCCGTCATTGTTTCTTGAGGCAGCTTTGTCATCGAACAATTCGCAACATCTGGCTGCAGTTCTGAGGTTCTTTTCCGATTTTATTCCGGACTTTCAAAAATCTGTTGATTTCAGTACATATTACCGCGTTTTGAATAACATGAACTCTTCTTCTATTGCTGCTTGAGTTTCTGTTTCGAAAAATTCTCAAGGAATTGGAAATCTTCACTTTTTTTGAATAATCGAGAAATTATATTAAGAATTTACGCCTACCGATTCTCTCATTTATTTATTTTCTCATTTTGTTGAATGACATGAACTCTCCTATTGCTGCCTTAGTTTCTATTTTGAAAAATTATCGTGCATTCACGATATTTTTACTGGTATGAGTAGTCGTTTCCTCTCTGTCTCTCTCTTTTTTAATTTTTAATTTTTATTGAACCTTGACAACACAAGTAAGATACCATTCTAAATACCTCATTCAATTTCTTTTTTTTTTTTTTTTTTTTTTTTTTTTAAAATACGAGTTAGATCAAAACAATAGTTATAATTTATTGTAAAATGATCAATGTGTTGGATTTAATAATCATTCCATTTTTTTAAAAATAAATAAAACATTATGTGACTAGATGATGAAATGTAATGATCTCCCAAGTAAATATAGTTGCTTTTGTGTTGCCTTTTCTTTAAAGAAATTTTGGGTTGTTCACTAAAAATGAGTAAAAATCATTTGAAATCATTGAAGAGTTTCTTGGAGCATAATTGCTTCTTCAAATTTTATTAATCTTGGTTAAATTTGGGTAAATAATAATAATAATAATAATAAAGGGCAAGAATAATATGCTTTTCATTTTTTGGTATAATTATTATCCAATCTTGCTTTGAAGGGTTTGTCTTTAAGCTTATTGAACTAAGAGAAATCAATAGAAATGAGAAAGAAGGTAAAAGATAAAAATTAAAAATTAAAAACTAAAAATAATTCTTCCAATACGAAGTAATCATATACTCTAGATGAAGAATTCTTCCAATACGAAGTAATCATATACTCTAGATGAATAATACTATAGAATCAATATAGATACAAAGTCGAAACCAATTAAAATAAGTTATTTTAGCTCTAGTGAGAAACTCAAAATTGGGACCTTTTTCCACTTTTTCAAATGTTAAAAATAAAAATAAAAAAAAGTTTAATCTTTTTTTTTTTTATTATTATTAATTGAAGTGTCTGAGTTAGTTTACGCTTACTTAACTAATACATAAGATAAGTAAGACGTAAATGTAATAGATAGTCATTTTGTGGAATTTAAACATAAAATCTTTGGATAACCCATTTAAATAACTAAAGTCTTGTCATCCGATCACACGACTAGTTATTTAACATTTTTTATAATAAAAAATGTAGAAATTCTTTTACATTTCTTAATTCAAACTAGTAACCATGTCGATAAAAGCTTTAATTCTATAAACTCCTTTTAATTAAACCGAACCAAATAGGTATTTGAACAGTTTAGGATTTTGGATTAAATTATTATTATTATTTTTAACTATAATAATTCCCTTAATTATGAACCGTGATACAAAATTCAAACTACCTACCAATACAAGTTAACTATGGTGAATATAAATAGAATGGTCACAGCACCACATCTTTGACCTTAATCATCTTAAATTAATTATTTTCCTAAATTATGTTTAAAAAAGTTTGTTTGTTTCTTCATTTTAGTTAATTATTTCATTAATTCTCTGGGTTTGGAATTGATTGAATTTGGAAAATTTTCTAATTTGTAATGGCTAAACTTAGTGCATGGGTGGACCATTCTTTCACAAAAGTCACAAAGAGTTATATTTTGTTTCAAATTTTACCTTCTGTTTTTCAAACCCAAGACAAATTACAAAGCATGTTTTGTACTCTTCCCAAAAGTCTATTCTTTAAAAGAGAAAAAAGCAAGGTTAAAAAAAGAGCCCATCATTTGTATCCTCAAATTTGAAAATATAAATTTAATTTGTAATTTTTATTTACAATATGTTTTTGTTTTTCGAAAACGATTTACAAAATAATACCAAATCCACCCTTATACGCCTTTTAAAAACAATTTTTGTTCCTATCAAACAATAAGTTATGTTATTGAGTGTAAAATCATCCTATCATGTGGTTACATTATTGGTACATGTCATTAATTTTTCTTTTAAAAGATAATGTTCATTTATTAAAATAGAAAGATAAGGATCTATTGAAAAATTAATAAAACACGTGTCGAATAAAATAATTATGAACTACCTCTAGATGATTGAGTGATTCGATAGAAACTTTTATATGTATTACTCAAGAGGTCCTAAGATCGAATTCCTCCTCGATTGTTAATAGAAGTAGCTACTGCAATTCTTACTCGATCGATAGTTGCAAGGTCCTGAATGATTAGTTAAGGTATACGTAAGCTAACTTGAACACCTTCAATCATTTAAAAAAAAAAAAAAAAAAAAACTGGTTTTTTCTATCTCCTCCAAACCGCAATTGCTGACACATAATTAGTCAATGCTTATTTTTTAAATACTATCATTTCTTCTTCTCAAGAAAAAAAAATGAAAATTTATTCTTTTATTTTTCATTTCTAGAGTAATTTTTTTGAAAATAATTAACAAATACAATACCAAATCCACCCATATATTTTCTGTCAATAATTATAGATATCATATTTTAAGATATAAAACAACAGTATTTGTAAGTGTTATTGGTTTATGCGTGAGTTGTAATGATGAAAAAATAGTTGGTGATAGAGAGTAGGCCCTTGTTTATTATATTGTTAGTTGGACCAACCTTATTATATTTTCATCTAAATTCAAGCCTGGCTTATTCTTTTTATAACCCTTTTTTACTTCCATTTATATGATTGAGAGACCCACATTTTAAAGACTTTAAACACCTTATGCTATCCATAAATTAACTCTATTATTATTGTGAGAGGTAACTTGTGGCCGGATGGAAAGCCTTCTAGTTACTAAGGTTAACTATACCAAAGGGTCTTATACTCGAGTCACGGGTAAAGGACCTAACCTACCATGCTTTTGTATTTATTTTGGTCCATTGAGCAAGTATGTTTTACTTTTAGATCTTTTTGTGTATAGAATTATCTTATTTTCATGAATATTGACTAAAAATGTTTTCTAAAATTATAAAGAAAACAGTTAATAACATTAATTCTCCTGATATATGATTTAATAAAATTCCCCTAAGGTTTTAAAAATAACAAAAATCCCTTTGTCATTAAGTTTTAGATGCCAGAATAAACAGCTGAAGGGTAATTTGGTAATATTTATTAACTCATAACAGTGTAAATTTCAACAGTTTACTAACAATTCATTAATGACAGATAGATTTATGTTATTTCAGAATACTTGAGAGGAGTTTTGTATTATATTATACTTCAAGGGAATTAATGTCATTCAACCTATTATAAAATCTCTGAGGCAGATTCCAAACAATTTAAAACAAAATTTCGATAAGAAATTTTCAAATTTGTTATTTTTCTTGTGCAAGTGATTTTTTTTTTTTTTTTAAATAGGAATTTGGTTTTTCATGTGAAATGCATGCTTCATGTTTAAATTAATTTTAACATAAAAACATTTAAATTAACTAACAATTATTTGACCTACAACTAAATTATTTAATATATGTTCTCCAAAATTTATTTTTCAAAGATGCATATATCAGCTTATGGTCATTTTTAATTTAAATATTTTTTTAGAAAAGAAAAGTTTTTTTTTTTTTTTTTAAATATACATATATAATGAAGAACATGTTTTTGGTTCTATATTTAACAAAGTAATTTTATTATATTTAATTATAAGTGTTTTTTTTTTTTTAATAACTCATTAATTTATTAATTACTTAAATCATATAATGGGTTTGTCAGTTAAGCTCTTAAATGCTGGACCCAAAAAGGTTATTCTAATCTAAATAATTAATTAATTGCATGGAATAAACTATTTCCACACTAATTTGTCACCCTTAATGAAGAGCTTAATAAATTAAATTTTGACTCCTTTTGTAATAGAAATTAAGAAAAGTATCTAAAAAATAAACACCTTCATATAAAAAATTATAATAATTATGAAGTATTTTGTTGCATAATTCGTAAAAGGTAGAATTCTAGGATATTACGTCAAAAATATGTACCACAAATTAATGCATTTATTTTATGTATGAATCAACGGTTGAAAATTTGTGCCTCAATTTAAGTTAAGAATTTTTAAATTAAAAGATTCTGTCTCTTTTCTTTATTGGTAATTGTTAAGATTAAATATTCATTCCATATATATACATTGATTTCTATACCTATTTAAGCTTGTAATTTATGGGATCATTAATATTAGTTTTCTAAGATATAGGTTAAATTTTTTTTGATCCACTAAAATTAGAAAGTAGCATTCTGATCCCTTAAAGTTGAACACTTTACTCCTTTTAAAATCATAAAGTAACACGTTTAAGTACCTCAAACATCAATAAAAAGTTTTGCTATCTTATTTAAGTGTACGATGTACCAAATATTACTTAGCCTAAGGAGTCGTAACTTAAATTAATTATTCCTAGAGTGAATGACATTAGTCTCCCTTAATTATGATCACAGAAATCCCCCTACCGTTAATAAAATGTTAGTGAACCATTATAATTTACATTGTTATCAGTTAGTAAATATTAACAAATGATCTTCTTACTGTTTACTACACCTAAAATTTAATAACAGAGACATTTTTGTTCTTTCCAAAACTTAAAAAAAGGTTCTCCAAACTGGTAATAACCCTTGTAACTTATAAACCCTTATAGATTGTGCTTGCTTTATGTGAAACTTGTGTACGTATATGGGTGTATGGGCTAACCCTTGAGGTTTAATCAACTATTGAAGTCTCTCTCTAAAGTTTCAAAAGTAACAAAACTCCCCCTACCATTTGTGAATTGTTAGTGAACCCTTAGAATTTATACTATTATAAGTTAGTGAAAATTTACCTAATTGTCTTCTTATAATTTATTTTAGAGTTAAAGATATAAACACCTCTAAGATATGATATAATAACAAAAATCCACCTACTTTTATTAAATTGTTAGAATTTATACTGTTACGAGTTAATAAATAATACCAAAATGTCCTCTTATCATTTTTTTTTAATACCTAAAAGTTAACCATAAGGGAACTTCTATTATTTTCATAACCTTGTTATTATGTTAGCGTTAGGGGGATTTTTGACGTTAAATTAAACATAGGAGAAATTGTTTATTAATCAACCCTTTGATTGGTCGAACGGTTCGATAGAACTCTTGTGTGTATTACTCAAGAGATTCTAAGTTTGAATCGTTCCTCGATTATTAATAGAGATAACAATTATGACTCTTATTCCGTCAATAATTTTAAGGTTTCAGAGGATAATTGAGACAATTACTGTCAATTAAAAAATAATAATAATAAAAAACGCTTAGTGGGCATGTATTATTTTATTTTATCTAGTTCCACTAAAAATAAAAGGCCGCTTTACCCACCAGCCACTCATTTCTTAACTAAAATGATTCCTCTTGCTTTCTTTTTTGTTTTCTTTCAATGACTTAGGAATCTATTTTTTTATTTCGTCAAAAAAGTTAATGCCTGAAAAACTCAAGTGTCAACTCCTACTTTGGCATCCCTATGATCTCTTTTCTCTCTCTTTTTTTTTTTTTTTAATTACTTTCTTTTAATTATTATATAATCAGAATTTCAATCCGTTTGTTACAATTTGGTCGTGCAAACGAGTCAAAGCTCGAGTAGCTCTCGTCTCCAATCAAGTTCAACACTAATAATATTTGATTTGAGTAATTTACAAGTTTTATTTGAGTTCGACATATTATATAATATTTTAATTTTATATTAATATTATATATAAATTAAAATTTTCAATTTTCAAATTTCAAATTAAAAATCCTTAATTCAACCTCAAACTCCAGCTATTATAGCTAAACTAAGATCAAACTTCTTAATACTTGGCATCAAACTAAGGTCAAGCTTCTCAATATTTGGCTCAGCTCGGGTATAAGATTCAATGATTTCTCTAGAGTGAATGAAATTAATAAGTTGTTTTTGGCCTAGATTATATGCAATATTGATGTTTAGTAATAAATAATCTCGGAACAACTACGTCACGCTTGGCGTAACTTACATTAGACAACAGATAGCCATTGGATTGGATAATTAAAATCCAATGGTAGATATTAAACAATGAATGAAAATGATATAATCATATGTGTATTATTATTATTACTATTATTCAAGCAGTACCACTATTAAAAGAACCATTATTAAAGACTTAAAGTAACTATATTTGGTTAACTTAATAGCATGAATGTTATGTTTGAAATTAACAAAGTTATAGCTGAAGCTTTTAATACGAATTTAGTGACTAAAATAATGCTTGAAACCTACTTGTTAATAGATTGTGCGGAAAATATATATTCAAGATCAATAACATACGAATAAAATTATGCCACATAAAGAAACATGATATTTACGTGGTTTGATATAACTTACCTATATCAACGGATGAGAGAAATTCGTTATAGTTTTATGAACACAATATATAAGAGTACACAATGCTATAAACCCAATACATAATTAATAGAGCGGAAACATACTTAGGGTGGAAAAAATCTCAATTTCTACAATGGTGTTTAATAACCCTTACATCAAAATACCTTGTATACTCACATTTTCTCATAACCCTGAATTGGTTCTTACCTTAGTATACGAGACATTCTATTTCTAACAGAAATCATATTTCAATTCGTAACAAGATTCTCATAATTCTATTCTTATTTACAATTCTATTCTTTAGTAAATAGTTTTCTAAAAGACATACATAAAATTTTACATGGGAACTATTAGGAAAACGAGTCACTTGTGGGTTGTGGTCAGATGGATAGTGGGGCGTATGGTTGAAAGCGCTACCGTAGTCTTGAGTTCAAGTTGTACCAAATGGTGGCTAATTATCATATCTAAAAAAAAAATATGTTACTAGACTAAGAGTACATGTGTGTCCTAATTTTAGTGGGGTCTAATTTTTATTTAAGAGTCCGCTTGGGAGTTTCATAATAGCAGTTATAAGGGTAAAACATCGTAACAGTTTTGAAGATAAACCACCGTAACTGTTTTAAGAAGTTTTTAGTTGCGGTTTTTAAAACACCAAACCTGTGCTTGAGAGTTTATTTTTCAGTGATTCTGACAGTTTTTTAAAATGATAAATTTACATATATGCTCATAAAAATACCCAACTTCAACCAATTCTTGGGAGTTTTATTTTTTCAATTATAAGGTAAGAGTTCTTTATTTATTTTCTACTTATTAGTATTTTATAACTTCAAATTTGATAAAGTCTCCTTATCCTTCTTTAGTATTCTTTACAGCATCTGAAATGATTGAAAAATTGTAGCTCCACTTCTCCAAGAAAGCATCTAGAAATGAGATTTTAATAAATTTTTTTTTTGATGATTGCTTAAAATTATTTTATATTTAATATGGTTGGAGACGCGCATAATATGGTTAATTTTTTTTTTTTTTTGGATATAATTAGGATAGTTTTGTAGTGGATATGATATTTGTGGAATAACATTTTAAAACTAACCAAAACATCTCAGGTGTTTTATAAACTCCTAAAAAATACACTATACTGGTTTTGAGGGGTTTTTGAGCTAGTTAAAACCAGTGCCTAAAAAATCTGGCAAGTAATAGTTTTAAAACATCTCAAAATCAGTATAATTAAAAATCTTTTAAAACCAGCTAAAAAAAAAATTTCCAAGCAAACCCTAAAGTAAAGATCATTAATCTAAGATCCATTAAATTTTTCAACAATTCACAATAAATAAATTAATAAATAATATGAAAATGAGTTTCGTGAAGAACAATAAGATTTTAGTTGGTTAAATTTGGTCTTCCTCAGGTACCAATAAATAAATTGATTAAATAATTTTGAGCTAACTATCATTATTAGTATTATTATTATGGAGTAAAATGTCCTAATCAACCCCATAAAGAACAAATGAAATCTCATAACTTAGTGATTAAATCTAATTAATTAATAGCATCTTTGTCAATATAGACCCAACTTCTTCCTTTGTCGACAATATTTTTGCTTTTAGGTAGGAAGCACCAACTTCCATTTCAATAACTACTTAAAAAAATAATTAATTTTTAATTCCAACCACCGATATCCGATTATTATCAGTGATAAACATAAAACAAAATCTTAATTAAATTTTCTCTCGTAAAAATATAGTAAATTTATCAAGCCAATATATATATATATTTTGGATTTGATACAGGTTAGATTTAATCAAACGATTTCAATAGTAACTATTATTTTCAGGATTTTTCTAATGTATATATATAAATCTAGTTAAATGGTATTTATAAACAGTTTGTTAATATTAATAAACATTAAAAGAAAAAAGAAAATAATTGCAAAATATCTTGTATCGAAGGCTCTAATTGTATGATATTTAATTATATAACATAAACTACACGTCAATAGGATACATCAAAGAAAGAAAGTCTTCGATCAATAACTCATCGGGTGCATATATGTCACATATACTAATATAACTTGCGTATATTAGAGGAAAAAAACATGCCCAAATTAAATATTTTTCCTATACATATGCCTGTCTAGTTAAAGATTTTTCTTTTACATACACCCTACCTAGTTAGGTATTTTTCTTATACATACGTCTCAACTAAGTGAAGATTTTTCTTATACATGCGCTCGATCGAGTTAAAGATTTCTTTTATACATGCGCCCAATTAAAAATGTTAAAAGATTTTTTCTAATATATAGTCTCTTTTTATTCAAAGAATTATTTTGTATATATACCCATTTCAAAAGGAATTTTCCTATACGTGGGTCCTTTTTCCTTTTGCATTAAAGATTTTTCTTGACTACCAAGCACCCTATAAGATTTAACAACCATATTACGTTGGAGCGAAACTGTTTCTACAGTTGACACGTAGTAAATTCAGAGTGGGGTCCACCGACCATTGGTGAGATGAGACGTCTCTACTCCGTCACAACTCACACGCGACTCTTGTGACTTTTGGTCATAGCACATAATATGGTTTGTTCATTGTTGTTAGTCTGCGCGCTCTAAAATAGCAAAAAGATTTGCACTTAGGGGTGTAAATGAAAACTATCAAATTATTAAGGTGTGATAAAAAGTATTTTTATAATATTTTTTGTTTATTTGTATGAATATAATATTTTTCTATACTACTTTTTTTAAAATATATACATCAATAAAAATTTTAAAAACTACAATTTTATTTCAAAAAATGAATTAAATATGTGTGTTTATATGAACACCTACTAGTCAACATTAATTTTTAAAATAATATAAAATGAAAATAAATCCAATCATATCGATTAAAATAGTAAATAAATAAGTTTAAATGAATTAAATTTCGATGACATATATGATTTTTAAGATTTTTAATTTATATACATATAATATATAATATATTCACATTTCTATCTAAATTAAAATATTTAATTTAAACTTTTGACACTGATAATAAAAACGTTTTGATTTTAATATTTTAAGTTAAAAATTTAAGTTGATATAATTTGATTCGATTCTTTACATAAATTCCTTCAAGGTTAAATATGTAATTTTTGAAGTTAATCTATCGGACCCAAAATTAATTTTTTAGAAACTAATTTTTTAATCAAATTTTAGCAAAAAAAAGTTATACTTTCTATTTGATTAAATATTAATATCGAGTTTTTAAAATTTTTTAATTATGGATATAATTAAAAAAAACAAAAAGTAACTAAAATGTGAGAAAAATTTATAGTCCAAGTAATGTACTTGTCAACTGTTATAAAATTCCAAAACACACAAAACATTTTGACAAAATTGCAAAACCCCACCCACTGACTGACTGACCTTCACCCTTATTAACTTTCTCTTTCTCTCTCCTCCAGCTTGCTAAAGTGCTAGACTGTCAATTCTCTATCTCTCTACTTTCTTCCCTTTTTCTTTCTCCCTTTATTTCTTTCTTTCTCTGTCTAAACACATTAGGATTGATTGGTCGATGGATTGAGAATGCCGTTTGCCTTTTGATCAACGGCATCGCATCGCTTCCAGGCCAAGCAACAAATATAAGTAGCAAAAATTTTCTAATCAAACAAACAAAATATCGCTCTTGCTTACTCTCTCTCTCTCTTTCTTCTTCATGACTGGTGAGTGGTCATGATGATGAATTGATTGTGTTTTTTTTTCGTTTGAACGTTTGAAAATTTGTTTCTCTCAGATCTATATATGAAATTTTGTCTCCATTTTATCCACACAGGATTTTGATTTTCTCCTTGTCTTAATTTTGCTTCACTTTTCTTCTCTTTGAAACTAAGCTTTTGGAGGTAGAAATATGTTTACTGTTTGAAGTTTCCGTTACAGCAACTGCTCTCAGAAGTTGTTAATTTATTTGTGGAAATATTTATTTTTAGTGTTTTTTTTTTTAAACTAATTTTCTACTTTGCATTTTCTCATCTGTTAGTAATTTTGTCTTTTTTTTTTTTTTTTTTCTGAAATAAATTTTCTGTTTGGCGGCCGAAAAAATGGAGAGGAAAAGTGAGGTGTCTTGAAATGAGAAAGTCAACTCGAACTATTCTTGTACTCTTGCTTTTTCTGTTTGGATGCTGAGAAAATGGAGGAGAGTAAAAGTTTTAAAAATCTTAAAAACGAGGAAGTCAACTCAAGTTAACCTTATTCTTTGCCTTTTCACTTTCTATAAAGCTCCGCGAGAATCGAGCATAATTAATTTTCTTAATTATTTAAAATTTAAAATTTAATATATATATTTCGTTTTCAGTGTTTTGAGGAATTGACGAGAAGTAGCAATGTCATCAAAGCACAGATCGAAACCGAAAAGATTAGATTCAAGCAATTCTAAAGCTGTTAATTCGCCATCTTCTTCAACGACGTCGTCTTCTAAGCAGTTTCTGGAGACATCTATTGATGGTCTGAGCTCTCCCGCCTCTTCATCCGTTCGAAGCAAGCCTCAGTATTTCTACACTGAGAACTTGTCTTACAAAGAGAATGTTACAGTCACTGTTCGGTTCCGGCCGCTTAGGTAACTTAATGTGTGCTCTTAGAACGTGTTTTGAACTAAATTTGTATAACTTTTTAAAAAAGTGCTTGGAAATTTGATTGCGGTTGTTGAATGGCGTAGTCCCAGGGAGATTCGTCAAGGCGAGGAGATTGCGTGGTATGCGGATGGGGAAACTATTGTGCAGAACGAACATAATCCATCGATAGCGTATGCGTATGGTAAATTGCATATGGAGTTTATTGTATTCGTGGAATTATATGCTTACTAGAGGACATTGCATATTGCAGAATCTAGAATGAAGAAAGTTGTACTCATTGTATTAAGGAAATGCAACTGGAATGTAGTAGAAAATTTGAATTAATAAGAAAAATCAATATTACAAGTTGATTTGAACCGATAATGCTATGGTTATACCTTTTATATCGATGTAAAATTGCCATCATTTCATGAATTTCAAAATAAAGCATGTCTTACGGATTTCTAGTGTGGGTTGTTCATATGTGTACTGTCATCATTACTCCTTGCTGTAGTGTAGTTTAGGGATGGGTATGAATTGGGTTTGATGTGGCTTTTCTTTCTGTCTACATCGGTGAAATACAGTCTTCGTCAGGCCTAACATTAGTGTTACTTTTTTCCGTTATGCATTCATCAATTGTTTGTCTACCTTGTTATCTTTGCTGCTGGTTTTGCTTAAGAGAGTTCTCCTATTGTTTTTTCTTTGCGGAAAAAAGTTCATTGAAAAAGGGCAAAACAAGATGTTCAACTTGTTCATGTTTGATTTCAAGATTCAGAATCTCATTTCATTGTTTCTTCCCTAATGCTTCTAGATCGGGTATTTGGCCCTACGACCACCACACGCCATGTCTATGATGTCGCTGCTCAGCATGTTGTCAGTGGTGCAATGGAAGGCATCAATGGTAATTATTGAAGATTCATATTCTTGGCAAACATATTTTCTTATGAGATTTTTGTTGCATTTTGGAAACATTGAGTTTTTAATTAGTCTCTGCTTTTCTTGCTTATTCAGAAAAGTTATAAAATTTCATCATGGACCTTTCCTAATCATGTAGGTTCATTATGTGTAGTGCTATGATAAATAGTTCTAGAGCAATAAGCCTATGTGGCGTTCAGTTATATGAATTCAAGTTGCAATTCTTTTTGGCTTCCTATCCTGAGACCTTTATCATTTAATGATTCAAAAAAAATTTCCTTTTCTTTTGTTTGTGATTGTGTCATCTTATAGAAGTGTAATTATGAATGCTTGGAGTAATTTTTCTTCTTCTCATAAATGTAATAACCAAATATAAAATGAACATCTTCAGAGGTTCAAACTGCATTGATGAACTCTCAGTTGTCAAAGTGTTGCCTGGTCTTAATAATTAATTATTGGTGATAGTAGATTGGTACCTTATAGCTAATTTGTCTAAATTCAGAATCTACCTAATATCCACTGTGCTTGAGGGCCTATGTGGCTGAAAAAGGCTAACTTCTGGCTAAAGATATGCTTGATATGCTCCCTGTGCTCTGCTAGGCTTGCCTTGCCTTGCCAACGTCTTACTACTGTTACTCTCAAGGGCCTAAGTTGGGTGTTAGGTGATCTAGTTATGAACTTTGATTACAATGCAAACACATTTATTAGAAATTATTTGCATTAGTCGTGCAATTGTTATATTTAGAAAGCATTTACATGGCCATAGTTTAGAGTGGATTGACTTTTTGTTATCTCACCCTCAGGCACCATCTTTGCATATGGCGTGACAAGCAGTGGGAAGACTCACACAATGCATGTAAGATTTGATGACTGCACACCACTTTACTTATATATTGTTTATCTTGTGTACATAAGGGGATGCATCTCCCTTGTATCATGATTTCTTACCGATGATATTTTATGATAGGAAGAAGTGTAGAATCACACGATGCATGTAAGATTTGATAACTTCTTATAAGTTATTGGACTTCAGCATCTTCTTTTTCCTGCTCATTAAGAAAGTTCAATATGCAGAATTCACAGCTGCAATGATACGCCCTTCCATAAGCTCAATCTTCTGAATTTGAATGGCTTCTGGGCCTTTTTATTTTTACTTTTCTTAGTTCTGAAGGAAATTTAACTTAGAGAAATGTTCTATTGAAATTGTGTTCATGTCATAGAATTCTCAGACTCTTGGAAAAAGGATACCACATCACATACATTTACTGAGGTTAACAAATATATTATATCAAATTATCATGTGTACTTAGTCATATTATCCAAAGATATCTATACAGATTTAAGGCTTCATGGGAAACATACTCTTCAGTGGTGTGAATAAGTTTGTTATGTTGTGACTAGTTGAACTATGAGTTTGGATTTGTTATATATTACTCCTGTTCTTACATGGTAACATGTAAATGGCAGGGTGATCAGAGGTCCCCCGGAATTATACCATTGGCAGTAAAGGATGCTTTTAGTATTATTCAAGAGGTACTTTATATGAAATACTGAAGTGTAGAACATTCTCTATCAGTTCCTTGTTATAATACTAATTCCCATGGTTGATGAATGCTGTAGACTCCAAATCGAGAATTTCTTCTTCGAGTTTCATACTTGGAGATCTATAATGAGGTCATCTTCTTCCCATTCTCATTTATAAATTTATTCAATGATGCTGCACTCTTTCCCGGCTTATTATTTGCTTATAATGTTCAATGTAAACTAGCTTCCATACTGCTTTCAACTTTTCAGAGAGAGCTATACTATTAGGTTTTCTGCATTTTCAGGTTGTTAATGATTTGTTAAATCCAGCGGGACAAAATTTAAGAATTAGAGAGGATTCTCAGGTACTCATTTATATGCATCTTATCCATATATTTTTGTTAAATCTGGCAATAACTGCATTATGTATGATGATTGCTATTTGTCCAATGCCTCTAGTTTTGGCCTCTTTATCGTGTAATGCTTCATTATGGAACTCATTAACCATAGAAAATTGAAAATGTTAAATTTATCTAATGGATATCCAAGTTGGGTTTTAGGGACTAATATGAAGTGGATTATTATCTTGGGGCCTAGGAAAATTTATGGCTGTTTGATACTTTACCATATTGTTGTACAATTTGGTTTTGCTTTACACTGGTGAAATTTTTGTCTATTGTGTGCTTATGTTAGTTTGATGCATTTGAGTTGGTCACAAGAAAAATCAAATTAAAACAGTTGTCTTCTTGGTATTATGATCCCTCTAGTAGATGCAGCCATGTACTGACTAATAATAGTTGAGAGTGACTGCTCTGTATATTTCAAGATTAAGCTGGGTTACTGTATCATGTCTCAATGTGCCTGGTGCTTGCATAATGGCATGAATTGATTGCAAGGAGTCTGCAATAGCTATAACCTGAGGTAATATGCCAAGCGTGCGGTGGTATTTTGTGTTGACACGTATTATTTTAGTTTAAGTAAATATGCAGTGTACTGGTTTGAATGATGAATGTGTCACAGGCCATAGATTCAACTAGCATGATAAATGCTTTCTGGATGCTTGTCATGTAACATTGGCGAAAATTTCACAAAGCCACTATCAGAGTAATGTACAAGAGGGTCCTCAGCTGACTAGGTTTATATATTTGTTGGGGCTTTCATATCATGCTACATATCAGTTTCTGATTTGGAGTAGAACTAAAAAGGGATGGGTGCTTTGGTTGCTTGCGGAAATGTAAGAATATTCATCACAGCTTCCAAGTGCAACAATATCAGCATGTAAACCTAAACTACTACTGGGCCTTGTACATTCAGTAATTTTCTAAGTGTCAATTTGCCGTATATAAATCAGAATTGCCTCTTGAGCCTCTGAAGCTTTTATCTCAACTTTCCAGAGATTTTGGTGGATAGTTTGTTCAGCAAGTGAACTACTTTGTTCTAGTCTGACACCTTTAACCGTGTCACCAGTTAGTAGTGGTGGAAGTGTTATAGATTATCTGTATACCTGGTAGTAAGTAGTGGTGGAAGTGCTATGGGCGATGGATTATCTTTGTACCTGGTAGTAAGTAGTGGTGGAAGTTTTATGGATTATCTTTATACCTGGTAGTAAAAGTGCTCAGTGGTCATCCTCATATATTTCCTTATTTTCTGGAAATGGTCGGGGGTAACTGAAGAGCTGAAAACTGATGCCATGCATTTTTAAGCAGTTTAGATTTGTGAGTGCAATATGGAGCAAGCGTTACCTTGGCTTGGAAACTCCTTGAATTTGCACTAAGTTTGGTTACATGATGCACAAGGCTTGTTGGAAACTGCACAGACAATGCACTGCAAGGTGTGAATTCAATTGGTTGGTTTGATAGGTGGACTAGGCTATTACATGATGCTTTCATTTGCTTGTGCTTGAAAGGAGGAGGAGGAGGAGCGGCGGTAGTTTGGGTTTGGGTTTGGTTGATCTACTGGATTGCATTGCTCAGTAAGTGCATGGTTTGAGTGGCATTATGGTTTCTAGGAATCAGTACTTTGCAGATATTTTGCAAAGTAATTGTGTCTCAAAGTTACAGAATCTATTTGTAGATCTGGATTTTAAGTGCTTGGCTTCTGGTTTGAGGATATTTACTGTGTTTAAGGTCTTTTTGGTTTAAAGTGTTTTGGAGTTATGACCCCTGTTTGAAGCTAGTTTATATTAAAACTATGCTTAGTCATATACTGCTGTAGCAGTGGAAAGTTATATGACTCACTAGTGTAGATGAGTTAATGAATTCAGCAGCAGCTTTCTGCTTGGAACAACTTTTAAGTTTTGGCTTGGTGGCCTCACTTAGGCTGTTTGGGGATGTCTGAGTGTCATGTGGTGATGTGCTGCCTATTGATGGTCTTGCTGCCTGGCTAACTTTTCATGCATCAATATCTCATATCCGATGCTGAATCTGGAACTTAAGGATTATTATTTGTTATAGAAATCTTGATTATTAGGACTTTGGGAATTATCTTTATTTGAAACTTGGGTTTTCTCCTTTTTATGTTGATATGTTTTTCTTTGCATGTTAGGAGAAGTTATCATTCTTCGGTAGAGGTTGATTTTAATTAGGTTTTGACCAATATAAGCGGGCGTTATGTTTTGTTTTATCACTAACATTGATTAAGTGATATTATGAAAATTGATTTTCTCCCATAATTTTCTTTGTTCTTCTCCCCTTTGTAATTTTTTTTGATCTCTTCACTCTCTCTCCTATCTCTTACTTTCTCTATCCTCCTTTTATCTTTCATGTCATGTCATAACATCACTGTCCTTTCAGGCACTGTTATTAAAGACATGATTTATGGTATAACTTATAGTTAGTTATTAGGCACATGTGTGAGAAAATGGCACAAGCTTTTCTCTCTATTGGAGCATGTGAACAGAAATTTATGGTGGATTTCTCTCAGTTTAATTTTATTTTTCAATCTCTTCAACTCTTGGTTGTTTAAATGTTGAAAAATGTGTTGTTTATTTATTTCCTGATTGATGTTTCTAGGGAACCTTTGTTGAAGGTATAAAGGAAGAAGTTGTATTATCTCCTGCTCATGCTCTTTCCCTTATAGCAGCTGGAGAAGGTAAAATTTCTTTCTTACTTTGTTATGTGCAGGAAGGGGCAAAATTTCAGGCAGGTGTATGAAATTAACAATATATTGTATTTTAATATTATCTAGAGTGTTTTGAGAAGCTGGCTAACATTTCTTGTCAGTTAATTGTGGATGCCATTGCAATTAATGTTCTATTCTTAATGATACTATTCATAAAATTTATTTCATGCTTTGTGACTAGATGTTGGTTTTTGACAACAGAGCACAGACATGTTGGGTCAACAAACTTCAATTTACTGAGCAGTCGGAGTCATACAATATTTACTCTGGTATTCTTACCATTATGTATTGAGATAATCACTTTTTCTACCTATCACCCTTTTTGGATGCATTATGACATGTTGATCTTTTTTCCCTTATAAGCTAATTTCTTCACAACCTTCCATGTAGACGATAGAGAGCAGCCCATGTGGTGAAAATAGTGCCGGGGAAGCTGTAAATCTGTCCCAACTGGTAATTTCTAATGCCTTATACCTGGGATCAACTTTAGTTATTTGTTGTTTACATGATTAGGTTTTTTAGTTTCTACCTGTTGCTCATATGTCCAATAATAACCTCATATTTTTTTCTTTATTGCTTTCATGTAATATGTTGTAATTGCCATGTCATTTAATGTCTGTGATTTCTTTTTAACTTCTCCAAATTTTACTTATACCTGCAGCACCTCATCGATCTGGCAGGTTCGGAGAGCTCAAAGGCCGAAACTGTTGGTGTGAGGCGGAAAGAGGGATCTTATATTAATAAAAGCCTGCTAACTCTTGGAACTGTGAGGCCTTGAATACTGTTGTTATTCCAGCCAAGTCAATAGTTTGAATGTTATGGGCCTCTAAATGCTTCCTCTTTAGTCAGTAATAAATGATTCACCACATAAATACTTGTCATGTTTATCTATCTGCCCATGCACACACACAACACATTCACTAGTAATGTATTTACGCATTTATGTATGTACATTTGTGTAAAAATGTTTACATGGATTTGATTCTGTTACTGTTGCTCGTTCTTGGGTCTTTGTTGTGCTATATGAACTGCATTGTCTTAGCAATGCTATGAGGCTTGTGAATCTTTATTACTTCATAGAATTTAACGGAAGAATACTATCTTATGCTTTGTAAGAGTAATCTCAGGTGTTTGTTGTTCATAATGCTAAATTTCATGAAATGGCAATTCTATATTTCTTTCTGTCTATAGAGAGTACCCTGCTGTATATGATCTTACATAAAGTTTGGTCAGGGTTTGATATTCATTGTAAAATACAAACTTATTTTGGGATGTATAACTTGTGATTGTTTATAGGTTATTTCAAAGTTAACAGATGGGAGGGCCACTCACATACCATACAGGGATTCTAAATTAACCCGGCTTCTACAATCTTCGTTAAGTGGTCATGGCCGTGTATCTGTAAGTATTTTTTTTTTTTTTTGGTTGATAATACTCATGGCATGAGTTTGGGTGAATGACGGACATACACACACATTGTCACTATATTGTTGTGCATGTTACCCCTTGCCCTTATAGTCATTATTCATTGTCTTTGATATCTGGGATTTCAGCTCATCTGCACGGTCACTCCTTCATCAAGTAGTTCTGAAGAAACACATAATACGTTGAAATTTGCACACCGTGCAAAGCATATTGAAATTCAAGCATCTCAAAACAAGGTATTTTCCCTCAACATATGCATGTCAGAAATATCAACTCTCAGCTGTTTCTGTGAGACTGAGTAATGAAAATGAACGTGCAGATTATTGATGAGAAATCACTCATCAAGAAATACCAACATGAGATACGGAGTTTAAAGGAAGAGTTAGAACAGTTGAAGAGGGGTATTGAAACAGTTCCTCAACTCAAAGATATTGGGGGAGACGATATTGTACTCCTAAAGCAGAAGGTATGCCTATGGTGGGATGGGTTGTAGTTTTTGCTACGGCTGAAAAGGAACTTATTAACTTATTGCTCAATCCCACTGCAAGTCTTTGCATATGGGGATATTTGACAAATTTCTTGGATAAATCATGTTCTTGTTATTTATTTAATTATTTTACCCTACAAATTTTTAGATGTTTTGTAGTCCCTAGTAGTTATGAGCTTGAGCTAAATATAAAAGAGGAAGACATTAGTGCAGAATGTTGTCTTTCTGTATTAGGCTAACTTCAACTTTCTAGTAAAAAACTCTTGGATCTGTTGGGCGCTTTCACAGCCCGTATTTCTCCCTTTGCTTCAAAAATGTGTTTAATATGCTAGTTTTCTTGTTGCCCATAGCACTGCATAAAGTTGATTGAGGCTCAGATAGCACTTTGAGGATATATAATATAATTAATAATATATGATATTTTTCATTATATTTCAAGAGAGCATTGGGAACTCTGCTTGCCTTACCCTAGACAGTTTTCCAGGAGTAGTAACCGAGATCAAAGTATTTTGAATTATTGGTCCATCTTATCCTCGCTTGTCAATGTTATTGGATCTTGTGAATGGTAATTTGCAACTTTCATGTCAACAGCATGAACATGTTATGATGTTCAGTTTATGCATTATGTCAATAAGTGACAATAACATAATTGACAGGGGTAGAGCCAAAATTGTAATTAGTAGGAGGCCAAAAGTTATTTTCTTTTTTAATATCTAAAATCTAATCTCATTTGATATTTAATAATATATGACAAGGTGGAACTCCTAGTCCTAGGCTTGGGGATCATTGCCAAAGTATGGCTCTGCCTCTGCTAATTGACATCCTTGGTGTATTGAATTGACGAAGTGATTAGATGTCTGTTTTCATTTTTTTCTTTTATCTCTGTAACCATTTGATATCATTATCAGTTGGATGTCTTGATGGAGTCATCACATGACACATTTTTTTATCTGAAGAGAAAGTGGTGTGTTTGACTTTCTATCACTCATTTTTTGTTGTCATCATGTGCGAAGCTAGAAGATGGTCAAGTCAAGCTGCAATCTAGATTGGAACAAGAGGAAGAAGCGAAAGCTGCTTTATTGAGCCGAATACAACGATTGACCAAATTAATTTTGGTCTCAAAACCTTCACAATCGACAAGATTTCCCCACCGCCCTGGTCCAAGGAGGAGACATTCTTTTGGAGAAGAAGAGGTACCGTGATTGTTTCTACTTAAATTGGTTGTATACTTTTTTATTTTAACCTGTTACACATTAGAACTCTAATTTATTTGTAATAATATTCTCAATTTCATTTCTGCTGGATATTGAGAGTGTTTGTCTTACAAAGATTTCTCTCAATTTTGTTTGATCTGATTATAGTTATGTAATGTAAACTCTGCAGCTTGCATACCTACCACACCGAAGGCGAGACTTGGTCTTGGATGATGAAAACATTGATTTGTTTGCTTCTCTAGAAGGAAATTCTGAAACTGCAGATTATACAATTAAGGAGGAGAAAAAGACCCGGAAGCATGGATTGCTAAACTGGTTAAAGCTACGGGTATGTATATCATGAATCTTTGGTAGTTACGGATGTTCTAAAGATTAATCTGAACAGTTTATATCCAACAGCAATCTCTTTTTTTTATTTTATTTTTTAAATATGAAGCAAAGAGATTCATGATTCATGAGAGCCAGTGTCATTAACGTGCTGAATGAATTTCTCCTTTTTGCTTCATTTTTGAAATGTACCTCGAGCCAGTTTCAAAGCTCATTAATTTAAATGTTGTTGATCAGAAACGAGATAGTAGCTTGGGGCCATTGACTAGCACCAGTGAAAAATCAAGTGGAATTAAGTCTAATAGTACACCTTCAACTCCTCAAGCTGGGAACACTAATTTTCATGCAGAATCCAGGCTTTCTCAATCTCCACTTACAGAAACCTCTCCATCTGCGGATGTACTCTCTGAGTTTAGACAGGACAGAGAAGTTCCCGAGGATAGTTTCCTTGGACAAGAGACACCTTTGGTATGTGAATTTTTTTTTTACTCCAGTGCTGAAAAATTTATCTCCCAAAGAAAAAACTATCAGCCCTTCATGTCCATTTTGCTAATATATTATCATTTATCTTAAATCGCTTACAATAACATAATTGCAGATACAAGTGTCCAGCCCCTCACATAGGGCATGGGAAGGGTTTTATTGCAGTGAAATATAGTATTAATAAAATGATTAGAGTATCAGCATTGCTTTCTATTGCTATTCAGCTAGATAAACATTGATATATGGTTTTGCCTTACTGTTCTTATCAGTTTTTAGCTAGTTACTCCCTAGGAATCTGCATCACAATCCTTTTTCTCCATCTAGGAATTTCTATTCAGTTGATTCACCACTTTAAGTAACATAACTAAGCTAGTGGGCTAGAGTTGCAAATTTAGTGGTAGACATTTGACACATGAGAGATTTAAGCATAGAACCACTGCTCTAATACTGTTTTATGTTACCAATAAGTGAAAAGTTTAAGTTGTTAGGTAAGTGCTGGAGGGGATAAGATTAACACAGATATATAATGGAGAATTAAATCAAGATAGGGAAATAGAGAGAATTTAGATAGAGAATCAGATAGAAAATCAGATAGGTCTAAAGTTCTGTGCCTTGTTTGCTGTAGACTAGTATCAAAACAATTGATCAGATTGATCTTCTGAGGGAACAGCAGAAGATTTTGTCCGGAGAAGTGGCACTTCATTCAAGTGCCTTGAAGAGATTGTCCGAGGAGGCTGCTAAAAATCCCCAAAAGGAACAACTTCAGGTAATATATAGTCTGCTTTGTCGTCTTTGTCACTATCTGCTATTGATGTGCCTCGAATATCAAATTTTGCTCTCCTTGTTTACATAGGTGGAGATTAAGAAGTTGAAAGACGAAATCAAGGGTAAGAACAAACAAATTTCTCTGCTCGAAAAGCAAATTGCTGATTCCATCATGGCTTCACACAACACGATGGATAACGCTGAAGTATCTCAAGTAAGTTTAACTTACTATATCTTTCCTATGCTCACTTGTCTCTCATTGAAGCATGTCTTTATTCTCTTTTCTGATTTATGCTGCAGTCTATTGCCGAGCTGGTGGCACAATTAAATGAGAAGTCCTTTGAACTTGAGGTGATCAATCTTCTTTACATCTTGGCCCAAGAATAGTGTTTCAGTAGCCTTTACAAATTATTCTGAAGTTCACAAATTGAAACAATTGAATAAAGGATAAAAGAAATGATGTGAAACTTTCTTTCCTCAGCCCCCGTTGATCGTTGTCATCTGTTGTTTTAAATTTTGTCTGACCACTGAATATATTTTCAATTTCCAGGTCAAAGCTGCCGATAATCGTATAATTCAAGAGCAGCTCAATCAAAAGGTACAAATCTTTCAATCAATGTATAAACAACCAGAATTACTGAATATAGCTTTCTCTGTTTGGCAATAATGTTACCAGCTAATTGTAACTTGACAACATCACCATTGTATCAGATCTGTGATTGCGAAGGATTACAGGAAACGATATACTCCTTAAAGCAGCAGCTCAATGATGCACTAGAGCTTAGAAATTTCAGTCCTGTAGCCAGTTATTCACAACGATTCACTGAAAGTTTCCAGGAGGAACAGGCCCAAATCGACAAAGACATTGCTGTCTTGAAAGACACAAATGAAGACTTGCTTTCACGAGCACAGGTATTGTAGCCTCTTAATTCTTCAAAATGTTTGTAGCTAGTTCTTGAACCGAAATCACGTAACTGCATATCATGTGCATTTCTCTCCAAAGGAATCTTGCAAAAACATTAAAAAAAAAAGGCGATAATAATAATCATATAACAAAGAAAAAATGTATACAATAAATGAAGGCCACAATCAACTGTTATAATTTTTCAAATGATTCCGTCTAATCATCAAACAACTAATAATACCTTGATATATTGCTGAGATTTCATTAATTGCATTTTATTGTATAAATTGGTGGTTTTTCTTAAAGAAATTGTAATTACCAGCTACTTTAGCTGATACGGTCATTTATGGTTGTAACAGTGGGTCTTGGATTATAATCCCGCTTACATTAAGGGTTTGTTGTTTAAGTAGCTTTATTGAGAAAATTAATGCTTGAAAAATGCAATCCAAAGCAAATTACTGTGGAAAAATGTAAGCTGAGAAATATATGAACTCGAGATTAGTCAGTTTGTGTCGTCGTTACTTTTGTAGCTCATTGAATTGTATGGGTTGTCATCAGCCTCAGTTTCATCATTTGATGGCTTTTATAGATTTAAGTTGGCATGCAAGTCAAACTTTTGATAATTGCTTGCTTTTTCCTCATTCAGGCAACTGAGATTGAAGAATTAAAGCAGAAAGTTGTGGAACTAACAGAATCAAAAGAACAGCTAGAACATCGAAACCAGAAATTAGCAGAGGAGAGTTCATATGCCAAAGGACTAGCCTCCGCTGCAGCGGTTGAGCTCAAGGCATTGTCCGAAGAAGTTGCCAAGCTTATGAACCATAATGAGAGACTAGCCACTGAGCTGGCAGCAGCAAAGAGTTCCCCGACCCAGCGTAGAACAAGTACAGGGCGAAATGGCCGCAGAGACAGCGGTCAGTTCAAGCGACACGATCAAGCCGCATCACTGGATCTCAAGAGAGAACTAGCACTAAGTCGAGAACGAGAGCTTTCATACGAAGCTGCCCTTATGGAGAAGGATCAACGAGAGACTGAGCTTCAAAGGAAGGTTGAAGAATCCAAGAAACGAGAAGCTTATCTGGAAAACGAACTCGCTAACATGTGGGTTCTTGTGGCGAGATTGAAAAAATCCCATGGAGCCGATACTACCGATGTTTCTGAATCGACAACAGAAACTCAGTGAGTAGATAGTTTTGGGATTTGAAATGATCAAAATGGTTTGGTGATTGGGTTTGAGAGTTAGCAAAGTGTGTAGAAAATTGTGGTGTTGTGTATTCCAAATGTGGTTCTCTTCTTATCCTTTTCTTATTGTTGATTCTTCAAATTTGTTCTACCAATTGGGCTTTCAATTTTCAGTTTTTTTTTTTTTTTTCTTGTTCATATAACTGTAGAGGCATTTTTTAACAAGACAATGTTAGCTTCAGATGTGCATTTTAGTTTTTGAAGTTGGCGAGTTTCTTTATACCTGTGGTTTTGGGTTAATGCCCAAGTTGTTTGAGTTACTCTTCAAAACAAAGGTGAAAAGTGTTTATGAGTTGAATGTAGGACTCTATAGGGTTGTTACAATCTATTAAGTTTCTGAAATCGACCTCCACGACAACTTACTTACCAGTTAGATGATTTCACGGATCTCACACACCACCAGGATTGAGGAAATAATAAAGGCCAATTGTTATGCAATGCGTATATATTAGTCTATTTTTTTGTTCTTTTGACGATTGGAGATGTGCGGGTCAGTTTGTGCATATTTCGATTAATTTTTCAAGGCCGTAAAGTTAGTGAATTTATAAATTTTTCAGTGACCATTTTTATTAGCAATCGAGGAGAATCGAATTTAAAATCTTTTGAGTAATATATTCAAGAGTTACTATCATTCAACCCGGCCATCGAGGAGTGATTTTTAGTCTATTGGTTTTTCGAGAAGAGTGAACATTAGGGTTTACTAACATCGGATTGAATAACAATGCTATGTATACAAATAAGTATGTATAAATTGGTGCAACAAACTGTTTTATTATCACTTAGTTTATCTTTATTTATTAATGAGTTTATAAATTTTAATTCATTTAATGTTACTTTAATTTTAAATTAAAAGTATGTACATATAAACATATAATATCATTTATATGGAGTAATTTTCATAAATAAAAGTGGGTTGGCTGGCCCGGTATTTGATCCAGAACTGTAGAGTGAATTACTTATCTACAGATGCCCACCCATGTGGAAAATGGTCCAGGCTCCATTAAGGAACCCATTAAAGAGGCTTAATTACGTGGTTGGCGTAACAGTGAATCGCTGAGGCTCCGATCAAATGAGATATATCCCGAGCCGGAGTTCGAATATTAAATACACAGACGTATCACATTAGGAATATTATAAGCGAATGTTTTATATTACTACTGATATTTTTTTTATCTATTTATAATTAATATAAGTGGTAATTATTAAATTAATTACGAGTGTGTAACTAGGGACGTAATCATATGTGGTTCAATTGAACTCACTCAAATTTTGGAAAAATATCAAAAAAAAGGTTTTATCTATTATTATATTTATAATTTTGATCTCATTTAAATTTATATTGAACCTAGAAAAAAATAAAAAAGGTTTTACATTTTATAGTATTTATAATTTGACCTTACTTAAATTCATATTGAACCCACTTAAACTTTGAAAAAAAAAAAACTTTATATTTTATAGTATTTACAGTTTTGACCCACAAAACTTTAATGTAGGTTTATAAACTTAGGTTTTTATAACTCACTTACTAAAAATCCTTACTTTTTTTGTCTCTGCTTGTGACGTAAATGCATTGACTTGTAGTCAATGACAGATCACACCTCAGGTTGACTTATATCCATGGTCACCCCAACCTTAATTTTTTTTTTTTAATTAACACATAATAAATATAACAATTATCCTCTATGAGTTATTTTCACTCTGCTCCTTTTTTTTTTTTTTTTTTTTTAACTTTACACTTTATTCCCTTGAATACAATTTTCTAAATAAGCTTTTATATTTTGGTCTCCCTCATTCATTAAACATTACACTTTCCCTTCTAAATATAATTTCCTAGCTTCGTCACTGGTTGTGGCGTTGTTGATAATTTCTAGTATTATAGACTTTCTCGTTAGGGGTATTGCTAGGGCCAAAAAAAGCCCTCGGCCTCAATAGGCCCAAAGATGAAGACACCTTCAACACGACTTATCGATTGGGCTACAACAGAGTTCGTATATTGGGCCCACTCATTACACCTACCATGTTGCTCACTGTCTGAGCCCAATCAATAAAGGCCCCGATTCGTTTAGGCCTCATCATCAACTTGTCTGGGCCCAGACCTAGGCCCATTGATCCAAGATCACCTACTGGACTTAGGGTTTACTTAGACCCCAAGGTTGCCTACTTCCTATTTCGGTATTATCTGGATTCTATTGAAGCGATCCATCACTATCCTAATCGGTCTGAGATCTGCATCTTAGACCAACTAGGACTCCTCCTACTAAGGTAAGAGAATCAAAGGTTTTCTCATTCACTAAACCTCAACCACCAAGGACTCATAGTCCTACTAGGACTCGAAGATCCTACAACTATTATATAAACAGAGGCCAACCCTCTCACGAAGGAGGACATTACACCTTCTAACCCCATAGTTCCCACTCTTGAGAGCTTTACATCACAACCGTAGTTATAGTTTTCGACTAAACTTTTGGTAACCTTCTTTTTCCCTAGCCCTCACTAAATTAGACTCATTCAGCCTTGTTGACTTGAGTGTCGGAATGCCTACGGCAAACTCCACCCCCGTGTTTTCCGTTCACTTCACGCTTGTTTTCTTGCGTGTGTAGGTACAACGGATTGCTGGTGGCCTCAACCTCACGGGATCATACCCCCCATTCCGTAGCCGTAGATTTTACCGTCTATAGGTATGCAGAAAAAATAATGTTAATTTCTGAGTATAGATAAAATTCAGATAAAACTGTTCATATGGAAAATTTTCCCAATTTTGTTTTTTACCATTTACTATTGTCACCAAATGAAAGTTCAGATTAAAAAACGAACAAATATACTCACTTAGACAATTTTTTTTTTTTGTTAACTGAGTTGTCCGAGTCAACTTACTCGCACCCCATGTAAATTATAGGCAAAATTATTGTCTTTACACCTAGCAGAGAATCGAATATGGAATTGTGGATTGAGGCCATGCATAACCTGCTTAGTTCGTCCATCTTGCTGGGCTACCCATTAGAGATGGGGTCGGGTCGGGTCCCAGTCTTTGACTTTGGGGAAAATACCCTTACCTGAGTTGGGGGTGTCGGGGAATCCCTTTCCCTTTCCTCGCGAAGATGAGATGATCGCTTGTACCCTACCTATCCCTGTTTAGGGAGAAATTCCCCGCGGGAATTTAGTCCTTGGTGGATATTAATCCCCACAGGTAATTTCCCCCGATTGGGGAGTAATGACATGGGGAATTTTCCCCGCGAATGGGCATTAATCCCTGTCGATCAATTTCTAATTTTCGCTTAAACATCTTAATTCTTAAAGAGTCACGGTGGGGAACTTGCAATTGTCATGAGTCCAAAAATTATTCAAATACCCAAAATAAATAAAATAAAAACTAGAAAAGGGCTATTAATCTTCAGAACCTTCTGTTTTGAAAATCCCAAAATATCATTACAATTTACAAGCCATATTTATATACCCATAAGAATATATAAAAACAAATATAATAAACACTTATAACATTTGTGGAAACTTTCTTTCAAATTGGTGCAAAGTCTAGAGAGTAAGAGTGTCAAACTACAAGCGAAAGCCAATGTCATAACCCAACTACATCCTGTAGATTGTAGAGCATCACAAGTTCACAAAAGAACAAAATTTCAATTGCACATTTCGCATACACCCAAAATCCCAACAGAATAGCCATCGCAAAATGGTAATTTGCACTAAAGGGAAACCAGCTAACCAAACGATTGGCCATACCATATTCCGAACCAGCTTATTCTTTGGGTTCAGGGAAATTAAATTCACGGGAAATTCAAATTCGGGCCAGGGTTAATTACATTTCGCATACACCCAAAATCCCAACAGAATAGCCATCGCAAAATGGTAATTTGCACTAGGGGTGTGGAAATCCAGTTAACCAAACTGGATTGGCCATATTACTAACCGAACCAGTTATTCGGTTCAAGGGATTTTGCAAACCGAAACCGAACTGAATTTTCAGTTCGGTTAGCGGTTAACCGGTTTATAAACCGGTTTTTGCAAAAAATATTAAATTTTATTTTAATTTAATAATATACTCATTTCTCATCTCTAAAAACAATTAACACATAACATAAAAAGACCATTTTCACAAAAAAATTGTAAGTAATCTTTGTAATTATATGTAATCTATATGACTAATCTTAAAATTGAAATCAAAACTAAAGCATTTGCATTGAATTCAGCCAAAAGTGTTCTTCCTAGTAGTAGTACCAAAACAATGCAACAAGCCAGCAACATAAAAAGATTGTTAAACCAAATAAAGGCAGCCAAATACATAACAGGATTTCCATTTTCCAGCAGCCAAAATCCAAATACAATAATATATAGCAACATTTACAACAGGCAGCAGCCAAAACAATACAGTGCAGCTAAAAGTCCAAAACAATGCTTACAAAAAATATTCCAACAGCCACAAACACAAACACAACCAAGTACCAACACCTCCTGCCTCTTACAAACATTTTCACCACCATTATAAATACATAAAAAGTTTTCAAAAAGCTAACAACAGCAAACCAAATTTCCAATTTGCCAACAACCAAGAATGCCAAGTTTGAAGTCTCCGAACTCCCAAGTCCCAAGTCCCAACTACTAAACCAACTAGCCAAGCCTGCCAAGCCCATAAGAAATAGAAAATTAAGTATGCCAAATTGCCGATTAAATTATCCACACATCATAATATCATATGACACATATAAGACTAATTAAATTACATTAACTGAAAGTTATATACCACATATACGGGACAGTTGTTCAATACTTCAATTATCCAAAGCACGATTATTTTCCAATCTCAAAAACGAAAATTCTACACAACATTAGACAAATACGTTAGACAAAACATGCTGCAAAATATGTTTAACAAAGCTAACAAATAGTCAAATACAAAGTTATAAAAAATTATAAGTAAAGAAAGAATTTTACCAATCTCAAATCTTGCTAATTCGTCCAAGCTCTCCTCTATGATGAATGGTGCATGCTCAGCTCGAATCCAATCTTGTGCACAGATTAGAGCCCCCACCATCTTAGGAGTGAGAGAGCTATGAAATGGATCTAATACACGTCCTCCCGTACTGAATGCTGATTCAGATGCAACAGTAGAGACAGACATAACTAATACATCTCGTGCTATCATGGACATAATTGGATATTTAGTGGAATTTGTCTTCCACCATAACTAGATGCTAAACGACTTGTCATTTTCATCTTCATAGTCATCCGATAAATATTTGTCCAACTCTGTTTTGTGATGAACATATTTTTTTTAGCCTTTTTCTCCTTACACCTATATTGCAAAAGGGCCCTAGAATCAATATTTGCATCATAAATATCATTCTGAATTGTCATATCTGACTCCTCACATGGCTGTACACTAGGGACCATCTTATGCAAACTGTATTGCTCAAATAAAGACACCAAAACTTTCTTCAATTTTTCCCTCAACCTTTCAACAACAACAGAATCATAGGCATCAAGAATTACCCATTTCACATATTCTAACTTAAACCTAAGATCTATTACCTTTCCAATAAATAACATGATGTTGATATTATCAATATTCGACCAATATTTATCATATTTCCCCTTCATTCGTAAAGTCATATTACGTAATCCAGGATCAGGACTATGACACCATGTTATAATCTGCAAACCAATAGCAAAAATCTCTTCCATGTACACATTACCAGTGATATAAAGCGATCCAGAAACACGTAGAGTAGCATCATAAAAAACCTTCAGAAAAGGTAAGTAACTCTGAGCATACTCTCGAATCAATGCATGTCGGACACGCCCCAGCCCCTTGACCTTTCCCCTACATAAGGTCATAGCATATACTTACTATCTTATTTCCAACAACTCGAAAGCTTTACGAAATTTTATTCTGTGATGACTTACTATCTTCTATTTCCAACAACTCGAAAGCTTTCTGAAATTTTATTGCTGCATCCAACATCAAATATGTGGAGTTCCACCTTGTTTCAACATCGAGAACCAATTGACTTTTACTTTCAATTTTCTCTTTCACCACACACTGCTTAAATCTTTGTAACCTTGCTGGAGAAGATCTCACATAACTCACTGTCGATCGAATTCTGAATATTGAGTCATCCATATCTCTTAACCCTTCTTTTACAATTAAACTAAATATATGAGCACAACATCTCATATGGAGGAACTCACTATACAAAACACTCCCCCTCCAACTTGCAAAACAAGTATTTAGATAGCTTATTCCAACATCATTTGAGCTTGCATTATCAATGGTGATTGTGAAAACCTTTGAAATGCCCAACTCAAGCAAACACCGCTCCACTGCCTTACCAATGTCAATACCTTTATGACTTTTGATCAAACAAAAGTATATAACCCTTTTCTGAAGTTGCCAATCATCATCGATCAAATGAGCTATCAAACACATGTAATTGAGGTTTTGACAACTCGTCCATGTATCAGTGGTCAGACACACTCTTTGAGAGAACTTACTAAAGAACTTTTTCAACTTTTCGTACTTTTCAATATAAATTTTCATACAATCTGTAGCAACTGTAGTTCGGCAGGGTACTTGAAACCTTGACTGTGCCACACTCATCATGTACCGGAACCCCTCACGCTCAACTATCCGAAAGGGTAACTCATCGATAATTACCATTTTCGCTATAGCCTTTCTAATCAATTCCTGGTCAAATTTCCATAAATGTAGTGACGATTGTGTGGAGCCACTTGTATGATCACGTTCATGTGCCTGTAATGCTTGTTGGAACACTAATGTCTTTTGTCTCTTCTCCAACACATTCAACGAATACTTCTTACATCTACTTAAATGGTTACGTAGACAACTTATACCACTCTTGCTCGGACAAGCTAAAACATTCCCACAATAATGACAAGATAGTCGTGGCATCATCCTTATTCTCACACTCAATCTTAGAGAAATGATCCCACATGTCTAAAGTGTTCTTCCTAGCAGTAGTACCACGTTTTTTGGTTCTACGTGGCAATGGTGCATTGCAAGTATTTTCATTTTCACTCACATTTGTTGGTGGAATCAACGCATGAGGGCCACGGGCATCTGAAGTCCCACAAGTAGTAGGTTCTTTGTTGTCATTGATCGACGACATCTGCAGCCAAATAAAGGTATTTATAAGTTTACAGGTTGTAACTAAATAAAACTACAATGTACAAGAGCTTTGCAAAACTGCAAAAGGAATACTGCTGGGCAAAATAAAGAAAAAAACTGCTAAACTGTCCACTTTCAAGAAATAATTAGCCCATGCTACAAATATAAAACAAGTGGAGCTATTGAAACCCTACCAATGGACTAAAGAAGCTACTCATAGATTATATCTATAAGTGGACTGCAATGGCCAGGCTGACGACGAAAATGGCCTTCAAAGTTTGTTTACAGGCTCAAATTTAAGTGGAAAGGAAAGTACCAAGCATTTTATAATATTTGGCAAGACCTTAGTGGCAACTTGGAGGAGTCAACACTAGTATTTGCTAAATGTCGAAATTAGGTTTCAAAGAAATTTATGGAGGTTAACCTGGAAATTCCAACAACATGCATGCAACTTCTAAGAAGCTAGGATTTATGTATGTATCAGAGCAGTCCAAATCTACTTTAATTAAAATCAATGAATGCAAAGACTTGAGATACAGAAGAGAATGAAAGCTCTCGGCTGAATTTAAGACTTTATAAATACTTTATGAAATTCTTTGGTGTATGCCCCACTTATAGACTTTTATGAATACCACCAAATACAAAAATAAATTAGGTGAATAGTGACTATAACATTCTTCTAAAGATATTTCCTTACAACTTATAAATTTATTATATGATTCATCTCAAATATATGATTCAAAAGTACAATGACTCAGTGAGTTGGATCAAGGTTTCAGACTTTAGTCTCTTTAATCCATAAAAATGAAACCAAATTAATTCTATATGATAAAAAAAAAAAAAAACTGTCAAGTTGCAAATACGTGTAATATGATTAAGTTTTAGGTTTAAATAATGTGAAATATTGTGATGGAAGATTGAAAATAAACTTTGAAAGCAAGCTGCAAATACGTGTTCAACAGAAAATAAAAGTAGTATAAACTCATAAGATGCATTAAATCTTACATTGCTGAATTGATGGAGTATGGATGCCGACTATGAGAATGGTGAACTGGTGTATGGATGGTGACATCAAGAATGGTGAACACAAGAAGGCGACGACGATGGAGAAGAGAAGGTGAATAGATGACGGCAAAAATGGAGAAGAGAAGGTGAGTACTGAGTAGCAAAATAGGTGATGGCGAGAAAGAGAGTCTGTAGTGTTTAGGCCTTAGGGAATTAGTTTCAGTTTGAGAATGGAGAAGAGAAGGCGAGTAGATGATGGCAAAAATGGAGAAGAAAAGATGAGTACCATGGTAGGTGACGGCGATGGTGAGAAGGAGAGAGTTTGTAGTGTAAGTGTTAGCTATTAGGGATTTACTTTTACACTTTCTACTTTTTTAGTAATATATGGTTTTACACTTTTACTTAAGTTTGACTTTACTTTAGTCTTTAGGGCTTAGACTTATTACAATTTACAATATTACTCTTTTAGGTTTTAAGGATAACCGATTTAAAAAACTAGTTCTGGTTAACCAGTTTGGAAAATAGGCCAAACCGGTAATCGAACAGAAAAAGTGATTTGGCCTATTTTCCAAACCAAAACCGAAACCGGTTAACTGGTTTTTCAGACCGGTTTTGATTTGGTTCGGTTTGGTTTCCAGACTATTTTTCGCAGCCCTAATTTGCACACACCCAAAATCCCAACAAAATAACACAACCAGTTATATAATTACAAAGTCCCAAATCCCAGACACCGCACTAAGAAGCTTCACTTTCATCATAAATTTGTTTTTTAATTTCCTATTAAACAATAAAAAAATCTAGTTAAGTTGATATGTTATATAGAGTGGTATTATATTTTATTGAAATGACTAAAGAAAAGAGAAAGAAAATCCTTCCTAAACTCTATCGTACCTCATTGTCCGCATCACTGTCATCATAAATTGTGGAACAAGTATTTTCACTTGACATAAGAATAAATAAACATTAATGAGTGACAAATCATAATCAGTTTTTTTTAATCTTTATTCCATTGAAGAAATCAAAATTTTATTTGATTACCTTTTATATCAACCCATAACCAATCTTGGGAACACATCAACGCCTGTAATGTATCAGAATGTAGTATGTTGCAATGTAGACTCACTACTTTGCCAGCAGTGCTAAATGTTGACTAAGAATCAACAGTGGACAGAGGAATTCCAAGGATATCTCGAGCAATCCTTTGTAGAGTAGGATATTTAAACCCATTTGACTTCCACCAACACAATATATCGAAGTCAGGAGTTCTAGGCCCAAGGTTCTCCTTTAAGTAACATTCCAAGCCTGACTTTCCATGGCCATGGAAAGAAGTAGATTTTTTCTCCATAATCACAACTAAAGTATCCAACATCCTTCGATGACCACTAGAATTAGGAACATCTCTGAGAAGAAGTTGTAGATGACGAGGGTTGAGGTTCACAACTTCTGTGTTTAGATTGATACTCAAAAAACAAATCACTAAATAATTCTTGAACCCTCCTAATCTCATGTGGACCATAATCTTCACCATAGATAATGGGAAAGACTACATCTATCAACTTTAGTTTATATCTAGGATCTAATACAATTGCAACCATCATAACACCATGAATCACATCCCAATATTTGGAAAACTTTTCGTCCATCCGTGCTGCCATGTTCATTCATGGCATTTTCACATGTAAGCCATCTAGACAACTCCATTCCAATTTCACAAATCTCGGGAAAATAAATGTTGGCGATGGGATATTTAGTTCCAGAGAATAAGAGTATAGTGTCGTAAAAATATTTTTAACTTTTCAATAATGTTCTCTGCCAACTCCCATTCTTCCTCACTTGGCAAACATATATACTGTGGTTCTTGATACTTTAAACGAGAAAATACTCCTTTATAAATAAAAGCTATTTCAAGCATCAAATACATTCAGTTCCAACACGTCTTGCAGTATAGAGCCAACTTCTTGGTACTTCCAATCTTTGCTTGACGTGCCACTTCATCAAATTTTTGCTTCCTTTTAGGTGATGCTGTCCAATAAGCAACACTTTCACGAATTTTTGCTATGGATTCTCCAATAATTGATAAGCCATCCTGAACAATCAAATTCAGAATATGCACACAACAACGCATATGAAGCATATCACCATGTAGCGTAAGGGAGGAACGTGGAAGCTCTCCTAGTATATCCTGGACAACCGTATAATTAGTGGAGCAATTATCAACCGTTAGTGTCAACAACTTAGTGCCTATATTCTACTCATAAAAACAATCCATCAAAGCAGTTGTAAACACATCTCTAGTATGGGGACAACGCACATGTACAAACCTCCAATATAACTAATACATAATTCAACCATTAATATAAATGTAAAAATCAATGAAGAAATAAGAATAATAAAACTTATAAAAATACAATACCTTAGAAGTCAGGTTTGTAACACCCAATTGTTATCAATAAAATGTGTTGTGACAGTCTTATATACTTTGTTCTGATTACTGGTAGTCTATAAATAAAAAAATGTAGCTATTCTACCCAAATTCTTGTTTAACAACTTCATTGTCTTCTCCTTTTCAACCTTATAAATCTCCATAATATCCTTCCTAATACTTCTCCTAAAGACAACATTGAACAATGGTTGAATAGTGCTGCAAAATGTTCTAAACCTCGAATGGTCAACCATGCTAAGCGGATACTCATATAGAATTATCATTCTCGCAAGCTCCTTTCTCCCTGCGTCTTAATTAAATTGGTAATTTTCTAATGTCTTATTTGATCCCTCTTTCTAGACCTCCGCAAGCATTTTCTATGATGATCATGCAAATGTTTTGTCCTATTTTTAGAACCACCTACAAGCTGTTTATGACAATAGTTACACTCTACATTGTCCTTGCCATCTAGTTTTACTTTCATGAAATGTAACCATACAACTAACTTAGTTTTTCCACTTCTGATAGGGATTGAAGAAGGAGTATTTGAATGCATTGGTTCGGTTACTTTAGTAACTTCATCAACTAGGGATTGCAATTGGTCACTATCATCAGCTGGAGTTGGCATTTGGGAACTCGCAATCGATATTTTCTTTTATGACTTGGAATTAGGATTGACCTCCTCATGTGGACTCTTTCTTTTGCTAGGTAAAGAGTATTGAATGGACATGGTGAAACCTAAAAGAATACAACATAAACACCAACAAAAACATTAGGAATAAGCATGCTTAGGCACCAAGTTTTATACAAACTACGCTGGACATAGTAGAAAGGGTAAAGATTAAAATGAAATATGAAAAGCTAGGTTTGAAATGAATAATGCCTGATAGAAATGACAAACCTATCTACCCTCATCCAAACTTTATCAAAACAAGCCCCACTAAATTTGACCAATATAAAACCTAAGAAGTATTACCTCTAAGCGTTAGATTCTTCCCTCTAATATAAAACCTAAAAAGTATTACTTCTAAGCCTTAGATTCTTCCCTCTAATATAAAACCTAAAAAGTATTACTTCTAAGCCTTAGATTCTTCCCTCAAAAATATCATATAGTTGCTAACATATTAAATCCATTAATCAACCAAATTAATATTATTATCTTGCAATTAATATTGTAAGGAATACTACAAACAATGTTGATTTTGTAAATACAGATTACTTGAAAAACAAAATTTTCTCATTATTGGCAAATCACTTGGTGGTGAGGAATTTACTAGTTCTATTAAGGCAGCAATGACATACATAAAATTCCATTCCATGTTTAGCTCATCATCTTCAATGGCCTCGGAGGAGGCAGATGGGTTTCAGCGACGAAAAAGAGGAAAACCAAAAATGTTTTTCAGCAGCGGCAAGAAAAAGAAAAATGACAAAATGTGTTTCAACGGAGACAGAGGAAAAGGAAAATGACGAAATGTGTTTCAGCAGCGGCAGAGGAAAAGGAAAATGTGTTTCAGCGGCGGTAAAGGAAAAGGAAATCAGTTTGGCTAAACGTTTAGGGCGTAGTCGCATAGAGATGGGCGATGGGGCGGGAGAGGAAAAAGAAATCAATGAAAAAATCAATATCTCTTATGATTAACGTTCAAGGCCAAGAATTAATTTAATATTATATATATATCATTTGTGGATGTGTTTAATATTAATCAACTTACTTCCAAAAAAAACAAATAAATAAATAATTTAATAAATTTTGACATTGGACATTTTGAAGTTTTTGACTTATAATTTCATAAATTGAAGATTAAGAGTTCCGATTTTTATGTAACACTAAACTTGGTCTTACATTTAAGATTAAGAGTTTCAATTTCTATTATATTATGTTAATAGTTTATATTTAATTTACCAATTATTAAATTAATATGAATAGTGATATTATATTTTATTTATGTTTGAGAAGAAGTTATATTTTATATTTAATTTAATTGTCAAGGATTTTTCAGGGCAAGTTAGGTAATTTACGAGTAGGGTTTTTTCAAGTAGACGGGTAATTTTCGAGGGCAACAATATGAGAGGTATTTTCGTGCGGGGTTGGGGTGAGGACTTGCGGGGACACCCACACCCCCAACCCCGACCTGTTAATGGGGAATAAAATTCTATCCATGCCTACCCCCATACCCGAAAAAATTGGTGAATCCTCGATCCATTTGAGACGAGTCCCCAGCGGGACGGGTAAAACACCCATCTCTACTACCCATGGGTGGGTAAAAATGAACAATTTTTTTTATAACATAAATATTTATCTTATCTTATCTTATTATTAAATGGATAAAATGTTACTCTTTTGTGAGGCAATTTCTCTTAAAAAAGAAAGGAAATATAATCATATAATATTAGACTTAAAATTAATTAAAATTAGTGGGCAAGCACTGGTTAATTATTGTCTCATTTATAATATTGCCCAGTGGCAATTAACGTAGGTGACACAAATATTTGTAACTGCAAATTTTTGATGACATAAAAGCATTGTCTTGTTCCAAATTTTTGATAAAAACAAGATCCAGCTGTCATTATAGCACATGCATGAACCCTCTTTAATTTAATTTTCCTTTCAATTGCTGCACTGTCTTTTGCTGTCTTAATTAATAATAATATTAATGGCACAGAAATTGATGGAAAAAGAAATTTTAATTAATTAAATTAAGGCAATCCCAGTTGCAATTGCCCCGTTACGGTAGAAATAGAATAATCTTCTTCCATTTTGCCCCCACATTGTGTTTTAATAATTATATTTTTTTTTCCTTCATAAAAATAAAGGAAAAAGAGAAATTCCCATTTAGAAAAGGCTTTGAAATAACATTGATGATTTTTTTCCTTTTCAATATAAAAAACAATTAAAAGAGAGATATTTCCTTTGGAAATGGCATTATATTGAGTTAAATAGCATTTTATTTTATTAGAAATTGTCGTATACTGTAACAACAAACGCTTAGATTTCATTAAAATTATATAATTAATTATCAGATATTCATTGAAAAGTATATAGATTAATTGGTTGACTATTGCAGTAAAATCCATTATTGTTGTTGTATTCATGATTCGAAACTCATGTCCATGGGGTCATTATTGTTGCGTTTAGCATATTTTCAATGGTAGTTATAGAAGTTTTCAATCATACATTCATCATTAGTATTTCAGGAACACGATAAATTTATAGTTCGGTAATTTGTCGAATCTTATAAAAGATAAGAGTAATGCTATATGTATAAAAAAGTCTTACAAAGATTTATGCTCTGTGATCTGATATGAGAGTGGTCATCACAAAGCATTTATGTACAAACTGATGTGATACAAAATAAATGGAAGAGTGAATATGATAAGTTTAACTTTTTATATTTATACTTTCATTCATTTTATACCACATTAATTTGTTCATAAATTTTTGTAAGATTTGTTTGTACATTTAGTATTATTGAAAAGATAAGAGTGTTTAAAAAATTTTCAGATATTTGACTTATATTTAAAGTACCAACCCAAAACTTTTCCAAAGTGAAAAAAAGATTTTATGATGATTAATACTCAATTATTCATTTAATTTATTTCAAAAGGATATAATTGATAGTATTACGTTGGAAATTAGAAAACATCAACAATAGAGCAACATTCTATTAATTTCTCTTTCAATATATAAAAGAAAAAAAAATTGTAATACAATAACAGTAGAAAATGAGATCGATCGATCGACCATTGTTAAGTTATTATTTTTATGAACTGATGAAGTTAATCAAATATTATTGTAAATAATGGATTTGATCCAGTATATATAACCATTTTTTATTTACTTGATGCAAATTTGAGTTAATTAGGACAATAATTAATTAATACTGAGAAAATTAATCACTTAATTATATAGATTAATTTTCTGAATTCTAATTAGAGAGAAGAAGTAATTAATTAACATATATTATCTTTTTATTAATAAGCTGAATGAGAACTGAGTACTGCAACTCTAAAGACAAACTCATGAAAATGAAACCCTAGATTTTTCAGTACTGAAGCTAGAACTTCAAAAACCTAATTTCAGCTTCAAGCTGACTTTCTCAGCATTCTTAGAATGAAGCTTCAACTCTAAGTCCAAATCATCACTCTCGTCGTCCTTCTCTGGTTCTCGAGTAAAAAGATCTAATGTGACTCTCTCAGTTGATGATGATGATGATGAAAACATCTTTGAAGATCCAGCCCTAGGGTTCCATAACCCTAAAAGATCTTTGGTCTGAAGCTGCAACTGCTTCTTCTTCTTCTTCTCCTGAGGCTTGCAAGAAGATGACGATTCATTTTTGCAAGTGAGCTCGGCAGCGTCATCCGGTGGCTGAGCTTTGGCGAGCCGTGGTGGTGGTGATGGTGGATGTTCATCGTCATCCTCGTCTGAGGAAATGTGATGGGCTAAAACTGCAGCGAGTACGGGATTCATGGGTGGCGCACCTTTCTTCCTCCGGATAGGCCTTTTTTTCCTGTGGGCGATCTGGTGGCCACCGCGAGCACGGCTAGATTTGAACACCCTTGAACAATTCTGGCACTTGTAGACATCAATATCAAGGACAGAGTTACTAGCAGTAGTAGTAAGTTTGCTTTCAGCAGAGCTTGCTTCTGTTTGCATGGTGAAAAACTAAAGAAAAATTAACGACACAAAATCAAAAAGAGTTGCAGAGAATCAAAGAAACTCAAAACGGAGGTGATGATGAAAACAAGAAGATGAGTTTCTGACAATGAGAAAATGAGCAAGTGAGAGGTATGTATTTAAAGGAAATTTCGGACTTGAAATTGGGTTAAATTCAATTCAATATTAATTTAATTAATTAAATTAAGTAATTAAGTTTTAGAGACAAATGTCACTAATTTTTTCTAATATCTGAGTGTGTAATTTTGGATTATGTGTAGTGTTTTTGCCTTCATGCATTGGGCAAATAGTTTCTAAGTATGGCAAAGCTTTTTGTTCATTAGCCAACTAAAATATTTAATTATGAGGCTGGTGTTTAATTAATTATACCTTTTTTTTTTTTTTTTTTTTTCTGCTCAAGATAATATGGTAATTAATTTATATGATAATGTCACACATCAAATATCAAGTTTGGATACAATGTTACATTGTGCCAGTGTATTTTACACTGATTTAATTTATATTCGTATTTACATTTACAGTTCTTGCGTTATAATTTTAAGAGTTTTACTTCCATGCATCAGTTCAACTATATATATGATAGAAAAACCTTAGAATATTATATCATATTACAGATTTGAGTGTGGCTGATCATCCTCTCGGACTAGCTACTGAATATGGATAATCGTCTTGGTAAACTATTGCCTCATCAACTAGCTAATCAGACGCGAGCCCCTCCTCAGGCGGATTCTCCTTCTGTTCCACAGCCTACAGGGTATTGGCAGTTGTTCTCAGTTGTTGTTCCCCTCCCAAGGGCAGGTTCTTACGCATTACTCACCCGTCCACCACTAGAAACACTAGTTCCCGTTAGACTTGCATGTGTTAAGCATGCCACCAACATTCATCCTGAACCAGGATCAAACTCTCCACGAGATTCAGTTTGTTCTATAGTGCCATTCTTAGAGGATAGCAATTTAATTTTCTCTTCAATAATTTTCTTCGAATATTATCGTATCAGTACAGCCATGTATACTATAGAAATATTGTTTGACTTCTTCATTAATATTCATGAAAATCTACAATTAGAATATTATTAGCAAGAGCACAGACTTCATATACTTTTATATATTATATAGAACAGAAAGATTTACACTTGAATCCAAGACAACAAAACACAAGACAAGAACAATAACATAAATTAAAGAACAAAAAGCATAATTAATTAACACATAATTATTAGTAATTAGGAGGTTTAATAATTATTAGAGCTTCAGAGTCAAGTCCAGGTCATCAATTTCAGCTCCATTAATGGCGCCCCTTGAACTCGAAGAAGCTTCACCTTTCTCATCACTCATCAGTTTCAGCTCTGGAAGAACAACGTCCACCTTCTTCCAAACTTCTCCTTCCTCATTTGAAAACGCCACAACCTCAATCTCCTTCACGTACTCATCATCACCATCATTGGATTCACCCAAATACTTCAGAAAAAAATTTTCATACTTCTTCATCGTCTCTTCAGTCTCCCACAAATACACAATCTCATCTTCAACAAACTCATCACCAAACCCGAACCACGGCAATGACGCCACCTCACCTGTCCCGAACCCGTTTGGTTTCGCCGCTGGCTTGGCCAAGTAGTCAATGATTTGGTTCTGTTCTTCAACTTGGCTCCCGTGATCGTTGGGGTAAAGAACCGGGTTGTCTTCGATGCCTCGAAAGACGCGTTCCTCCATAGAGACTCGTCGCTCTTCGAGGCGCTCTCGCCGGTGGGCGTTCTGGTGGCCGCCCAAGGCGTTTGAGGTGGGGAAAGTCTTTTTGCAGCGGTTACACATGAAGGCACGGCGGCGAATGTTGACGTGGTTCAGCCATGGGTCTTTGACTGCTCCGATGTTTGAGCTTCCGGCGGAATTGGGTGTCGCTGCTGCCATTTTTGTGAGCTTGAAGAGTGAAGAGATTGAGATTTGAATGTGAGAGTCACTCAAATGGATGGAAGAGGTGCCTGGTTTATAGGGTTTTTATAGAATTTTCTTTTATCATCATTTATTTATTTTTCTTTTTTGCCATGTGCTTTTTAGATAAATTTATTAAGAGAATAAATAGTTAAAATTTTTGATAATTTTGATAGATTTTAACGTTTTCCTTTTTATAAGATGTAAGAGTGTAATAATACTACTTTCTGATAAAAAGATTTTTATTAAAAAAAATTATTATAAAGGTGCATTTTATTTACAAGAACATGTTACTCGAAGAAAAATGATATTTTTAAGTCGATGATCGATCATTAGGATTACAGATATATATTATTTTAATCGTATTACAATGTATATATAAGATGTAAGAGTGTAATAATACTACTTTATGATAATAAGATTTGTATTATAAAAATTGATTATTTTATTTACATGAAAATAAAATATATTTTTAGATAGTTTGGACTAAAATAAAACTATTTAAAAAAAAATTATGGTTGTATTTATGTATAATATTACTTGAAGAAAAATGATATTTTTAAGTCGATGTTCGATTGTCGGGATCATAGATATATATTATTTTAGTCGTATTACAATGTATTTATAATTGTAAATTTATATTAGACATTTAAGTTAAAGATCTCAGCCCTAATTGAATTATCAAAGTTGAGATAGAAAAATTGAAGCTATTTAGGGTTAATTAGTAAGATGTAAAAAATGCATGCAAGTGTGAAGTGGAAAACAGACACCTGGGTTTGATGATTAACCATGGTTAGTAAGGCAACAAATATACCATTTCAATTCATAAGTCTAAACCAGGGTTAAGAGAGTGAGCTAAAGACTTGAAATGAAACCCTTTTGCCTTGCATCATTTATTTTGTATTCTTCTTCATCTTTTTCTAATTTTATAACTTTGGCTAAGTCATGTAGATAATTAGAGCATGTTGTTTTTTTTTTGTAACTGGATACCTGGGCCAGTTTGCATGCATCTTAATTAATCTTCAGGGTCTATTGAATACTCTACAAACTCAAAAGACCAAATAAACTATAATGTTATTGTGATATGTGGTCACAAGATTTGAATAAAAAAACTCAAGGAATGAAACAAATCTCTTTGACCATCAGGCCAACCTTTTGAGGTTATTAGAGCATGTCGTTCCCATTCATATATAAGTAAAATTTACAATATATTGTCTCTCCAAGTCCAATTAGAATAAAGAAAAATCTTTGATTTTGCTTCAACATATTCCGAGTTTGAAACTAAGGTTTCCACCGTATCTTCCAATCTTAAAAGAAGCGGAAAATAATAATAATGTTTAATCATGTAAGTAGTTATAAAAGACTCAAACCGCATACCTTATGTCACCATTGGAATTAAACTGTAATAAGTAAGAACATAATTACCATGGTAATTAGTTCACTAACTAGATAAGAAAGAATCATACAACATATATATGAATTGAATAATATTAATTGATTTGAGTAATCTAAAGTAAAGTGTGTCTCTGTCTTCATGCATGAATAGCCAAGTGTAGGGTGGAATCAAAAGGTTAGTCACCTTCCAAATTGTCTGCTTCAGTGAATGGGAGCCGACTCATTTTCAGAGATTTAAACCTAATTAAAGCATTTAATTTAATTCAATTGCTTTGGATTCTCTATTTAATTCTTTAAATAAATCTCATTAATATATCATACATATATATATATATATATTACACTCTATTTTTATAATAAAATCATGTAAGGTTAATTAGCAATGTGATTACTCATCTATTCATATCCCAACCTAAACGGTGCTAAGCCATTTAAGAAAAGGCCTCTCCTTCCTTCATAAGTAATCAATAATTTCTTTGTTTTGATAGAGGTTTCTATGAGGGGATGTAGCTCAGATGGTAGAGCGCTCGCTTAGCATGCGAGAGGTACGGGGATCGATACCCCGCATCTCCATGTTTATTTTAATTTTATCCCACCGAGGTATGACCGTATGAGGACATAAATACTCCTCTCTCCTTTTACATCTATAGTGTATTCCATCATGTGGTTTCAACGTACTTACGTAAAGGACACTCGTTTTAAATATTAGTATTTTTGTTTTAATAACTGAAATAATAAAAATATCCTTCTAATAAATATTCAAAAAATGTATTAAATAAATAAATACTAATTGAAATTCGAATTATATATATAACTAAATATCTATACGCAGGGGTGGATCTAGAGTATATTGAGGGTGGGCCACTCAAATTTAAAAAAAAAATATTTATATGCAATTTTTTTTCTTTTTATGACATTTTCAACTAAAAACATAGAATATGAATATTATATGCTATTACATTTTATTTTGGCCCACCCTAACAAAAATTTTTGGATCCATTACTGTCCACACGGGTTGTTCGCCATGTGGCACGTTTTGAAACTCATATAATTGTTTCATTTTGACATATAGGATTTGTAGTTACTATGTGGTTGAATTTTATTGGTGATGTTGTAGAGAGATATTAATTGCTGAATTGGTATTCCAAATTCAAAGATAAAAGCATAGCTATTTGAGTGACAAGTAGGACATTTTTTTCCTTTTTTTTTTTTTTTTTTCTTGTAAAATTGGTTTATTTTGGAGCTCTAGAATTGCTCTCTCTTGCCACGTTGAATGTGTGGTTTAATGAGATATTTTTAACTCTAAGATTCATGAATACCCATGTTTGTTGTTCGCCATGAATACCCATGCGGATTGTTCGCCATGTTGTACATTTTGGAAGATCTAGAATTGCCCAATTTTGACACATTGGATAGTCAAATTGCTCTATCTTGACACGCTGGGTTGGTATTTATTGTATCATTATAATTAATAATTAATAATAATGATAATAATACAAGTGCATTGCATTGGTATTCCAAAGATGTGAATTAATAACAAGTATATAGGTGTATTGGATTGCTATTACTTATTGCATTGTATTGACATTGGAAAACTCTCTTCGTATTGAATTTGTATTTAATTGTGTTGGTATTCAGAAGATCTAAATAAGGGGTTATAAAAGGGGCGCATCTTCAGTTATGGATCATCGCAATTTGTTAATTGGTGTCAACAATACGTTTGGTCTTTTGTTAATTGTTTATAGGTCATGTTAGTTTGTGTCAATAATATGTCTATTCTTCATTTTTTTTTTTTTTTTTGACTATTTATGTTTTTGTTGTTGTTTACAGGTCAAAGATCATGAATCGGCACTGAATAGAGACACAATGTATGATTGACACTGTCAGATGAGTTGTTATTTTGATTTGTTCTTCTAAACTATAAGTATATATATCTTCTGACTATTTTAATGTGAAACTGTAAGTATGTCTTCTATCTATTTTAACGATTATTGTTTGATTGAATGATTGTTTTTGTTCGGTCAATTTATTTGATTGATTAATTGTATTCCTTCCGAACGGTCAGTATGTTCCTTGATAATTTTATATGAAGATTAATTAACTTTTGTTGTTGTCGTTTCTAGGTACCAGTTTTTATACGAATGGATAATTGTTCGTTAACGATGTTGACATGAAGGTCGATTACGTTTTATTGTGTTTGTTTTCAAGGGGATGAGGATATGCATTTGTTATTTCGTTTGTAGAGTCATTTTTACATTGCATCCATTTTTACAATCGACTGACATGAGATGCTAATTTGTTGATTTCGTTTTCAGGTTACAGGGAAAAAACATGACGTGTTCATACAATGGATAGCGTGTTCTATATCAAGTTGTGTTTATTAAGTCTTCGGCAAGGTTATTGATTTGGTATGTTTGTGGTTGCAGCCGATCGATGTGAACTACATGAAATAACATGAATTGATCGGCTTACAGTTTCGGCCAAATAGTGAGTATTTGTTGTCGGTATATTCATACTATGGGCAATTAGTTTTTCCCTATATTGTTGACGTTGAGTAACATTAAACGTTGATAGTTTGTATTTTGTTTAAATTTTTTTTTACTATTTTTTCTATCATGCTATATATTTGTCCCAGTCGATATGTGAGTATTTGTTTTGGGACTGAACGTTTTATGTTAACAAGGCTTGTATGAGTATTGTTTTTGTTGGCTCTGTTTTTAGGTGACACAATCAGCCCTCAACTATTATCGATTTGTGCTGCTCGGTGCACCATTGTCACAAAGTAGCATTATCCGATAGTAGTTGAGGTTCGATTTTGTGATTTATGAATGGAATCTTATTGTATCGGAGTTGGTCGTTGTGGATGTCAACGATTCATCCAAGTCAACGGGAAAGTCCGCGACATAAGATTTGGTTATTCTGGTTCAGTGTTGCTAGATTGTGAGTGTTGCTTTTGTGCAAGTTATTTTACCTGAATGAACATTTGCGGTTTGAAATTTAATGATGTAAAGATTTGTTGGTTGTATTCAATATAAGGTGATTTTGAGATATTCAACCGTGTGTTCTAATAATCTATGTATTTATTAATACTCAGGCAATATATCAAAGGTGTGCTTTCTAAATCATGATATTTTATGGGAATGAATTATAACAAACAAATCGAGTTTTTTAAACAAATTATAAATGCAATTAATTACATCATGGTTATGGTTCGGCAATGCAATGTAGACCTCGATGGTACCTTTATCTGTTGAAATTTCAAGCATTCTTAAATGATGGATGAATTATATATCGGTGTTTGCCTTGTTGCCATTCTATAGCCAAATTGATGGTTTGACAGTGAAGTTATCGACCACAACAGGCTTTGAGCAATCATAATTATGGACGATGGTTAGGCAATGAATTCCATACAATTTGTTAGACAATTTTTTAAAGGTGTCGAACTATAATATTAATAAAAAAATTTGAAACAGCTCGAAGTCTCTTTCAGTTGAAAATTTCAGTATCAGTATATAAACGATTAAGTTTATGATTTGCATTGTAATAAACCATTTGTTGTAAGATATATATTTATCCAAAATTGATAGGTACAGTGTACTGTTATGTGATACTTTCAATGTGATATTAGTATTAATGGTCAGGATATTAGAATTTTGGTTTAATTATGGGTTAATGTACCTTCTTTTTTATTGATGTGTTCGGTATTATGATGACGTTTGGTATTCTGATATTTAACGTGGTTCTTAATATTGTGTTTTTATTAAAGTGTTGATGAAATAGATGGTATTGTTTATTTCATATAATAGTATAAGTTTGTATCATATGCGATTTAAATAAGAATTACAGCTGTCCAAATAAAAAAATAAAAAAAATAAAAAACTTCCAGTCGTCATTTAATTTTGTTATTATTGTTTTGTTGTTTATTAAGTGTTATTGAAGTTGATGCAATTTTGTGAATATATACTTATCTGAAAGAAATCGATACATTGTATTTGCTATGTATTATTCTTAACGCGAAATTAATGTGAATTGTGAAGAGTGTTTATCTGAATGTGAAGGGTTTTATACTCTGAATAATTGTGAAGAGTGTTTATCTGAATGTGAAGGGTTTTATACATAACTCTTGAAAATAATGTGTTTGTACATCATTAGTTCGTATATCAAACTATCCAAATTTTGTCCATCCTTAAATCATGGGTAAGTATCCAAATCCATGGTTTAGCACTGTTCCTAGAAAAGTTATAAGAAATTATAAATGTAATTAATTATATCGTGATTATGGTTCGGCAATGTAATCTGGGTCTCGATGAAATTCTAAGCATTCTTAAATGATGGATAAATTATGGATCGGTATTTGCGCTATTACCATTCTATAGTCAAATCGATGGTTTGACAATGAAATTATCAATCACAGCAGGCTTTGAACAATTATAATTATGGACAATGTTAGGCAACGAATTCCATACAATTCGTTAGACAAATTTTTGACGATGTCGAACTATAATATTAATAAAACATGGAATGACTTAATTTCTCTTGAGTTTATATCAGCAAAGTTGTCAAACTATAATATTAGTGAAAAAATTGAAGTGGCTCGATGTCTATCCCAGATGAAAATTTTAGTATCAGGCTATAAATGATAATGTTTATCATTTGCATTGTAATAAACCATTTGCTGTGCTGTAATTTATCCAATATGTCAAAGCCGTGGTTTTTAAACCATCGTATTTTATGCGGATAAATTGTATCAAACAAGGTTCCAAACTAATCATGCAGTCCGATGGGTTAATACACTTACTTTTTCATTGATATGTTCGGTATTTTGATCATGTTTGGTGTTTTGATTTTTAATACTGTTCTTAATAGTGTTAGTCTATTGATATTGTGTTTTGTAGCTTTACAATTGTTCCTCTTTGATGCATTGGATTTGTACTACTAATAATTTTATAGGTGCATTCTGTTGACGTTGCAAATACTTATAGATATATATATTTATTCAAAATTGATTGATGCATTGTATTGTTATGTGATACATTTAATGTGATATTACTGTTAATGGTTAGGATATCAGAATTTGGGTTTAATTATGGGTTAATATACTTCCTTTTTGATTGATGTGTTCGGTATTATGATGATGTTTGGTATTATGGTATTTAATGTCGTTCTTAATGTAGTGTTCTCATTAAAGTGTTGATGAAATAAATGGTATTGTTTATGTCACATAATAGTACAAGTTTGTGTGAAATGTAATTTAAATAAGAATTACAAATTAAAAAATCACAGTCGTTATTTAATTTTGTTATTATTGTTATGTTGTTTATTAAGTGTTATTGAAGTTGATGCAATTTTTTGGATAGATATTTATCCGGAAGAGATCGATACATTGTATTTGCTATGTATTATCGTTAATGCGAAATTAATGTGAAGTGTGAAGAGTGTTTATCTGAATGTGAAAGATTTTATACATAACTTTTGAAATTAATGTGTTTGTTATATATATGTGGTTGTTTATGTTGTCGTATACAATTAAGAGGAATAAGTAAAGGTACTTGAAAGTACATCATCAGATCATTGTTTCCAAAAAAAAAAAAACAAATTGCTGGCATAGTTAAGATATAGTTCTTGTTATAGGTAATGTGATACCTTCAATTATTTTCATTCTTCTATTGTAATACTGCATATGTTGGGTTATGAATTTGTCTATAAAAGCTACTAATTTGCATATAATAATATTATAGAATTGTAATAAAGAAATTGATGAACAATATTTTAGTGACGATTGTAAATCAGTAAGTTCTTTTCTGGAGTTTAAAATTACAGTGCCGAATAAAAAAATCCCACATACTATTAAATTGTGATAAGAAATATTTATAGTATGAATTAGATTGTAACATTTGCTTTAATTGTAAAATCTCTATTGGGTATCGTTATTTCTTTTATTGAATTGTATTAAAGATGAATTTCTTTTTGCAGGCAATTCATAACAATGTCTAATAATTTTCTTAATGATATTGATGAATCAAGAGATGATTGGATAGACATTGTCAGAGTATCTAGATTGTGGGAGTGTAGGAATTTCAGAAGTGACGAACTTATGAGCCTTGACATGATTTTGATTGATCAACATGTATAAAATATACTTTGAAAATAATGTAAAGATTTTTATTTTTGATTTAGACAGGTTTGTTGAAATTTGTGGTTTTCATTGGTTTTTTAGAATCAAGTTATGCATGGCTCGATACCAAAGAATAGAATTGCAAAGTTTAAAAATCAGCTTCATGAACGGTCGATATATTTGATCAGACATATAAAAGTTATACCATATGCTCCCTCTTACAGACCCATTGAGGGAAAATATCATATACAATTTCTCATGATCATGATTGTAGAAGAATTAAAAGAACCGAGGATTGTTATTCCGAGATATAAATTTGATTTTGCTAGTCTTGATGATCTTCAGAATATGACAAATGATACAAGGTTATTATCAGGTATAGTTAATTCGAATATTTGTATTTTAAATGCGTGAGAAATATTTTTGTATATCAAATATGATAAAATTATATGCAGATATCAAGAGATCAAATCAACAAAGACTAAAAAAAGAGACATCAGATTACAGATGGCAGAGTAAGTTCTTTTGTTAATATTTTTACATTATTCTTCCACTTTAAATAATTTACACTGATATTAATTTCAAGGAAGTAGTTGACGTTACGTTATGGGGAAAGTTTTATGAAGAAATAGGTGAAGATTTGCAATCAACGAGTACTAGCCCAATTGTCATAATAGTTACTTCAATGAATGTTAAAGATTTCCAAAGTAATTAAAATATATTACATGGAATTAATATATTTTCGATTACTAATTTATGTTTTTTTTCCATACAGGACGATTATATCTAAATACAACATCGGCATCTAGAATTTATATAAATTTAGATATTGGGGAGGTGCATTCTCTACAGAAAGAGTATGTGTTTAAGAAATAGTTCTTTAAAGTAATTTCATGGATAGAATGATATTTAACATTTTATCTACTCTTTGTTATTTCAGAATGAAAATTCTGGCAGTAATTCAATTACAAAAAAATATTCTGAATCAAGTTCCAATTGAGAAGGAAATGTTTGAGAATAGAGCATCACTGAAACATGTTACCAATCTCCTGTGGCATGATGTTGATGAGGTACAGTATTCACTCAAAACGTTAAATTGATTATTATAACATAGTTTGTGAACAAAAAATATAATTGTATAGGTGATGGAGTATACAATTAAGGCCAAGATAATTGATGTTGATGATAGATATGGTTGGTGTTACAATTCCTGCACCTATTGCAAGAAGAAAATTCCTGATATTAATACCTATTTATATTGTGACAAATGCAACAAGGAATCAAAATCTCCTCAGATGAGGTATAGTATTGTTTAGTTTTTAGTGTTTGTAATTATGTATTGTCAATGTAATAAGGAGTATATTCAGTTTCAGACATTTATTTGTAACAATGTTTAGTCAAGGTAAAAATGAGAGTGTCGGATGGAACTACCGATGCAACTTTTATATTGTTTGATACAGTGATGCAGAGATTGGTTGGGTTACCATGTTCGCAACTGTTGAACAAACAAGGTAATGATCAGAACAATATCCCAAAAGTTTTTAGTGAGCTATCTGGACAGATGCTCGTTTTTAAGATCAAGTTGAGAATTATGGATCTGAAGGAAAGATACGAATCTTATACTATGACGAAACTTTTTTCGATTGATGAGAATCTTGAGGATGAATATAAATTGTGAGAGTTGCAAAAGGTCAGTATAATTTTTATTCTTAAATAGTTAATTTTCATAATTTTGAAATGATATCAATGTTTTGTAAAAAAACAACAGGCAAATAATGGAGAATATGGATCATAGTCCTCGATGTTAGACGTGACTGAATACGAAATATTGACACCAAAAATCAAGGATGTGTCTGGAAAAATGGTGGTAGGAGTAGATGCTGATGATGCTGAAGACAAAATAGAGAATTCTTGTACAGACATGTTAGACACATCGAAAGAGAGGGAATGAGGAAATGAACAGAAAGAAAATGATGATGAGAATGTTAAAAGCAATAGTAGGAGTTACAAAAGCAACCTGAGAAAAAAGTTGAAGTCTTGATAAAGTGATCATGTCACGTTTGATGGATTAAGTGTATAGTGTAATTGTGACTTCACTCGTGTAAATACTTTATCTTGATTGATGGATGCCAACATAAATAAATATAACATTAAACCACAATTAGTATAAAACAGTGAGCAAACTATTTCGCGTAAAAAAAAAAAGAAAAAAAGAGAGAGCATTCCAGGGAAATCAGATATATTGGTTGCAACTTCAATTTCAAGGCTTTGTTTAGATAAAACAAGTCAAACTAATGAGTGACATCAAAATCAAGATATGATTGTTGTAATCCCATATGAGTATTGTACGGGATTAGAACAATCATATTTTGATTTTTATGATGGTTTTTAACCACAAGATTCATAATAATTACATAGGCATTTAAAAATTTGGAATTGAATATTTAGCAATTCAAAATTTTTATTCTTAAATAGTTAAATTGATTGAACTTTTGACTCTACGAACGATCAAGTTGTATGTTTGGAATATGAAATATGATCAAATTACATAACGCATAACAACAATAGAAATACAAAAAAGTGATTAATAATCGGGTATAATTCTAGGTTCGACATATTGTTTACTACAATTAGTATAAAACGTTATGGTTTAGTTTTGATATTTTGAGCCATAGTAGATTGTGTATTACTTCATAGATGTTACTGTGAAAGAATTAAATGCATGCTATCCCCTGAAATTCATGTGATTTTATGTCAATATTTATTCATGGGATGAGATTTGTTTGAATTATAGTTTATTGATAGTAATACATCATAGAGGAAATACAATTTTTTAGGATAGATTATCACAACATTAATAGTTCGATATACTTTTATATATGAAAATCTAATTTCTTTTTTTAAATAATAATGAAACTATGAAATTTCTAATCAATTATAGTTTTAAATTATTAAATTTTTTGTTACTGTTTTAAATGATAAAAGCAAGTATAACATATGTTTGTGGTTGGTCCCGTAGTAGGACCATTATCCATTTAATTTTAGTAAATTTTTTAGTAATGTTTTATCAGGAAAATGTAGATGTGAGTATGTCTGGCAGAATTGCGAAAGTAACTTTTACGTTGTTTGATATAGTAGCTTAGAAATTAATTGGATTATCATGTTCTCAATTATTAAACAAACAAGATTTTTGAATGAATTGTGTGAACAGATGTTTATTTTGAGAACTAGACTGGAGGTTATTGATTTTGAAGAAATATATGAATCCTATGTTGTGAGTAAAGTTTTAGTAGACAATGTCAAACTTGAAAATTATTATAAGTTACAAAAATTACAGAAGATCAGTATAAATTTTAAGTTTAAATAGTTGATCTTGATAATATTAAGGTGATATTAAATATCATGCATAATTCACTGCAAAATATTGACATCGAATGTCAAAAACATGTCTGCAAATATTATATCGATTGTACAAGCAGATGATGCTGAAAATATAATTAGAACATTTTTATACAATCATATTAGAGGTATCAGAAAAGAGAAAAAGAACTAAAAAGCAATCCAAAAGAAACAACATAACATTGCAATATTCATACAAAAAAGCTAGCCAAATGTTTTTTGGGTTCACATAAAAACTATAAAAGCAGTTCAAAACAAACAACATTGAAATTTTCATAAAATTATTCATTTCATACTGAATAGATTAAATACATAAGCAAATTGGGTCTTCAATTGTGAATATTCTTTCTCTTGCTTGATGGGGATCTATCTTTGCGATGAGGTTGTTGCTAATGCGCTGGTTGAGAAAATACATTGTCTGTGTCTTGAACTTCTACTGAATCTGCTGGTAAGATCGTGTTCTTCTGTTTACTCATCAATTCCAAACATAATCCAGTGTATTTCTCTATCTGCAAGCAAACAAAATAAACAAATTTTTTTTGATCTTCTCAAGTGTTCAAATTCGTTTCACCAATTTCATATATTAAATATAGTTTGTGCAAAGACATATTATTTTGCTATAAAAATATTGTGAGTTTATAAAAGCTATAAAACAACGTATCTAATTAATAATGTGTAGAAGTCATACTGCTTCAAGTTTTCTAGATGCATTTTGTAGTTTCAAAGCCAATTGATGATTTTCTTCTGTTAAGGTTTCAACCTGAATTTGAGTGAAAAGAAAATCATTAAGATCATTAACAACACTTAAATAGATATAGCGCTTTAAATCATCTAAAAAAGCAAATGATATTCTACCAGAATCTCTATACCTTCTTTTGGGATTCAAAGTACAGATCCCTGTATTTGGTTTGCTAATTTTTTATTACGTGTATCAAATGGTAAACCTTTGCTTTCAAATTTTCAATTGTATTACTTGGTTCAGGCTCTTTTATCTGTTGAGGTGATTGCAGTTTGATCTCTTGGTCGCTGTAAGTGAAAACCACCGATTCTATCACACGCTGAATGTCGTCATTGTGAGTTTTCGCAACTGTTCCTTGAAGTCTTGTAGAGCGCCTACTAGGACAACTACCAACTTTCTTCCGTTTAGTTTCCGTAACTGTTCCTTGAAGTCTTGTTGTCATTTTGTCATTTGTCTTTTCCATTCTACTAAGATTACATAATAAAGCAATCAAATACGAAACTGAAATATATTAACGAGAAAAACAACCGGTAAAAAAAAAAAAATGCAAAGAAAAGCATCATTATCTCAAACATGTAAATTCTGAAACAAGAAATTTCTCTCTAAAATTGTTGTAACAAGTTATTTTGTGTTTCTTCCCTTTTTGTGACCCTTCAAGTATTGATTTCTTATGAATGGTAAACCTAGGTTTTCATTTTTGATAACGCTTGATTCAAATTTCTGTATAGGTGTTATAATGGCATAGAAATAACTTCAATTGGTAGGATGCCCATCAAATGCAACTGTATACTATAACATTAAACAAAATTTCACGATAGATTACAAAAACAAACATATGAAACTACTACCAAAAACAAAGAACAATATTAAAAAGAGGGATGAGATATACAATAACTGATTTGACAATGTAGAAAATCTCGACACGAAAGCTTCAAACCTTTTGAGAGAAAATAGACACTGACAAAAGAGAAAGCCGAAACAATTACACTAAAAGCGTGTTCGACAGACAATGGGCGTGAACACGGCTTAAAGAAATAGAAAATGCTTTAGAAAAAGAAACACCGGATAAATAAATATAATAATGAAACATAAATGACTGGTAATCCGCCGACTGTAGAAAACCGGTTGGAGTGATGTTTTTTAAATAAAAGGTGCACGTTTTAATAAAATAAGATTTATTTTTTTACGAATACTCCAAACAACATTATTGTTAGATATTGCAAAAATTAGTTGAAATATATTTAATTCAAATAAGTCAATCAGCGAAATATAACTGGAATGAAAAACTAAAATGTCATTACTAATTTAATAAAGTATTTACCTAATTAATATAAAACCATGAAGCATATTAAAATAACAAATTACTTTAATATACGGTTTCATATTAATTGAGTTTGATAATGTTTATAAACATTATATCATTCATTGAGCTATAACATTCTTACCATTGGTCTACTAAACAATTAATAATAACTTATAAAGAAAAGCTTAAATAAGAAGAGAAAACGAACGTATGGAAAACAATCGGACATGTACTATTTTACTTTTTTATTACTATTTCTTTTGTTGATTTTCCAGATGTAATAATTTATTAAATCGATGAAACATTTCAAGTCAGTGAATGTTACCTTGGTTGGGTTTTTGATTTTTTGGGGTTATTCAATCGTCGTATTCATTTAATAGGACATATCTGTTTGTTTTCCATGTGTTTATTTTCTCTTCTTATTTAAGTTATTCTCGAAACTGTATGTATATATAAGTATCAATCTCAACTTCTATTCATATAACTTTTATACGTTTGTACACTCTCTTTATCTATTTTAGCTTTAAGTGGTTCGATAATGGCTGGAGAAAAGGGAGACCTACAACAGAAACCTATTTTGAGCGACATCGACCAGAATGTTACCGATATAAATACTGCGAAAACAAAAATAAGAGAAGGCACGCATTTGTTGGTGCAGGTCATGAATTCTATAGTCATTGTTGTTTTGGATCTGAAAGCAAAGGATATTTTGCTTTCTGCAAATGAGGAACGACTTGGAATGGGAAGACATCAAGAGAGAAGGTAATACAAATGTTATGTAATATAAAACTAAACAAAAGATATTATGAACTCTAAACATTTCAGTGACTTATTTATTTGGAATTCAATTTTATATTATGCTATTATTTCCATATATATACAGTTATGATGCAATTTGTATTTTTAGCATGTTTAAATATTTATTGTTTTTTTTTAAACCTATTGGTGCAGCAATGGGTTACAGACAAAAGGAGTTCAAACAAATACTACCAAATCTTCGCAACAACATTGAAAATCTAAATGGTACAAGAGAAAAATGCAACGATATGATTGATGCTTTATTTGAAATCATGGACAATGTTAAGCTTATCGGTGCTGGTCTTAATACACAGGAGTATTCGATTGATCTCAAAAAAGAAGAATCATAATGTTCTGATCAGATGACTACAAAACCTGAATCTACACCATTTTTCAAACATTGATAAATATATAAGGCAATGTACACATGTATTTTGATATTAAAATATATTAAACAAATCTCTGTTCTCGTATAATTTTTTTTTTTTTTTACTCTTTGAAATTATTTTCCATTGGTTAAACAATAGGATTGCAATATTGTAATACCATTATTTCAATATTTGCTGATACAGTTAATATTCTTAAGAGTGTACCAGTGATTAACCAAGTATAGGTTGTAAAACAATTACAATAGCTCCACACACAGTTTAGTAATAATATATCAGGGAATATTTTTATAGATACAAACATAAACCACTATGAAACGTAACCCAGTAAACACCATCATTCAACACAATCCTTGATGACATCAAAAGCTCACCAAATGGATTCACATCAATACGCTTTTCAATATTCTTCTTAAAGTCAATCCTGCATTGCCGCAACATCTTCACTGAATCACTTGCAAACCACAAGTAGGTAAATTTCCATTGTCGTCTGAAAATATTAGCCCCAGTCAAATGAATTTCAACATAACTTTCAACGCCTGGTACTTATAATCGCTTATATTTATATTCTTGAAACTCCCAAACAAACACAAAACAACACTAGCAAACTCGGTACCCATGGCTACGTAATCCTACTTATCAACAATTTCACGAATTTAAGCAAATTCCTTTTTGAGATTATCATTCGACACCTCTCAAATGCAAATCGAATCGCCCTTTGGGAAAATTGATATTTCCAAAACAAAAAATCCAAATCTGAACAAAAAAATTTGATGGAAGTACTATAAGAATTAGATCCGTAGACAAACTATAAGTAACAACAAACTTCAAGGAACGTCCGCGTTTCAATCCTCTTTTACCAGATTTGTCTCTTCCTCTTCTAGAACAAAATTCTCTAAGAAACTGAAATCTTCATCAAGAAATCTGGACTTAAATGCATCACAACATACTTCTCGAGTGTTCAAGAACATGCGTGAGACAATATCAGAAGCTCTATCTCTTTCCTTTTCAACTACAACAAGGCTAGATTTCAGCTTGCTATTGCAATGCAACAATTCTTTCTCCTTTCTTTCAAGAACATCATTTTCTAACTTTGCATTTGAACATGATTGTTCAATCACTGATAATTTCTTCCTATGAAACTCCAATTCATTCATAGCTTCTGCCATTTGCTTCTCTAAATCCATTATTTCCTTCGTGATTTTGTCCCTCTAAACAACAAATCTTTTTTTGTTTCTTTCCAAATCTTCAATGATCTTATCGGAGGCCAGCCATCGCCTTTTGATTTCCAAATAAGCCATAACTCTCTGCGCCACAAACATGCCAACAACAATAACAATAATATAATTTTTTTAATAAATTAAAAGTAAATCAAATTCATCAATTTTAAATCACAGAATTCACCTTTTCTGATGTAAGTTCTTCAAGATCTTTTTTAGACATTGTTTTTAGCCTATTGGGAGGGGCTGTAACTTGAACTTCCTCATCACACACCTTTTTATGCTTGATTCGTCTGATCAGTGGCAACTCTTCTATATCTTCATATTTATCTTCATTTTTGAATGTAGATGGTCCCACAGAAATACTGCCCATCAATTTGGGTGTAGAATTTGATGTTGAAGCTGTTAAATTTGGGGATTCAATGTCGATATCCACTACAACCAATGAAAAAAAAAAAAAGTTACATGAGAATCAGTTAATAAACAAATGAAAAGTGATCATATAAAAAATTGTAATACCTCTTTTGAATTGGAGAATGGAGTATTTCTCCACATATAAAAAACATCGAATGTTGGTTGATTTTGAATAAACTTCTCCAATGTTTGGATGCCAGGTTCCTTCACATCTATTTTATCGAGATTCTTGTGGGGTATTGTAGCTTTTGTCCATTGTGTGGGTAGTCCACCTCAACCTTTTTTGCAACCCAACAGAAAATATCTATCACTCCATCCTTGCACTTTATTTGATAATCCAGTTAACAGTACTCAGCCTTTTCTACCCTTGATAAAATAAAATGGACTATTCGGCCTCTTTTTCAATGCATAGAAGTAGTTAAAAATATAAAACATGGGTAGAATATCGTGCATTAAACACAGACTTTCAAAACTCAAAATTAATCTCTAGGCATTGGGGTGGAGCTGAGTGGGTGCAACATTATAACAAATCATGACTTCTTCCACAAACAAAGAGAAAGGAGGCACATGACCACATTGGAGAAAAATTTCAAAAAAGGTGAAAAACCCAGGAAGGGTCTCTGAATTTATAAAAGATTTAAAACCATTGCATGGTAATAGATCAAAATCGTCAGCGATATTGTAATGTTTTCAAAATTGCAAAAGATTGGTACAAGTAATTGTGCTAGGAATTTCTATGTGCGACATTGTCAGACAGAAAAATGAGATACAAATAAAACACAGTAGGAAAGACTGAAATTACCCACAAATTGTTGGTTGATGCAAGTAAAAACAAAGTTGAACAATAATATGAGTTGATAAAAACAATCAATTTTGAAGTGCAACTGTGATTACAAAGTCAATGATAAAATGTCCTTAATCCCTAATTTGCTTTTAAAGACGATGAACATGTTAAACGATGACGTTTTAACCAAGCGGAAGATGTCCAACTATAAATATAATTACACCTGATAAAAATATAATTAATTATGAACTTCATGGTTTCATTATTGTTTAAAAAAAAAATAAAGATATATCGAACTATTAATTTCCTAATGGTTTATTTTGTAAAATTTAATTTGCTTATTAATGTATTGCTCTTAATAAACTACAAGTGAGATTAATATGATCCTATAAATAAATGATGAGGTATAATACAAGGCATTTATAAATACATATATAAATATTTATGTGAATTTCAACTGACTCATACATTGTAAATGTTATAGAATATTGTGTTTGATGTTATTGAAATTAATAACATTGTTATATATATATATATATATATATATATATATATATATATATATATATATATATATATATATATATATATATATATATATATATATATATATATATATATATATATATATATATATATATATATATATATATAAAGAGAGAGAGAGAGAGAGAGAGAGAGAGAGAGATTGATTCATCTGAACGTTAGACTGGTATTATTTTATATATGGTATGTTTAATCTACTTTAAGGTTTACATTTTCTTTTTTCTTTATATCGTACTACTTTTGTTTCTTAAATATTTTATGCATAATAATATTTACAACTTTCTTACCATTGTATTCCTCTTACATCTTTATTTTATTATTCGTTAATGTAGATATATACAGTTGGATGAAACGATTGCTCCTTATAGTTACAGTGTGATTCCTATTAAAGGTAATGAATATATTCTTTCCGTGAACTATTTTGTTACAATTGTTAAATTGAATATTGATTGTGTTATCAGATTCAAATAACTCAAGTTTTTTATACAAGTGAATTTGACTATCCTAATTTGTGAAAATATTTATATAAATTCTTGGAAAACCAATAAAGAACAAACTCAAAACTTCATGGTTAATGATAATTTTTCATTAGAATTGTAATCAATTAAGATTTCCATGAGATCAAAATTTAATTGATGAATAATTTATTTATATATAATTGGCCAGTAGAATTGTAACGAGTTAAGAAGAATACCATAATATAAGTATAATTGTAATAAATGCAGGTATGTTTTTCGTTTTAATGTCAAAGTCGATCATATTCTCAGTTGTCAAACCAACACATGGATGATATACTTTTGATAGACCATTGCCGAACCAACAACTTATTCATATTTATAATAATTAATGTTTCCTTTGTTTGGAAATCTCTATGTTGCCGAACTATTTTAATGTGTGGCTGTAACAGATGAAGCTCTATTTTGGTTCAAATCTTGCTGCAAGATCATAATATTCTATGCTATAAAGTTTAAATAAAATATTTGTCCATCCATAAATTTACATAAAAAACTGTAGTAAATCATTTGTTATCAATTTTTGCATACAATTATAAAAATCTGGACTCGGCAGAGGTGAAAAAAAGAATGCAATTAACACAATATATTTTTTGTTTTGGTCAGGTGCAAGATTATAAAATGGTTCTTACAGATGAAGATGCAGTAGCTACACAGTCATACATTCAGGAATTATATTTGCAAGTGATTGAAAACTATAGATTGGCATATGATTCTGGACAAATAAGTATTGTTGATTTCAGAACAAAAGTATGCAAGGAGAATAGAAAATTGAGAATGTTTATATGGAACAAAAAAAGGCCTAGATTTCCAAAGCGAGTCAGAAAGTCAATCTCCAAAAAGAAAAAAAAGGTTTATTTAATATTAGAACTTCATATAATTATTATGTAAAGAGTAAACAAGTTCAGTCTATATCTTTGTTCTTTTAGTTATTCATGAACTATAAATCGGTGTTTTGATGTATGAATTTCACAGCAAAATGATCCATAATAAAGTATCCAACAAAAGTAACTACCTTATTTATTTTGGTATAGTCATACATATATTTTGTATCTTACATGGTTGAGTAAATCAGTTTCTGTTCTCTTTAATGATATAATATGTTGTGTAACATAGTCTCAATCATAAAACTTGTGTATTGAAGACAAAGAAAGATCCAATAATTTCTTTAAATGCTTCTATAAATATAAATGAGATATTTAATTGTTGTTTTTGCCTTTTGGTTAAGCTTTTCAATTATATAATTTGTTGCATGGTATAGTATTAATTTTGTTATTATTATTTTTAAATTCAGATGAGAGATCTAAAGAACATAAACAATGTGTATCAAACACAGAGAAGTGTTCTACAAGTTCTTCAAACGCTTCTATAAATGTAAATGAGATACGTGAGGAAAATAGAATAGAGAGAATGTCTGTATTAAAACAGAAGAGAGGTAAAAAATATTATATTAGTGGTTACCTATATTTTTTAGATTATGATAACTTAAATTGACTAACTAAATCTATGTTTTTCAAGTGCTTCTCCATGTGCAAAGCCTGACTCTAATATTTCAATTACTAATGCAGAACAATACAATCGTGAGCCCTGAATCTAACAACATATGTTTAAACATTCATTTTGTTATATCTTAAAAACATAAATGTTATTTCATTATTTTGGAAAAATAAAGGTGCAGAACTTTGCCAAACAATTTTGACATTGCAAATGTTGTTGAAAATTGTGATGATCATTTTTTATTATTTTCATTCTCAGGTCAGACATTGAAAAAACAAAAGAAATCTTTATTGAAGACAAATAGAGGTTCAAAATCTCGTTCGACAAAAAGAGGTAACAAGTGTCACATTTTTAGTTATACATTTTAAATGTTAACTCAAGTATTAATCTTAGTAAAAAAAAAAAAAAATGTCATTATGAGTTTCTAAATTAACAGAACACATCAATTACTTTCTAAAAATAACATGTTATTTCTTTACACAGTGGAAAAAGAGTCCTGGAACTTTGGTGAACCATCCTACAAGTGCATTCATTGTGGATCAGTCATGTGGTATGAAGAGTGAACTGTTAAGAACCAAGAGCCAACCATCCCTTTATTTTCATTATGTTGTATGGATGGCAAAGTTCAGTTGCTGTTATTGAAAGCCAGAACCATTAAAAGGTTTATTGGATGTGTCAAGTGGTAACAAAGGGATTAGTTTCAGGAGTAAAATAAGAATATACAATTCATTGTTCTCATTTACATCAATGGGAGGGCATGTGGACAATGAGATTAACCAAGGGGGTGGTCCATACGTTTTCAAACTCTGTGGACAGAATTACCACCGAATAGGATCATTACTTCCACCTGAAGGAAGGAAACCTTAGTTTGCGCAGCTTTATATTTATGACACAGAGTATGAAACCAGTCATAGATTAAATTCTGGACGAGGTAATACAGTTAATGCTACTATTGACAGGGAATTAGTACAGAAATTGCAATTGATGTTTGATGCGAACAATGAATTGCATCCAAGCTTTATGGCATTAAGTTATCCAATATTATTTTCGTATGGAGAAGATGAATACAGAATTGACATTAACCATAAAGACTTTCCTAACAAAAAGTCTTCAAAGAGAAACATGCTAAGCATGAGAGAATATTATGCATTTCGATAACAGTATATATTATGTGAAGGGCATACTCTGTTGAAATCAGGTAGATTATTGCAACAATATATTGTAAATGCATATATGGCTGTTGAAGAGGAAAGATTTTGTTGGATTAGAAACAATCAGAAAAAATTGAGGAGTGATTTGCATAGTGGGTTGATGGTGTAATGTCTCACTAGGCAAGTATTCGCTAAGTATCCTATAGAGAGAATCCAGAGAATTGTTTGCTTAAAAAAAAGTGTTCGTCTAAAATTTTTATCCTTAATCCAGTTATAACATACTATTACACAATGACTATTTCTCACATATATAAATCCACATTAAATTTTTCAATGAGACAGTGTGTGCAATCCTCTCGCCAGCTTGACGTCTCTCTACCACTACAATCTAATTCCTGCAAAAAATAAGGAAAGCAACGAGGTGAGCTATAAATGCTCAGAAAGTAAACCAAATCTAACTATGCTCTTACTTCGCTGTCCCTGTTTTTGCTGTATTGCTTCTAAATTTCTGCTTGCTTTCTATTTTTATTCTTAGGCGTACTACTTAGCAATCTTCCATTTTTCTCAAATCTTTCTAAATCCTTCTAGGGCTGTGCTATTCTTTATCATTTTATTTCCCTTCTCTGCTAGATTATAACTTTCTGTTTCTTTCTTTACTCAACAAATCGCTAAGTTTCCTTGCTATTTGACATGTTTCTAATTTATGTTCTTTTCTAGCATGTATCTAATTACTGTTCTTTTCTTGTATATCTCTAATTTCTTTTCTATTCTCATAGGTTTCTATTTTCTTTCCTTCTCTGTTTTCGTGGGCTTCTATTTTCTTTTCTTCTCTATTCTCATGGGTTTATATTTTCTTCTCTTTTCTATTCTCATGGGCTTCTATTTTCTTATCTTGGCTAGTCAGACACGCAATAATAAAATAAATTGTTTAATGTATGCATAAATTCATGAGATGCAATGCACATAAAATGTCTGATGCATATGCAAATGATCATGTTTGTATTCTTTCTGAAAATTCTTTTCTAATTCTTTCTGTTTTCTATTTCTTATTCTATTTTTCTTTCTTTCTAAAATTCTTTCTGTATTTTGTTCTGGTTTGCCGATCGGACTAGGCTGAGGCATGGATTTGGAACCCTAGCCGTGTGAGCGTATTCTGCAATTCTTTTTGGGTACAGTCCTCATCCACATGCACTTCTGGTGGACTGTACAATTTTGTTTTCTATTCTAAAGTTGCTCACTAATGGCGGCGTGCATGTGGGAAACTTCTACATCTCTGTCGCCACTAACTAACGCAACGAATGCTCATAGGTTCCCCATTGCAATAGCCCTCTAAAAACATGCTCTGTAAATCTGCAAAATAACTAGCTAGACATTTTCCAATAATTTTAAGATTTCTGAAATACATGCTATGCTATGTCATGTATTTATATGCTGTCTATGCATGATCCCAAAATATGTGTCTGACTCTGGCATGTATTCTATTAATTCTAAGACTTTTATTTCTATAACTTTCTGGAAAGCCCAAAGTTCTATTCTATTAACACGTTTAACTTAAACATTTTCTATTTTATTCTTTATTTATGAATTCTATGCATCGTGTGTACGTACTCAATTCTATAATTTCTACATAATTCTTTAATTCTATCATGCTATGTAAAATGTAAACGTACACAAGTACATTATCTCTCACAAATTCTACTCTTCTATAATTCTATTAGTGAGTTATTAAAACGGCACAATTCAACTAGGGAATGAATTTTACATTTTGGGCAATCTAATTTCTTCTATAAAAAGCTATGCCACAACATAGGTATTAAGTCTGCTAACTTGCCCAATTATGCTACTAGATTTTCTCAAACTTATATGTCACATAACCATGTCATTAAACAACTCTCTAATATTTTTCTAATGTAACAAACAAGCCTTGTACAACTTTCTAAATACAAATCTTAATGCCATAAATTTGCATTCTCTTACATGACCATCAACTTCAATTGTCATACATGCCCTTCTTTCTTCTTTACTTTTGGCTACATTCTATACATTAATCTATATTGCTATATTAATCATTGTAAATTCAATCTAACATATGGCACAACATATATATACTTTGGCTAAATTCTAATTAACATTCTTAACTAAACTTTTGGCCAATACAAAATATTCTCAAGATCTTCTAGCAAATTCTATGGCTTGTAATATATAATAAGGCATGAAAATTATACTCATACCAATCAATTTCTAAAATGATCATGTATTTAATACATAAACTAAACTTCTATTTCTTTGATATTTATACTTGGGAACGCTTTTCTATTCTTTATACAATAAAACCACTTATTATATACTGTTTATAACTAATCTCAAAACAAGAAACAACAATATCCTCATTTGGCCAAGCCATTCCTTGAATGATCTTTCTAATTTCAAGCATACAAGCTTGACAATTTATTGTGGCATATTGTAATATTTTAGTATAATCACCAATCCTTCACTATCATCAATGCTACACTATTGCAACAATTTAATATGCAATTCTTGCCATCATTTTGTAACGCCCAGCATGGAAGTGCATGATTTAATTTATGTTTTTATAGCCCTTAGTTAATTTTTGTTAAAGTGATTTTAAGAGAATATGAAGAAAATGCCTTAAACTTGCATTAAGGGTAAAATGGTCTTTTCACTCAAAATTAGTTGAAAAAGTGGGAGTGAAAAGAGATAGAATTTCATAGAGAATGCATTAAAAATGAGGGCATTATGGTAATTGACTAAGGGACATAGATGTAATTTTCAAGAAAGAGTAAGGGCAAAATGGGAGAGTGTGTTTATAAACTAAAGTGTTATGGGTTTGAAACCCTTATTTTCTTCATTCCACCGCCACACTCCTCCCCCATTTTCTCTCAAATTTTCATTCAATCCTCCAAGGATTTTGAGGGCTTTTGAGTGGTTTTTCTTAGGATTTTGATTTTAGGCTTCAAAAGGTAAGAATTCATGCTCTTTATCTATGATTTATTTGTGTAAAAGTTGAGTGCTTATGAAGTTTATGCTTAGGGTTAAGAGAAGATTTGAATCCAACAAGAGTAGAGAGCTTAGGAGAGACTACTCAAGCATAAGGTAAGTAAATTCTACTCAAAATCCAACTCAAGTTAAAGTTTAAGAACATCAAGTGAGTAGAGATTTCTTTTAAATATGCATATGTTATGATTATTGAGAAATTGAGATGAGATGGATGATTATTTATGCTTGTTGTTGGATATAATTGAATATGAGGAGTATATGTGATGGTTTAATGATGGGTTGAAATTGGAAGAATTGGAGAAACTTTTGGGAGTGTTTTTGCTATGTAGGTATGATGATGTTACAAGAGAGTTTTTCTCTCAATTTGGATGGTTTAAGAAACAAATAAAATGATAATTACATTAGGGTTTGTTTATGCAGAAGTATTTTTTGATGAAATACCTAAGAGAAGTATGAGTTGAGTAGAAACCTTAATTTTATGCAACATTGCATATGTGTATTTCATAAGTGCATTTAAGTAAGAAATTTTAAGCATGAGCCATTCATATGCATATAATTGTGTATGTGTAGAAACTTAAGAAGGAATAAAGACTAAACACTAAAGAATAAAGAATAAAGAAAGAATAAAACATTCTAAGAATAAAGAGAAAGAAAGAATAAGCATTAAAGAATTAAAGAAAGAAAAAGTGTTAAAGAAGAGAAAAGAATAGGTTGGTGTGATGGGGAACCGTGAGTGTTAAGAAGAAATTCTCACATACACGTCACCTTAATTGAGTGGCATAAGAAGAAGAAGAGTTGTACGACCCGTAAGAGTGTATGTGGATGAGGGTTGTAGCAAGAAGAATTCCTACATGCACGTCACCTTAATTGAGAGGCCTAAGAAGAAAGAAGAATGTGTACGGTCTGCAAGAGTTCATGTAGATGAGGACTATACTCACTCACACGGCCAAGGTTCCGAATCCATACATCAACTGAGTCTGATCGGCAAAGAATAAGAAAAGAAGGAATAAGAAAAGAAAAGAATAAAAAAAGAAAGAATGAGAAAGCTTGAACAAGCAAAGAAAAGAAAAGAAAAGAGAATCTTGGGCAAGCAAGACAAGAAGAGAAAAGAAAAGCATAGAAAGAAAAAGAAAAGAATAAAGAAGAAAAGAATAGAAAAGAAAAGAGAAGAAATAGAAAGAAGAAATATAATGCATTTTTATGCATTATTGCATATGCATTTCATTTATGCATATTCTCATGAATTTTATTATGGTTAGAAAGAATGGAAGAGTAGCAAGAAGAGAAAGAATAGAAAGAGTAAGAAAGAAAGAAAGAAATAGAGAGAATTAGAAAGAAAGAAAAGAAGCGTTGAGAATTAGAAGCAGAAAGAAGAAGAGAATTAAGTAAGGAAAGAATCAAAGAAGAAGAAAAGTTAAGGGATTTACTTACTGAGCATTTTTATGCTCACCCCTTTGTTTTTCCATGTTTTTGCAGGAAATGGGTGAGCAGCGGTCGGAAGGACGTCGACAAGCGGAGAGAATTGGCATTACTGTCCACCGTTGCTAAGTTTTTGTACTTGTTATTTTGATATATGTAAAGAATTATATTTTGCATGTAAAGAAAAATTTGGGCCCAACTATTTTCATATGCTAGTTATGTATATTTTTATAGTATATGTTATAAAATATACTATTAGAAAGAAGTCATTACATTTTTGGTATCAGAGCAAAGATTTTTGGATTTGACAGTGTGCCATTCTCACCACCGCGACATTCTGTAGCCGACTGTTGTAAGTTAAATTCTTTCCTTACTTAAAGTGTGGCATGAATTAATTAAATGTGGTTGTTTTGTAGATGAGAGGTAAAGGTAGAACACGAGCAAGTAGTAAGAAAACAGAGAGTACAGGGGAACCTTCCAACCCACCAGAACCTACTCCCCCTACCCCTGATGAAGCCAAAATTTGAGGGATTGTACAGCAAGTCTTAGGAGAAATACTAGGAAGAGTCGAACCAGAAAGAATTGAAAACCCCGTTCAGGTACCGCCTACTAAAGAAGAAAGAGAAAGGTCGGTACCTCAGACAGTACAGAATCGGATTGAGCCGATTTATAGGCGTCCAAGTCAACATCAGCCATCAGAATTCAAAGGTACAACAGACCTTTTAGTGGTAGCAGAATGGCTTAGGTCCGTTGAGTGTACGACAACACTATTTCCTATGACGGACAAAGAAAGGATCCGGTATGCCAGTTTCTTGTTTCGAGGTGATGCCCGAATTTAGTGAGAATTGATGGAAGACACTCATGATGTTTCTGTGATGACCTGGGGTGAGTTCAGAAGAGAATTTGAACCTGAGTATAGAACGGAAGACCGAGTTCATGAGAAGGTCCAAGAATTTATCAGTCTACAGCAGGGGTCTAGTACAGTGAAAGAGTATTCAGTGAGATTTAATTCCCTTGCCAAGTTTGCACTCGGAATAGTCAGTACTCTAGAATTGAGAAGAGATAAGTTTGTCCATGGGTTGAAGCTGGAGATAGCTCGTGATATAATGACGGGTGCCGATCCCCCTCAAACCGATAGTGAGGCATTAAGGTGAGCATTGAGGGCGAAAATATTTGAGAACAAAATCACCCCAGCAGATCCCTCGATAGGAGGATCAAGTGAACCATCTTCCGCCCCGCAGAGAGAAAGATTTGAACGTGCAAGAAATAGGGAAGTGAAGAATAAGAAGAAGTTTCAGCCAAAGAAGAACAAGAAAGATTGGCAGAATAAATGACCGAGAACAGCGGAGTTTCTCCCATGTCCTAAATGTGGGAAGACTCATCCAGGGGAGTGTCTGAGAGAGTTGGTCTGTAATGTATGTTATCGATGCCGACAGCCAAGGCATCTGATGAAATATTATAAAGCTTCCCTTCCCTCTGCAGCACAAACTTCCAGAGGCACTGATGCCAGGGTATTTACAGTAGCATAAGGTGAAGCAGAGGCTAGTCCATCAGTTGTTACAGGTCAGTTATTATTTCATGCAATTCCTCTTTATGCTTTAATTGATTATGGAGCCATTCATTCATTTATATCTTATGGGATGATAGAAAGATTAGGTTTGAAACCTACTAGAGTGAGCCAACCTATTAAGATAGAGTTACCTGATGGGGTTAGTGTTGTGACCCATGAGATGCTATCAAGAGAGTCCGTGGTGATCCATGGTCGGGAGTTAGCAGTTGATTTAATAGTGTTTGATATGCCCGACTTTGATGTGATTTTGGGTATGGATTTCCTAGGGAGGTATGGAGTAGAAATTGAATGTCGGAAGAAGAAAGCGAGATTTAATCTTGATAGTGGAGATAAGTTTAGTTTCGGAGAGGGCCATCAACTAAGTATGTTGATTAGTAGCATAAAGGCTAGAAAGATGCTAAGAAAAGGGTGTTCTGGATATATAACCCATGTGGTGCAAAGTAGAGATGTCCTAGAACCAGAATTGCAGAGTGTGCCAGTAGTCTAGGAATTTCCAGATGTATTTCCGGAAGACTTACTGGGTTTGCCTCCGGAAAGAGAAGTTGAGTTTAGTATTGAACTAGCACCAAGGACAGCGCCGATTTCTAAAGCCCCTTACCGAATGGCCCCAGCTAAACTTTAGGAATTGAAGAAGCAACTCCAAGAGCTCTTAGATAAAGGTTTTATCCGACCAAGTCATTCTCCCTTGGGAGCTCCAATCTTGTTCGTAAAGAAGAAAGATGGGTCATTAAGGATGTGTGTTGATTATAGAGAATTGAATAAAGTAACATTGAAGAATAAATACCCGTTACCTCGGATAGATGACCTTTTTGATCAGCTAAAGTGTGCAGCAGTATTTTCCAAGATTGATTTGAGGTCGGGTTATCATCAGGTAAAGTTGGCAGAACAAGATGTAGCTAAGACCGCCTTCCGGACAAGATATGGGCATGATGAGTTTGTGGTGATGCCTTTTGGGTTGACTAATGCCCCAGCAGTTTTTATGGACTTAATGAACAGGGTGTTCCATGATTGTCTGGATCGGTTTATAGTGGTATTTATTGATGACATCCTGGTTTATTCGAAGTCAAGAGAAGAGCATGAGGAACATTTAAAATTTGTGCTGCAGCGATTGAGAGAAAAGAAACTGTATGCCAAGTTTTCTTAATGTGAGTTCTGGCTTGATCAGGTGATATTTCTGGGCCATACTGTTTCTAGTGAGGAAATTTCAGTGGATCCTAGTAAAGTAAAGGCAGTCTTATAATGGCAAAGGCCGAAGACAGTAAAAGAAGTGAGGAGTTTCTTAGGACTAGCAGGTTACTACCGCCAGTTTGTGGCAGGGTTTGCCCAGCTAGCTAAACCATTGACAGCTCTTACCAAAGACAGTTCCTTTTATCTGGTCAGTTGCCTGTGAGGAAAGTTTTCAAGAGTTGAAGAAAAGATTAACGACAGCTCCAGTGTTAGTGTTACCACAGGAGGGTGTAGATTATGACATTTATACAGATGCCTCTTTGCAGGGACTTGGTGCCGTATTGATGCAATTAGGTAGGGTTATAGCTTATGCTTCCCGTCAATTGAAAGAGTACGAGACAAGATACCCTACACATGATTTAGAATTGGCAGCAATAGTCTTTGCCTTGAAGATTTGGAGGCATTACCTTTATGATACCAAGAGTAATATCTACACCGACCATAAGAGTTTAAAGTACTTCTTTACTTAGAAGGAGTTGAATATGAGACAGAGAAGATGGTTAGAGCTGGTTAAAGATTATGAGTGTGAGATTAAGTATCAGCTGGGGAAAGCTAATGTAGTAGCCGATGCTTTGACCAGGAAAGCTTATTTGTCCCGACTCACAAGACAGAAAGAGTTAATAGAAGAGTTGTGTAAAGAGCAGATTGAGGTCATACCAGGAAGGATTGCCAGGTTAGAGGTTCAGTCTACCTTACTAAAAGAAATTAAAGAAAAGCAAGTAACCGATGAGTGGTGTCAGAAAATAGTTCAGCAGGTGCATGAGGGCAAGACATCAGAGTTTCAGTTGTTGGATGATGTCCTCCATTTTAGGAGTCGGTTGTGTATTCCTCGGGATGATGAGTTGAGAAAGAGAATCCTTACAGAGGCTCATGACAAACCGTACACTGCTTATCCTGGAACAACTAAGATGTATCAAGATTTAAAGAAAGGCTATTGGTGGCCAGGTATGAAGAAATATATTGCAGAGTTTGTAGCTAAATGCCTGACTTGTCAGCAAGTGAAAGTAGAACACCAAAGGCCATCAGAGTTGCTTCAGCCACTTAGTATTCCTGAATGGAAATGGGAGAGTATTTCGATGGATTTTATTACAGGTCTCCCTAGAGTGCAGAAAGGATATAATGCTATATGGGTGATAGTAGACAGATTAACTAAATCAGCCCATTTTCTTCCAGTAAAGGAAAGTACCACTTCGGATCAATTGGCTCAGATGTATATTAAAGAGATAGTGAGACTTCATGGTGTACCCAAAACAATAGTATCAGACAGAGATTCCAGATTTGTCTCAACTTCTGGATGAGTTTGCAGAGAAACTTGGGTACCCGATTGGCCTTTAGTACTGCCTATCATCCTCAAACAGATGGCCAGACAGAAAGAACAAATCAAGTGCTTGAGGACATGTTGAGAGCATGCTGTATGGATTATAAAGTATCCTGGCATGAGATGTTAACCTTGGTGGAGTTTGCTTATAATAATAGCTACCAGTCTACGATTAAGATGGCTTCTTATGAGACTTTGTATGGTAGACAGTGTAGATCTCCACTGCATTGGGATGAGATGGGCGAGAGAGATGAGTTAAATATAGCTCTTGGGCCAGAAATGACTCAAAAAATGATAGAAGATGTAAAGTTGATCAGAAGCAGAATGAAACAAGCCCAAGACAGCGAGAAAAGTTATGCGATCGAAAAGAAAAGAAGTTGAGTTTGAAGTGGGCGACAAAGTTTTTCTAAAAGTTTCCCCCTACAAACGGGTGATGCGGTTCGGTAATAAAGGAAAGTTAGCACCAAGATTCATTGGTCCATTTGAGGTGTTACAGCGAGTAGGAAAAGTGGCCTACAGATTAGCACTACCACCCAATATGGATAAAGTTCACAATGTATTTCATGTCTCGATGCTTCGGAAGTATGTAAGTGATCCCTCCCATATTCTAAGCATAGAGGACATAGACTTGGAAGAGAATATTGTGTATGAGGAGCATCCAGAGTAGATTTTGGACAGAAAAATTAAAGAGCTCTGGAACAAGAGTATCCCTTTAGTGAAAGTCCTCTGGAGAAATCACAAAGTTGAAGAAGCTACATGGGAGACAGAGCAAGACATGCAGAACCGTTACCCGGAGTTGTTCGCTTGAATTTCGAGGACGAAATTCTTTTAAGGGGGGGAGAATTGTAACGCCCAGCATGGAGGTACATGATTTAATTTATATTTTTGTAGCCCTTAGTTAATTTTTGTTAAAGTGATTTAAAGAGAATATGAAGAAAATGCCTTAAGCTTGCATTAAGGGTAAAATGATCTTTTCACTCAAAATTAGTTGAAAAAGTGGGGAGTGAAAAGAGATAGAATTTCATAGAGAATGCATTAAAAATGAGGGCATTATGATAATTGACTAAGGGACATAGATGGACTTTCTAAGAAAGAGTAAGGGCAAAATGGAAAAGTGTGTTTATAAACTAAAGTGTTAAGGGTTTGAAACCTTTATTTTCTTCATTCAACCGCCACACTCCTCCCCCATTTTCTCTCAAATTTTCATTCAATCCTCCAAGGATTTTGAGGGCTTTTGAGTAGTTTTTCATAGGGTTTTGATTTTAGGCTTCAAAAGGTAAGAATTCATGCTCTTTATCTATGATTTATTTGTGTAAAAGTTGAGTTCTTATGAAGTTTATGCTTAGGGTTAAGAGAAGATTTGAATCCAACAAGTGTAGAGAGCTTAGGAGAGACTACTCAAGCATAAGGTAAGTAAATTCCACTCAAAATCCAACTCAAGTTAAAGTTTAAGAAAATCAAGTGAGTAGAGATTTCTTTTAAATATGCATATGTTATGATTATTGAGAAATTGAGATGAGATGGATGATTATTTATGCTTGTTGTTGGATATATTTGAATATGAGGAGTATATGTGATGGTTTAATGATGGGTTGAAATTGGAAGAATTGGAGAAACTTTGGGGAGTGTTTTTGCCGTGTAGGTATGGTGATGTTACAAGAGAGTTTTTCTCTCAATTTGGATGGTTTAAGAAACAAATAGAATGATAATTACATTAGGGTTTGTTTATGCACAGGTATTGTTTGATGAAATGCCTAAGAGAAGTATGAGTTGAGTAAAAACCTTAATTTTATGCAACATTGCATATGTGCATTTCATAAGTGCATTTAAGTAAGAAATTTTAAGCATGAGCCATCCATATGCATATAATTGTGTATGTGTAGAAACTTAAGAAAGAATAAATAATAAATAATAAAGAATCAAGAAAGAATAAAACATTCTAAGAATAAAGAGAAAGAAAGAATAAGCATTAAAGAATTAAAGAAAGAAAAAGTGTTAAAGAAGAGGAAAGAATAGGTTGGTGTGATGGGGAACCGTGAGTGTTAAGAAGAAATTCTCACATACACGTCACCTTAATTGAGTGGCATAAGAAGAAGAAGAATTGTACGATCCGTAAGAGTGTATGTGGATGAGGGTTGTACCAAAAAGAATTCCTACATGCATATCACCTTAATTGAGAGGCCTAAGAAGAAAGAAGAATTTGTACGGTTTGCAAGAGTGCATATAGATGAGGACTGTACTCACTCACACGGCCAAGGTTCCGAAGCCATACATCAACCGAGTCCGATCGGCAAAGAATAAGAAAAGAAAGAATAAAAAAGAATGGGAAAGCTTGAGCAAGCAAAGAAAAGAAACAAGAAAGAAAAGAGAAGCTTGGGCAAGCAAGACAAGAAGAGAAAAGAAAAGCATAGAAAGAAAAAGAAAAGAATAAAGAAGAAAAGAATAGAAAAGAACGAGAAAGAAGAAATATAATGCATTTTTATGCATTATTGCATATGCATTTCATTTATGCATATTCCCATGAATTTTATTATGGTTAGGAAGAATAGAAGAGTAGCAAGAAGAGAAAGAATAGAAGGAGTAAGAAAGAAAGAACAGAAAGAAAGAAAGAAAGAAACAGAGAGAATTAGAAAGAAAGAAAAGAACAGAGAGAATTAGAAACAGAGAAAGAAAGAAGAAGAGAATTAAGTAAGGAAAGAATCAAAGAAGAAAAAAAGTTAAGGGATTTACTTACTGAGCATTTTTATGCTCACCCCCTTGTTTTTCCATGTTTTTGCTGGAAATAGGTGAGCAGCGATCGGAAGGACGTCGACAAGCAGAGAGAATTGGCATTACTGTCCACCGTTGCTAAGTTTTTGTACTTGTTATTTTGATATGTGTAAAGAATTATATTTTGTATGTAAAAAAAAATTTGGGCCCAACTATTTTCATATGCTAGTTATGTATGTTTTCATAGTATATGTTATAAAATATACTATTAGAAAGAAGTCATTACACATTTTTCTAAAGTCATAAGTTTCAAAACTCATAATTCAATGACTAAATAGAATATGCCATTCAAACTAATGCTAAAAGTTCAAGCAACTTGAACCATGCACTAAAGACCATTCATTTCATTCAACTAACATAACCAATTGTTATTCTAAATTTTCGCATAACAAAATGCACTCTTGAATACTAAAACTTACACTTGGTTAAGCCTAACATAACCTTTCAACTCCAATTCTTTCCTTTCTCAAACAAATTGTTCAACAAGATTTAACAAACTCATGCATGCATTTCTCTTTGAATTTTCATCAAACAATTCACATGCACAGGCAAATACTTGGTTGGCCACACTTCCACATCTATCCAAATCCACCAAAATTGGAGCAAAAACTCACCAAACTTAACTTCAATTCTGGCTGGATTCAATACTTCCAAATTCCAACATCAACTCTTCAAAATTTCATCCAAAGTTCAACCAAAACATCACATCTACATAACTTCTCATCTTGGCTGAACTTCTACACATTATTCTCCATCAAACAAGCATGTAAAGAGCCAATACTTCTTATCATACATCATACACAAACACTCAAGAATCAACTTACACATATACTACTCAAATTAAAGCTTAGATTGGGTTTACTAACCTTTTTCTTGCAAGAATCCTTTTCTTTGCTTCCTTTGCTCACTTTCTCCATTGATTCATGCTAAAACACATAAATTCATGAGTACTCATACTTATAAAACACAAATAAAAAACTTTTGCTAAAATTCTTACCTTAGAAAGCCACAAAATGAACATATATTCACTTAGGCATGAATTCTCATATATTTCTCCTGGAAGACTTTGAAGAAATGGAGGAGAAATGGGGGAAGAAGGTGGCTGGCCTTTTTGGTGTGCAAATGGTTAGGTTTTTGTCAATTGAAGCCTTTTGTCTAATAATAATATATATAGACCTTGCACTTTCGTAATAATTCCAATTATGCCATACGTGCATTTACCGATATATCCTCACTTTCAATGGATTTAACACATGTTCTTGGTCATTTTCACTTCCCACTTTCTCATATAGTTTTGAGTGAAAAGACCATTTTACACTTATTCTTTAATTTCTTTCTATTGCTTTATAAACACGTATTTATCTTAGCATCACATCACGTGTATTTTCCATAATCTTTCTACCACTCTATTCTCACGGCTAGCACACTTAATATATTATATTTATCATACTCACTTTTCACTTGAACACGTGATTCTGTGTGAAATGACCATTTTGCCCCTATTGAAACTTTTATGGAATTCCTCTATAAAACTAGTTAAATATATTCACTATGACTATAAAATAATCTCTACCATATTTTTGAATGTGGGTATTACATATGGATGCCATTTCAAAGGATGATGTTAATGCATAGCATCTAGGGAAATCTACATTGCTCCCTTCATCTCACACTGGCAGTCCCTGATATCGTGTTCAAAATTATCAAGATGCAATGGCGATTTGCAGATGTTATGGATATCCAGATATTTTTCTGACGTTCACCTATAATCCCAAGTGGTCAGAGATACAATATCTACAGAATTGTATGATCAAGAAAGTAGAATAACTGCAGTTTGCAGAGTTTTTGAGATCAAATTGCTTGAGCTAATGCAAGAGATAAAAAAAGGTGAATATTTTGGTGAAACAGTGGCAAGTAAGTATTCCAACGAATAATATTTCTACTTTTTTTACAAATTGTAGTTCATTGATAATTTATAATATGAAATTATGTACCAACTATTGCTGAACACGTTATAATTGTTTCGATCAATTATCTACACTATCGAGTTCTAAAAGAGAGGCCTCCCACATGCTCATATATTGGTTTTTCTACATTCCCAATATAAGAATCCTTCGGCATCCAAAATAGATGAAATAGTTTCTGCTGAAATTCCAAATAAGGAAATTGATGGTGCCTTTGTAGCTATGTAGAATCACATGATCCACGGTCTATGCGGTGATGTTAACAAGAAGTCACCATGTATGGAAAAAGGAAGATGTAAAAAACATTTTCCAAAGAAATTTGTCAATGAAACATCTGTGGATGACAACGGATACCCAATGTATAGAAGACGGACTAATGGAGCATTTGTTGAGAAAAAGGGTATCAAACTAGATAACCATTTTGTTGTTTCTTATAATAAGAATCTTTTGGTTAAGTTTGATGCTCACATAAATATTGAGATATATAATCAACATGGATCAATCAAGTATCTATTCAAGTATGTCAACAAAGGGCCAGACAGAACGAGAGTTTCTATGGAAATTGAAAACAATGGTCAACAGAACAATCAATGCGAGATTTTACAGGACAAAGACGAAATAAAGGCATATCTGGACTGAAGGTATTTACAAAATACATCAAATATAATGTTTTTATATTGTTTGTTTATATTTGTTATAAACATGATATTAAGTAATTCAATCAAAAACATTACAGATATATCTCTTCTATTGAAGCTTGCTGGAGGATATTTAAGTTTGATATGTGTTACAGAGAACTAGCTATTGAAAGATTGCCATTCCACTTAGAGAACGAACAAACAATTATTTTCGATCCAAGTAAGTGTTTGGTTCAACTTTTGGAAATCAAGGCTATTACGCAAACGAAATTGACTGAATGGATGAAGTGTAATCAACGATACCATTCTGCAAGATCATTGACTTATCCTGATTTTTTGAGTGACTGGGTTTGGAAGGATACAGAAAGACAATGGTCCCCATGACAAAAATCAAGGTGTATTGGCAAGGTGTATTTTGCATTTCCAGGTAGTGGTGAGAAATATTATTTGAAGATATCCGAATCACAATGGTGAGAAATACTGCGAATGCTAGAACTATAGCAACATCATTTGAAGATATCTGAACTGTCAGAGAAATATTCCTTACATTCAAAGATGCATGTTATGCATTAGGGTTGCTCGATAATGATAAAGAGTGGAATGATTGCTTAGATGAAGCATTAACGTGGGCTACCGGAAGACAGTTAAGACAACTCTTTGTAACTATTCCTGTATATAATGAAGTGGTGAGTTCAAGAGACTTGTGGAGAGCAAATGCAGAACGCCTATCTGAAGACATTCCCTACATTCTTAAACAAAAAATGTGGATGATAGAATTGAGATGCACTGAGGAACATATTCACAATCATGCATTGTTCAAGATTAATGAGCTCATAAAAAAGGGAGAAAAATCCTTGGCTAATTTCCCTAGAATGCCAATTTCGGACTGTTCCATTTTTTAGAATTCACAGAATAGATTAATTGCTGAAGAATTATATTATGATATCGATAACATGAAAACAGTGCACAATGATTTATACAAGGGTCTCAACAATGGCCAGAGACGTGTATACGATTAGATCCTTGATTATGTTAACAATCAAAGTGGAACACCATTTTTTGTTTACGGACATGGTGGAACAAGCAAAACCTTCCTATGGTCAACAATCATGGCCAAATTAAGATCCGAGGGTAAAATTATACTGGTCATAGCTACATCAAAAATTGATGTATTGCTGCTATCCAGAGGAAGAACAACACGTTCACGTTTTTGAATTCCTTTAGATATCACTGATGAAAGTACATGTGATATCAAAAAGGGGACACAATTAGCAAAACTACTTGTGCAAACAGCTTTGATCATTTGGGATGAAGCACCTATGACAAATAGGTATTGCTTTGAAGCTCTTGGTAGAACTCTGAAAGATATTTTGTCTGAAAAAGATCAATCAAATACAAATAGAATATTTGGAGGCCTCACCGTTGCCTTGGGTGGTGATTTCAGACAGATTCTACCAGTTATACCAAAAGGGAAAAAACATGACATAATACAAGCCTATTTATCGTCATCTACCCTTTAGAAACATGTAATAGTGTTGACACTTATAGAGAACATGAGGTTGAAGACAAACTTGGTGAACCCAACAGAATTGGATAACTTGAAGGCTTTTGACAAATGGTTACTTAATATCAGATAAGGAAGGGACATTGCAGAAGATGAAAGTTACATCTAAATACCTAAAGACTTGAAAATCGATCAACATACCAGTCACGAAGAAACGATTATGAATGTTGTTTTTCCAGATTTATCTGCTCAGATAAATAATATTGATTATATGAGAGAGAGAGAGAGAGAAAGAGCAATATTGACACCCAAAAATGAGACAGTACATAGATTGAACGACTATATCACCCAGAGTTTGCCAACAGATGGAAAGACGTATTTCAGCTCGGACAACATTTGCAAAGCAGCAAGTATCTCAAACAATGATGACATTCTCTATCCCACCGAATTTCTTAATTCTCTGATGTGCTTCAGCATGCCCAAACATGAATTGCATCTGAAAATTGGAGTTCCAATTATGTTGCTGCGTAATTTGTATCGATCTGATGGTCTTTGCAATGGAACCAGATTGATCATAACCCATTTAGGAAAGTGGTCCATACAAGTAACGATTATCACTAGGTCAAACATTAGAGAATAATAATGTCAAATGCAGATATGAAGTGGCCTTTCAGGTTCAAGGGACAAAAGTCTAGGTTAATCACTCAAAACAGTAGGATTGTATATGAACCATCGAGTCTTTACACATAGTCAATTGTATGTGGCACTATCAACAGTAACTTCAAGACAAGGTATCAAGATTCTGCTAGCCCCGCAAGAAGATGAATCGACAGAGACATTAACAAATATTGTTTTTAAAGAAGTCTTTAACTATAGGGATTAATGTGTTCTATATTATATGAATCATTGTTTATAACAGAAAGGATTGATCCATTGTATATAATATAAGACATTGTTTATGAGAGATTGATGTGAAAAATTAAACATATTTATATGAATATGAAAAGGTCATATTAAATGTTTAAATAAATACAGTAATATAATTTACTTGAAACAAAGATATTTATATGTTTTATATTATTATTGTCAGATACGATGAAAACTACATTGAATATAAATACATATTTTTTACACACACAACTAATCTATAAACTATCGCGTGACAGTCGTCATCAAGATATTTAACATTAATATTACAATTAAATAGTTTAAATATTTATAGAAATAACATTACATAAACTAGAGAATTTGTTTCGCATACACAAAAATTAGCATCAACTGAATACATCCACGTCCATGATAATAACACGATTATAAACACTTGTGAGCCAAATTTTGACAAAATATTGTGAAAATGCTTAACAAACAGTTTAAATATTTATAGAAGTGCCATTAAGTGGACCAGAGAAAGGTACAACAGCATTGCAATCAATATAATCAAAATTAGATGGCATCTCCTCATTTTTCAACTCAATTGTCTCTAAAAAACTAGAATCTTCATTTGGGAATCTGTGCTTAAATTCTTTGACACAAGCTTTTCTCGTGGCCAAAAACATTTCTGACACCGAATCATAAGCCTCTTCTTTATCTTTCTCAGCTTGTGCAATTAAAGATTTAATCTTATTATTTTCTTGAGACAATTCATAACTTTTCTTTTCTAACACTTCCTTTTGCTGCCGCTCATTTGCAAAAGACTCTTCAGCATTTCTAAATCTTGGCAGTGTTTTAATTCGGTTTTGACCTTTTCAAACGCATCCTTTGATATTTTCAACTGTTCTTTCAATCTGCAAACCTCAGCAATTGCATCTTGATTTTGTTTTATCAAATTTGTGACCACATCTTTTGAAACAAGCCAACGTTCTCTGATTTCGAAGAAACCTTCATAAGCCTATTTCAAAAACAATGAAACCACCTTAACATTATCATGCCATAAGTATATATTAACATGATACAGTGAAAAAACATTACCTCTTTCCCTAGACTGAAAGTTTTGCTGTCTAGATCTTCTTTAACATTTTTCCATTTTCGTTCAAAATTCGTATTTGGACCCTGTTGTTGACAAGTTTTCTGCCGTTTCACCAATTGACGTAATGGAATTTCTTCTGACTTAGTATCTTCTTCTTCAGTCAGTTTAACATGGCAGAACCAGAGTCAGGTTTCACAGGATTGGAGACTAATACAGTAAAAGCAAGTCCTGACTGTAGCGTTAACGATTCTGACTTGGAATCACTGCTTGATCCTGCTTTATATAGTCTTCAAAATCAAGTCTTCGAATAAATTTCATCAAGTTTTTTGGAGCCATTATTACTACAATCAAAACAAATGACAGTATTACAATATATACTGAACACAACAAGATAATATACCACTGGCATTTCAAAACAAAATGACAAGATACAACATATACCGAACACAACAAGATAATATACCCTTTGGCATGACATTTCTGCTTGGATCACTAACAATGTGATATACAATATATCTGAACACTGATAATATACCCTTTGGCATTTCATAACATGGTGGATATAACATATATACCTAACACATTTCATAATAAGCATTTCGTAATAAGAACACAACTAAGCAAGTGATAATGGCGAAGATAATATACCACTGGCATTTCATAACATGGATTCATAAAACAATGACAGTATTACAATATATACTAAACACAATCAAATAATAAACAAAATCGTAATGAGAAAAACACCAACTTCAACAGTAGATTTATTGACAAGATAATCTGCAACACGACTACCAGAACAACAGATAAACAACCTGAGTAGAACAAACAAAATCGTAATAAAAAAACACACCAATTTCAGCAATAACAAGACCGACAAAATAATCTGCAACACAATTGCCAAAGAAACAAAGAAACAATGCGAATACAATAAATTATCAGCACAACTATCTAAGAACAATTTCTTATAACAATAATAACAAATCTTGGAGTTATGTAAGAATAACATGCACTTTAATCAAAGTTAAAATCTATGACAAATTAATTAGACCAATGTAAAATAAAAAATGACATTGTCACTGTAACTAAAGAAAAAGTACTTACTTATCTCAGTTTCAGTCAATGATAAAAGACGAATGTAGAAAATGCGACAAACAAACTGGGACAAATGCTCTTAATGTTGAAACTGACAGAGAAAACCCTAAATCCCAAAATTTACTTCAAGTAATTAAATACCAACAACATTTTAAACGACAACATTTTTCATTACTTACGAATTTTACAAAGCCAAAACGACAGCGCACTATAAAACTTTAATATTACCATTTTAGCCAAGCAATATTAGTGCGACTTAATATAAAACTATAAAGGAAGGAAAATTATTCCTTCAAAATCTCACTATCAAATACTTAATCTCACAATACAAATGAATTTGATACTAACATTTATAGAACCAATAGAATTTCAAATTCAATTCAATAACATAAGCAATAACAATTCCCTGCATAAAATAACATGAATCAGAAACAGTATTTCCAATTCAAGGTGGAAAAAATGTAGATATATAATTATAATAAATTAGAAATAGAGAAATCCTTGTAATTTAATTCTAGCAATGTAAATGATAGATAAAACACTTGATTGTGTATTGATCAGCAACAAAAGATCAACTTAAAGCAACAGAAAGTGAAATTTGACCATATGTACAAAATCATGCAAACAGATGATGCTTTTCTAATGGGAGAAGATCGTCATGCAAGTATTACAATGTTGACGAACTAAGACAAAAGCGTTAGGAGGATGACAACCTAAAAGCCAACAGACCAATTCTATATATGCCTATTCAAAAACATATTATGTAGATATGATATACAAGCAAAACAACATGTAAAGAAGAAGAACATACGCTGTAGTTTCTGACCAATAAATTATAGTCTCTACACTATTCTAATCAAAGGGCAAGAGACTTCATCTCATCCATTTTCCATAGGCCTTCCTTATACTTGTACCACCTCAGAAAGCCTTTATCACTTCGGGTACACTAGCACATGATGCACGAGGGCTCAATACATGATAAGAACTCACGTAATCGAGCAACCTTCTGCAAGATAATTTTATCTAACTTTTTAATAATTTTTTCGGGCAACGGTGGAGGAAGCAGTGGACCTTCTATAAGAAGATAATGTGATATGTTGAGGATTTCTAGGTTTGGTACGTCATCCAGTATAAGAAATAGGGCATCCTTAACTATCATTGAACATCTCAAGCTCAAAACCTCAACTTTGGAAGAAATTTGGCTATCGTTGAAGCAAAGAGAACGTCAAAAAGACCCATGACCTTCAATTCACTAAAGTTCTTGCAATTTAGGGCTATTTCCTCTATAAGATAAGGGGGATTTGCTATACTTGGCATTGTTAGAGATTCAAGACATCTCTATGTACAAATGGCCTTGCAGATTATGTCTTTTTTTATTTTGTTCCAAGCTGGCATAACAAGATGCCTTAGCCGCAAGCATCCACAAACAACAATATATGGTAGATTACTTCCCAGTTCACTGTGCAAAAAAAAAAAAAAAAAAAAATTAAAGATGATGATCACTGGTACCAAAAACAATCGAAAAGACTCGTTCAATAAACAGCGAGAATAAAAAAAATTACCTTTCAACAAGGTTTTAAAAAAAACATAAAAAACATTACCTTTCAGCAATATAAATAAATTGTTTGTCCCCTACATACAAATTGAAGTGAAAAATCAAGATTCATGAATACCCACGCTAGTTGTTCGCCATGAATATCCATACGGATTGTTCGCCGTGTGGCACATTTTGGAAGATCTAGAATTGCTCAATTTTGACACATTGGACAATTAAAATGCTCTATCTTGACACACTGGGTTGGTATTTATTGCGTCATCTATAATTAATAATTAATAATAATAATAATACAGGTGCATTGCATTGGCATTCCCAGATGTGAGTTAATAACAAGTATACATGTGTATTGGATTGCTATTACTTATTGCATTGTATTGACATTGGAAAACTCTCTTCGTATTTAATTGTGTTGGTATTCGGAAGGTCTAAATAAGGGGTTATAAAAGAGGCACATGTTCAGTTGTGGATCATCACAATTTGTTGATTGGTGTCAACAATACATTTGGTCTTTTGTTAATTGTTAGATTGAATGATTGTTTTTGTTCGATCAATTTATTTGAATGATTAATTGTATTTCTTTCGAACAGTCAGTCTGTTCCTTGATAATTTTAATATGAAGATTAATTCACTTTTGTTGTTTATGTTTCTAGGTACCAGTTTTTATACGAATGGATAATTGTTCGTTAATGATGTTGACATGAAGATCGATCACATTTTATTGTGTTTGTTTTCAAGGGAATGTGGATATGCGTTTGTTATTTCATTTGTACAATGGTTTTTGCGTTGCATCCATTCTACTGATCGACCAGCATGAGATGTTGATTCGATGGAGCCCGCGCGTTCCGCAGTTATGTTTATTTAATATTTTTGGAATAGGTTGTAAAAATAACTTCTATATATGTACAAGTTTTAGAGTAAATATAACTTTTATATATGTACAGAAATTAATAATTATCAATTAATATTATGAAGACCAATTATTTGAACTTAAAATTTATATTGAATTCATTTTCAGGTTTGATATTGACTATTTTTCTCACAGTATATGATTCTTTCCAAGCTAAGGTTTGAAAACAGACTAATTTCCATCTTTATACGTTTTTCTAAATCTTCAACAAACGAGTCAATGTCTTATCAGAACACTCATCCACGTAAACATATGGTTCTAATGGGATTTTGATGAAATTTGATCTCAGCATTGACAAATCAAGAGTTTTCCAAAGCAGAGGATCACAACAAGCTGAACACCATGAATTACAAACGTGAGCAATCCCTGAAGTCAACTGGAAGATATCAAAAGACGGGAAGATTTTCACCTGCATAAGATATCCACATAATGCATGTGCAGTGCATAAAATATCAATCAATACATTAATTTATATAAATTTAAAAAGATTCATACTAATCGAATGTATCAAATACTTAATATACTTGCGTAGAGATATAGATTAATGCAAACCATTTAAATGATTATGACCAAAAAAGTCTATAATCGTTGAATACAATAATCAATTTTTCTCGATAGAAACGACAATGAAACAACTCTGATGTACATAACAAAACCAAATAATTAATGGTCAACAAAATAGAAATACCATCATTAATTTTCAAAAATACTACTGATTACACTTTCCTTTCATGTGTTACAAACGATTTGCTACCGTTTCGTGTCTCATCACCCAATAAGTTGTCAACACTTTTTCAATCAACGTGTCTATCTTTTATTAAATGTCTGTTAATTTTCCCAGAGTAGCTATTGCATTGCAATAAAAATTCTCGCATAAAAAATGAGTTCAAATTTATTCCCTCCGTTTATTTTCTATTTCTATTTAGATAAAACAAGTCAATATATATTCTAATGTGAAGTAACAAAATTTTAATTAGAAGACTAAAATACTGGAAAAAACATAAACAATATTTAATATTTTAATAGACATTTAATAACAATATTACGCAAAACTGTTTATAAAAATGTTAAAAAATAAAACATATTCAAAATTAATAATTAACACGATATTATCTACCAAATCCAAACACGCAGAAAACGGTTCGCTATCCAATACCCACACAAAAGTTATATAAACCAGTAAGACCGTAATAACATCATAAATTCCATATACTTACACCGAAAAAAAACAGTGCCAAAACATCATGATTCCTTACAAAAGAACGAAAACACAACTCACAAATCTATTACAATTCCCATCTCAAATTATGCAACGAGTCATTGCAAAAGCAACTCAGAATAACAACACCACCCTTCAAGCAATATGGTTGACATAAGTTTTACTAATATCATCACATTTGGTTAATTTGTTCATTTCATTATTTCCTTAGTCATACAGAAAATAGTATTCCAACTTCCAATAATTGATACTAATTATGCCAAATCACTTGTGTCTTTAGTTCTTAACAGTTTTCTATTATAGTTTTCTTAAAAAAATTTAATTGTTAATTTCTTGATCCTATAGGTAATGATATTATGATTACCAACTCTCGAAACAATTATTTACAGTTTTTTTTTTTTTTTTTTTTTTGTTGTTGTTGTGGATCTTTTGTTTGGAAAACACCTTCTTCTTTTTTATTATTGTGGATCTTGTGTTTGAAAACCATTATTTACCTTACAAATTACATATGCAAATCTCTAAACGAACAAACAAACATAAAGGAAGTCTTACATAGAAGAAACATCTTCAAACAATGATACAAACTACTAGCAATAACAACATCGGGTCTTTTCATTTTGAAGATCCTTACAGAAGCAGATAATAACCATGCTTCGCTACTATTTGGAACACATTTGTTCTTCGTGGAACATGATAAAAATAGAGGATTACAACTACTCATTGCAACTTGCAAACAAGATGACCAACAAGCAATGTATCAAACCGTTGTTGCTCTAATCACTATGCATGACAGTAGAGATATAAAAATTATATGACCTATTAATTCCGCATGTTTCCTTTAAGTATCAACAACATTTTAAATGACAACGTTTTTCATCATTTACGAATTTTAGAAAGCCAAAATGACAGTGCACAGTAAAACTTTAATATTACCACTTCAGTCGAACAATGTCACTATAACTTATCATTAAAGTATAAAAGAATTAAGACTCAAAGATTCCTTCAAAATCTCACTATCAAATACTAAACCTGACAATAGAAATGAATTTCATAATAACAATTACAAAATAAATAACATGAATTGAAATATATAAAATACTCAATTGCGTATTAATTTGAAACTACTTCATTTTGAAATAACATTAATGAATAACGAAAGATAAATTTGAAACAACAAAAAGTAAAATTTTAACATGTGTACATAATTATGTAGACAGATAATACTTTTCTCATGGGAGAAGATCATCATGCAAGAATTACAATGTTGATGACCTAAAACGAAAGCCTTAAAAGGATGACAACCTAAAACGCAACAGACCAATTCTATATATGCTTATTCAACAACATATTGTCTATATATTACATACAAGCAAAACAAAATATTAAAATTACAATCTCTACAGCGTCCTAATCAAAGAGCAAGAGACCTCGCCTCATCCATTTTCCATAGACCTTCCTCATACTGGTACCATCTCATAAAGCCTTCATCACTTCGAGTACGTTGGCACATGATGCACGAGTGCTCAATACATGTTAAGAACTCATGTAATCAAGCAGCATTTTCCAAGATAATTTTATCTGGCTTCTTAATAATTTTTTCGGGCATCACTGGAGAAAGAAGTGGTCCTTCTATAAGAAGACTATGCGATATGTTGAGGACTTACAGATTTCGTAGGTCATTCAATATAAGCAATAGGGCATCCTTAACTATCACTGAGCATCTCAGGCTCAAAATCTTCAAATTTGGAAGAAATTTGACTATCGTAGAAGCAAAGAGAACATCAAAAGGACCCATGATCTTGAGTCCATTGAAGTTCTTGCAATCTACGGCTATTTCCTATATAAGATAAGGTGGATTTACTATACTAGGCATTATCAGGGATTCAAGAGATCTCCATGTACGAATGGCCTTGCAAATTACATACTTCTTTATTCTATTCCAAGCTGGCATAACGAGACGCCTCAGATGGGGGCACCTGTAGACAACAATATATGGTGCATTACTTCCCAATTCACTATATCAAAAAGAAAATTAAAGGTGATGATCACTGGTACCAAAGGCAATGCAAAGACTCAATCAATAAACAGCGAGAATAAAAAGACAAAATTACCTTTCAACAAGGTTTTAAATAGAAACATAAAAAAATTACCTTTCAGCAATTTAAGTAAATTGTTCATCCCCTGCATACAAATTGAAGTGAAAAATCAAGGTTCTTATCTCTCCTCGATTGAGACTCAACGAAATTTTCAACAAATGAATCAATGCCTTATCAGAACACTCATCCACGTAAACATATGGCTCTAAAGGGATTTTGATAAAATTTGATCTCAACATTGACAAATCAAGAGTTTTCCAAAGTAGAGGATCACGGCAAGCTGAATGCCATGAATTACAAACGTGCGCAATGCCTAAAGTCAACTACAAAACATCAAAACACAGGAAGATTTTCACCAATAAGTCAATGTCCAGATCCTCCCATCTTCTTACAACTGAGGCACCCTCTTTCATTTGACCAGTTGCCTAATTATCTCATAGAACTTTCAGAGCTTCAGACACCTGCATAAGATATGCACATAAATCATGTACAATGCAGAAAATATCATCCAATACATTAAGTTATATGAATTTAAAAAAATTTGTATTAGTCGAATGTATCAAATACTTAATATACCTATGCAGAGATATAGATGAATGCAAACCGTTTACACTTAAGATAAATTAATACTTAACATTAAATGATTATGAACAAAAAAGTTTATATTCGTTGAATAGAATAATCTATTTTTCTCGGTAGAATAAACAATGAAGGAATGATAACTGATATATATAACAAAATCGAATAATTAATGTTCAACAAAATAAAAATACTATCATTAATTTAGAAAAATACTAAAAACGAGTTTCAAAAATAACAACGCTATTTCTCATTAATAATTAACATGATAATATCTACCAAATCCAAACACACAAAAAATTGTTCGCTATCCAATATCTACACAAAAATTATATAAACCACTAACACCATAACAACTTTATAATTTCAATATACTTGCGCCGGAAAAAAACACCACCAGAACAGATGATTCCTTGCAAAAGAACAAAAAAACAACCCATAAACATGTTATAATTACCATCACAAATATTGCAACGAATCATTGCAAAAGCAATTCAGAATAACAACACCACTCTTCAAGCAATACGATTAACGTAATTTTTACTAATATCATCATGTTTTGTTAATCTGTTAATTTTCATTGTTTTGTTAGTCATATAGAAAACTGTATGTCAACTCCCAACAATTGAAATGGATTATGTCGAATCACTTGTGTCTTTTAATTGTTAACAGCTTTCTAATACATAAAAACCAAAATACATGTTAGAATGGATATTTAACTGAACCATATTTTTCACAATTTTTTATTGTTAACTTCTTCATCATACAAGTAATGGTATTATGATTACCAATTGTTTGATACTATTATTTACACCCTTTTTTTGTTGTGGATCTTGTGTTTGGAAAACACTTTTTTTTTTTTTTTTAATTGTGGATCTTGTGTTTGAAAACCATTATTTAACTTACAATTTACAGGTGCAAGTCTCTAAACCAACAGTCAAATGTAAAGCAAGTCTTACATAGAAGAAACATCTTCAAACAACAACACAAACTACCAACAATAACAACTGTAGGGCTTTCAATTCTGAAGATCCTTGCAAAAGCAGAAAATAATCATGCTTCACTACTGCTTGGAATGCATTTGTTCTTCGTAGAACATGATAGAAACAGAGTATTGCAACTACTTATTGCATCTTGCAAACAAAATAACTAGCAAGTAATGTATTAGACCACCGTTGCTCTAATCACTATGCACGACAATAAAGGTGTAAAAATTCTAATGAAATTAGTGAAAGTAACCAATCAATTCCACTAACTGAAAAATTATAAGGAAGTGTTCAAGTCCATGACTCCAACTGCGACAATTCTCATTAAAAGGAGAATATTTCAGATTTACGACAAAGAGAATCAAAATCGTATACATTGGACCAGATCAACATCACCAGAAAATGTCACATGTCCAAGATGTAACGTAGATTACCAATTACTATGTATGAAATATATTTTTTAGTGAGCTCTTTATTTTATTTATCACACGTGTAAAAGTATCTCAATAAAAGTGTAATGCTCTATATTCAATTTTATCATTGGATTGTCTGCACATGCTTGACAAACATCGATCTAAATATATTTTAATGTAAATTAAAATATATTTAGATCGATGTTTGTCAAGCATGTGCAGACAATCAATGATAAAATCTATAAATAAAAATTCCTATCGCACATCGAAAAAAACTTCAATTCTATTACGAACCAATTTAAATCCCACGCCGAATGATGACTTTCATTTGAAGCACAACCGGCGAATCATTATTCACTATAGAAACGGTATATTATAATATCATCATCACATTTTTTACTTGAATACTTAACAAAATAATTGTTATGTTTGTTACCGTTTCTTTGATCAATGTGTTTACTTATTCCTAGACATTTATTTGTTTTCCCAAAGAACCTTTGGTATTCTCAAAACCAAATTCAGATAACAATACTGACTCCTATTAATAATAAACATCAATCTAAATATATTATAATCTTAATTAAAAAAAAAAAAACTAGAACTAACCATTTCTATTACACATTTAAAAAAACTTTTGTACCATTAGTGATCCAACAAGATCAAAATCGAACTATATGCATGTTTCATAACCATATTACCAAACCACAATTAAAAAACTAATAAATATATTGTGACATCGTCATATCATCTCTGACTTAGATCACATTGTTTGTTTATCATAATAACTCAACATCTTGCCGAACCATTATTAACTACCTAACAAATATGCTACACACTTAACAAAATATTTATTATGGTTTTCTTTAATATTCTACGAATAGTGTACTAATGTTTCGTATTACCTTATCCAAATAATTATTAACACTTTTTCGATTGACACGTTTATTTAGTACCAGTTATCTGCTCACATTCCACCTTTTCATATCCTATTCTCCTATAAATATTGCTCTAACATCAATCACCCATTTAACTTTCTTTAGATACTATACATTTAACTATTCATTTCTTCTCCAAAACTTAATTCGAAAATGACTGACAAAACATCACAACCAAAAGGATCTACAACGAATTCTAGCAACGACCTCAACAACAATAACTCTCCATCGAAACAACCAAAAGGTATAATTATTGCACATCTTTTGTATGCTATATTACAAAATTGCAAACAAAACGATGATACATATTTGCGCGATATAAAAACCATTAAAAAAAGCAAATTTTTTGATATGTCGAGAATTCATCTCATAATTATATTTACACATTCATGTTACCATTTTCATATATTTATAAAATTTGATTGTATATTGTTTTTGCAATTGTTTTAGACATTTTTCAAGGAATGCCAGAATTGAGGGAGATTTTCAAAAAAGTTGAGAACAATCTGGATGATCTACATATTGCACAAGACAAATTCAAAGAAGTCATTGACCAAAAGTTACAAATCATGAAATCTATCATGGATGTTATTTATAACCTAAACAAAAGAGAGTATGCATATGCACTAAAGGAACTGAACAACTATAAGAAAAATAAAAAATAAAGACTATATCGTCCAAACCCACTTCACAGGATGAAAAAGCGATGTACTTATTTCTTTTATAATAAAAGTTTTATTCTTTATATTCTATTTTATCTTGATTTTAGTGTACTCATTAATTGATTGAAAATTGTGCTCCATGATAACACCTTAGTTTTGATTTAATTCTTCCATCTCTACACATTGGATGAGTACTAATAATAATTACATAAGTACATTACATAGATAAATCATCTTGACTGGAAAGAATCCTATACTATGAGAAAAAAATTTACTAATTACATAAGTACATTCACATAGATAAATCATCTTGACTGGAAAGAATCCTATACTATGAGAAAAAATTTACCAGTCAATGTCAAACGTGAAAATGAACTCAATATAAATTTTAAGTTCAAATAATTAATCTTCATAATATTAACTGATGTTGATAATTATAAAAATACAATTATTAATTTTATGTTAACACAACTCTGTACATATATAGAAGTTATTTTTACTCTAAAACTTGTATAATCTAACAATTATCATCTCTTAATCTAATTACTTTATTCTATTACAATAAATTTGTTTACAACCTCGAGTAACACGTTAAGATAAATCATTTTTTTCATCAACGAAATTAAATTTGATTATGTTATGTGATAACATCACACTAAACCCTAAACCATTATTCACAATCTAGACAATATATTATAATATCATCATGACGTTTCTTACTTGAATACTTAACAAAATATTTATTACGTTTACTACCGTTTCATATCCCCTTATCCAAAGAGTTATTAACGTTTTTTCAATCAATATGTTTACTTATATAACGCCCCACTTGAGGTATGTAGTTAAATTATTGTTGCATTGCTTGAATGTTTATTGATTTGTTCTCATTTGAGCTTGCATGTTGTTATTTTTGGTTGGTTGGCCCTTAGTTGAATTTTGTTAAAGTTATTTTGAGAAAAATGTAAAGAAAATCCCTTAAACTTTCATTAGGGGTAAAATGGTCTTTTCACTCAAAATTAGTTGAAAACTTGGGGAGTGAAAAGAGATAGAATTTCATGGAGAATGTAATAAAAATGAGGGCATTATTGTAATTGACTAAGGGACATAGATGGAATTTTCAAGAAAGAGGAAGGGCAAAATGGGAAACTAATATATATATTATTATGTAATAAGAGTTAAAGAGTAGAAACCCTAGCCACTCTATCCCTCCATTCATGCCATTCTCTACTCAAATTCTCTCAAATTTCTTCATTAGATTTCCAAGGAAATTCATAGATTTTGGGTATTTTTGAGTGGATTTTCAATTCTAAGCATCCAAATGTAAGATTCTTGCATCAAGATGTGAGATTAAATTTTAAATTTTTAAATTCTTATGGTTTTATATGCTTAGGGTTTAAGAAGAAAGGGAATTCTATAAAGGAGAGATTATAGTGTTGGAGTTGCTCAAATTCAAGGTAAGTAAATCCAACCTAAGTTAAGATTTGAGAAATCCTTTTGAGTAGAGATTGAGTAGAGATTTATGTATGTATAAGTATGTTATATTATTGAGAATTGAGTTGAGATGAATATTTGCTTTGTGGTTGTTGAATACACTTTAATTATGAGAAGTGTTTGATGTGTGAAGAGAGATTGAAATTGAGTTGAAGTTGGAGGAGTTTGCATGAATATTTTTGGGAGTGTTTTCCTTGGCAGGAATTATGACTATATGAGGGAGTTTTCCTCCCATTTTGGATGGTTAATAAGAGAAGAAAAGTTATAGTAAAGTAGAGTTCTTGTATGCACATTAGTTGTTTGATGAAATGCCTAAGTGAAAACATGTTACCAAACTGCCATATCACAGCCATGACCTTCTAAGTGATTTTTTGGCATCTTACGAATTGAAATGGGTTTAGAAAAAAACATGAAATTATAGCCCTGTCTCTAAGCTTTAAAACGAGACAAAAATTGTAGCAATCAGATGTGTATAACTCAAGTTATGCCTTCTTGAGTGTGACCTGCGCAGAATGAATGTCTTTGATGCAACATTGCATTTGTGCTTTTCATGAGTGCATTAATAAGCATGAATTATCCATATGCATTAATTATGCATTAGAGAAATAGTAGAAAAAGAGTAGAGAACTTTGAGTGTGAGCTTTATTAAGAGAAAAAAGAGAAAAAGAGAATAGAGTAGGTTGTGCGATGGGGAACCCGTGAGTAATGGGTAGAGTATTCCCGCATGTGCGCCGCATTGAGAGAGCGGCATGAGTATGAGAGAGAGAAGTGGTGTAGCCCATGAGAGTGCATGCGGATGAGGGCTATACCCTAGAGTACCCGAGAGAGAGATTATATACTCACATGGCCAAGGGTTCCGAATCCATGCATAACCGAGTCCGATCGGCTAAGAACGAGTAGAAGTCACGGAGAGCGGGAGCGAGTCCCAGCCATGCCCCCGGTAAGATGGGGCCGTAAAAGAGTTCTAAGAAAGAGAAACAGAGAGAGAGAAACAAAAAGGAGAAAACAGAGAGAAGTATAAAAGAGAGAGTAAATAAAAATTGTAAGAAAAGACTTAGAGAGAGAGAGTTACGGGGATAGATGACTAGAGGGTTTACTTACTGAGCATTATTTGTGCTCACCCCGTTGTCTTTCTATGTTTTTGCAGGATTTAGGTGAGGACACGGTCGGATGGACGTCGGCACGCAAGGAGGAATGGTTACACTGTCTACATAGTTTTTTATAGTTTTTGTTTATGATACTAATTTTGTATAAAGAATGTATATGTTTAATAAAAGAAAATTTTGGGTCCAACTATTTATGTTATTATACATGTATTTTATTATGTATATTTTTATGAGTATTTGAGTAGGAAGTAGTTATTACAACTTATTACTAGACATTTATTGGTTTTCCCAAAAGCACCTTTTGTATTCTCAAAAAACAAATAAATACTTTTAAATTTTAAATAAATAATTTACATAACATTAAAGTGATACGAACTTAAATCATTCACACAAGTTGAGAAGACTACTTGAATCTTATGTGGTCTAATCGTACAATCAATGTTATTTTTCCAATTTATTCTTCTCATCCTTTCTATTAAACTCATGCCAGTTAGATCTTATTCTTCTTAAACAACCATGTTTATTTATTATAATATCTTTATTCATGTTCCATCTGTTTCTTTTGTATTCCTAATTAAACAGAACACATCTATCAATAACATCAATACCCTTCTCATTATACTTTTTGATTGATGTGATTGATATTTTGATGATATCTCGTGTTGTCCCGTGTGCGTACTAATCAAATATCTAAAATATTTAATATACCTATATAGAAATTAACATGAATGCGAACCGTTTACATTTAAATATAAGTAAGACTTGACATTAAATGATTAATACAACTACCATTAGTTTACAAAACTATTAAAAACAAGATTCAGATAAGAACACTGACTCCTATTAATAATAAACAGAACATTATCTAAGCAATTGAAATACCAAAAAAAAAAAAAAAAAATTTGTTCACTACCTACACGCGAACTATATAAACCACAGATACCATATCAACAACATAATTTTCATATACTTGCATCTAAAAAACAGCACCAAGACATCATGATTCCTTTCAAATTAACAAAAAAACAACCCACATGTCTATTACAATTACCATCAGAAATTCTACAACGAATCATTGTAAAAGCAACCGAAAAAGATCACACCGCTTTACAAGCAATACGGTTAATGTAAGTTTTACTAAAACCATCGTATTTCATTAATCTATTGATTTCATTGTTCATTGTTTTCTTACTCACACAGAAAATGATATTATACAAAATGGTTAAATATACAACTAATAACAATAAGATAGTACTTTGTTCTGCAGCAGTCTTATAACAATAACGATTAACTATTAAAATGACTCTGCCAAACCATCTGCATCTTTAGTTGTTAATAGTTTTCTAATAAACAAAAAAACAAAATGCATTTTAGGATCCATATTTAAGTGAGTCATATTTGGTACACTTATTTATTCTTAAATGCTTAATCATAAGGTAATGGTATTATCATTCCCAAGTATCGATTTTTTTTTTTTTTTAACTATTATGAATCTTGTGCTTTAAAACCATTACTTACCGTACATTTTACAGGTGCAAATCTCTGAACAAACAAGCAAACATAAAACAAATATTACAAAGAATGGACATTTCAAAACAATAACACAAACTACCAACAATAACAACAGCGGGACTTTCAATTCTGAAGACACTTGCAGAAGTAGAAAAAAAAACAAGCTTTGCTACTACTGGGAACACATTTGTTCTTCATCGAACATGATACATATATGGGATTAAAACTACTGATTGTAGTTTGCCAAAAATATAACATGCAAGCAATGTATCACACTGTTGTTGCTCTGCTTACTGTACATGACAACAGAGGATACAAATTGTAATGAAATTAGTAAAACTACCTAATCGTTTCTACAAACTGGAATATTGCAGGAAAGAATTCAAGTCGCTGACTCCAATTACAACAATTCTCATTAAGAGACGAATATTTGGGACTTGAAACAAGAAGAATCAAAATCGTATATACTGGGACAGATCAATGTCACCAGAAAATATCACGTGTCATAAATGTAACGTGGATTACCAAATAGTCTGTATGAAATTTAATTTTTAGTAACTTTCGTATGTAATTTCTTGCACATGTACAGATTTAAATGCTTTTTAGTTTAATCTAAAAATAAAAGTTAAAACTCATTCAATTATCAATGATTGATGCAAATATTTAATAACTTATAAAGAGAAATTCATCACAAGATTAAAATGATCAATAAAACGTAAACAATATTTAATAAAAATATTAAACACCAATGATTATGACAATTTCAAATAATTAAAAATGTTCGACAAACCGCAATCTAAATATTGTTCCTATAACATATAAAAATAAATTTTCATTCCATTATTCATTAGATTGAATTCTATGCCGAACCACAACATATTTTGGAAACCTGCCTGCCGAACCATTATTAACTATTTATTACGCTCTCCTTTAATGCACCACAAACAGTTTTGCTACAAGTTGTCAACACTTTTCCAATCAACGTGTCTATCTGTTGTTAGATGTCTGTTAATTTTCCTAGAGCAACTTTCATACTGAGTGATACAGTACCCTAGAAATTGTTCAAACATTGTGTTAAAAAATTGAACATATACAACAAACATCAATATAAATATATTATAATCTTAATTTAAAAAAAAAAAAAAACCTAGAAATAACCATTTTTATTACACATTTAAAAAAACTTTTGTACCATTATTAATCAAACAAGATCAAAGTCGAACTATATGCATGTATCATAACCATATTATCGAACCACAATTAAAATGTAATATACTGCATAGCTAGTAATTCTTTGAGAAATATATGATAAAATCCACTAAATAACTTTTATAAACATATATACATAATGTAAAATCCGAAAATTCTAATTTTAATTCATATAAATATATACATAAAATACTGATATACCTTAGTAAGCACAGGGTAATCTTGAACAGTGCCGCCAAACTCCTCCACTTCTTAACGTCCCACCTGGTCCTAAATCATCTAGACCTGCAAAACAGTAAAATAACAGAGTGAGCACTAATTGCTCAGTAAGTAAACCAAATTGCACTACTTTGTTTCCTCCGTTACTCATGTTATGATTTTCCTTTTCTCACTTTATTCTTTGCTAATATTCTTCATTCCTTTCTGATATTCTGTATTCTTTTCTTTTCTGATATTCTACATTCTTTTATGATATTCTGCATTCTTTTTTGATATTCTGATTTGCTACTTATCAACGTGCAACAAGGAATAAAACTATACATCATCGACCACATAAGAAATACTGAATCACGTAAGTAGCATAATACATATGCAGAATAATAAACTTTCTTGAGAAAAGAACTTTCTTTACTTTTCTGTTTCTGTTTCTCTTATGTTGTATCTCTTTCTTTTCTTCTGTTTCTTCTGCTTCGCTTCTTATGTTGCATTTCTTTCTTTCTTTATGTTGTATTTCTTTCTTTCTTTGCTTTCTTTTCTTTCTTCTTTTTGGATTGCCGACCGGACTAGGTTGGTGCATGGATTTGGAAACTTGGCCATGTGAGTGGGTACAGTCCTCATTTACATGCACTACTCACGGACTGTACATATACGGTATCTCTCTACTATGGTCGTTCGCTCATGGCGGCATGCACGTTGGTATGCTCTATTGGGTACAGTCCTCATCCACATACACTACTCACGGACTATACAAATACTGTATCTCTCTGATGATGTCGCTCACTCGTGGCGGCGTGTCTGTGGGCATCTCTGTCACTCACGAGTTCCCCATCGCAAAAACCTTATATCATAGCATGCTGTAGAAAGAGATACTATACACATTTCAACATGAATTTCCAAGCTACGGAAATTCTACACTTGCATTCTTTAGTAAATGAGAAAATATACATACTTGTATGTTAGCTTAAAAGAAAATTATTAGTCATTTTCTTTTCTTTCTTTCTCATTCTTTGCTAACATATTCTTTCATATTCTCATTTACTAAATCAAGGCTATATATATATTATGTACACAAAATATGCATGATCAAGCCCATTCTTTAATATGCTTTCCAAATTCACATATATAAACTTGCAAATTCATTATGGCATAATAGTATATCATGACATATTATACCATTCTCTACTATCACAATTACCATATCAAAATAACACTTTAACTTGCAATTCCTTCCTAACACCTTCATGTGCTATTCAAAAAGTAGGAAAGGTTCAAGTAGCTAGAACCAAGCACTAAGGGTCATTTCTCTCATGGAACAACATGACCAAGTGATATATTAAATTTTGGCATAACAGTATGCACTCCTGAATACTAACATTTACACTTGGTTAAGCCCAAACATAATCTTCCTACTTCAATTCTTGCATTTCTCTAACCCTTTCTTCATTAGGGTTTAGCCAACTCATGCATGCATTTTCTCTTTGGACTTTTATCAAACACTTCATACGCACATGCAACTACCATGTTGGCTACACTTCCACATCTCTCTAATTCCACCAAAATTTGAGCAAAAACTCACTAGCTTTAGTTTCAAACCTGGCCATTTTTAACAATTTTCAACACTTCAAAAATTTCAACACTAATTCTTCAATAACTTCACCAAATCATCACATACTCATACACTACTTCCCATAACTGGAAATTATGCATCATTAAACATCAAAAACAGCCAATAATTCTCTCATACCATCATATACAAACATGCAAAAATTCATTCAACACAAGTCTTGCTCAAATCAAGGTTAAAATTAGGTTTACTTACCTTGAATATGTGAGATCACTTCCCTTTTGCTCTAAATCTCTTCCTCTTGGACCTAGACATATAAAAACCATAAAAATTTAAAAGTTTAATTACACTCCTTTTGCTAGAATCTTACCTTAGGATGCTTTAGGATTGAAAATCTCCAAAAATCCAAGCCAAATCCAATTATTTTCCTTTGAAATTTAGTGAAGAAAATTGAGAGAAAATGGGGTGAAGGTGGCGTGAACAAGGGCTGCATATAAAGTTAGGGTTTCTTCAATGAAGCCTTATATCTAATATTATATGCATGTATTCCCATTTTGCCCTTGCACTTTCTATGAAATTTCATCTATGTCCTTTAGTCAATTACTAAAATACCCTCATTTTTATTATCTTCTTCACATTATTTTGCTTCCTTTCACTTTCCACTTTTTCATCTAATTCTGAGTGAAAATACCATTTTACCCCTAATGAAGTTTTAAGAAATTTTCTTCACATTTGTCTAAGGTAACATCAAAGACATCCAACTAAGGGTATTAGGGTATAAATAAAATTACGTACCTTAATATGGGTGTTACATAAAAAATTAATAAATATATTGTCACATCATCATATCATCTCTGACTTTAATACTTGACGAAATATTTATTGTCCATCATTTGAAATGTATCAATAAGATTTTATTATTAGTAAATCACATTGTTTCTTTATCATAATAACTCAATATCTTGTCGAACCATTATTAACTACCTAACTAATATGTTGCGCACTTAACAAAATATTTATTACGATTTTCTTTAATATTGTACAAATACTCTACTAACATTTCGTATTACCTTATCCAAATTATTATTAATACTTTCTCGATCGACACATTTATTTATCACCAGATCGACACATTTATTTATCACCAGATGTCTGTTCATATTCCACATTTTCGTATCCTGTACTCCTATTAATATTATTTTGATACTTGACAAAATATTTATTGTCCATCCTTTGAAAATGTATCAATAAGATTTTATTATTAGTAAATCACATTGTTTCTTTATCATAATAACTCAACATCTTGCCGAACCATTATTAACTATCTAACTAATATGCTACACACTTAACAAAATATTTATTACAATTTTCTTTAATATTATACAGATAGTCTACTAACGTTTCATATTACCTTTTCCAAACAATTATTAACCCTTTTTCGATCGACACATTTATTTATTACCAAATGTCCGTTCATATTCCACCTTTTCGTATCCTATTCTCCTATAAATATTGCTCTAACATCAATCACCCATTTAACTTTCTTCAGATACTATATACTATAATTGTTCATTTCTTCTCCAAAACTTAATTTGAAAATGGCTGACAAAACATCACAACCAAAAGAATCTACAACGAATACTAGCAACGACCTCAACAACAATAATTCTCCACCGAGGCAACCAAAAGGTATAAACATTCCACATCTTTTGTATCCTAAATTACAAAATCGAAAACAAAACCATGATACATATTTGCGAAATATAAAAACCACTAAAAAAATTTTTTTTTGATATGTCGAGAGTTCATCTGATAATTTTATTTACACATTCATGTTACTATTTCCATATATTTATAAAAATTGATTGTATATTGTTTCTGCAATTGGTTTAAACATTTTTCAGGGAATGTCGGAATTGAGGGAGATTTTCAAAAAAGTTGAGATCAATCTGGATGATCTATATATTGCAAGAGACAAATTCACAAAAGTCATTGACCAGCTGTTACAAATCATAGAATCTATCATGGATGTTATTTATAACCTAAACAAAAGAAAGTATGCATATGCATTAGAGGAATTGAACAACTATAAGAAAAATAGAAAATAAAGTCTATATTGTCCAACCCACTTCATAGTATAAAAAAAAGTGATGTACTTATTTCTTTTATAATAAAAGATTATTCTCTATATTCAATTTTATCTTGATTTTGGTGTTGCTCATTAATTGATTGAAAATTGTTCTGCATCGGAACACGTTACTTTTGATTTAATTCTTCCATCTTCACATATTGGATGAGTACTAACAATAATTATATAAGTACATTACATAGACATTCCAAAAATCTAACCATTTTCAAGAAAAACGTATAAAGATGGAAATTAGTCTGTTTTCAAACCTTAGCTTGGAAAGAATCCTATACTGTGAGAAAAACAGTCAATATCAAACCTGAAAATGAACTCAGTATAAATTTTAAGTTCAAATAATTTATCTTCATAATATTAATTGATATTAATAATTATAAAGATACAATTATTAATTTTATGTTAACACAACTCTATACATATATAAAAGTTATATTTACTCTAAAACTTATACATATATAAAAGTTATTTTTACAACCTATTCTAAAAATATTAAATAAACATACTCGCGTAACTTGTGGGGCCCATATCTAGTTTCCTTACTAAATAAGACTAATGTTAGGTCCATAACTTTATTTCACAACTTTCGATGTGACAACTCGTAATTGGTTAATTCGTAAATGAGTTTCCTCTATTTAATTATAAGCTATCACATCAAAGATTATAAGAGAAGATTATAACATTAAGTTGTGAACTTAAACGTAGTAAATAAACTTATTACACACTTGTGCCTTAACTATTATTTTTAAAAGGATTTTTTTGTCATTTCAGTATAATTTATAAGTCCATTAGCAGTCAACTAACTTTACGTCGAGTCAAAGCACCAAAATGCTATTATTTCAAACAAGTGTCCTTCACTGTCATTAAATTAAACCTACTGGGTAAAAAGAATTCTCTCCCTGTATAGATGAAAAACGGTGCGTTTCATTTGCCTCTCTGGCTCTCTCAAGACTCTCACTCACTTAGTCACTCTCCCTATTTCTTCTTCAACCTTCGTTTCAAATCTTCACAACTTAAACCCAATTCAATTCGAACAAATTTTAACTTTTTTTTTTTTTTAATTTATGATTAATAAATTTCAGTTTGGTTACAAGTGTATCTTTGCCCTAGCGTCGACATGGCTTACGCCGCGGAGTCGGACTCAGGTTTAGATTTGGCTTCAACTACGAGGCAAGTCAAATTGGAGAAAGAGAGCGAGCTGAGAATCGAAGTCGGTAACGATGCGCCGCTGCGTCTTCGGCTCCTTAACGGCAGCGCCGAGGTTTACGGAACTGAATTACCTCCCGAAATCTGGCTCACTTTCCCTCCACGTCTTAAATTTGCAGTAAGTTTTCTTATATATATATATCTTTGTTGTACAGAAGATGACACATCACTTAAAGCGCAGGCGATATTGCTTTCTTTTATTTTTTAATTAAATTATTGTTTTATGTTGATATATTTATAGTGACATTTCAATAAATTGGAAGTAGTGAAAATGGATCTGGTAGAATATTTTAAAATGAGTAAGCTGTTCGGTATAGAATTTAAATACAGTTTTTCGTTTTAGAACAGAAGATAGACAAAATTATATGAAAACCGTTTGCTTGAAATGAGTTTTAGAAGCATTTTTTGGAATATAAACTTGAAAAGTAGTGTAAAATAAGAAAAGGGAAATGATTTGTTTTCTTAGTTTTCTATAGTTTGTAACAATGAAAATATGGTTTAAATGTTTGAATTGGATCTTAGTTTTGAAAATTATTTCGGATCAAAAACCAAATGGTTTTTCATTTTTTGAAAACATGAAATACACTTCAGATTTTTGAGTTATTTCTTAGTTTTCTTAAAATTATTTTTGGATCGCAACCCAAATAACGTCATGATGGAAACATTTTGTATTTGAGAATTTCATTTCTGAAAACTATTGTTTTAATGGATCAGGTTTTTACATGGTATGGAGCCACAGTTGAAATGGATGGCATAACTGAAACTGATTATACAGCAGATGAGGTGTGTGCTTTTTTACTGTATTTTTGGGTTTGTTCATTGGCATGATCTACTAGAAAGGTAGATATTTTATTGAATCAATTAATGGTGGTGTTTTGGTCTTTGATTTTCAGACTCCCATGGTCAGTTATGTAAATGTACATGCTGTGCTTGAAGGGCGGAGAAACCGTGCCAAAGCATCTGCATCAAAGTGCTCTGATACTTCTCTGGTATTTATTCACTGTCATCAGTTGCATAATTCACAGCTTATACCATATTGGCATGGGTTTTATACATGTTATTTGAAACTTATTATTTGTTCATATAATACTTCTGGGTGGTGCAGGGTCCTAGGGTAATTGTTGTGGGACCTACAGATTCTGGAAAGAGCACCTTTTCAAGGATGCTGCTTAGTTGGGCAGCTAAACAAGGTTGGAAACCTACTTTTGTGGACTTGGATATTGGCCAAGGATCCATAACAATTCCTGGATGTATTGCTGCTACTCCAATTGAATTGCCCATTGATCCGGTTGAAGGGATTGCACTTGAAATGCCCCTTGTTTACTTCTTTGGGCACACAACTCCAAGGTTATCCATATTGCATTCTCTATTACTTTGCTTTCTCATGCAATAAGAAAACTTGTGTTGGAAAGTACTCTTCTCCAGTTGGTAGACTTAAGAATAATGTTTTGATTCTTTGCAGCAACAATGTAGATTTGTACAAAGTGCTTGTGAATGAGCTTGCACAAGTATTGGAGAAACAATTTACTGCTAATGTGGAATCTCGAGTGGCAGGGATGGTGATCAATACCATGGGATGGATAGAAGGTGTTGGATATGAGGTAATTGTCTTCTGAAGCTTGCATATTCATGAGAATTGGGTAATTTTAAAAATGCCTTTGCTATTAGTAAATATTATAACATGTTGCTCAATGGAATTTTGTTTATTTTTGCAGTTAATTCTCCATGCAATTGATGCATTCAATGCCAATGTTGTCTTGGTATTGGGTCAGGTAAATGATAAATGCCTTCCAATTTAATATTTTATTTAATTTCAAGCATAATTTTTTCAATCATCATTTCTAGTATATTATTTAAGTACAGTTTACAAGCATCTTATTTATTGTTAATTTCTTATGTTTTAGTGCTTATCTGGACTTGAAATATATGCTTGTCACTTTGGCTCAGAAAAACTTATACGCTTGCTAATTTGTCCAGCTTGGTTATTCCTATATCAGAATAAATCCTCGAACAACAATAGATTTGTTGAGATTTTTATTCTTAAGTTTTCAGCTCTCTTTCATGCCTGAACATGTCACAATTTTGATTGCTCCACTATAACACATTGAACTAGATGATTAGCCATTCACTTCCTGGTACTAGGTGCAGATTGTATTCATGTCTAGTTATGAGCTTCGATTTCCATCCTTCATTTTCCTGTACACTTGTAAGCTTGCATTGCACTTTTTTTTCCTCATTTTTTGTTACTTTTTGGACTCAAGAGTTTCATTTTTTTCTGAACTTCAAATGACCATGTCAAGACATCTGTTTGAAATCTATGCAGGAGAAACTTTTCAGCAGGCTGAGGGATGTATTAAGGAAAAAGCCTAATGTTGATGTTGTGAAACTTCAAAAGTCAGGTGGTGTTGTTTCCAGGAATGCAAAAGTCCGTCAGAAGGACAGAAATTATAGGATAAGGGTAAATGACACATTTTTTACTATTCCCCTTCTAGTTGTTGATTTATTTCATGGCCTTCAAGCTGTTTCTATGATTGTAACATCTCTGGTTCAGCAAAATTATCAGGGAAGCATGAAACTAAAGACAGTGAACCAAATTGCAATAATTATTTATGGTGACGTGCTTTTTCTAAGGATTTTAAATTTGAGGTTAGGAAATTGATTATAATGTTTTGGGAAGAAATACTTTAGAAAGCAATTAAATTAAGCTTGGTCTACTTGTTGACTGATTTTATGTCAGCTGTGGTGAATCTCAGTTTTTATTTTTCCTTTTTTTTTTTGGCTCCTCCATTGAAAAACATGGTATTGCTATAACAATAATACTATACTTACAAAGAAATCTTACAAATATTTCCATACAAAGTGAGGTGACAAAAAATGAATGGAAGAGTGAAACAAAAAGTCAAACTCATTAAATTCACTCTTCCATTCATTTTTTGCCACATCACTTTGTATGGAGATCTTTGTAAAATTTCTTTGTAAGTATAGAATTGCTCTTTATATAAAGCATGAAATGAAGATACACCATTTCTTGAATTTTTATGGGTGTTTAGTCACATAGACTTGTCATCAGTTAAACATTTATGTAACCATCTCCACATATTGATATGCTAATGTTACTTCTACCAGGAATACTTTTATGGCCTCACAAATGATCTCTCCCCATATGCTAATGTTGCAAATTTCGGTGATTTACTTGTCTATAAAATTGGTGGCGGACCACAGGCACCTAGATCAGCTCTACCAGTTGGTGCAGATCCTGTTGCCAGCCCTCTGAGATTAGTGCCTGTGAATATTGACCGGGATTTGCTGCATTCAGTTCTTGCTCTTTCTTATGCCAAAGAACCTGATCAACTTCTCTCAAGGTACTTGTTACATAGCGGAATGATAAATCTCTCTAGTATTATACTAATCCCCCTGACCAGGACATAAGAAAAAGAAACATTTTGGTGTCTATTAGCATTTATTCCATGGTGACTATGAGATAATGTACATAATTAGCTAGTCTTAGAGCATCTCTAAAGGACTTTTTATATGACTCAAACTCTTTATTATAAAGAGTCTATCTATAAAAACAAGAGTCTAGCAGACTCTTTATCCTTTAAATATAAATTAAAGAGTGAGTTTGACTCTCCATATCTAGAGAGTCAAATTCTACTCTCTATCCTAATTTTAATTAATAAACTACAAGTTTCTATGCATTTTATTTATTAATTCTCTCTCTCATTAAGTCTATTTCTTGAAAATAAAGAGCATTTTCATTATATTTAAAGAGTCCATTGGATTTGAATAAAAAATGTGTTCTTTATACTTAGAAATTAAATGAAGATGCTCTTTATTTATATGAAAGATATTCTTTAAAATAAAGAACACCATTGAAAATGTTCTTACAATGAATTGGCACTTGAAAATTCACTCTGGCTAGTGTCATCTTATTCGTGATTCTTCCATAATGAAAAAACTTTGCTGATTTGGAGAGTGTAATAATTGGTGTTGGAGATCTAAGCACCCGAAGAATAAAATTATGCTCTCTCTCTCCCTCATTTCTGATTACATCACATCTTTTTGCTGCAGCAATGTCGCCGGTTTTATCTATATCACAGAAATCGACACACAGAGGTTTGAAACTGAGTTCTTATTTTGGAAAAAAGCATGTTTTGTGGTTATGCTGGTTTTGTTTTCTTCAATTAATATAACATTTTATGGCCACAGGAAGACAGTTACATATCTTGGACCATCAGCAGGGAATTTTCCAAGCAAATATCTGCTCATGGGAACTTTGTCATGGCTTGAAACATGAAGCATCTTCACGACAAAACCAGACACGGTTTGATCATATAGTACTCAAAACACAGTTCTCTTTTCCATAACTAAATGCAAATTGTTTTTTTTTTAGCTTTATAACCTTGTTCAAGATGTAACTAGGGTTTCGCCGCCTTCTGTATAGTAGTTAAAACGCACAAGCTTCTTCCTAAAATGTACACTGTTATTCAATCAGTTAAAATCCTTTTAGAAGTCGCAAATTTCTTAGCCGATTTTGTTCTCAGTTGAAAACTCTGCCATTTTGTTTTCATTTAACTATAATATCTTTTAACTTTTTTCAGTCTTATGAAATAGTTGTGTTTCTTTAACTGTCAGGATTTATTTAATTTAGTTTGCTGTGCAAGTAATTACTGATGCTAACAATTAGTAAGTTTATTTAGTCTTTGCTTATTCACTTCGCTTCACATATTTGTACTGGGGGTGTTAGAAAAAATGCATTAACGGAACCGAACTGGTTTTCCGGTTATCGAAAAACTAATTTGGTTTCGGTTCAATGAAATACATAAACCAAATTTTCAGTGATCGGTTTAAAGAATTTATAAAACTGGTTAACCGGAACCGGTTTTGTAAACCGGTTTTCACTTTAAAATAAAAAAACCCTATATCCCCAAATCTATTTCTCTTTTAATCTTTACCATTTACGCATTTCTCCTCCTTTTTTTTTTTTTAACATACAAACACTGATTTTAGAATTTAGTGTGAGATTTAGACCAAATAAGGTGGGGAATATATTAATAGGGAAGTTGAAAACAAAAGCAAAAATAAGTTAAAAGGAAAATTGGTTAATCGGTTTTTACTAACCGGTTTTCCTCTTAATTGGTTCAGTTCAAAAAAATGGTTAATCAGTTAAGTTAACTAATTATAAACACCCCTAATTTGTATTGTAAATAGTTGCATTTTTTTAGGTGGCTTATTTTGTATTTTTTCGGAGGTTTGTTCAATGCAAGGTGTTTTTAGATTGCCATCTCTAGATATCTAGAGATGGCAATGGGCCTTGTATTTTGGGTTGGACTGGGTCACGTACCTGAAAATGCCAAATCCATTGTCATCTCTAGATATGTGTTTATCCGTCGAATCACAGAAAGTGTAAGCCCTGCATGACAAGATATGTTCATCCAATTACGTGTGCTTATATGTCCATCTGATGACCTAGAAAAAGAATATACACCAATTTCTTGTCATATTGTTTGTTTTGCTCTATTTATTTATGTAAACACAACCCTAAGGGTTCGCTTGGGAGTTTCATGGTAACGGTTATGAGGATAAACCATCGTAGCGATTTTAAGAGGTTTTTAGTAGTGGTTTTTAAAACATGCAAGCTATGCTTAGGAGTTTATTTTCTAACGGTTTTTTAAAATGATAAATTTACATATATGCCTATAAAAATATCCAACTTCAACCAATTCTTAAGAGTTTTATTTTTTCAATTACAAGGTAAAAACTATTTATTTGTTTTCTACTCATTAGTATTTTATAATTTCAAATGTAATAAAATCCTCTTATCCTTTTTCGCCATTCTTTGCAACATCTTGAATAATTAAAAAATTGTAACTCGGTTTTTCTAAAAAAGCATCTAGAAATGAGATTTTAATAATTTTTTTTATGATTACTTCAAATTATTTTATATTTAATATGTTTGGATATGGGCATAATATGGTTAAAAAAAAAATTTGGATTTAATTGAGATAGTTTTGTAGTAGATAGGATATTTGTTAAATAAAATTTTAAAACCAATCAAAACACTCCAAATTGGGGTGTTTTGTAAACCCCTCAAAAGTACATTATATTGGTTTTGAAGGGTTTTTGAGCCAGTCAAAAACAGTGCATAAAAAATCTGACAAATAATGGTTTTAGAATACCTCAAAACCAAGTCTAATTAAAAACCCCTCAAGATCAGTGAAAAAAACCTCCCGCGCAGACCCTAACAAAATATCATCTAACAATAGTTCTGTGTATATGTCATGGACGCTACGACAACAATTTACAGAGACTGAAAGCTTGATCCTTGAGAAGCATTCAAGGGCAAAGCGCCAGTCCCTTGAGGATATTGTAGCATATCACACTTCACACCAGAAATGATGTAGCAAAAGAACAAAAATTTATAATCGACTTTCCTAGATTATCGTAGCTGAATATAATTGATTTTTTGACCCCAAAAATTCATAAAACAAATATGGCTAAGGATCAAAACTGGATACAAGTCACATAAAATGTTATCAAACTAAACCAGATTGCATGTAAGGCCGATCAAAACCTGAATGCTTCAATGATGGGGTTCGTAAAGTAATAGGAATGTTAGAAACAAGCCCAAGATCTACAAGAAATACAGGTTGCAGAACGGCAACTAAGCACAGAAAACGTAGAACTCAGAAGTGATAAATAAAGAAGCAAAACAGAAACTAAGGTCAAACTGGAAATGATAGATATAGTTCAAAGCTATAGATTCAGAACTATGATTACATTAGAAATGAGGATCACTATGAATCAAAATGTCAAGCTTCCGTAAAGCACACTGGGAGATTTCTAATTCTAGAGTAGTGATATAAATAAATATGCAATGCAATAAATTTCAATGAAGATGTCTGATTCACGGCCAGATTAAACTGAATTTACCAAAAATTCAAACATTAATCAGAGACAAGGTCCTACTCTAATGCTTGTGAAGCTACCAATGACAATGACCAATTGACCATACAAAGCCAATAATACTAATAATCGAATGAGAAACTCGATCATGCAAATTCCTTGGAATCGCTCTGAATGAGAAACTCGATCATGCAAATTCCCTGGAATCGCTCTAAATGAGAAACTTGATCCTGCAAATTCATTCTAATCACTCAATGAGAAACTCGATTCATGACCTTACATTATTTGATACAAAGCTAAATCACTCAATCGTGAAACTCGATCCATCCCAGTTCTAAAGATTATTCATTATAACAAATAGAAATCCACATAACAATCACAAACCATTCAAAACAATCCTATGTTGTACTCGAAAAACTAAACCATCACACCTAAATAAAGCCGAAAACTAGAAAAAAAAAATCAGTTCCAATATCACAAATTCCAGCAAGTTAGATCATCAAACCAAGCTAAATTGTAAAGGTTCAAGCGAGAACGAAATCTAAACAAAATTAGCAAGTCATATTAATCGCATTAATCACATTATCATCAAATCAAGCTAAGCCTAAATCCAAAATCCCAATTCATTGAATCACTTGACAGATTAAAAACAAAATCATAAAATTAAAAAGGCCTCTAATTGTTCAATTTCAAACCTAAAAGATATTAACCTTATTAAAGCAATACCCAGTTGCTAAATGAATCTCAATCTCCAAAACAAAATAAAACCCGGTTTCAGTTAGTCTTCGGGTCGGGCATCGGGAACAATCCGCCGCCGGCAGCCGCCCCACGCGGCGGGGAAAAACCTAGAAACTTCTGCAAATTCGTGCGGATACTAATCGAACACAAGAAATACAAAAACGCCATCGAACAATCCGTCGCGTCGTCGCCCACCAGCCCTCGGTGGCTCATCTTCATGACGATTCCAAAGGGTTTAAAGGGTAATTTCGCCACCACTTTGCCTTCGAAAAGGGAATTCAAAAGCCCGAAAACAACGAACAGAACGAGGGCCACAACGGCGCCAGATTTGAACTTGAACAACGAAAGGTCGCGGCTCGACTCCTTCAGGCTGGTCTCAACGCGGTCGATCTTCTTGGTTTTGGATTTTTTGAGGGAGATCTTGGTGGGCTTATCGGTCTTCATAGTTTCGAGCTTTTTGGAGGCTTTGTCGATGGAGGATTTGAGGGATTTGTAGGAGTTGGTGCGGTAGATGAGGAGCCAGGAGATGCATTCGCAGACGATGGCGGTGCAGAAGGAGATGCCGACGACGGTGAGGCTGTCGGAGTATCTGAGGGAGGAGAGGATGGAGGTGGAAGCGGTGGCGGAGGACATGGCGGTGGTGGGGCGGGGGTACGACGGAGGAGTGGAAGTTGGATTTTATGAAATCTGAACAGTTAGGATTGAGATTGAGCTTGAAAATGATGAAAGAGATTCCCAGTCAAATAGGATAGGTCAGTCACTGTTCGTTTTGGGGATGTCTCTGCTATTTTCTGAAACAAATGGGTTTTAATATATTTTATAAAACCTCGTTAGGTAACCCTATGTTTATAAAACTAATTATATTTATTAGCACAACTATGTTGAAGGACTTATGTACTTGGTATTTATGTTAAAGAATGAAATAGAAGCATTCTTGAAAGTTCAATTATCTAAGAATTGTGAGAGTTTATGTGTAAATATTCAAAATAAAAAAAAAGGTACTAAAATGATATAAATTGAAGGTAAAAGAAGATAGATATAGACAGAACGGATTAAGGAATAAATCATCTTCAATCATAATTTAACCCATATAAAATGAAGGTGTTTATGTTATTAATCAGCCCTCTTTGAACTTCAATAGTAAACACCTTAAAAGTTGACGCTAATTAATGGGTTGTCTTAACGTGTATAAGGCACACGTTAAGGATACTTGAAGACAAAAAAAATTAACCTTTTTATTTTATTTTATTTTATGGCTGAAAATGTCTGCGGGACTTGTTTACGTACACCTCAACTAATCTTTCGAGACTCTAGAACGTTCCAATGCATTGAAAATTGTTTTCTACTTGTTATATATAATATATATATAAATATGTAAATCTTTTATCTTATAGTGGATATAACGATTGACTTTGATCAACAATATATTAGCCCAATAGAGTGGAGGAAAGTCCAATAGCCCATGTTTTGGAATTTAATAAAGGCCTTTCTTTATTGGCCTATTTTAGAATAAGAAACTTCAACATGCATGAATATTTATAGAAAAATTGAATAAAATTATTAAATTCATATAAATTAATATGAATGATATAGAGATCTCTAGCATATAGGATTGTCCCAAGTCCTAACAAAAGATTTGGTGACTTATAGGTGTTTAAATGTTCTTATCATAAGCATTAAATTACACTCAGTTGATAATTAACATGACACAAAAAAATATACTGAAGTGTGAGCCATCGTGTTGTCATTTGTTATTCACAATTTTTTTTTTTTTTTAAATTAAGGTGTTTGGGACAGTTTACATAAATAATCATTAAGAGTCATTCACAAACTCTCAAAATTTAAGATACAAATCCATAATAATATATAACATCATGAAGATTTTAATATCTGAATCAAAGGTTAATAATCAGTTATTAACTTTATAAAATAAAAAATTTTAAAATAATAACAAATCGTTGAATTTTGATTCGTACATTAAAAATTCAAGACTTATATATATAGTGTTTAATTATATCCATCTTATTGAAGATTTTTGTCGCATTTTTATTAATTTACATTCAATTTTATTGTTGCAATTGGGGGTGCCCTATCATAAATCACATGGCTAAGATAAACGTTTTTGTTAACCTATAGCTATTGGTTGTGAGGAAGCTCCAATTTATTTTGAATAAAATTATGAGCTTTTTATGTTACATTGATGGCTACCCTAGTGTTTAGGGCAATTGCCCAATTGATTTAAGATGAAGTCTCGCAAGCCCTACTACGAGTTGGTGGGTTAGGTAAATCATTTTCACAATTTGGAAATTAAACATTGAATTACAATCAATATATTAAATGACTTTGTCGTTCAACAATACATATCCCCTCGTATAGATGCATCCAACCAATCACGAAATGATATGCCAAAGTATGTGTATATGTACTAGAGGTGGGCAAACGAAGCTTAGGCCCTCAAGGATCGGATCCAAATTGGTTGGGACCTGTCCTAGGCCTGTCACTTTTGTGAGGGCTTAGAACAGTCCCAAGCTTGAGCCTGGACTGTATAAGACCGGTCCTGAGACGAGTCTTAGGCGACTTGATTAATATGTAGGCCTGATAATTTTGTATAACCAGTCCTGGGCTTGGGACTAGATGGACTGGTTTGGGCCTGGTCACCCTTCCCTAGGGCTCGGGCCAATCCCGAGACTGATCCCATAGGGATAGGGCCCTTTGGGCCCAGGCTTTTTACCCACCTCTAATATGTACCCGATTAAGAGGAGAATCAAATATGAAAGATGCATGCATTTCTTATTTAGCCAAATGAAGATATATGTGCATCTGATTAATCGAATGATATCGTTTTGTGTTAATGTATGAATGTATGTCATCAATTGATTAAATATTTTATTTGTTAAGTTTTTTTTTTATTTTTTGTTTTACCTTTATATTCTTGCTTTATTCGTGTCTCCATTTATGTTGATTTTGATTTGAGATTTGAGATTTGAGATTTGATTAAATATTTCAGGTCCCCAATAATTTTGGCTTTTGGTGTTGGGGAAGCAAGCAATTTTGGATTGGAATGAAAGCAACGTCCCATTAAAAATAAAGTTTCTGTACTTTATATCACATTCCTATTCTAGCTATTCTAAAGAGTTCTATTAATTAATGGGATGATTTGGACATTTGGTTCTTTGATTCTAGAGGAAGTTGCAAATTCTAGGGATGGAAAATACATTTAATAAAGTTTTGGTGGGAAAATGTTTCTCAGCTTCATTGACGGATAAAGGGTATTATAGTCTTTTCGTTGTTAGACCCCAGTAAGATAACAAATTTCATTAATGAATTTTAATGATGGGTGGAAAATTCTCAAATCTTTTTGTAATTATAGTAACAACAAAAAAATTCTTAGCGAGGTAATTAGGTAAATATTCGTTAATTCATAGTAACCACACTAACGGTAAGGAGATTTATGTTATTTTTGAAATGTTAGGGAGAATATTGTACCTTAATTAAACCTTGGGGGTGGAGAAAGTTTTTCTGTTTTACTTTGGAAATAGTGATAATACTATTAGTGATTGAAATCAGAAAAAAATAAAATTGGTGGAGTGTGGTCCTCTTTTTTCCTTTATTTATCCATTTAATTTTCCTCATAAATACATTTATTAACACAATTTTTTATTATTATTATTAGAAAACTATTTATCATCTTGTTTTATCTTATTATTAACTTGAAATTTCATATACATTAATATCTCGAAGAATGATAAAATATAAAAATCTCCTTAAGGTTTCAAAAATAACAAAATCCTCTTACTTTTAAATGTTATAATAAATGAAAAAAGATTAACGTTACAAGATTTTTGTTATTTTCAAAATCTAATAAAATTTTTTATTTTGTGTCCTTTTTATCTTGGCATTTTCTTGATTCCCATCCAGATAAGAAGTTCCATAAACTAGGCTATTGTTATCGCATGTTTCTTTATGTTTTCTGGATTTTATCCGAATCCTCGTTTCCTTTTGAAAAAAAAGGGAAGGAAAAGGATCTTTCTTCCTTGGATGCCTCTTGTTCCTGTTTAGTCCCCCTTGTCTTGAAAGTCGTTTCTATTTCTCCATATGTTACTCCCCTTTTTGCCCTTTCTTTAAATATAATCTATTCTTTTCCCTAAAGTTTGTCTCTTGTCCTTAACGTATTCATACACTATTAACATATTAATCATTAAAAATGTATAATATACGAAGAACATATTAATCATTGAAAGAAGTAATCACCATGGCATCTTGGTCTTAGATTCTCAGTTCCACGCATGCATTTCTTCCTCAGGAGAGACATCAGCATATTCATCTTGAAACTTTGAAGAGTCTGCTCAGTTTTTGAGTGAATAAAGTAAATATGGATGATATGAAAGCTCCATTGTTGCAGAACTCAGTTACTTCATTAAAATGTGAGTTCATCTCCAAATTGCCTCACAAAGTTCGCTCTGGACTTGATCCTGAAACCCCTCTTGATATTGACCTCTCTAAACTCACTGGCTTCATTCAAGGTACTTCACATCGCATTCTCTCTGTTCTCTCGCTTTTATCTTGATCAATAGCAACGGTATGTCATGATTTTATTTTAATTAAGTTTTGTTTTAAGTGGGAAATGAAAAAAAATTTGACCTTGCTTACTGCTTAGTGTAAGTGGTGATGACAAGAAGATTTGTTGAATAATTCAGAATTAAATAAGAGAAGAAGGCACGTGTTAGGAGCTAATTTGGAATCTACTCATGGATTAGAACTTTGACTTTCTAATTGATAACTGATGACTGTAGAAAAGATGGGTGCTTTTTGTTTGAATAAATGCTTCTTCCAAGTCCTATCTGCCTGTCATTTTCCATACCATGTCTTTTGATTTGTATTCAAGTTGAAAATTTAGTTCAATTATTCTGTGTTAGACAATCTTCCAAGTGGTTAGGTCATGAATAATCGGCCGGTTTCCTCTAGGAACCGAGACTACTTGTTTCAGAGTTATTTAGTCATTCAGACAAATTAACAAATGTCACCTAAGTCTCGAAAGAAAATTCGAGAAACTTGGCCAGAACATAGCCAGGCATGGCAGCCCCTGGCTGCGTTGCGGCTTTACTATTTCTTTGATGAATGAAACTGGTTGATGTGAACATAACTAGTGTGATTCTGTGAAAAGATGTTTCAGTCGGTGATCATTTGTGATAATATAAATTTCATTTTAATCCTGGGAACCTTAGTTTATTAGGACTGCTCAGTTGATATGTTTGAAATGAATTACAAAGTTGTATAATTACTGCAAAATTGATTGATCAAGGAGAAAATCCTGCCGGTTTCACTTGATATTAGTATTGATCTGTACTATATTATATATGATATGTTGATAATCTTTTAATGTATGTATATATTCTTCAATTTCTGAGTTACATATCATTTTGATGGAACATTCATGGTTTTGTTTTTATCAGGGGAGAAGGAATACTATGAAAAACAATTTGCAACACTTAAGTCCTTCGAGGAAGTCGACTCCCTGGAGTCGAATAATGCCATTGATGAAGAGCAATACTGCATCGAGCAAGTCCAACATGAGAGAGCAATGAACATTTCTAATTGTGCAAATTTTGTGTTACTTGCATTCAAGGTATTCTACTTTCCCTTTTCTGGATAATGTGAATTAAATGCAGAATTTCAGATATGTTTTAATATCATCGCCTCTTTTTAAGATGCTTGTAGAGTTATGTGTTACATTTCATTGTGCTTTTCTTCACAATTGATTGTGAGAAGCATTGATTTCTTCAGAAAGTTCTTATTTCTATATATGCATTTCTGCAATACAGATATATGCTACAATAAAGAGTGGATCTATGGCGATTGCTGCATCGACTCTAGATTCTTTGTTAGATCTCATGGCTGGTGGCATACTTTGGTTCACAAATTTGTCAATGAAAAACATAAACATATACAAATATCCTATTGGAAAATTAAGGGTGCAACCAGTAGGCATTATCATCTTTGCTGCTGTCATGGCCACTCTAGGTATATTTTTCTGCTCTAAACTTGTCTAAATCTTTAAAAAATTGACAAATATCTAGTGAACTTGACATTCTTTTTTTTCCTTATCGAGTTGTGTTCGTCCTGTATGCAGGCTTCCAAGTGCTCATCCTAGCTCTCGAACAACTAATCAAAGACAAACCTTCTGCAAAAATGACTTCCTCCCAACTCATTTGGTTGTATTCAATCATGCTGACAGCTACTGCAGTGAAACTTGTCCTATGGATTTACTGTAGAAGCTCCGGGAACAACATTGTCCGTGCATATGCAAAGGTTTAGTATAACATAAAATTTAGAGCCCAATATCAATTGGATTGGATTCTTTCCTGCTGCGCATTGCTTTCTATAATATGATTGCCTGCAGGATCATTACTTTGATGTGGTAACGAATGTGATTGGCTTGGTCGCGGCTGTTCTTGGCGATAAATACTATTGGTGGATTGATCCACTTGGCGCTATCATCCTTGCAATCTATACCATTACTAATTGGTCTGGAACCGTAAAGGAAAATGCAGGTTCCATTCTTTCTCCATTTAATTAAGATGAAGTATATAAACACGTTTTTGGAGGCTTGAAGTGCTTCCACAAAAATCACTTCCAAGTAAAAACATTTTATTACCCCAAATGAATTTCCATGTTCAGCATGCGCTTTTAACAATCTTTTCTTCTGGTAGTTTGCCTGGTTGGACAATCAGCTCCTCCTGAAGTTCTGCAGAAACTCACATACCTTGTCCTAAGACACCATCCTCAAATCAAACGGGTTGACACGGTTCGCGCTTACACCTTCGGTGTTCTTTATTTTGTTGAGGTTAGTTTGTAATATCGACACATCTAAAGCTATATCTATTAGCAAATGCTCAAGCCTATTTCTTTAAACTGTGCAAACACTGAGCCGTGATTTGGCTTTGACAATGTTTTAAGAAATATTTCGCTTAAAAATTCAGGTTGACATTGAGCTGCCGGAAGATTTGCCATTAAAAGAAGCTCATGCAATTGGAGAATCATTGCAGATTAAGATTGAAGAGCTCCCTGAAGTTGAGAGAGCCTTTGTTCATCTTGATTTTGAGTGTGACCACAAGCCAGAACACTCTGTTCTTAACAGGCTCCCAAGTAGCTAGCCAGTGTTAGTTTTTTTTTTTTTTAATTTCCCATCAATACTTCTATTTCTTGAGACTTCAAATTCCGTAAAACTTTTCATAATCGTGTGCTAAAAAATTTCTCCTTGTAAAAATTAAATAGCTAGTAAAAGAAAAAGAGAAAAATATAAAGAGTTGTTGATACTAGAGGTATGATAAAATAACAAAGACTATGTTTGATAGAGTATTTAGAATAGTATTTTTGAAAAAGTTGAGTTGAGTTGTTATTACAAGAATAGGATTTGAATTTGAAAATATGTTTGGTAAATTTTTGGAAAATATTTTCTGAAAATATTTAGATTATTTTTTAATCATCTACATTTGTTAATTTAGTTAAATACCCCCCTGCAATAAAAGTTTTTAAATTAATAAAAACACTCTCACTCATCCATTAAAAGTCGGCAGCTAGCCACCACCCTCAGACGAAGACTGGAAGTGACTAGAATGGCGCACAACTAGTTGGATCGGCGCCGATCTGGCATTTTCTGACCAAATCTATCATGGATCTGGCTGAAAACGGTCAGATCTACAGTCAAAGATTTGGCCATTGATGACAGCCAAGATATGACCGTCAACAACGGCCACGATAAGGTCGTTGTTGACAATCAGATGTGGCTAGATCTGGTCGTCAACAACCAGATCTGGCCATTAATGGCCAGATCGAAACACAACCGGCCACATCAAGCCGGTTGTGCGCCATTTTGGCATATTCCAATCACCTTTTAGCGGTGGTAGTTGGCTACCGGGAATATGTGAGTGGGTGAAGGTGTTTTTGTCAATTTATAAATTTTTATTGTTTGAGGTGTTCATTTAAATTAATAAACCTAAGAGGTTAAAAAAAATCTAAATATTTTGAGTTGAATAGAATATGATTAGATTTTGAGAATACCGAAACAAATATACATTTTGAATAGAATTTGATAAGATAGTATTTTGAATAAAGAAACAAACAGAGTCAAAAATTTCTTGTAGCAGCAACCCACTCCTAAGTAAATCATAGGTAAAGGTAATCAGCGGGGCAGTAAGGAATGAAACTTGGAATTATGGGTTGAAGCCATTACTAGCCCCTTGGTTTGCCGTTATCACTATGTTACTCATGGGTGAATTTCACCCATTATATTAAGTACACATGATATTAAAATTTTGAAGAGAAAAAATAAAATAAAAAACAAATTTTTTATGGAGTTTCGAGTAAACATTAAATTGTGAATAGTTGGTTTTTAAGTGTCCTTAAAATTTTGTCTTTTTCAGTGCGTTTTTGGTGTGCTATTTTAATGCCATTAGAAATTAGAAATATAGTGGGAATGAATTGTTTTTACTTTTTAATATTTACTTATCATATGAAAATGATAATTAGTAATATATTATGAGGTCAAATTTTTTAGTTCAATTTTTGTGTTATATGAAAACAACAATTTCATCCCCTAAGTTTTGACTTTTTTTTGCCCTCTTATTTCTTAAACTTTATCTTATTCCCTTTGAAGGAAACATCTTAAATAAAATTTTTAACTTTGGTCTTCCTAAATACAATTTCCTAATTTAATCTTTTAACTTTGGTCCTCCCAAATGCAAATAAATACTAAAAATTAAAGAATAAATCTTCTCATTATACAAAAAGAAATCAAATCCCACAAGAAAATACCTAAAAAAAGAATTATTCCCTTATTATCATGAATTTAAGAAGAAACACTTTCTTCCTAAATAATAAGCTAATAAAAGAATTGTCATTGTTGTTGAAACTTTGAAGGTAAGAGCTAATATGGAAGACATGAATGTGCCATTGTTGTTTGCAAAAGCATAAGAAATCAAAGTATCTTTATTCCCTATTAGTATTATGAGTTGATCCAGAAGTGGATTGATTAGAAAAATTCTGGTAAATCATTGATTCATCTGGTGTTTAAATATATCGGCTATTTCCAACTTGACTAGATCGAAACTTTAGGAGTTCAAAAATTTATAGGTACAATGTTGCATTTAGTAAAGATTTATATACTCAATGTGTCCGCACCTGTCCGATAGATATATTATAAATCTGAGTTCATCTTCATGTTGCTTGACAAACTTTCTATGACTTAGATTTGGATTTTTTTTAAACTCACTAGCTTGATTCAAGGTATCAAAACAATCTCAATCTGTTTCTCAAACAAGTCACATATATTACATATTACAATTTACGAGTCAAATTCTAATGAAACATTCACAATGATTTTATGCATTAGGAGGCTATGAATCCCACAAAGTTCAATTTGCAGTCACAAAGTCATTAAATCTAACAAATAACTCAATGGTAAAAGTTATATTTCTTAGAAATATTTAGCAAAAAAAATATATGAACAACTCTCGTTTTTAACCCCAAAAAAGGGGGAAAAAATGGACCAAATCAAATGGGCCCAAGGCCCAAAACATAGAGTCTAAGGCTCCGTTTGGTTCATTATTAGGTAGTTTTTAGAATATTCTTTTGAAAAAAGTTAAATTGGGTGGGTATTACGATATAGAATTTTGAAAATTAACATAAATACCCCTATGTTTATTTATTTATTAAACACCCCTATAATAAAATATTCAAAGTTAACAAAAATACCCTCAATCCACTCATAAATACGGACAATCGGCCACCACCGCCGGAGGGTGGTCGAAGTTGCCTTATCGACGCATGACCGGCTCAATCTTGCCGGTCATGCACCGATATGACCTTTTTTGGCCAGATCCACCGTGGATCTCGCCGAAAAATGCTAGATCTGCGGCTATATCTGGCCATTGATGGCGAGATCTGGTTGCATTTGGTCGTCAACGATGGCCAAAGATACGGCCGTCGTTGATGACTATCTACGGCCAAAGATTTGGTTATTAACGGTCAGATCTTTGGCTGTAGATCTGACCTTTTTCGACTCACTATCAAGGCGTTCGTAGTGTCGCCATTACACCAGTACGTGATTCGGCCGATGTGGCGAGAATAACGTAAATTTAAAGGGTTACTGAGGTACTTTTGTCAATTTTTTAAAAAAAAATTTGGAGGTTGTTTAATTAAATTAACAAATTTAGGGGGATTAAAGGAAATTGAATAATTTAGAAAACTATTTTGAAAATAGGTGAAATAAAGTTTAACGTTTTTTTGGAAAAACTTTTGGGAAAACTATATGTGAACCAAACGGGGCCTATGTCTTCTGTTAGACCCATAAAGCTTTCTCTGCATTTCAACAACTCTCTACTGCCCAGGTAAGCTCTTATGTCTTATCTCTATCTGTTTTCATATGATAAATTTCACTAATTTTTACTAAGATTTACTTTTTTTATTATTATCATTTTTCTTTGTGCTTCTTCACTTTCATCTCTTCCCTGTACAAAATAATTTGTTCGATAAATAGTTATAGTTTCTGGTTCTAAGAATGTTTTGTGAACTCATGGACTTAATGGAGTTCTGGGCTTTCACTTTTCGTGTATTAAAGATTAATGTAAAATTTAAATGAAGACATGGGTTTAGGGTTTTAGGGGCTGATATATGCTGGTTTTACTTGATAAAGTCTTAGGTGAGACAGACGTTATGTTTATGTTCATCCAATAAGCTCTTGACACGTATGCATTCATTTTAACAATGGTTGGTGAAGGTTAGTTAGACTGCGCAGTATTATCGGACGGGTGCGTAGATGATGTCGTACACTCGTCTTGGGAGGTTCTAGCAACATTGAACTTCATATTTATCTTGCAAAATTAAAGTTGGTTACTTTTTGATATTGAATATTACTCCAATGATGTTTTTATTGCAACATACTGGGATTTTTATGCATATGTAGCTAACTAGCTATCCCTGTTCAATGTGCAGGAGTCGGTTTAATAGGAACTGAATGTTGAATTACCCTTCTTTTAGTAGATTTAGTTGATATTATTTTTGTATATATGTAATTGATCACTGCGTTACAATCAAGTTTTTCAAGTTAATTACATCTCGGATATTTAAGATACCCATTTCTGGTCATTTGAGTGTTATATGAATTGTGTCTTGTCGTGTTGATTTGTCGTTTTAGTGGTCTTTAAGTGTTGACATATGTTTGTTCTTGTTGACAGGGGCATAGGATAAAGGAGTTGATTACAAAAGTGTTTGCAGAAGATAGAATAATCGGTTGAACAGGCTGTGTATGCTTTATTGTTTAGTTCATTTCATTATAAGGGACTTACAATCTGTTGAAATAAGCTCATCCTGAACTATAATATATTATCCCGAGAAGGAAACATATTGTTTTCCTTCCATGAACTCTCTTTTGTTACCTTCCTATACCTTTATCTCGTCATTGTCCTGCAAGTCTTCACCTTGTCTTCAATCAAAACCTCGGTATATTTGTAGTTCACATCTTTGTTTTAATGGCTGTAACACTGCTCCTCTTTCTCACTTGCTAAAGCCCAAATCACGTTTTTCATTAAGCACTCATCAGACATCCATTGGTTCCACAGTTCCTTCCGATGAGGGAGTTGTATCTGTAATCGACTTGATTGAAAAAGATTGGTCATTTCTTGACTCAGATGAGCTGAACTCCGAAGAGAATATCCAGAAGATTGACAACATAATTTCTGCAGGAGAGATTGATCATTCTTCCAGGGTTTTGGTTTCAATTGGTTCTGAAGGTTTTGTGGATCGGGTGGTTGATTCATCACCCTGCAGCTTTTTGCTTGTTGTACATGATTCACTTTTTGTGTTAGCTTGCATTAAAGCGAAATATGACAAGGTTAAGTGTTGGCAAGGGGAACTGAGATATGTGCCAGAAGAGTGGGCACCTTTAGATGTTGTGTTTCTCTATTTTCTGCCTGCGTTGCCCTTCACACTTGATCAGGTTTTCGGGGCACTTGCTGATCGTTGTTCGCCGGGTACTTTTTTAGAAGGATTTTGTGTAGTATTTGACCCATTTGATATCTCTATAAACCCGGTGGCAAAGGAATATTACTCTTGATTCATCTTAAATCATTTCTTTGAGTATTGTGTTTTGGTTTTTCAGGTGCAAGAGTGGTTATTAGCCAACCCCAAGGGAGGGAAATATTGGAGCAGCAAAGGGAACAGTTTGCAGATGTTGTAATTTCTGACCTGCCTGATGAAATGACTTTACAAAAAGTTGCAGCCAATCATTCTTTTGAGATAGCCAAATTTGTAGATGAGCCTGGTCTTTATCTTGCTGTTTTGAAGTTCTGTAAGGAAAACTAAGTTTAGATTTGAACTTATGAAGAAACTTGGCCTCGGCCAATGTAATTCTTTTTTAAGCCAATGAAAGAGTTCAGGAATCAGATTTTGTTTGCTAGAATTGTGAATTCAGATTCCTGAAGTTTTAGGTACATCATCCATATGCTCGCGTGATAAATTCCGGTTTTACATATCATAACGATTGTTAGGTAAATGAAGAAAATACCCATGACAGGATTTTATTAGAAGAATGAATGAGTGATTATTGTTATACTTAACAGTGAAGTGATGTGAATCTATGAAAAATGAGAATAAACTGCCTCTTAGATGGAGGGGTGTGCAAAAAAATCCAAATCCAATCCAAAAAAATCTTAGATGGAGGGGTGTGCAAAAAAATTCAATATCCAATCCAAAAAATTTGGATTGGATTTGGATGTCAATTTTTGGAAGATCCAGATTTCCCGATCAGGTGCTAGATCGGCTTTGCAAAGAAATCGGATATCTGGATCCGATCTGGTTTTGTCCATAACTTTTAAGAAGTTATTTTGGGGTCTTAGGTGAAAAGTGGTAAAGTTAATACATGAGTAATACTACACATACAACATTTCTCATACAATATGATGTGACAAAAGATGATTAGGTAAAAGTTTATTTTTAATTTAAAATCAGCCAATCATCTTTTGTCACATCATGTTATATAAAAGTGTTGTATGTATAGTATTATGCTTAATACAATGACAACTTTGGGGGGACAAAATGTAATAAAATGTTGATGTGACAGGGGTACTAAAGAATAATGCAAAACTTTAGGGGGAAAAGTGATATTTTTCATGTAAATTCGGATAAAACCAGATCCGGTTTATCCAATCTGTATAGTCGGATCGGACCAAAACCGGATCAGAAGAAATCTGGACCAGATTCGGACTAGGTTTATCCTGGATTGGATTAGAAAAATCCAGTTTTGCACACCTCTACTTAGATGTTGTATTTGTATGTCTAACACTGTAACTTGGATTGAAAAGCAAATTTGTGTTCTGGTTTGCCTGTGATGCTGTGAATACATGAAAATCCAAACATCTATTAGAGTTCGATATATAGCTGAATAATGCTACAAATCTAAAGTAGTATTTCAAATTAGTTAATGCAAATGATGTATCATCTTATGTGACATTATTAACGATCAGGTTTGCCTCATCTCAGGCTTAGTTGCCAAGTCCAATCATAGAGAAGATCATACAGTTCTTTCATAGTTCGAAAGGCATCTCATTAGTACCAATTCCTATTTCACAAGTGCATGGCAAGGAGCAGCAACCAATAATAAGCCACGGAAGCACAACACGATTAAATGAATAGAAGGTTGGCATAATAAGTGCTTAAACACCAGCAAAACTTAAAAAGTCACTGTATGATCTGTTGATGATTCTAGCTTGCAGAAGGGTGTCCAAAAAGCTGATGACAAAATTATAATTTTACTCTGATCAAAGATGAATCAATGTTCATTGTCTGATAAAAATGCCATGTGTTTAAATGCCTAGACTGAATTATAGAGATGAACAGCAAAAAAGGGGAGGAAAAAAGTCGTACCAAACAAATTCTCCATTAATTGAAAAAACTGACCTCATACAAAAACCTCTCAAACATCTTTATAGCAATCTCCCAACCTTATCTTTCATCTAAATTAAATAAACCAATTAGACAACTTGGATAGCAATCACCAAAAGAAAAAAAAAAAATCTATAAGCTAAAATTGGAATATTTCAGAAGAAGATTATTGGTTTTTTCTTTTTTTCTTTTTTCTTAACTATTAAGTATCTCAAACTTTGGTATCACCAAACAAGAAGAGAGGGACTGAACTCCCAAATCTCACTCTCAGTAGTATATTAGAAGAATGGAAACCTTATGCCATTAGTTGCTGCAAACAAGTTGTATTCTTCAATTGTAGTCTCTTTCTTAGGGCAAGCATGATCATTCTCAACATGATCCGCTGAAAATTGTGAAGAAAAATTCCCGACAATCTCATCTTTCGAAGGCAAGGGATTTAGTTTACATCCAGTTGAAAGAGCAACAGGCCCACCAAAATGAAACAAGGAAAAGTTGTCATTACCCAATTTATCAGAATCATCACTTTGCCCGCCTTCTGCATTTCCCGGTGCATCACTTAGATGTGACCTGGCAGGAGCACCCCCCTTTGTATTTGCATCATTCAATGCTTTTTGTGCCACACCTGCTTTGGAAAAATGAGTTTGCTCCTCCATGCCGTTGGCTTTGGTAACAGGCTGATAAAGAGGTACTGGGCTAGGATTAAATACAGGAGTAGGAACATGCGGCAGAGCACCATACTGCATGCACATGCGTGAGTTTCCATTTAAGCCATAGCTGAGAGGGCCAGCATACAAATAGTGGTTGGTATGAGGGAAAGGCATTACTCCATTTGCTGGAGCAGCTGGCCACGCGACTGGATTTTGATGATAGTAACCCATTGTTGAAGGAGGCTGAAATACTGGAAATTGCATATTTTGATTATGCAGTGGTGGGCAAACGCCTTGATGTTCAGAACCCATACTAACATTAGATATACCTTTATCAGGTTTTTGGGAAGTCTTTGTCAGCAGATTTCCTTGAAATTTACTCCCCATACTGTGAGGTGGAAGTCCATTCAATGGCCTGCTTACCAAATTCTCATCTCCATTTGTACACTGTTTTTTCTCAATCTCAACTTCATGACATTCAGAGAAAACATTTTGAGTGCATTCTGAAGCATCTCTCCCTTCTGATTGTTGACTGGCATCTTCTGAGTCTGACGTGGATGATGATTCCAGATTTCCATGATTTGAAGAGACTGTATTGCTATCCCCCTCACTAAGGCACGAGGAGCAGTTATCAGAATTGGATGTGCTACTCGTGTTGGGATCAGAAATTCCAGTCAACGTAGAGTTTCTACTATGACATAATCCAGCCTCATTGTAAGCAGCTTCTGTTGAATAGCAAGCATCCTTTGCCTCCAAATGAAGTCCATTCAGGCAGGTTTCATCAGTTGAAAGGGTAGAGTCCCTTGATTTCTTCATGTTAACATCCTCATCATCATTTTGACGCAAATTCCCACTAGCCTTGCTAGAAAATGTTTCACAAGATGACTTTACAAGGTTATTATCATGTTCAACTCCTTCACCTTTGAAGGTAGTTGACCTCAAGGTAACATCTGAATCTGAGTTGCTGCGGGGATACTTCTTCTGCGATTCCATGGGCTCCCAAACTTTCTTGGAATAAAGTGAATCTCGGGTGGAGGAACTGTTTCCCATAATAATTTTGATTTTGGATCTTCCAGAACTATCACGCATGTAATCAATTTGATTATACTTGTTACCACGATAGAATTGTTTGGACATATCCAATGCAGATTCAGACTTACTGACAGATTTGGACTCTCGGCCTACTCTTGTTGCAGAAACATGAGGCTCAACCTTTGCTCGATATTCATTATGTTGATTACAGCTACAAGAATGGTCATATCTGTCGCTCATCCTGTTATTGGAACAATGAACCTTCTCATTGTACTTCACACTGCAATTTCTATGGCTGGATTTGGAGGTGGTCATCCACAATTGCCGATTCAATCCGTTGCTGCCCCTAGGAGTCTCATAATTATCACTGTGATATCTAGACTCGGATCGATTGACCATAGAACCACTTTCAGAAATGACTGCAAATCTGCGCCTCTCAGACCACTTCAATGGTGAATCAAGTTGTACTTCTTTTCGAAATTTCAATCTCCGTCGAGAAAATTTTGATTGTTCTATTTGAAAAGAACCATTCCCATCTTTAGCACCCGTAACTTCTCCATCAGGACTATCATAACAGTAATTTTCCATTTGTGATGTGGTACACCCATTTGAGTACTGTTCATGCAAAACCTCAGGAGATCCAGGCCTGGACAAAACATCTACTGCTTCACTCACTGTGTCCCTGCAGCTAATAGCATTACTTGGCTCTTCATCAACACTGGGTAATGATTCATCCTTTGAGACATCAGGACGAACAGGGCTATGTTCTGAGGCACCATATTTTTTTTCTTTATCCCTTTCTTTTCCTTTCAATCTTTCCTTTCTTCTGAGCTTTTTCTCTCTTTCTTTCATTCTTCTCCTTTCTTTGCGCTCTTCTTCTTCACGCTTTTCTTTCTCCTCTTCCTCAAGAAGTTTCATCTGCAGCAAAAAAAAATCACAGAGGAGGCCTCAGAAATATTTTCCACGAACAGGAGATGGCTCCCAATTTTCTATACCAAGAACATAAATCTTATCCTAAAATGTCATGAATACTGAGACCTGCTTTTCTAATGTGATAATCTCCTTGCATGCAACATGAACGCGTTCTTCCAGCAGTTTTAGTGCAAGACAAACGAAGATGCTGTGTGCATTTTGGCGTGCCGTTCCTTCTCTAAAGGCTTTTTCTACCTGAAAAAAATATATCATAATGAGTATGTTTCATAATGGTACAACTACATTTGCACACGTGAAAAAAGATAAGAATTAACAACATGGTTCCACCATCTTCATTAGTTCAGAGCAGCCCAGATTGCAGAAAATTTTTTTATGCCAACACTACAGCAATACAGAGAATACATATTACTCTAATAGCTGAAATTCATCGTTAGCTCCAACAAAATGTCATGTATCCAACCCATAAAGCCGCTGACCCAACCAAGCACAATCTCCAGGTTTACTCAATTTTTTTTCCTCAGCAGCATTGCATTCAAAACTTAATTCCTCCTTACCGAGGCGCTGCTAAGCCATTTTTATGTCTGTTAATAAAGGTTATAACTTGGCAAACAGAAAAGGTTGGCTGTTGTTAAGAACACTAAAAGCAAATTATGCTTATAAGAAGCTGCATAATGAAACAAAGTAATCTTTTACTGAGTTGAGAGACACCAGAAGATAATTCAGATATTTTTAGCACAGCAACGGTAACGGTCTCAAAACTCCACTGCATTATCCTAATATAGAAGCCTATCATACAATTAGTAGAGGTTCAAACAAACCAGAGCGAAATAGACTTCAAAAATCTTTGGTAAAACATTGAAAACAAAGGCAAGCATTTTGCAAGCCAAAAAGCACAAGAATATCATTATAATGAACATGCCTGCTCCTTAAAAATAACAGTTGCAGCATCTAGAAGAAACTCTCGAGCCAGTTCGGGACTCTTTGCATGCTTTTGTGGACGGGAGCATTCTCCATCCAGTTCATTTCCATCCTTGTCCATGGAATCATCATCCTGAAAATAGCAAAACAGACAGAGAACCATACCCATTAAGTAACATACTCCTAATTAATATTAAAAAACAGTTACTTAATCAGCTTTAAAGAACTGAACTACCTCTTCTTCCTCAGCCTCTTCTGCATGCTCAAAAAACCTTCTAATACTTTCCCCTCTTGTAATTGTAACAAATCCATCGCCAACTACAAGCCTGCAATGTACACATTGTTGGCCCTTTAATGCATGAGCTTTTACAGAAAGCTCAGTACAGCGGCCATCTAATTTCCAAGCCCTCAGGGTAATAAAGCATGCACTCAGACCACTAAGATCCAAACCATTGACTTGAACACTTCCATTCATGCCAACATTTTCAAATTCAAGAATGTCAGATTTTCCCTCTCCAGTTCCAACTGCCCATTCAAAGTGATGGTACGTTCCAACAGTGTCAGAAAAAGTTTGGCGCCAGTCAGCTTGAACTGTGTCATCAGATACCTGTGATGTAATAAATAAAAATTTGATCAAGATAAACTAACACAACCAATATATCAAAAAGGAAAATGGTCAATTCACTCTCCAAAAACGAAGGCCTCTTAAATCGGCTTATAAGTAAATTGACAAAACTGCCCTCAACTTATCAACTTAGAAAATGTGTATCACATTTCAATGATGACATTATTGTTAAATCACTTAATCAATTGCCATAACAGTGTTATGATATTAACCCTTCATAGTTCAAATAATTGGATCAGAAGCTAAAAGAAACCAAAGCACTTGAACAGACTGCAGAGAAAAAATGAAAATGGGTGAATAACCTCATATTGAAAGGCTGTATCAGCAACACAAAACCAACTAGTGCAGCGAGGTTCTCTCCGCATACGCTTCAACTCCTTTAGCTCCTTGAATTCTCGAATAACATTTCTTCTACAATCTCTGCAAAACCTCTTGCTGTCAAACCTGTGAAATGAACATCAATTTCTTAGCAGAAGCAAATCAATCTAATAAGACAATATTATGAAACTATACGCAGCATTAGCATTAAAAGAACATGTTCGAGCACAGAAAAAAATGACCAGCCACACAGAAATATGAGATGCAACAAGATTCCATGCAAGTTAATCTCGAAAGACAACAAAACTAACTGAGCACCTTCGCACCAATACACGGAGTTAAATGATTTCATGTTAGGTACAGGAACTAATAAAGCTTTGGTGCCCTTAAGTTTCCACCACTGAAATAAGAATTATAGGAATTTAACAGGTAACTACAACAAAAATTACTTAAATCAAACAGTAGTTCAAGAAGAAAAAAGAAAGAAAGGAATAAAAAGACATAGTGGCATTTGGTCAACTTGAAAAAGAAGGCTCAATAGTGGCATTGCAGCAGACAAATTGAAAAGGAGGGTCCAATCAATGAGAAGAAACAAATAATGCAATCAGTAGATTTTAGATTATAAATGTTGTCATGTGAATGAAGATGGTTGTGGTAAACCTTCAGCAACTAAGGTCTATTATGTCATATATTCTAATAGCACTTAAGATTGCAAGTTTCCATCACTCTTGACGTCCCTCTTTGCCCAGATCTCTCCCTTTAAAGCCTCAATTCAATATACACTCCTCAACAATGTTCTCTGCTGTACATCATATCTTTGTTAGAATACAATATCATCTTTGGTGCTAGTCACACATTTTCGGAGATGCTTTCATATAAACTCTAATTATGCCTGTGATGCCACTCCTTTGTCTCTATACCTAGAGTTACAATACTATTCTTCATAACAGTGTAATTTCTTAATACACAGCATTTTGGCCCATCAGCGTATTGAAAATTATGGAAAATCAACTATAGTTAAATAAAATCAACCAGAAAAATTGATTTTGGCAATTGATAAAAGTGGGCTAAATGGATGAGCAAAACCGAATATTGTATACAACTTCTATATTAAAAAAAATTGATGCACATTGTCATCTTTATTTGGAAGATTTTAGAAATTAGGGCCTACTTTATCCACCAATTTGATCTAATTTTCCATAAAACATTCTGCATGTCAACAATCTCAAACTTTTAGTCTCCCCACTGTTCCCTCACAATCCTTAGATTTTCAAAATTACAAGAAGCCATCGTGAAAGACTAAAGTAACACTAACTTCATTGACCTTTCACAGTTCATTTTCCCAACGCACATAGATTGAATCATAGAATATATTGGAAATTCAGATTAAAAATATATCAATTGGTCCTACATTTAGCTACATTAGGAGGAAAGGGGCATAAAAGTTTCTAACTCAGAGATGAAAAGCAAGAGAATCCAAATTAACTGATGATACTGACAGTAGCAAAACTGTAATATCAAATCAAATTCAACATTGAGAGAACCTTCATGTTTATCAAGCCATTCTCCTTTGGAATAAAGTAGTGTTCATCTAACCTGCTGTCTCTTGTCATCTACTAAATCATGTTTCCTTAAAAGCCTACATAGAGGCAATCCATGATTTTTTAAAATGCCAGCAGTTTCTTTCTAAAAATACTTGATAAGCATAAATCCAAAGTACTATGGTTAATTTTCTTTCTAAAGTAATATAAAAGCTATCTGCTACTTAGTAAACTTCATGGATATCAGTTGAGCTCTATTGCAGATGATCCAAAGTGATAATTCATCACCAAGCTTTGGAATAAGCCAAATCAAAGGTCAAAAGAGTCATAAAAGATGGAGTCTGTCTAGATGATTGAGAATAAATATTCCCTTGACAAACAGACATTTTAGCCTTTTAGGATGCTTGCATGATGCAGCTTTTGTTTTGACAAAATTGGTATTCTCCCTTTGGAGTTTACAAAATTGCAATTATCCACCAGAGTCAACAAATCATGTCAAACAAAATTTCCCATAATAGCACAATATGGCATCCATTTCATCCAATCTGAAGCACGCAGTTAATCACTCTCTCACTGTATGCCTAACTCATAATGTTGGCCTTAAAAGGGTTGTCCATCCAGTTCAGCCATATATTTGAAGCTACGAACATTAGGTACTCACGGAATAAATTGATGTTGCAAGCTTGTAACAATGAAGTGCAAAATTTTTAAAGAAAATAGCACGGCAAAGTATCTAAGCCTTCTGAGGAAGGATAACAAAAAATTGATTTACTTTATGCGGACAAATAAGTTTATGATGTCTTCTTCATCAGCTTGACCATTATAACAGTTTCCACCATAAGCTTTTATCTCAGAACTCCAAGAAAAAAGATAGTTTCAACTACCAATCAGTTCTCATACCAGTCTTCCACTGAATTTTAAATCAAATACTAAATATTAGAAACAAACAAGTAGCTAAAACACACCTGTACATTAGCCTCTCAATAAAATCCTCTTCCTTCATCCTTAAAAGAGATTGCCGGGTTTCTTCCCCAAGAGCAGACCAGAAATCCACTAATGTGTCACAAGAAAGCCTGGCAGTATGCAATGCACATGTTTCTCTTGTTCCATGTGCCCTACCAAAAGTTGCCATTCCTTGACTTATCCAACCCCGACCTCCCCCACCACAGGCATCAGGATAAAGCAATTCCCGCTCCCGTTCCCTTGCACGTGCACTGTCGAAGACCTAATTAGATAAAAAACATCAGCAACACCAACCACATGCATAGATGCAAATTACCTGCACGCAGAAGAAAATTTGCATGACAAAACTTATTAGAACTAACATTTTGCAGTCCTTTGAGAGACTTTGAACACAAATAGCAGTCCAGGAGTGTTAATGATCCATCACGCGTTATGGTTAGACCACCCCAGGGATGGACTGACGGATCTTGAATGTCATTTTGGCACCCATTTGTCATAATTGATCCACCATCATTTTGATTTTTTGAGGCTGCAGTTCTGTTGCTAGGAAGCTGTGCAACTGTTCCATCCTGCAGCATAGACTTTCCATACATAACAATCTGCAGAAAACCTTCAAGCAGTAGTCCATTGCATCTAGAACAATACATGTTCTTTCGAGCTTGCTCAAAGAGGGTCTGCTTATCAATCCTAAGGAGCTCCTGCCGTGCTTGCAGTGAAAGGTCACTCCAGAACTAAGTACATATCACCAAATTAGCGATTTTCATTTCACAAGTTGCACAAAACCAGAAGCCCAAATATATTCAAAACATGTAAATACCAATACAAATTCTAAAATCATCAACCAATACTCGATAAGCCTGGCCTAATTGATGCCACTAAATGATATAAACAACTAGAAACCATTTTAAATCAATTTTTTCAAAAAAACTGCATCAAATTTCACAATTAGAATTATTAGTCACATGAAATGCCATTACCTTCACTAGAAAAAATTACACGAAAATGCAACCTAATTCAACGAATACTCACGAAAATGGCCACTGATATTGCTATTATCAACCTACTTATCCAATATCATTATATACCAAACAGTTACAAGTTCTCAATCGTCTATTGCCATGCTATATCACGTAGAACACAATAATACACTAAACTACACTGTAATTGGATCTAATAAATAAAATACTCAAAGTTCCATCACGAAAATGGCCAATGATATTGCTATTATCAACCTACTTATCCAATATCATTATATACCAAACAGTTACAAGTTCTCAATCGTCTATTGCCATGCTATATCACATAGAACACAATAATACACTGAACTACACTGTAATTGGATCTAATAAATAAAATACTCAAAGTTCCATCAAACCAAAACCCCTGAATAAATAAATTCCGCCTCAAGATCCAATCAAAATTCAATCGACCCATTTCAATTCAAGCAAAACCCATTTGAAAACACTGATCCAATTCACTTTTCATTCAATAAACACAGACCCAATCACAAAAAATATTAAAAAAACAAAAAACTCTAGTACCTTCTGCAACTGATTGTACCCAACATCATCGCTGTGTTTCGACCAGAAACCATTAGCCGAAACCGAGTAAGCATTACTAAATTGCTCATTGTTTCTCTGCGCCTGCGCTAATCCTGGCATATTTTTTTCTTGTTAGTCAAATTAAACTCATAAAATTCAATTCATTCACCAATTTTTTTAATTCCATTCATGCCCTTCTGGTTGCAACAATATTACGATCAAACATCGATCTCAACCGCAACGTTCCCGTGAAAATTTCACGAAATGGGGTCAAATAAAACGCAAAATTGAATCGAACCCATGCCAACGAAATTGAAGATCGATTTTGGATCGAAATGGGTCGAATCTGACTAGATTGTACGGACAAATAAGCAAGAGATTGGAAATGGAGAAAAGGGTCAAGTCTTTGAGAGGTTTTTGTTTGGTTTGTGTGATAATGATGATGAGATTTGGAGCTGCGTTTATATTTGTAGGGAGAGAGAGACAATGAGAACAGAGAGAGGGGCTTGGAAAATTGTAATGGTTATAATGGAGAAATATTCATGTAATTTTTATTTTTATTTTCTCTTTTTATATTTTTTTTACTATCACAATTTTAACTGTCACCGTTAAAAAATATGAGTAATACAACACATCCAAGTCCATTTTATCTCGTGACAACTTTTTATTTATCTCATAAATGTATAAGACGTGAAAAACCGACCCTCACGAAATATCAGATCAAGTTTAGTATTATCGTATTAGTGTTCGAGCATACTATAAGATCTCATATAACATCATATATCTTATCGTAAATTGTATATTAATATCAAGTTATATTATTTTATCTTATGACAATTTTTAATTTGTCTCACGATTAAACATGTCTAAATGTACAAGTCCAAAGTTTCAATGTTTCGAGACGTTTTACAAACTAACTTTCACAAAATATCATATCAAGTTTAGCATTGTTTTATTAGCCGTCAAACATACCACATTACTCCAAATAATTATCATAACTATCATTATATTGTTTATCATATGAATTTATCATTTAATAATATCATATTACATGTCATATCATTTTCTTACTGTGAATCCCAAGTTCAATTTAAATTTTTAATTTGCTGAGTAATGTGTAATCTTATATGGTAATTACATCTTACATAATACTACCATATAAGTTTCATATAAATCCACTATTTACACGTCATTGTTTTATATCATTTTAATGTCATATTTACGTGTCGACACTATATGATGATAAATATTATTTGAGATTAAACTTGGGATAAAAATTCAATGTATAGTGTTAATTTATGTATAGTAATTTTTATGTACAGATGTCTTGAAATTTTTAACATGTAGACGAAGACACGATAACTTAAAATTTCAGAATATCTGCACGTAAAACTTGTATGTATTATATACTATTTTTTAGTTAAAATAGGATATTAGTTGTTGAGATATTGAGTAATTCATTGAACAAAAGAGGTTAGTCTTAGGTAAACCTTTTCACCATTGTATTGCAATAAATTTATAACTATTAATTAATAAATAAAAAAATTAAATCAAATATTAAAATTTACCATATTAATTTAATTAAAAATATAAAACTTTTAAATAATGTTGATGAAATTGTACTCAAAATATTAAAGATTATTAAGGAACAAGTGACCTTTTTTAATTTGAGTTTTTGTTGATGCTCTATCTTACAATGTGGTTTATTGAAAATTTTATACAATTTAATTTTAAGAGGTTTTAAAAAAACGTTTAAATATGAGTTTTAAAAAAGTTCGTTAATGAGCCTTTCTGAGCATGTGGTTTACTCTTGAAACAATATAAGACTAACATGAAATCAAACAAGTAAATACACAAATATCAAACTAGTAACAAGAAAGAATAATACGTACGATTTACCCTAGACTCTCGAATGCGTCTGCATAGTTATTTATTGTTGAAGTGGTCGACAATTTCAACAGCTGTCACTAGAAAATTATAAAGATTTATTTACATTTTAGAAAAAATTTAAAGAAAATCAATAAAAATTATCGAAAATTTATTAATATGTTATTTTGTGTATTAAATTCAATGAAAATAATAAATTGAAATATTTAAAATGGTACTATTGACCTTCATTATATTATAGTGTCAATATAAAAACATAGACTTATATATTTTTAAAATATAAATAACCTTCCTTATAAGGGAGATTTTCTAACAAACTTTAAGAATATTCTTGAAACAATATTGGAAATATTAGGTAGTTTAAAAAAAAAAAAAAAAAATTGAGCAATTACAAGGAAATTATTCTATTGAATTGTAAATTTTCGGTTTATATTAAACATACACAATTCTTTAAATAACTCTTATTAACATCTACCTACAAGCCGATAATTATATAAACAATTTGAATGAGTGATATTACCTATTATGAGTAACGTTATTCTCTGGTGTAGTCTAACGTTTTTTTTATAACATGACATATTCTATTTTTAACTCAAAATATTTTAGTTTACGACTCATTCGAAATTCATGTTTTGTTACCGGGCCTTTTTTTGAGTTTTTTTTATTTTTATTTTATTGTACATTATGGAGCGAAAATTTGAGGTAAACATTTATTAATAATAAAGGATTCGTCACCATTAAAAATAATGAGGATCTATTTTTATTTATTTATTATGACAAAAAAATGTGAAATAGTGAGGACATAATGTCTATTTAGTCTGTGAATGTGTGCCCCTTAATTACGAAATTGCCCCTGAAGTTCATGTACCCGTACGCGTTACTGCTGCTAGAAGACACCAAATTTAGAGTACTTTTCCAAGTCCTATCATATGTTGACACGTGTCTAAATGGGACGAAAAAATGGCTTATTTAGTGAATATATATTTTCCAACTCCTTTTTGAAAAATAATTCATAAAATTGATAGAATTTTGATAAATCTTATTATTCCTATACTTTGAGAAAATCTTATTATATAAATTTATCAATTTATTTTAGGGCAAAATATTTTCAAATTGAAAAATAGTTTATTTTGAAAAGTTTTGTATGCTATAACCGTCTTTTTATTTTATGGACAATTTTACCCTTATATATGAAACTCAATTTCTTTATCTCTTATTCATCTATCCAAACACAAGTTTTTCCTTTATCAACTCTCTACACACGTCAACATCAAATAATTCAAGTATCATACATTTAACATTCAATTAAAGATATTTATATTGCATGTGTCGGCGATTTGAGGCTAGAGGTTGAAGACAATAATGCCTGAATCCTAATATCCCAACGACGTCGGATAATATTTGGCTTTTATTATGACGCTCGAATCTTGATATTCAGGTAATCAAATGAGTTGGGGTTGGAGGTTAAAGACGACTGTGCCCGAGAAATCCCAATATTTAAGCAATATTAGGTGATGTCGGACATTTTTTAATGTATTATGTTTAAGGTTAAACATATAAGTGTAATTTTGTTTGAAAATTACTTAAAATACATAAAGATTAATTTGAGAAATTAAGATGAACACGTTTCTAATTAGATTCTCATTGAAAGATAAAGCCATAGAAAATTTCTAATACATCCAATTTAAATTGTCTCGTTTGATGATAGATATATGATGTTGTCATTTTGTGTAAAAATGTCTAATAGAATTTCAATATAGACATTATTACTATATAATTTCATTTTGTCATAAAATAATCAAAGTTTTTTTTTTTTTTTTCCTGTAAAATAATCTAAGATGTTTTAGGTGGGATTATATTATCTATATATCGATGAAATAAAAATATATCATAATAACAATAATAATAATTCTCAAGTACGTATGTTATGAAATCTTTAATGTATAAATCATTTTAGATTTGACTATATAACGTGAAATACATGTGGCATTTAACTCTTTCGATACTCTAGAGTAACATATATAATGTGTACATGTTAAATTGCTAGTTCAGATAACCCTTTTACAACCAAGTATAATTCGACATAATCTAGATTTAACATCAATCATAATATAAGGGTAATGTTATCCTTCATATAAGGGTTTACTCATTTATCCCTGGTTAAATCGCTTAATATGAAATGTAGAAGTGATCTGGTCTAAATACCCGCTCTTTCTTCAAGGAACCAGAATCAGAACCAATCGATTCTAGTTTCTCAATAGTTGGAACTGGAACCGAAACCTGAAAAAAGGCTTCGATTATGTTCTAGGTACTATGAAAAATTACGAATACCTCCCTCATATTCACAAAAATGACAAATATACCCATATAATTACAAATACACCTTCAATAATTTACAAAAATTATAAATACACTCCAAGTACCCATCAACTCCACCTGGGTACCTGAACCTCGATTTCGATTTTGGTTTCTGAAGTGGTGGAACTGGAACCAAAACTACATAGTGCCAGTTCCACCAAATTTGGAACCAAAACCGACCCTTTCCATGCCGGTTTTGGGTAAGAATTGGAACAGAAACCCCAAGTACCCGTCGATTCTGGTTCTACTCGGATTTCTTGCTCACCCCTAATGAAATGCATTAACGGTTATTGAAAATTTTTACATACCCTTATGACATCAAAAAACACATTAAACAAATAAGTATTTCGGATTTTGATTCACCCAACTTCCTTCCTAGTTCCTATTAGCGTAGCATCAATACTTTTCAACAACAGTTAAATAAGAGTAAATAAAATAAGCCCCTCATATATATTATTGGATCATATGGTCCATATTAGTATCAAAACAGTCTAAAATGTGAGAGTACTCTCCTAAGTCCAAGTCTCTCTCTCTCTCTCTCCGATTACGTTTGAGGCAATCTGCCTCATTACACCTCTATTAATTCCTTTCACAAGTTAAAAAAAAAAAAAAAAAAAAAAAAAAAAAAAAAAAAAAGGGTACAAGGATTTAGAGAGCTGAAAGGATTAATAACACCACAAGTATAAATATCACAAAAAACAAACCAAAAATGTGTCTAATAACACCAAAATAACCTATCAATTCCAAAAATTGGTGGGGTTGTTGAAACTTAGTGAACTCTCCTAAAGGCGGATGAAATGAACCGTTGTTTAGACTCAAATTACGTTTTAAGACAATTTGACTCATTTGACCTTTCACAAAATTACAAAAAAGAAAAAAAAAAAAAAGTTGTCAATCTATACAAAGATTTGGAGAGTTGAAAGGATTGATAACACCACCAGTATAAAACTAAAAATATCACAAAAAAATCAAACCAAGAATTAGTCCTTGTCTAATAATGTTTATGCTAATAACATCAGAAGAATGATCACAAAGCCTGGACTGTAGAAATAGATGTGAATTCTGATTACAAAACCTGAAAGTTACAGATTGATTACATGAGTAAAATAAGATCAAATTTATGGTCCTGCTGGTTTTGAGTTTAGAAGAGGCTGAAGAGCTTTCACAACAATTGTCATGTTTGGCCTGAAATCTGCTTCATATTGAACACACAGTGCTGCAACTGCTGCAAGCTGAGCCATTCACAAAAGCCAACCAATGTCAAAAAAGGGCTCAAAATTGGCAACAAAATTGCATCTAAGTGTCATTTTAACAACAGAAAGTATTTTCATACAATACGGTGCAATACAATCCGTCAATGAGAGGATGTCATATCAGAGCGAGTGGAATATACTTACTCTTTTATTGGTTTGTTATATCACATCACGTGGTGTGAAAGAATTTTCTAACAATGTGTTTTGGAATTTGTTTTCACTTTTGCTGTAAAGTAAGTCATTGCACCTAGTATAAGACATCTCACATCACTTGGGAAGGAGGGGGTGTTACAATTGGTATTAGAGTCAATCCCAACCGGAAGTGTACGGATAGTCAAGAGATCTCGCCTGGCCCAAGAGGGATCGCAGCGAGGATGCTGGATCCTAAGGGATGGAGATTAAGACATCCCACATCGCTTGGGAAGGAGGGGGTATTACATAGTATACAACCAATTAGAAGAGAATCAATAGATTTCTCTTCGGGGGTGATTAATCCTTCCTTCCTGAAACATGCCAAGATGACCAATCAACCAATCTTGGGGTAAAGGGCTTCTTCAAAGTTTGCTTACTTCAACTTATTTATTATACATGGGAAATGAGACTCAATCCAGTTTTACGATGTATTATTTTTATTTTGATATTATGTTAACCAACCATTTGACTTGAAAACTTAAGATCCTAAAGAACTGAATATGAAATATCTAGTTTAATTAGAAGAGATAATAACCTTGGCAATCGCCTTTGGCGGGTAATCGCTATTTAGCTTAGGATCAACACATTGCTTCACCTTGTCTTCACTCAATCTTGGAGTAGCCTGCAGATTTAAAGTATGAATTAGAGGCATAAATGAAGATAATTACACAATGAATGCAAAGAAATAAAAAATGCAGCTAAGAAAACACACCCAAGTAACAAGACTTTGTTGTCCTTTTGGCATTGTATGATCTACTGGCTTTCTTCCTGTCAATAGCTCTAAAAGAACAACTCCGAAACTATAAACATCGCTTTTCTGCGTTATCTGTCCTGTCATGGCATACCTGTTACAGATTGCTAGAATTTTCAGAAACCAAAAGGAGAATAATGCTAAATCATACGTCAAGAAAACAGAAGCTCATAATTCGCCACATAAATAGGGGTATTCATCATTTTGAATCCAATGGATTTTACCAATAACCAAACCAATCCGATGTTTGTTCCATTTGGAGAATCTACATTCCTTACTGTCCATTACATCATGCAGTATGGCAAAGTTGAATAACTTGGTAAATTTAGTTAGTAGACAAGGAAAAATGAAGCTTACTCAGGAGCATGGTAGCCAAAGGTGCCCAAAACTCTAGTCGAATGCAGTCGAGCTGCAGTGTCAGATGACTGATTCGTCAAGTTAAAATCAGCGATTTTAGCCTTAAAATCATCGAAAAGTAAGACATTGCTCGATCTAACATCGCGATGAACTATGGAAGGTTGAATCTTTTCATGCAGATACTCTAGGCCTTTCGCTGCACCAAATGCAACTTTAACTCTCTGGTTCCAGGTTAGAACTGGACCAGGTTCAGCCCCTTGTACACCCTTTCTCCCTGCATCACAAAATTACTCTTCAAGTGAACCAAATGAACAATCAAACAAGAAAGAAAGTGCAGTGAATTCAACGATTTAGCCAAGCATACCATGTAATACATCATGTAAAGACCCCATTGTCGCAAATTCATATACCAATATGCGGTTATTCGCCTCCATACAATACCCCAGCAACTCCACAAAGTGGTCATGTTTAAGCCTTGAAACTATTGACAACTACATGATCAATGAGAACAAATTGCATCAAAATCAAGTGTCAAATAGATTCATTATGCTGAGAACAATGTCACGAAATCTTACTTGTGATGCAAAATCCGAATCTGGTTCTTCCGAGGAACTGGTATCTAGCTTCTTTATTGCTGCAGGGCCACTATTTAACTTGGCATAGAACACTCGGCCATAAGATCCTTCACCAATCAAAGCCTTTGTAGCAAAATTGCTAGTGTGCCTATTTAACTCATCCAATGGAACAGATGGAATTTCAATAGGCAACACCTTTTGAGGAGCTCCAGTTTTCACCATATTGGAACTCCTTGGCTCTCCTCTTTGGCCACCTATCAAACACATTGGCAACAATTCACAGAAAATGTTTATACTTTCAAAATTTTCCACATTTTCAGTACATTCAAAAACTGATATTGCAGTTGCCAAATCCAATCAAACACATCTTCAATTGGCATTCACCAAGATGATAAATTCCTGCTCTAAAGTTAACGTACATATACCAACATTATAGTAACAAATAACAGCATATCAGTACTAATTGCCGCAGAAACTATTAGATAAGGATAAAGAAGTTTTCTCATTAACTGTTCATTCTCATACTCGTCCGAATGTATCCTACTATTCATATCATCAAGTATCGTAGAATTTTTTAAGACTAAATAGTCTAAAAAAATTACAATATTGAATGTTATTGAATACCACAATACGAATACTAATTTTTGCGAACAATATTATAAGAGAATAAAGTAGTTTTTTCAATAGCTGTTCATTCTGGTGCTCGTTCGAATGTATCATAATATCGTTGACTATCGAAGAATTTTCGACGTAAAATGAAAAAAGAAAAAAATTGAAAGAAGTTTGGAAATAATTACCACCAGCATTGGGGTTGCCTTTAGGTGGGGCTGTGTTTTGGCTAGGCCTAGCAGGGGGGCCTTGTTGCTCCTCCTCTGCACCTTGACAGCAGAACATAATTCAAGTTGTTGGTGCAGCAATGTCAAAATCCCATGTAAAATTCACCCTCTTGAACTTTTTTTTATTTTATTTTTTTGTTTAAAATTAGCAACCAGTATTTTCCCCCTGTAATTCCTGTAAATCATCCATGCCAAATTCAAGTTAACATATAACAAATTAAAAGAATACCGCAAAAACCAACCAACAAAAAGAAAAAATAAAAATCAAGAACACACACATTTCCTTTTTTAATATAGTTAATACAATCAAAATTTTGTCTTTCTTCGATAAAAAGAAGAAACTGGGTTTCTTTTCGATATAATCAAAATTTTGTCTTTCTTCGAGAAAAAGAAAAACTAAAATACTTATCCATTTTTTCTATATTTTCGACGAGAAAAATAAACGAAACATTATAAAAAAATTGAAGATCCATATATACATACATACGTGCATACATACATAAAGAGATACTGATAGATTCAAAAGAGATAAACAAAATGTACCTCAAAATTAAGCCTGTAATTCAATTGGAGGAAGAAGAAGACGAGAAGAAATTATTTTTTTTGTTGTGTCCTCCTCTAATGGCTCTTGTGTTTTTGGCAACAAAATGTTTTTTTCTGTTTCGCGGGAAACTCGGATTCCTCAGTTTAACCAATAAAACTAACACCAAACCTACTTCTTCGTGCTCTCACGTTTCCACGTTCTAAGTACTATCTAGCTATTTTAATTTTTATTTATATAAAGAAACGTTGATCCAATAGTCTAGATTTTGCATGATCATCATGGGATTTTGTGGGTTGGTTTAAATGTCAACCGTTTGATCATGAATCATGCAATGTTAACGACTTAATAACACTATCAAATTGATTGATAGAGAAGTGTTGAGTCACCTTGGGTAAACATTATCCGAGCCCAATATAATCAAGAGCAATGCTACAGTTACCGAAGAATACATACCGAATGACGTGGCACTATCCTGTTTTCTTAAAAAAAGAAATTCATAATTAATCGACGGTCAGAATGACGTCATGTCATTCGATGCGTATTCTTCGGTAACTTTATTATTTTCTTATAATCAATACAATATTATCGGTCTAGTATCCTAGTCTAATGTGACATTTATCATATTTTAGTCGTGTCTTATTCTAAAACAATGATTTTTTTTTTCTATATTAATAAATGAATTGTTGTAAAGTCTTACATTGCTCTGTGTGAGAGGGGGCGCGTGTATATATAAGGCTATAGGCCTTAACCCAATATGACGCGTTTTGAGCCTGAAGCCCAGAAACAAAATCGTGAGGTCTTGTAGTGCCAAGCAGACAATATCATGTTAGGTCATTTATAACACGTTGTTAGCACGATCGCAATTTGGGGGTGTGAAGTCCCACATCGCTCCATGTGAGAGGGGGTGTGTATATATATGGGGCCTTAGACAAATGTGAAGAAAATTCCTTAAAAATTCATTAGGGGTAAAATGGTTTTTTCACTCATAATTAGCTGAAAAAGTGGGAAGTGAAATGAAGCAAAATAATGTGAAGAAGATAATAAAAATGAGGGTATTTTGATAATTGACTAAAGGATATAGATGAAATTTCATATAAAGTGCAAGGGCAAAATGGGAAGAAATGGATATAATATTAGATACAACGTTTCATTAGAAAAAACCTTAGCCATATTTCAACCCTTGTACACGCCACCCTCACCCCATTTTCTCTCAATTTTCTTCACTAAATTTCAAAGGGAACTCATAGGATTTTGCTTGAATTTTTATAGATTTTCAATCCTAAAGCATCCAAATGTAAGATTCTAGCACAAGTTGTGTGATTAACCTTTAAAGTTTTAAATTCTTATGGTTTTTATATGATCTAGGTTCAAGAGGAAGAGACTTTTAGCAAAAGGAGTTGATATCACACATTCAAGGTAAGTAAACCCCAATTTTAGCCTTAATTTGAGCAAGACTTGTGTAGAATGGTTCTTGCATGTTTTTATGTGATTGTATGTGAGAATCGTTGACTGATTTTTTATATTGAATGATGTGTAATTTACAGCCATGAAAAGTAGTATATGAGTATATGGTGATTTGGTGAAGTTATGGAAGAATTAGTGTTGAAATTTTGAAGTGTAGAGATTTGTTGAAATCGGCCAGGTTTGATGCTATAGTTAGTGAGTTTTTGCTCAAATTTTTGGTAGATTTAGAGAGACGTGAAAGTGTAGCCAACTTGGTAGTTGCAGGTACATATGAAGTGTTTGATGAAAATCCAAAGAGAAAATGCATGCATGAGTTGGCTAAACCCTATTGAAGAAAGAGATAGAGAAAGGCAAGAATTGAAGTAGAAAGATTATGTTGGGCTTAACCAAGTGTAAATGTTAGTATTCAAGAAAGCATATTGTTATGCCAAAATTTAGAATATCACTTGGTCATGTTAGTTCCATGAGAGAAATGACCTTTAGTGTTTAGTTCTAGTTACTTGAACCTTTACTACTTCTTGAATAGCACATAAAAGTGTTAGAAAAGAATTGTATGTTAAAGTTTCCTTTGATATGGTGATGAGACCCCTTTGGTGCACGTCTTCAGTCGAAGGAATAAGAGAGGGAGTAGAGGATAAAATGGCACTTTTTCTGCTGAATGAGCATGGGACAGGTGGCATCCTTGGATTGGGTTCAGAATAATTATGTTAGAGTGAGAGTTGTAGGTAAAAAGGGTTGACAGAGAATATTTGTGGCATTGAAAAAGTAAAGGGAAATTGAGTTGGGGAGGTACTGGCCCTCGAAACTAGTTGGTCATTCTTAGTGATTTCTTTTCTTTAGTTTGTTCTTTGGTTAATCTGCTTATTGTCATTCACTATTCATTTTTTTGTTGTACTTGGTGTTTCTTGTTGAGGATTGTATTGGTACTTGCTTGAATATTAATAGTAATACAGAGGTATTTCAGAATGTTTGGTTAAGTGTGCTTGCATGTTGTTGAGGTGACTGTGAATTCTGGAAATTGTAGTGCATGTGTGGTTTTTGCAAGTGGGGATAAAAGAAGGGTTCTAACAAGGTGGTATCAGAGCATAGTGAAGATTGGGGAATGGTTGGAACAAGAATGGAAAACAGATTACATGTTGTGGAGAAAGACATGGGAACGATGAGAGATTGTTTGTTGGAAATCCAAGCTTGGATTAGACGCAAGGATGAGGAAGAAGCTAAGAGAGCTGAAACAGGTGGTTCGACAGAAATTTCAGTGAATACTATTTCAAACACGGAGGAGGAGAATGGGGACCCTAACCCAAATACGAACGACGAAAACACAACATCTGGCCGAGGTCGACCATAATATGTTGGCCAGAAAATCTAGATGCCAATATTAGTCAGTGAGGATCCTTAAGGGTGGTTGTTCAAAATCGAGCGATACTTCAATGTGCATCACTTGGTAGAGGAGGAAAGGTTGAACACGGTGGCTGTGTGTATAAAGGGAGACGTGATAAACTGGTTTCAATGGATGGAAATCCACGCTCCAGTCACATCTTGGCTAACGTTTAAACTCTCCCTTCTTCATCGGCTCGGTGGATCCCAAGAGGGTGGTCCGTATAAGGCAATGATGGGAATCCGGCAGATTGGGTCCGTGGAAGACTACCATCGTAAATTTGAAGCTTTGTCTTCGCCATTAAGAGATGAGAAGGAAGACTTGCTGTGGGCTGCTTTCTTGAATGAACTCAGGCCAGAAATAAAGGCTGATGTCAGATTGGGCCAGCCCACTTCCATAATTCAGTTAATTGAATTGGCCCAGAAGATAGAAGAGAAAAATTGGGCCTTGGAAGAATTGAAGAATGGGTAAAACAAGGGTGTAAGGCCTGGAGTGAGTAGTGGAATTAATAGGATGACTTGGGCTTATAGTGGTGGTTAGGGTAAGAACTTGGGGCGGCAGGAAAACGGGTCAAAAATTTCACACACATCTAACCCGATGGTACCTTCAGGTAAACATGAATTCAAACTCAACCCAAAATCCAAATTTCTCTACACAGACAAGCTAAAATTAGAACGAACGACACAACCATGTTACTCCGATTGATAGTCAACATGGCAGCAGTAGCTCCGTCCAACACCCACCTAGCAATTCAGCTTTCAGGAGAGAGTTTCCCTTCAAACAAATGACAGAGCTTGAGATTCAGAGGAAGAAAGCGCATAGGTTTATTTCCGGTGTGACGCAAAAAAATTTCCAGGCCATCGATGTGGGGACAAGCAGTTCCACGTCATTTTGATTGATGAAGACGAGATTCACGACAAGAAAAACGATGATGGGGGGGAGTTGAGTGAACCTGTAGATGAACAACTGCAAAATGACGCAGAGCTCTTGATTAGTTCAGTGGTGGGTATTTCAGGTCCAAAAACTATGAAGGTAAAGGGTAAAATCAGAGGGGCTGAAGTGATTGTGTTGATTGACAGTGGAGCATCGCACAATTTCATTAGCAAGGGTGTGACTGAGAAGTTGGGATTACCAGTGATGCAGACGCAAACCTTCGAGGTACAAGTGGGTGACGGTTATCGAGTGCGGTGTGAGAGAGAATGTAGGGAGGTACAGTTGGATATCCAAGGAATTCTGATTATACATAATTTTTTCCCTTTTGAGATGAATAGTGCGGATATGGTTCTGGGTGTTGCATGGTTGGAAACTTTGGGGGAGACAACAGTTGATTGGAAAACATAGGTGATGAAGTTCAAGTTAGGAGACACAGTCGTGAAGATTTTGGGTGACCCTGCTTTGAGCAAAACTCTAATTTCCTTAAAGGCTATGCTTTGGACGATCCAGTACGAGGGACATGGGTATTTTGTTGAGTTTGGTAATTTACAGAAACAAAGGGAATTAGAATTTGAAGAGGGACAGAGATCTTACCTGCTTCAATCGATATCAACTGGCACTTCATTACCAGGATTATCGCTGCCTAGAACCCAAGATCACTCTATTAGCCTTACCCCCGGTTCCCAACCCCCAAACATTAGGCCCTACCGTTATCCCTACTGCCAAAAAAATGAAATAGAAAAACTGGTGGGCGAGATGTTAGCTGCCGGAATCATTAAACCTAGCCTTAGTCCCTTTTCCAGCCCAGTGTTATTGGTGAAAAAGAAAGACGGCGGATGGCGATTCTGTGTTGATTATAGGGCCCTTAATAAGATAACTGTTCCGGATAAGTTTCTCATTCTAGTGGTGGACGAATTGTTTGATGAATTAGGAGGAGCTTCAATTTTTTCTAAACTAGATTTGAAATCGAGCTACCACCAGATTCGAGTAAAGGATGAGGATACCCACAAAATGACATTTAGGACACACGAAGGGCATTATGAGTTCTTAGTCATGCCCTTTGGTTTGACTAATGCCCCAGCCACTTTCCAAGCTTTGATGAATGACATATTTCAACCCTTTCTGCATCGGTTCATTTTGGTTTTTCTTTGACGACATATTGGTTTACAGCCATACAAGAGAAGATCACATTCGGCATTTGGAGATCACCCTTAGCACACTTGAAGAACACCAACTAGTTGCCAATAGGAAGAAGTGTTTCTTCGACCAGCGGGAATTAGAATACCTGGGGCATGTCATCTCAATGGATGGGGTGGCAGTTGATTCTTCGAAAATCGACAGTGTGTTGCAGTGGCCAGCTTCCAAGGATATTAGGGCATTACCGGGATTTCTTGGTTTGACCGGATACTACCGAAGGTTTGTCAAGGATTATGGGAAAATAGCCATTTCTCTCACCAGTTAACTTAAGAAGGATGCATTTCAATGGAATCCTAAAGCCCAAAAAGCCTTTGATGAGCTTAAGAGAATAATGACATCGGTTCCAGTGTTGGCTATGCCGGATTTTGCTAAGGAATTTATCATTGAGACGGATGCCTCAGGTGTTAGGAAACTGTCCATATACGCAGCGAAAAACAAAATCATAACAACAAGAATCATTCTTATTGAGCCAAGATCAAAGGTACAATTTTACAGTATATGTTAAAAATAGAAATCTGTAGAAATTAATCATGAGTTTAGAAAAACATATGCACGTTTGGAGGCTCCTCCAAATTTGTCAATGAACGTTTTTGCTACCGACCCAAGTGTAGGATCGAACCCACATAGTCCACACGAAGACAATCACAAAGAACTAAGGAGAGATTTGCTAGATCCTCCTTAGCTTTAAGATTAAAGAAGAAAAATCAAATAAATTGATTTTGGGCAAAATGGAATACTACCGTGGGAGAGGAAATGGGGCTGCTATGTTTCTCTTTTTCACAATGAAAAATAAACTAATGAAAAATCACCACCACTTTACAAATAACCATTTTCTTTTATAGTAAATTAAGTTGCCCTATTCCTATATGGAATAGGCTTGGGCTCCAACCCAAACATCTCATGTTACCAAACACTCCTAATTAGATATTTATTTTTATTTCATCATTATCTCAATTAAAATCAATTAATATATATTTAATCTATATATATTAACATTTAACAATAATGATGATTTAATTAAATATATGCGAACAAATATTTAAACGTAATTTCACTTATTTAATTTTTCTAATAAATTAAATAAAGGCTACGACCTCAGCAAATTTAATTGCACTGTGAAATTACCAAAATACCCTTTCACCTAAAAAGACGAAAACGCTATTCTCTCTTCTTGAGTCTTAAATTATCTTCTATGTGTATGACCCATAGGCTCCTCATCATACCGGCAATGTATAGTATCGCGATTAACATCAATTAATCGTCTCACTAATACACATACCAAGATTGACCCCTAGCAAGGCATCATGGTCACCCGATAGATTCGGATTCAGCAAAGTAGCTACCTGTCAACGATATGGTTACCGTACAATTCGATCCTTTCATCATATGTCATCTCGACGAGACGAAGGCATAGAAATAGTGTCAACCTTCAGTTACTCTCGATATTATGTATTCAATTTCTAGACCAATGACTTATATTATAAACTGGATAGAGCAACAACTCAATCCCACTGTGGCCACAGTTTTAGTGTCATTGCCATATACTGAATTGCGCCGTGAGATAACTTCTCCCGTACCTGGGAGTGATGAATCATCTGTCTATCCACCATAGTCTTAATACACTCCTCGATGCAGCCAATCACTACCGTATTAACAGCTCTGAATAGAACTGTGTTAGGCTAGTGTCAAACTACACCAATCGGTGCACAAGGCGCTCCGGTGATCTCAAGTCTAAGGATCACATGCACCATCATTCGTTAGAGGATTTGTTCCATGGACATTGGGGTTACCATCCATATGGAATCCTCTAGTGGGTCTATCTAGTGAACTTGCTGCGGTGTCTTCGCCTATAACAAGCACCCATGTGTTGCACCAGGTTGTCACCAAACAACTTTGACAAGTGAGATCAGTCACTGCCTTTCGACAGGGTCATTCAATACTATGATAGCCTTACCGTATTATATGTGCCCTTACTTCAGAATAATACTGGGGCTACGGACGTTTCTAGAATGGCCACCATATGTGCTCATATGGTTCTCACTATCAAGATTTGAAACACTTGATACCCTCATCACGGTTCTATCATTCTAAGGACATATATCAATACATATTGCAATAATAATAATTTACGCGATATAGAATAAAATGCCTTTTATTGATTAATGAACATTATTACAAAGAGTCAATTCTACAATAATTGATTGGCTCTAGGGCATCTACTCTAACATCAGGGAGTGGGTTATGGGTTGTTTTGATGCAGGAAGGTAGACCGTTAGCTTTTCTGAGCAAAGAGTTATCTGCGCAATCGAAGCTTAAATCAGTTTATGAATGCAAATTAATGGCTATTGTGATGGCGGTTCAGAAGTGGCGACATTATTTATTGGGACAGCGATTCATTATTAGGACAGACCAACAGAGTATACATTTCCTAACGGATCAGCGGTTACTGAGTGAAGATCAACAGAATTGGGTTACTAAACTGATAGGTTTGAACTTTATTATCCAGTATAAACTAGGGGCAGAGAATCGGGTAGCTGATGCGTTATCTAGAAGAAGTGAACAGGTTGAATTCAATGGGTTGTCTATGAGTTATTTTGCAGGGATTGAAGAATTGGAAAATGCTATTCAACAAGATGACAAATTGCGTGGGATTGTTCAAAAGTTGTTGCTGGATCCCAATGGTCATCCACCATTTACATTAGTTGGCCACCATCTCTTATGTAATGGTCGACTGGTTGTATCAAAGAAAGGGGCCCACATTTCACTACTTCTACATGAGTTTCACTCGTCTCCTGCTAGGGGCCACTCGGGTTTCTTTTGCACTTTTAAAAGGCTCAGCAGTGTAATGTATTGGGAGGGCATGAAACGGGATATCAAAGAGTATGTCGACCCTTGTTCAATTTGTCAACAAAATAAGTACCAGGCCTTGAGTCCCGCTAGTTTATTGCAGCCTCTATCTATTATTGATCAGGTGTGGGAAGACATCTCTATGGACTTCATCACCGGGCTCTTGAAAGCAAATAGCATCGATACCATCCTGGTAGTCGTTGACCGATTGACTAAGTACAACCATTTCTTGACTCTTAAGCATCCCTACACGGCCATGGATGTTGCCAACCTTTTCATTAAGGAGATTGTTTGGCTACATGGGTTTCCCTGATCGATTGTATCCAATCGTGATCGGATTTTCATCAGTCACTTTTGGAAGGAATTGTTTAAACATTCGAGCACACAGCTTCGCATGAATTCGGCCTACCATCCTCAAACAGATGGCCAATCCGAAGTGGTAAATCGATGTGTTGAAACGTATCTTCGCTATTTTGTGGGTAGTCAGCCTCGCCAATGGCCTAAATGGATCTCTTGGGTCCAGTTTTGGTTTAATACGACATTCAATGGCTCCACAGGTATGATCCCTTTTAAAGCACTTTATGGTTGCGATCCTCCCACTCTTTTTAAATTTTTGGATCATGGGTCACCTGTCGATGAAGTGAACTATCAATTGCAAACTCACAATGTCATCCTAGCTGAGTTACAGAAGAATCTCCTCAAGGCTCAGACCTGAATAGAACACTATACCGATGCAAAGAGAATGGAAGTTCAACTGGAAGTGGGAGATTCAGTTTACCTTAAGTTGCAACCGTACCGTCTTCGTTCTTTAGCTCATCGAAACAATGAAAAACTCAGCTCCCACTTCTATGGCCCTTTTGAAGTTAAAGAAAAGATTGGATCAATGGCCTATCATTTGAATCTGGCCCCTTCAGCACGCATCCATGATGTTTTCCATGTGTCACACTCAAGAAAACAAAGTACCCATCGCCCTACTGCCCAACCTTTTCCAGCAGCGCTGGATGAAGATCTTGTGTTGCAAGTCGAACCGAAGGAGGTTTTATGCACGCGAAAACTTTTGAATGGTGGAAGTCTTAATCAAATGGAAAGGCTTGCCCACATATGAGAACACCTTGGAGGAATTCACCTCCATTGATAGCCAATTTCCTTTATTCCACCTTGGAGACAAGGTGGCTCTCCTTGGCGAGGGTAATGATGAGACCCCTTTGGTGCACGTCTTCAGTAGAAGGAATAAGAGAATGAGTAGAGGATAAAGTGGCACTTTTTCTGTTGAATGAGCATGGCATCCTTGGATTGGGTTTAGAATAATTCTGTTAGAGTGAGAGTTGTGCGTAAAAAGGGTTGACAGAGAATATTTGTGGCATTGAAAAAGTAAAGGGAAATTGGGTTGGGGAGGTACTGGCCCTCAAAGCCAGCTGGTCATTCTTAGTGATTTCTTTTCTTTAATTTGTTCTTTGGTTAATCTGCTTATTGTCATTCATTGTTCATTTTCTGGTTGTACTTGGTGTTTCTTGTTAAGGATTGTAGTAGTACTTGCTTGAATATTAATAGTAATATAGAGGTATTTTAGAATGTTTGGTTGAGTGCGTTTGCATGTTGTTGAGGTGATTGTGAATTCTAGAAATTGTAGTGCATGAGTGGTTTTTGCAAGTGGGGATAAAAGAAGGGTTCTAACATATGGCATTGTTGATAAAAATGGTAGAATATGTTATGACATACCATTATGCCATAATGAATTTTCAAGGTTGTGTATATGAACTTGGAAAGAACATCAAAGAATGGGTTTGATCATGCATATATTGTGCACACGATTTATATATAGCTTTGATTTGGTAAATGAGAATAGTAAAGAATATGTTAGCAAAGAATGAGAAAAAGAAAGAAAAGAAAATAGCTTGTAGTTTTCTTTTAAGCTAACGTGCAAATATGTATATTATCTCATTTACTAAAGAATGCAGGTGTAGAATTTTCATAGCTTGGAAATTTATTTAGAAATGTGTATAGTATCTCTTTCTATTCTCTTTCTATAGTATGCTATGTTATAAGGTTGTTGCGATGAGAAACCCGTGAGTGACAGAGATGCCCACATGCACGCTGCCATCAGTGAACGACCTCAGCAGAGAGATACAACATTTGTACAGTCCATCAGCAGTGCATATGGATGAGGACTATACCCAGCAGAGAAAACCTACATGCACGTCACCATCAGAGAGTGGCCTCATCAGAGAGATACAGTATTAGTACAGTCCATCAGCAATGCATGTAGATGAGGATTATACCCAGTATACACTCACATGGCCAGAGTTCCAAATCCATGCCTCAACCTAGTCCGATCGACAAACCAGAACATAAAAGAAACAAAAATAAAAAAGAAAAGAAAGAGATATAGCATAAGAGATAGAAAACAGAAAAGAAAATAAAGAGATACAACATAAGAGACAGAAAACAGAAGAGAAAAGAAAGTTCTTTTCTTAGAAAAGTTTATTATTTTGCATATGTATTATGCTACTTACATGATTTAGTATTTCTTATGTGCTCGACGATGTACAGTTTTATTAATTGTCTTTGCACATTGGTAAGTAGCAAATCAGAATATCAGAAAAGAATGCAGAATATCAGAAAAAAATGAAGAATATTAGCAAAGAACAAAGTGAGAAAAGGAAAGTCAGAATATGAGTAACGGAGGAAAAACAGTAGTACAGTTTGGTTTACTTACTAAGCAATTAGTGCTCACTCCGTTATCTTACTGTTTTGTAGATACTTGATGATTTACGATCGGGTGGGACGTCAAGAAGCGGAGGAGTTTGGCGACACTGTCCAAGACTAACTTGTACTTATTAAAGTATATCAGCTATTTTGTGTATATATTTATATGAATTAGAATTAGAATTTTCGGATTTTACATTATATACCTCTATGTATATATGTTTATAAAAGTTATTTAATGGATTTTGTCATGTATTTCTCAAAGAATTACTAGCTAGACAGTATATTACAGTGAGGCAGAGGCCTTGTAGTGCCAAAGTGGACAATATCATGTTGGGCCATTATTTAACACATTATCAGTACGATCACAATGGAGGTGTGTGTTGTGAAGTCTCACATCGCTCTTTGTGAGAGGGAGTATGTGTATATATAGGGTTACAGACCTTAACCCAACATGATGAGCCCAAAAACAAAACGGCGAGGCCCTGTAGGGCCAAAGAGGACAATATCATGTTGCGTCATTATATATCATAAACATCTTTATCTGAAAAATGGGCATCCAGCGTCCACCTATATAAGCATATATTTTGTTTGTAAGTGAGCTATGATGAACAATTCGATAACCTTATGAGACTAACTCAACCTGTGACTCCAAATCCATGGATTGAGATTTTCTTTAAAAAAAATTTTAAAAACTAAATAAATAAACTGGCCGGTATCGATGCCAATTCCTTTGCAAAGCTGCAATTTAGGAGAACTTTCTGGGTTCATTGTCTACCATTCAACACAGGATTGATTCTCCAGAAGTTGTTTGCTTCAAGTTGAAGAAAATCTGCAGCGGTCTGAAGGAGAGCAACGGTGATGGAAATTCATAACAAAGTCCAGATATTGTATGAAGAACACAAGGAGGCAAAGGATTGTAGATTAAACAAGATAACAAATAGGTGAACTACAAACGCATTTTGCTGCATGGACTTTTGAGCAGCTGCCAAATTGAAATCTATGAATTTCAGTTCCTACACCAACTTCAACCAGATCTGTCCCAAGCAGCGACGAGCTGACAGAAAAGTTCTTTACACAACAAAGGCCTCAAATCATAAGACAGTACAAGCACAAAAGCAAACGTGGAATCAGAAAAATTCAAGCATCATACTTCGCGCTTGGTGCAATGCTGGTGAGTCTCAGAAATTTTGCACTGTACAATCGTCAATCACCCTAATGTCCAACACCCTCTTTGTTTTCTCATTCTTCTTTCCATATACGGCCTGTGATCCTCAACTTCAGCTCCTGCCTATCTCCACCGGAAAAGTAGAGCGCCAAATTCCTCTGAATAATAAGTCCATCCTGGCTGTCACGAACTTTCCTGTGGCTGTCGCGGATGCTCCTTGGAACTCCTTGCCATGTTAGCTTCCGTCCATTTGCACCGACTTCCAAACTGTAGCTGAATTTCTTTGCCTCATTATCATCACCCATAAACCGTAAAAAGGCCATATAGACCAGTGCCATGCCAAGCTGAAAAGCCTCAAAATGCAAGCAAAATTGTCTTCCAAAGCAGTTAAAGACCTGCACAGGCAGCAGAATCCATCTGTAAAAATGATAAAAACTTGCATCGAATCCTATTTTAGGAGACATAGGTTACAGCATACATATCATAGCATAAAAGAACTTACAGTTAACATCCATGTGGCATTTTCAACTTCATTTGGATCCGATTTGACATAACGGTGGTTGAATGTACAACCATTGTGCATATCAACCTTGTGGTCATTCTTAAGATGCGCAACAAGGGTTGGTATATCACCTGTGACAGAGCACTCAGACCCAGCATAAGGGCAATTGTATGGACGATAATGACAGTGTTGCTCGTGCTTGAGCTTGCTGTAGTAGGGAAAAATGTCATGACAACCTAAACCCTGGTATTTGCAGGGGAGTTCCAACGATTCTGCAACTTTTTCCAAAGCCAAACACCTGATATTTCCAAGATCATAGCGGCATGTTGGGCAACAATTATGTACTCTATTCTTGCAGTTTGAACATAAAGTGTGTCCATTTGGGCACTGCAACAAAAAGTTCATAACAAAAGGGGAGTGTTAGTAGACAGATCTATTCATATATAAGAAGCTGAATGAAATCCATAAATTATATCGAAGGATTCAAAAACAAGTTATAAATTAAACTAATTAACAGGTAGTATCCCAAAAATAACGCAACACTTCTCTGTCAACTACTATTTACACCATATATATGACATGCAATATCCTCATTAATAAATTCACATAGTTATTTTCCTAGTAAAACTTTAATATTAGATACACACAAGGGCATTAACAACAATACAATGGAAACGCCCAACTGACCATTCAGCCACTCATCAAAAAGAAGAATGAGAGAGAAAAAACAAATGGAAATGAAAAAGAAAATAAGGAAAAAGCACTAGAAACTACTCTTGACGCTGCCTGTTAAAATAAATGGTGAATATTGATATCAATTATTTAAGTAATGGCATAAGGAACCATAAACGTGGGTATAAAAGCTCCTTCAACTTGGAAACACAGCTGCGCTAGCATGACCATAAGATTTAATTATACAAGCCTCACGCCATAATATTGGGATGGTCCAGTTATAAAGGGAAATCATACTTGACATAACTCCCAAAAAAAATATGAATTTATACAAGGCACAATTAAGACTAAAAAGGATAAACCACAACACTCGAGAATCAAGAACAGACCTGATGAATTGGAGGGTACATTAAACTTCTGCACACAGGGCACTCAAGGAGCTCATTCACACCATTGTTTGAATAAATCCCATGTTTTCCAGCCAAACCAACACTAGTTTTTGCAAGTGAACTATTATTTTCTGCCTTAATGTCGTAGTCTGCAACTGTCGGATGAGATACAATAACTTCTTTACAAGTGCTGCCTCCAGGAGCCATTGTTAATCACAATCTTTGTGATATTTCTAATTCAATGACAGCACTGACATCTATTAAAGATTTCACACGTCTTCATCTGCAATAAAATTTTGTTTGTCAGTAAGTTAAATTCATAGGTAATCCATAAAAGGATGCAAATTTCACTTCCAAATTAAGCTTAACTTAATAACTTAAAGGGTAAAAAATTAAGAATAGCAGCAAAATGTTATCATATTGTTGCTTCTGCCAACTGCAAACAAGTATCTAATCTATATATTCATGAGTTTGGGAAGGTTAGGAGAATCGATGCAACCTTACGTAGTGCCTTATTTCAAATATACTGTTTCTCTTTCTAAAGCCATAAACATACATTAGACTGACCAAAGGATTGGACTGCTAAACAAGCAGGGTGCAAATGGATCCGCAGAACCATATGATGTTACACAAGGAAGTGCAAGGAAGCAAAGCGGAGCTTTGGTAATTGCAAACATATAAGACAACGTAACAACAGATATTAATAGATTTAAACCCTGTGAATGAAAAATAGACGGCAGTAATATACAATAAAGGATTGCATTCCGGACAAAAACTTAATCTGCGTTCAAAACATATGTTCAACAAGAGGAAGAAGAGAAAAAACATTTATCAAAGGGAAAAAATGCGTGCACCAACAAGACAATTGGTATAACCACACAAAAAACCGACAAATCAAAACAAAAAATTTGATCATACAGCTGAATCTCCTCCATGTGTAACCACTCAAAGTGAACAAACTAGCGATAATTGATACCCGGTTCCCTAGAAACTACCTTTGACACAAACAAGATTAGCCCCATTTTAATTATCCATCCAACTAAAGTATCTTATTTATGCTCAGGAACCTCAAAAGCAACCAAAACAAGAGACAAGAACAATGAACAAAACAAAACAAGTTCTCAAATTTCAATAAAGCAACCACTGCTTAAACAAATCTAAAACTCAGCCTGCCTTAAAGAAACAAACTTTCACGACTGATTCAACACAGCCACCACAATATAAGACAAAACAATGCCAAAAACAAACCCCAAAATCAAAATTTTCTCTTGTCTCGATGCTATGTCAAACAAGGTTTAGCCAAAAACGAACTTTCCCTTTAAAATAATCAGTCAAACAAATCAAATCAGAACACAACCAAACTTCAAAAAATTACAAAACAAACCCCATTTCAAGCTTTCAACAATAAAATTAGAAACATTACCAATCAAGATAATAAAACAAAAACAAAAATCAAAAACACACATACCCAGATGAGATTTTCAAGCCTAGTTCCCTCACATATCATCAAGTTACAATTTTGAATTGTGGGTTAGGTTTGCTTCAAACTTCTGAATACAAAACGAAAACAAAAAACACAAAAAAGCAACTTGCCCGCAAGTCACGCGTGAAACGCGGATATATAGAAGTGCAAGAGAAATGGGTTTGAATCGATGGTGTCTGTTTGTCTCAATGCTCTCACACAATCCGCGAACGTGTGAGTTTGTTTTTATTTTGGGTGTTTTTGTTTTTTGTGTTTTTGGAAGTAAAAAAAAGCCAAAAACTCATAGACCCCCGAGGTTTCTAAAATAACAAAAATTCCAATGTCGTTAGTGAACGTAGTAAGCCGTTAAAACTTACCTTGTTAGGATTTAATTATATCTACCAAATTACCCTTTGACCGTCTATTTTAACGTCTAAAATTTAACGGTAAGGTGTTCTTTGTTATTTAATAATACATCAGGGGGAAAAGTTCGAAGAAAAAACGAAACAAAAATTAAAAAAGTAGAGTGGACCACTTTGGCCTCCTACCGCACGCAACATTTGAAAATTGTTTTCTTTGTTTTTAATTTTCTTACTGCCCGTTGACGTTTTTACTTTCTAAAAGTAGATCAGAGCTGTCAAAAAAACAAAACAATGAATTGCATTTTCGCCCCTCATGGTTTCAATGTCATACAAGTCAAAGACGCTCATTTCGAATACGAGAATTTTAGTCCTTTGACTACTAAACCATTAATTGATCGTTAATCGACTTGAAAATTGCATTGAAATGACAAAAACATCTCCCTAAGAAATAATGAAAAATACATTATTACAAATGATAATAATATATGAATAAAACTATGTGCACTAACCAATGGGTACTAAACCAAGTACTAACATTGGAAATTTGAAATTCCCTCCAAAAAAAAATTTCAAATTTCCAATGTTAGTACTTGGATTAGTACACGTTAGTTAGTGCATATAGCATTACTCATAATATATATTCAAACCATTTCTCTTCGTGTTAGTAAACAAATATATTACACACTAGTGTATTTTGAGTAATGTATTTTTTATTATTTTTATAAAGGTTATTTTTGCCATTTCAATATAATTTCTAAGTGAAGTAATAATTAACTAATGGTATTACGGGTCAAAGGATCAAAATGATATTATGTTAAATGAGTGTCCTTAATGGTAACAAACTAATACTTTAGTCTTTAGAGATATCTTTCACGAACTTTGAAGAAGATTTAGGGTAAGTTACTAAGTTCCTTTTTTTTTTTTTTCTTTTACAATTAAAGGGGTTGCTTGATTACATCAAACTTTTTGAGGGGTTAAAAAATTTCATGAATAAAGTGTCCTTTAATTTGGAAAAAGATGCAAAAATATTTTTTATAAAAATTTTAGGAAATTTTTTATTCTAGTTTTGATAAAGGTTTGTTTGGATTATTATATAATTTCAATAAATGTTTTTTGTTTATTTTTAAATAAGGATTATTTGTTTATAATTACACCAAACCTTGAAGACAAATTAATTTTTTTATGACAAAATAGAAAATAAGAACACTTTTGTGGATAATGGATATAAAATTTCATATATTAAAGGCGTGAGAGAATTTTCCCTAAATAGTTTGTTTAAATAATTAATTAATCATGGGATATGTCCTATTATTAACCAAAAATTCTCGGAAAAGTTATTTAAAAAAAAATTGACATATAATATACGAAAAACTCACACTCTTCTTAATCTTTAAAAATATAATGTTCTAATCGCACAATTATTATTTCATTCTCTTTGTTCCCTAAACTCATTATTTTTTATGTAATCGCAAAAACAATTTTTTTTCCCATAATTTAATTTTCATTTTTGACTTAAACGAACGTTGTAAGGAAACTTTTTATCACAATATATAGGTATATAACAGATTATCATTATTATTATTATTTGTCTTTTCTAATCTAAAACTAGAAATAGCATAAAAATAATAATAATAATTAATTAAAAGTAAATCACATGGACTAAGATTGAGAGACCAAGTTTAATAATTAAAGTATAATATAATGGGTCAATCTTTGTCCTCCTCAATAGAGTTGAAATTCAACTCAATAATTAATAAATATTACAAATGAACCTAAAAAGTAGGTCAAAAATAATTTTTTTTTATTTGAATATTCCTCTCATGCAATGCAAGGCCTATCCATTTTATTTTTTTATTTTTTAAAATATATTTAATTCATCATTGTCAATATGTGCAACAACTTATCACCGATTTTATTTTCAAATATATAAAAAAAATGTTACCTAATTAGATTCTAAGGCATTTTGAATAAGATATTATAAGAAACTTATAACAAATTTTAGGAAATATTTAGTATAATCTTCAAAATTTTCAACATGTAAAACCCAAGTTTGGTACGATGTTTTCTAACGACACATGATCCATATCATCGATCGTACTTGAATTTATGAAGTCGTTCTTTTGAAAATTTAAGAAGTGTAATTTCTCATTCAAGGCTTTTAATTCTTAATTTCATCTTTTCTAATTGACATAGACCTAACTCGTAAAGTAAAACATGGATAATATTAATACATATAAGTAATGATCGAGATTACTTTGTTAATAAAGTAGATGATTGAAAAACCCTCGTGTCATTCTTTAAATCAGGCTCTTAATTTACAATTAATTTGTATGAGTTTTTATTCCACAAACTAAACACATTTAAACACCCGTAGACAGCTAGATAGGATTGAGACTTTTGGGTGTATTACTCAAGAGGTCTTAAGTTCAATTCCTCTCGATTGCTAATAGGGGTGGTCAGTGGAGGGTTTACTCGATCGTTAGCTTCAGGGCCCGTGGGATTAGATAAAATACAAGTAAGCTGACTCGGACACCTCCGATCACACACACAAAAAAAAAAAAAAATAAATAAATAAATAAATAAACACCCTTGAATAAGAATAAAAAAATTTGGTAGTTTTTTAAATTTTAGCCACAATAATGAGGCTTGAAGTTGAAAAATAGTTTAATACATACCTAATTAATCATAATAATGGAGATTAATTTATACTTATCAATGCTCAACCAAACTTCACCGACTAAACTAGTTTCTTTTTTTGTCTATCTACCACCTCCTCTTTTGTTATAATATCTCTATCATGCCATGAAGTTTAACCAAAAAAAGTAAGACGAAATGATGCACATTTTAAGAAGTTAGATTTAGAATTAAATATTTAGATCTATTATATCAATTAATATTACCATAAAAATTACCTTTTTTATTTTTTTATTTTGTATTACATTTATCGTCGATCTCGGTCTAATCAAATAGAAATTATCTGCTTTAGAACGAGCTTGTTTTTGGACGTTCTTCACCCAAATGCATCTCTTAAGAGTTAAGAGGACAAAGATATTATAATGTGAATCTTAAACCCATTGCTAGTAATATGGGACGTGGCAAACTTCCCACTTCATAGACCTCAAGTCCATGAGGTCGTCACCCTTGCCCCATCAAGTGGCAAACCGGTTCAGTATCAATCGTCAAATTCATGTTCAACCAAATAGAAATTGTTTGTTTTGAACTCGCACCCGCAAGGGTTTACTATTAAGATTTATGTAAGTGTTTTCATAATTAAGAGTATCCAAACTTAAAAACTTGAATCTCGACCTCAATCATTAACTATGTAAGATGTGATATTTATAATTATATCGAGATTCATTATTATAATACAAATTCCATAGAAAAATATAGTTAATATTATCATAATTTGTGTCATGATAATAGGACAATTCACTTGTAACTTTTACCTACTTCAATCAATTAATTACTCAATCCCTAATCACTTTTCATTATGTTAATTACAAGCCTAATCATTACTAAAGAGATATTATTTGATTTTAAACACGGGGTAATTCCAATTAATTATTCTACTTTTGCCTTATAAAATATATAAATTTTAATTAATTAATTAATTTCATCCGTGCATGAGGTATCATTATGATTTTCAAAAACTACAATGGGATTTTTTTACTGTTAATTTTTCTTTTATATATATATATATTATTTTATGATGTTCTTTTATATATATTTTTAAAATGGTTTTTGATAATTTTGGAGGGCATTTATTAATTTTTGTGCTTGGACTTAACAATCTATCTTACCTATGAAATATAATGGGAAACTAAATAGAAAAAAAATAGAAAGATAAAAACAAATAAATGGTTATGACTCAAGAAATAGATATTAGTTTTAACAAAATCAGTTATCATGCTAAAATATTAGAATCATAAAAGAAAAAAAAAACGAATTTAATCAATATTATGAACAAGAACAACTCCTTATGTATACCACATTTCTAATAAAATTATTAGTGGAAAGGGTATATATAAATATTTATTTGAGCAAATATAATTATATCCTAAAGATTTAAAAAATAAAATCTTAAGAAAAATTTGTAAATAATAACTACTTTCAATATTTTATAAAGGAATTTCAATTTCATAATTTTTTTATTAGTTTTCAATCTTATTTTTCTTTTACAATTAAAAAATCAAAATCGATAATTTTTTATAATTTAAAAAAATTAATGAATATTTTTCTTTTACAATTCAAAAATCAGAATTTAATAAGTATTTTTATAATTTTAGAAGAGTATTAAGAAATCGTTTTTATTTTTCCGTTACAATTCAAAAATCAAATTATATTAATATTCTTATAATTTTTATAATAATAATTTTATGAAAAATTAGAAATATTTTGTTTTTATAAATTTAAATATCAGTAAATTATATATGATTTCAAAAATGATATATATTTCTCATTTCCCCGCCCATATAAAATCAAAAAAATAATTTTATAAAACACTCGCAACAACCGAAACAAAAACACAAAAAACAAAAATCAAAATCAAATCCTCTGAAAAACCCTTCACTTCTCTTCACTTTCCTTCGAAAAATGGACGAAGAAGATCAAACAAAGCTCATAGATCTCGTCAAAGAGCTGGTTAATCGTTTACTTGCCGAATCCCCGCAACAACAGAACCCTAAAAACCCTAATTTCGAAGCCTCTCTTCGCTACGCCGTTCGCATTCTGTCCAGCCGTTTAACGCCGTCAATTGCGCCCGATGCTGCCGCTATTGCTGAGTCCATTAAGCGCCGTCTCGCCACTCAGGGTAGGTCTTCCGATGCACTGACTTTTAGTGATTTGTTCACTAAGTTTTCAGCTAAAACAGGGACTGGTAGTGTTAATAATAAGTGGGCTGTTGTTTATTTGCTTAAAATTATATCTGATGATCGTAAAAGTAGTAAAAATGCTGTGAATTCGTCGAATTTGTTGCCAAATTTCGGGTTAGATGGTCATGGATTTAGTAATGGTTCAAATGTTTCGAATGGGAAGGAGAATAAAGAACTGGGTTGGAGAAATAATGGAGTTTTGATGGTTAGTAAAGATCCTGAGAATTTGCGCGAAATCGCATTTAAGGAGTTTGTGAATGTGGTTAAGGAAGAGAATGAGGTGAGTGAAGAGGTGATTGTGAGAGACGTGTTGTATTGTTGTCAAGGAATTGATGGTAGATATGTTAAGTTTGATGCTAGCGTTGATGGGTATGTATTGTTGCATTCAGTTAAGGTGCCTAGAGCTACTCGTATTATGGTTAGGAAGCTTTGTGAATTGGGTTGGCTGTTCAGGAAAGTGAAAGGGTATGTTTCGGAGAGCATGGATCGATTTCCAGCTGAAGATGTGGGGACAGTTGGGCAGGCATTTTGTGCTGCATTGCAAGATGAGTTATTGGAGTATTACAAGTTGTTGGCTGTGCTTGAGGCGCAGGCGATGAATCCAATTCCATTGGTTTCAGAGAGTGCCAATGCGGGGAATTATTTGTCCTTGAGGAGATTGTCGGTTTGGTTTGCAGAACCAATGGTGAAAATGAGGTTGATGGCTGTTTTGGTTGACAAGTGTAGGGTTTTGAGGGGTGGAGCGATGGCTGGAGCTATTCATTTGCATGCTCAACATGGTGATGTGCTTGTGCATGAGTTTATGACACGCTTACTTAAACGGGTGTGTTCTCCACTGTTTGAAATGGTAAGAAGTTGGGTTTTGGAAGGTGAGTTAGAGGATATATTTGCTGAGTTCTTTGTTGTGGGTCAGCCTGTGAAAGCTGAGTCACTTTGGAGGGAAGGATACCGGCTTCATTCGGGGATGCTTCCTTCTTTTATTTCACAATCTCTTGCTCAGAGAATTCTGAGGACTGGAAAATCTATAAATTTTCTACGTGTTTGTTGTGATGATCGTGGTTGGGCTGATGCAGCAACAGAGTCTGCAGCTGCAGCTGGGACTACGACTAGAAGAGGGGGTCTTGGATATGGAGAAACCGATGCACTTGAGTCTTTGGTCATAGAAGCAGCAAAAAGAATTGATAAACATTTATTGGATGTTATATACAAGAGGTACAAGTTCAAAGAACATTGTCTTGCAATAAAACGATATTTGCTACTTGGGCAAGGTGATTTTGTTCAGTATCTTATGGATATTGTAGGGCCCGAACTTTCTGAGCCTGCTAATACTATTAGCTCTTTCAAGCTTGCTGGATTGCTGGAAAGTGCAATTCGGTCATCTAATGCTCAGTATGATGATCCTGACATATTGGATAGGTTGAGGGTTAAGCTGATGCCCCATGGAACTGGAGATAGAGGTTGGGATGTATTCTCACTGGATTATGATGCAAGGGTTCCTCTAGATACATTATTCACAGAATCTGTCATGGCAAGATACTTAAAAATTTTTAATTTTCTGTGGAAGCTCAGACGGGTGGAACATGCACTTATTGGAGCTTGGAAGACAATGAAACCCAACTGTATTACTTCTCATTTATTCACTAAGCTGCAACATGCAGTTAAGTTACAGTTGCTTTCAACATTGAGGCGATGCCAGGTTCTTTGGGATGAGATGAATCATTTTGTTACAAATTTGCAATATTATATTATGTTTGAAGTCTTGGAGGTGTCGTGGTCTAATTTTTCAAATGAAATGGAAGTAGCCAAAGATCTTGATGATCTACTTGCAGCACATGAGAAGTACCTTTATTCGATTTTTGAAAAATCTCTCCTTGGTGAACGGTCCCAATCCCTTTACAAGTCTCTCTTTCTCTTGTTTGATCTCATACTGCAATTCAGAAGTCATGCAGATCGGTTGTATGAAGGAATTTTTGAGTTGCAATCTAGGTAATGATCTTAAATTCTTTACTGATGTTCTTTCTGTTTTTCCAGTATATATTTATAAATATGTTAAAGAGTAATTTGTTTTGTTTAATAAACACATTTTCATTTCATCTAATGCAGAACTATGGAATCATCTTTAAGTTCCCGAGATAAGAGCAAATCAAGGAGGCAAACAAAAGATAAATCTTCAGAGCCTGGGTCATGGCTTAGTGATGGCAGGAAGGCTCTAACACAACGTGCTGGAGAATTTCTTCGAAATATGGAGCAAGAGCTGGATGCAATAGCAAAAGAATACAAGTCATTGCTTGAGGGTTTCTTAGCTCAGTTGCCTGTGCAGCAACACGTTGATTTGAAATTTCTCCTGTTCCGACTTGACTTCACAGAATTTTACAGTCAGTTGCGTCCCAATGTGTAGGAAAGCTGTCAATATTTTTGAATCTAAGAAATCTGCTTCTAACGTTTGATGCATGAACAAAGTGTTCTGATTCACTAATTGCTTGCCACCATGCAACTAAACAATAATGTGGTGCCCTGCTACTTTCAGGCCAGCAGTTCAAGTTTCAGTGATTGATTTTAGGTACAGAGAAAACATTGCTCTTCTTTGTTTACTAGTGATTGCATAATTGTCTTATTTTTAATAGTTTTTGGCATCTTACATTTATTTTTAATGCTTTGCAGATGGTGAGTGCTTTTTTCTGATGGGTGGAGTGAATATTTTCTGAATATTTTCTTGTTGACTTGAAGGTAATTTTGTATATTTAAATTAGGGTTTTAAATGTAGTGGTGTCTACGTTTGAATATGATAGGCTAATGACGTGTGGGTGTTTTTGCGGCTACTGGCAATTGCAAGCTATCTATCCCAAGCTTGTCTATCTGTAACATAGTTCTGTACTGGTTGGTGACAAGGAATGCAATTTATCTCATTAGTTTGTCGATCTTTTCTTTCCTTTTCTCCCATTAGGAGATTTTGAGGATTGTTTCTATTATATTGCTGATAGCTTTCCTTGCAATTTAAATGTGCTGTTAATGTACAGGTGCTGAAGGCATTGTTAGATTATATTTAATGCTTTTTATGATGGAAGAGTGTGAATATTCATGCTTCAGGTCATAACGAGCATTGGGAGTTTAGGTATAATAATCATATTGTAAACATAGTAACTTTAAAGCTGTAACAGAATTCTGAGTAGATACTGTTAACATTATGTAAAGATGTTGAAAAATGTTACAAGAAGTCACGATTTTTTAACATTTGATATCCTCAAATAGGATCTCCATCTAATTAAAGCTCTGAGAGCAATGACTTTGGGGGTGTTAATCTGTTTATCATTCAAGCATCAAATGAATTGAACAAAAGGGAGTTCTGATCATATCTGCTACTTGTTCATGATTAAATGTTATACCTGCTTCAATTGTGATTGTAAACTTTGCTTCCTAATCTCACATACTTGCAGGGTTTTAAGGAATCATAAGTTTGAAAGCCTCGTGTAATTTGAAACATGAAAATCTGTTGGAAGTTTGAACAAAACAAGTGAACTTTCCTCTCAAGGTAAGTAGTTTGTAGTTGTTATTTACAACTTGCCTCCATATCGAATGGTTCAAGCATCCCTTTGTTTACTCTTGTATAGAATGTGTTGGTGAATTGAAGCATCATCAGGCTGAGGCACATCTTTAGTTGAGAATTAGTGATAGACTTCATGAACTGACGGAATTTTTATGTCTGAACTCTAGCATGCCTGAAAATGTTCTAATTGCTCCATATGTATAGGTGACAGTTAGCTTGCTGTTTGATTTCCTTTCCCGGTTTTGGGCCTTTGGGATTTGGGTATGTCTTTTCTCTTTGTACTTTTCCATGTATGGTGAAATGACTAAATTTTAAGCTCGAGCTGGCAGCCCAGCCAGTACTCACTGTTTTTTTTTTTTCTGGCATAAGTTTCTTTGTTACATTTGACATCTTGGATTAACTACTTGGAATATTATAGTGGACCATAGCTATATAAGTGCTACATAAACAAGGTTTTACTCTCACATATCAACATATTTTAGTACGCGTAGCTTATTTGGATTTCAGAGTCCTGATGGAAATGTGAAAGATTTTCTGGTTTCTCTTAAAGTTCCTTCTGTAGGTTTCAGTCTCATCTTCAAAGTGGATTTCTGCACCTAAGAGTTGAACTTGCCGAAATTCACGTTATATTGTTGATATAACTCTCTCATTTCTGCTCCCAATTGCAGATTTCCCATGGAGAACTTGTTTATGACTGCTGGCAGATGTTGGCTGAGAAGAAATCTGACCAGTCACCATTAATACAGCTCCATTTTCTTTGCTAACTTGGTTTCAATTCTAATTGCCTGTAATGCCAAGCAACAGTCTACTTATTTTTGTCATTCAGCCAACCCCATCTCTCAAATTCTCTTGTACTTTACAAGGCATGATAATATAATGAAATTAAGTTAAATTTGCAAGAAAAATGTGTACCCGTATTTACAAGTCCTTCAAGCTCACATTTTTCTAATAAGAAAACAACTTTTGATGTTATAACAATTCAAGTTTCTTTCACTCCAATCCTTCGATATACATAGAATTCCTTGCCGCCAAGAATCCAAAATCATGGAGGCCTCAGTGTGTTTTTAGGAGCACTTATCCAAGGTGTATCAGCAATAGCAAATCTCCACAAGGCATTAACATGCTCAGGTAAGGCGTATTCGATGCCAACACGAGGACCAGTCAATATCTTCTCAGGCTCTGGACCATCTAAGAGCTCTAAACCACCTACTCAACATCCATTTATATCTCTCAGAACTTGCATAAACGCCATTTGAAAATAAGAGTTACAGATCGACAATGATAAGAATGGTTGTTGTTAAGCTTACCGGGCATGTAAAGGGGATGATTAGACCAATCTGTAGAAATTCCTAGAGCTTGTCCAACCTGAAAAAGGAAATTACAAGAGATTGGGAGTTGAACAAATCTCCAGGATTTGACCCTTCAGTAATTTTAGAAAATAACACACGTTGTCAGCTATAAAGGAAATAGATACAACAAAAGAAACTGAACAAAACCAAATGGAAATATAATCCACCATTGGCATTGCTTCCAAGTAATACTAATTGCAACTTGAAAAATTATGAACATATTTCAAAAGATTCCCATTTTCCTGCAAATCAGTTTATCCTCTCAACGTGATTACAGTTGTTTCACAGCTGAACCAGGCAATTAAAACGCATTACCAACAGCATTGCCGAGTATGAACTGCTGGTTACAGGAATGGAGTAATATATAAAATTACAAACCAATAAGTTCACTTAAGATGCATCCTCACATCATCAGAAAGAAGCCAGGTATAATATCTGCTTCACTAGCTTCAATTCAAACAGAATCTTGGCAATTCAACTATACAACCCAAGCAAAACGTTTAAGCGTTGAAAAAAACTGTGCAAAATCGAAATGGCATTACCTTTCCAGGACCAGTGAGAAGAACAGGTTTCTCAGTTATTTGTCCTCGACGCTGCTGAATGGTCTTCAACCCTATAAGTATGCTCACCATAATTATACAAAATGATATTCAGTCGTTTAGCATGCGGCTTTCTTTACCAAAATGTACATAGCAGATAAGGATGGGGGTTCACAATCCAGGTTATGTCAAAAAGAACTTAAGAACACAGTTCAATTAACTCCCAAATACACTAAGTTGGCATTCATTTCTTCCTTTCCAGCCAAAGCTTCGTTTTCTCCTTGTCTTAGCTCTTGTACCGAACTAGTTTAATTTTGTACCTGTTTACCTTCAACCAATATTTTAAAGTTTCACGGGCTACATACATGGATATCGGAGAGGACATACGTTAATATGAAAGAGCAAAACAAAGATGGGCAACACAAATCATTGGACAGGATACGGGCTCCTGGTTTTTCTTCCATTTTTTGGTGGGTGCGGTGCATGTTAAAGTAGCAAACTTATTACACACAATTCAAACTAAAATACTGAATTGATGAAACCATTACAGGTATGAAGATACACAGTTCACACAGAAGTGCAAATTACCCAAATTAGCAACTAGCAATGCACATATAGCATTGGAAAATTACCGCTCATGGGGGCACAGGATCGGATTAAAACAGCAGCCCCAACTCCTTCCTTATCAGCAACAACATTGAGCATTGTATGCAGACCATAGCAAAGATAGACATATGCATGCCCTCCTTTACCAAACTAAAATCCCCGGAAACAAGCAAAACTTCATGTAAGTTTAGGCAGAACATTTAACTGCAACAAATTTGAACAACAAGAAGCTAAAATTTTTGAATTAGCTACTCACAACTGGGGCTGTTCTTGCTGTAAGTCCAAATCTACCATGGCATGCTGAATCATTTGGCCTGTAAGCTTCTACCTATCAAAACTATAGCTCTTCATTGATCTTTCAACACAACATCATATAAACTTTCCAAATTTTTTAAAATACCCTTTATGTAACTGTTGATTAAACAGATGGAAACCAAAGAATTGAACAATAAAAAAAAAAATCATTCTTTCAGCAAAAATAAACAAAAGGGTATTATAAAAAAAAAAAAAAACTGGAAAATGTACAAAAGGGTATTTTAAAAAACTCAAAGTTGTGATTTTTTTTATTCTACTTTCTTGTCCTGCATTTTCCCAGGAAACAAACAGAAAACGGATCACATCTTTACCTCAGTAATCTGGAGAACGACGTCGTCTCTCCTCAGAAACTTCCCAAGCAAACGAGGGGCAAGATCAAGAGCATCAACTTGAAAGAACAGAGGGGGCATAATCGTCATTTTCTCAAGCGATGGAACTGAGTTGGGAACCGAGTTAATTTTGGGTTTGGCGGAAGTGGACCTAATGGTCACTGATTTGGAGCGGCGACTCGTCCGAGTATCCGAGTCATGGCCTGAACCGGTTGTTGTTGAAATGGGTTTATCGGGTTTTGAGCTTGCGACACGTTTGAATCGCTGAGTTCGCTTCATTTCAACTCGGACTGACGAGTAAACGTTTTGGCGGGTATTTGTACAATAGTTATACCCCATAACTTCATGGCTTAGGGTCTTTTTATCATTTTCTAAAACTAGTGGTACTTTTATAATATACCACATCGTTATGACTCATAAAGGATATTTTTCAACCCCAAGGTTTAGCTCAAAATTAGTACACTCCAATAAGTCTTGAAAAATGACAAAATCACCCAAAACCTAAACCGCCACTTCGGGAAACCCTAGTCCCTAAAACAACAAGGTTCTAGACACTTCTTCCGCTCGTACCCTTTTGTTAGGAGCTCAAATTTTCCAGACCCTTCCATTGTTCTCGCTTTTTAACTCTCTTTTCTTCGTCGTTTCTCTCACATTCACAATCAAATTCTCTCTAAGTGCAATTATAATTCACCGGCGAACCCACTTCAATGGCGAAGTACGGCGAGGGAGACAAGCGTTGGATCGTAGAAGATAGACCAGACGGCGCCAATGTTCACAACTGGCACTGGGCAGAAACCGACTGCATAGAATGGTCAAGAAATTTCTTCAATCAACACTTAACAAACGTCACCGTATTGAATGGCGAAGGGAATCTTTATATCAAGATCAAGAAGCTAGAAAAGCTCGAGGGTGAAGCTTATGTTAATGTTCGGAAGGGGAAAATTATCCCGGGATATGAATTGAATGTTACCCTTTTGTGGGAGGGTGAAGCGAGGGATTCTGAAGGTGGGGTTTTGTTGAAAGCTGAAGGGTCTGTGGAGATCCCTTATATTTCGGATGAGAATGCTGATGAGAATCCAGAAATTAGGGTCTTAGTGAAGGATGAGGGGCCCATTGGGAAGAGATTGAGGGAGGCGATGTGGGACAAGGGAAAGGTTTTGATCCTTGAGAAGGTGAGAGGTTACGTTGAGAGTATGGCGAAAGGTGGGCCGTGTAAGGAGGAGTTAGAGGCGAAGAAAGTGACGGGGAAGACGGGGAAGAAGGAGGAAGCAGGAGGGAGTGTGATGGTGGAGAAGAAGGAAGTTGTTAAGAAAGAAGTGAAGAAGGAGGAGAAGAGAAAAGAAGGCTTTAAGACGATAACGATGACGGAGAAATTTAGCTGTAGAGCTAAGGATTTGTATGAGATATTGATGGATGAGAATAGATGGAAGGGGTTTACAATGAGCAATGCTAGGATAAGTAAGGAGGTTGGTGGAGAGATTAGCATTTTTGATGGGTCAGTTACAGGGAAGAATTTGGAGTTGCAAGAGGGGAAATTGATAGTGCAGAAATGGAGGTTTGGAAGTTGGCCTGATGGGATTGATTCAACGGTGAGTTTAGTTGGCTTGTTGTTGATTGGTGATTGATTTGGATTTGGGTTTTGATTGATTTATTCGATTTTGTGTTTTGTTTTGCAGGTGAGACTCACTTTTGAGGAGCCTGAACCAGGGGTTACCATTGTGAAGTTGAAGCATGTTGATGTTCCTGAAGAAGATAGGTTAGTTTTAGTTCATGGGTTTGTTTTGTTTAGCTATAGGTTTAGCTTGATTGATGAAATAGTCATTGATTTCGATTTGGATGTTTGATTTTTCCTTTGCAGATATGGAAATTCAACAGTAGTGGAAAACACTGAGAGAGGATGGCGGGATCTTATATTCCACAAGATACGGGCAGTTTTTGGTTTTGGAATATGATTCTTTCTTTTTTCTACTTCCAAATGAAGTCATAGAGTCATTTTAAAAGTGTAGAATCTTGTCAATTAACTTCATTTCAGTTGGAAACTGTTATAAGCTACTTATTATGAAGATTATAAGAACAATGCGAGTCTTGTGGTCTCATTTGGATTGCTGTTTATGTTGGACTCAATCTTGTCAGTCTCATGTTTCTAATAACTAAAATTCAAGGAATGATGAGGGCCTCTCAATGCATCATATACGTTAATATTGTTTCACATTTTGTGCTGTTGGTTACCCTGTTGCACATCTGTTGTCTTTGGCATATATGTTAACCCTATATTTCTCGCATTTGGTTTAATGAACATTGCTGACTTCTTTTAATGCCATTTAATGCCAATTTTTCATGGAACGCTCATTATTACTTTGTATGCCATGTCATTACTCACATTTTATGGTAAATATGCCTTTGGTGGGTCAAGTCATTTAGCATCTGTAGATATTTGGTTCCTCATATATGGAAGCCTTTTGAATAACGTTATGCTAACTTAATCATTCATTCTAATCACTTCTTCAATGTCTTGTTGGTATACAGAATGGTATTCCAAATATAGCAAATAATGCAGAAACTTATTGCTGTTCTGTTATAGGAAACTATATGGATGTTTGTTTTTGGCAGGACAGATTTAGTGGCATGAAGTGTCCAACATTTATATGAGATACTGAAGTTTGACAAACATAATATGCAGTTGACTTTGTGTATTCGCTGATTGTATTTAGAGTATAGTTCATGCTTTCTCTTCCTCTCTGAGATGTTCCCTGTTTCGCATTTTGGTGAAGGAATTTATTTTTAAGCAGTTGTTAAGGATATGAAGACCGGTGCTCAGAGCGGCTTTTGGTGTGTTAGATTTGTAGGCCTTCGCAATTCTGTTGGGTATGACGACATATAGTATTGCTTGGTGTTGGAGAGTATATTGGTTTCGAGTTTTAGCATTCTTTAGGGTATTTTTACAATATTGAGGGGTACCATGACTCACAACTTAAAAGAGGGTCTCAGGCCTGAGGGTTTCTAAATTTTGTGGCCTTAGTCGTTGTATTCTTCTTTGTTTTGAATTGAATTATTGGATATCTTTAGCTGTGCACTATTAGTATTTAGATTTTATGGTAACATGTAGGATTATTATGGTGTAAGTGAGAATTTGAATAAGAGGTTTATTTGCTGTTGTGGGCGGGCTAAGAAGTCAGGAACAATCTTTATATCTTATATGAACCTGAAGCTACTTAGAACTGTGAGATGGGTTTGATTATACAAATAGAAATTTTTGCCTGATAAATTTCAGGTGCTTAAGCTGATAACAGTTGCTTAGATTAGCACATAACAAACATTAGGACTTGCATATTGCAGAATTGCATATGATGTTGATAGTTTACATATTGCATAGCAGAAGTTTTATGACAGTAACCATAATTCTCTTCCGATCTGACTTATATCCCAAGGAAACATAAGATTGTACTTTATAGTTAATGGTTAATACAAAAGACATAAATATGAAACAAAACTTCACAAAACTATTAATGTATATGTGCTATATGATTAGCAGAGATTCTTATTTATTGTGAGAGCGGAATGAGTTGTTATAAGAAATGCATGTTTGATTGAATGAGAATGTACTAAATTTCTATGAAAACAAATAGTCCTTGCAATGAAGTCTTGATAGAATTTGATTGTTGGTTGATAGAATTTGAGCTCATATTCCATTTGAGGAGTCTTGAGTTCTATTTTACAACATTTCTTCAGAGAAAGTATTCTACATATCTAGTTCCCATACATCAAAACCAGTTAAGAGTACGCTTAAGTCAGTGCGAGTTGAACACACTTGTTTTTGGTGCAATAGTATGCACCAAAAATAGTTTTCATATCTTCATCATATGCGCATATATATTGATATTTGTCATAGATAAGATCTTTTGTCAAATGGCCATGGTCAAGCCTTTGAGAATTGAGATACTTATTAAGGTTAAAAGCATAATATTGTTTTACTAATTCTATTGAAACAAAGTAAATCATTAGCTTCTTACCAGGATCAGTTGAGAAATGTATAAATTGGTCTGGACACCTTAATTACTAAAATAAAAAAAAAAAAAAAAATGTATGTGCTATTGTGGAAAAATATTGTGTATCTCCTATGATTACTCAAATCCTTTATAAATATACCGAAAACTCTTAGTACAATTATGTAATACATTTCAATAATAGTGCATGCAAAGAGGATAAGATTTCGGTCTCTTATGTATACAAGTTTGTGAATATAATATAGTAATAACAAATTGGTATAGGAGGGTTGGTTTTGCTCCGTTATCTAGTAGTTTTGTTTTATGATAAAATTATACAAGAAAAAAAGTATAATATATATTACATTTCTAATTGTAGAAATAATCGTTTTATATCAATTTAAAATTAGTCTTATGTATTAAGCACGTTACCCTAATACTAATGCAAAATTGTATAATTTTTATACAAATTAAGAGTTTTGACATTATATTGTTCTTTACAAAGAGATGGTAATGATTTATAATTTATTCCATAATTAACTTAGTAAAAGGTAACAACATATGAAATCAAGAAAAGAAATAAATAAAATAAAAGAGGCAATCACATTAAATAGAAGAGTTGTATGCTCAATTTAAAACAATAAAAGTGCAATAAATAAACGTCGCCTGAGAGATTCGAACTCTCGCGGGGAAACCCCATGTACTTAGCAGGCACACGCCTTAACCACTCGGCCAAAGCGACGAATTGATTGTGTTGCATTTAAAATTCTTTATGTCACATACATTTTTAATGTACCATTACATCTTCTCCAAAGGGTCTTGCTCTGCTAGACATCGTTACTCTAACAACATAACATGATGTTCAAAAACCTCAAAGAACCATATAAAGTTTCCGAACATTGAAACTACTTTAATATTGTGATTTACTTTTAGATGAGTAATCATCATTAACTTTAAAGGGTGCATTCATAGGTAAGCGGTGTGACGATTAGTAAGTTGGAACTTACAATTTGCAAAATCAAAATTTTGTTGAGGTTTCGAATGGAAAACTTGGTATTATGTACATGATTTTTCTATAGGAAATAAAGTAAATTCTATATATGAAGCATGAACAATAGCATGCAATTCATCATATAAATTTCTTGATCATTTCTCTTACTTCTTCAATCACAAGCCATGCTTTATGCCCTCCAATTACTTCTGATTTCATCTCACCATCTTTCCATATCTACAATACAATTAATTAATTATACCATCAAGTTTCAAGTCTCTTATGGTTTCATTTTGATCAAATTAATGCTTTCAACAAAGAGAAAGCGGTGAAACACATACCTGAATTGTTGGCATTTTCTGAGCAAAGAGAAACCATAAAACATCATTAGAATGTTGGACATTTTCAGCTTCTAATGTTAGATGACAGTAACAGATCGTTTACCACCACCAATAAGCCATGTTCAAAACATATAAATATACTTACAGAGATGTTTCCACGCTTGACTAAACCTTGAGGTACCTTGTTGACATCTACGTAGTAAAACTTTATTCTGAAGTACAAGAAAGAAGAAAAATGTTGATTAGGATGTAAGCATTATACTACTTTGATCAAATTAGTTCTTGGATGGAAGAGAGTAATTAGCGGTTGAATCAAGCCCAAGATCACAATGACAGTCGATGTTTAATCAAACACTGAGCTTAATGGTGAAAGTTCATAATACAACTATTTATGAGAAATTCTCTTCTATATCCGACAAGTAAGGTCATATAAAAGAAAATGTTTAGTTTCTGTAATTTGCTTTATGAGAGAGTAATGCGTTTATCAACAAGCACAGCCGGGTAATCCTCTGGTGACTATCCCCATTAGTAACAGGGAAATCAAACTCATGGCCTCTTGAATAATACACCCGACAATCCCTATTTGACCACCCGACCATGGTTAACATAAACCGATTTAGAGATAAAATTAACATCTATATACAATTTAAGGTTATAGTAATACAATGAAATGTGACACCTTCATGGTTAATTTCTTCTTACTCTTAATAAATCTTTTTAGAATTGATTCAACTTGCAAGGAACTAAATGGTCATGAAATCAACTTAATACTACGATCTACAAAAAGGTTATTGATTCATAATGGTAGAAGGAAAAGAGAATTACTTGGTATCATATTCAGCTGCCATTTTCTCCAACTTAGGCTTCAAATAGATGCATTTCCGGCACCAAGAAGCCATCCTAATCAACCACACAAAAACAAACTCCTAAGACTGACTGCTTGAGCATCAAATCAAGATTACAAAGTGAAAGGGATGATTGATTACCAGTCTATGAGAACAGGCTGAGAAAGCTCTTGAGCGCGAGCCAAAATCTGGTCAAGCTCAACGCCATCATTGATGGCTTCCATATCTACAGAAGTTGGTCTTGATAAATCAGGCCACAAAGCTTCAACTCTCACATCTCTTCTCACATTAATCTTCTTCTTATTATGCTTTCTACTGCTTAACCCAGAAGCACTTTTTTGCAGTAACAAGCAATTCCCAGAAGCAGAAGCACTCCATAGCTGCTGCTGCTCTCTTTGATAGCAAGCTTCTCTGTAGAGAACACTTGAATTTGCTGATAGTGTTGCAGCCATTTTTGTTTATGTTTATGTTTTCGTTTTACTGTTGATGTTAGAATATCTAAAAGGGCAGTGAGATATTTAGTGAGCTTCTTCGTTTTTCTTTGCGTTTTGGTTCTGTTGAAAATGGAATGCTTATCCGGAAGGTGAGTTGGGATGGAACGCAAGGATTGGGTATGGGCCCACATATATAGAGACAATTTTTTTTTTCTTTTTATTTCTATTAATTTAAAATTTAATTTGGGTTTTTAATAATTATAAACACTATTGTTTTAGTTTTCGTAAAGGACGTTAATATACTAGAACATAATCACTCAATAATCACGATGAAAAAAAAAAATCTAGAATATAACAAAAATCTAATATCATTTTTTTTTTTTTTATGATCGAAGTGTTCGGATTAATTTATACTTACCTTAATAATCTCTTGGAATCTTGGAACTATCGATCGAGTAAGAGCTTCAGTGACTATCTCTATTAGCATCTGAGAAGAGATTCAAACTCAAAACCTTTTGAGTAATATATTTAAGAGTTCTTATCGAACCGTTCAACCAACCAGAAATAATTAATCTTATATTATTTTTACGATTAATTAAGGAAGATATTATATATACATTTAAATGCATTAATCCTATGGTTCAACAATTATGTAAAAACTCATGTAGAAAAATATGAGGCTCTCAAATCTAACCCTATTCAATATTACAAAATATCATAATAATGTTTATTTTAAGTAGGAGTACTCTTTTATGTGCATCGGTTAAATCACACTTGGGAAAACTCTATCAAAAGCATGGTCAAGACCCACTTCTCAGTGAAGCCCAATAATACCAATACTCTGGGCTGCAACCCAAATACTTGAGGCCCAACAAATGTCCAGGTTGAGGCTTTTGATTCATCACATAGATAGATGAATGAATTTGAGGGTAGCACACCTAAATTATTGAAAGAAACAAAAATGAAACTAGTGTTTTGGAAGCTTGAATTTAAAGAGGGGGTACTTGTGATTTAAAAAGCTAAAGCAAATTCATAGCTTTTGTCTAATGTTTCTATCATTGATAGTATGTTAATTGAAATGCACTCTTTATCATGTGAATGGGGATGATTTTGTATTCTTTTAAAGCATGAACCCTAATGTATTACTCATACCCATCTTCTCTTTTGACTAGCTAAAGTTCCTTCTATACTTTAGACATATATTTGGGTTCAAACTCTTTTTCCCTTGCACTTAGACCAATAAATTTGAGTTATTTACTTTGTAGCTTTGTGGTGAACGTTTGATCCTAAACGTACACTACATGTAGAGGGAGCTTTCGACAGAGCAGTGCTATTCTTAGAGATCGAAAAGAACAACAACGACAAAAACACTCTATTGGATTGAGACTAAAGAGAGACAAACATTAAAGGAGTAAATGATAGTAGAGACCCTATTAGTCCTTGGCCGAAATGATGGATACAAGACACCAAGCGTATCGACCCAAGTAGTGTCGTAGCTAATTAACGCATATAATTCATATAGCTTTTTCATAATGTTGAAAAAAGAAAAGAAAAGTGATAAAGTGAAAGTCAATGTCCTCATTTGAGTTTATAATACACCATCAAAGCTTTCTTCTTTTGCATCTTTATAGCCCAAATGAAAGTGCAAATTGTTAAATATATAGATAGGTACATCAAAAGCTGAAATTGAGCATGCCACTATTGATTCTTTAATCTTGTAAAGTTTTTGCATTCTTATAACAACAAAATGATTGGATCACCTTTCTTTAATTTTCTTTAAACTTTCTTATTAGCTCTCAAAAGGGAAATGGGCAAGCTATGAAGTTTCTAGGAAGGTTTTTTTTTTTTTAAAATTTTTTTTAAAATAATGATGGGGTTGTGACAGGAGATCCGCCCTTAACTCCACTCTTGATTCAAAAGGTTTATTATTCTGTCTGAAGATAACATTACATGTCTAATACTATCATGAGTTGTGCCTAGTTGGAACCCCTTTATCGGATATTAGGTGTACCCAGGGATATAGCCACACTATAATATACGAGGGTTCTATTGAATCCATCAAAACTTTGATTGAAAAAAAAGCTTTGTAATTTATAGGATTTATAATTTTGACCCTACCTAAATTAATATTGAATCCATTCCAAACTTTGAAAAAAAAATTTTATATTTTATAATATTTATAATTTTAACCCCACTTAAATTTATATTGATACTTGTTAAGGGACATTTATGTTTTGTTGCTTGGAATGCACTTCTAAAGGGGGTGTTTGTCTGAGCTTATGAAAATTAGCTTATAAGCAACAATTGCTTATAAGTTAAAATTAACTTATAAGCATTTGAAATTTTAAGTAATTACGTGTTTGGTTAAAGTACTTATAAGTGAATAATAAGTAATTGACGTGTTTGGTAAAATGTGGCTTATAAGTATATTTTATTATAAAATTACTAAAAAAGGTACTACATTAAACAAGGGACATACTATGGAATTTTAAAATTAAACAAAGATAATGTAATAATATACTTGGTCAAACTAGCTTATAAGCAAAAAAAAAAAAAGTACCTCCCCTCTAACTTATTTTTTTTAGCTTATAAGTTCAAAAAAATTATAAACAAACTAATTTTAGAGCTTATAAGTAAGTTTGACCAGCTTACACATGACAAATTCTGATCAAATCTGCAAACCAAAATTATTTCCAGGCCAATGATAAAATACGCACTTGGTAATGAGGCCACCTCATTCATTGTAAATAATATCAATAATAAATAAATAAATGAAAAATTCTATATTTACCCAATTCTACGTGTCGACTCTCTATCTCAACTGACATGAAGTACGATGTGGGGAGTCTCCAACCTGACCACGTCGCACTCCATATCAGTCGAGATGAGAAATCGGTAAGTATAACCTTACCTACTAAAATATAATACCAAAACATCGATTACTTAATATATTATCTACTTATACTAACTATTCAAATCAAATTTTCTTGAAACTTTCTAAAGTATTTATTTAAGTAATTGTGAAAGTTTCTAGGCAACTTTTCAACTTTCTAATCTTCTTGCTTGGTCCTTACAAATGGGAACGTAGTAAGAATTTATGTTGCATTGAATTGCTACACATAACAGAATTTGCTGTAGACTTTTCTCGAGAAAATGAAATTTTCCGGGACATAATTAACAGGAAAAGAAAATTCATATATGTAGACTTGCAAATGAATACACTTGACCAAGGAAGAAGACTTTGATTAAGTCAAATGAAAGCAAAATATTTATCACATTGGATTAAGGAGAAGCATTATGATAACTTGTGTGACATATAAGCATTTTATTTTCGATCATGTAAATTCACAAAAAATTTCAAATGCAAATATTTTTAATAATTTTAAAATCAGAATTTACATTCCTTACATCAGCGTTACATTAAAATACAAAATTTCAGTCAATTTTTTATTTTATTAAAATGTAAAATTGATACACCGAAGATATTAATTAGATTAATGGGTAATTTTGATAACATTATGGCATAATGTTATCAAAATTCATAATGTTTTTGGAATTTAATGTTAATACAACATCGTTGGTTGGCAAAAATAAAAAATAAAACAAAATGTTAAACCAACTAACCAGATGTTTTATAGTAAACTCTCGTGTTTTTAACCTTTTTGGTGAGCACCCAATGGTTTTGGAAATACGATCCTAACCATAGTGTGTTTAGGTTTTTTTTTTTTTTTTTTTGGGTAGTGAGCCTTCTCTGGTTTCAGAAATGTGAACCAAATCCTCGTGTGCTTGGCCTTTGTTATGGTGAACACTTGTTGATTTCAAAAATTTCATCAATTTAATCTTAAAAAACGTCCAATCCTTCAAATTTGAATAGAATAATCTAACAATCCAAAAAAGAAAAAGAAAAAAAGAGAGAGTTAAAATTGCATTTCCAAAATCAATCGGCACTCACTACCAAAATGATAAACGTTTGGGAGTTCAACTGCATTCTAAAACAAACGAATACTCACTTAAAAAAAAAAAAAAACATAAAAAAAGAAGCTATTTTCTAGTTTTTCAATATAATAACTTAATTTACAATCATATTTAAGTTAAGAAATCGTTGAATATAAAAATTTTGACTGCCACAATTGTTTAATCTACATTTAAAACAGATTCCACCTAGCACCTAGATTTAAATCGTTGATTTTTTGGCTTCTAGTTAATTTACCATAATGTTCTTCTTCAATTAAAGTTAACATACAAATCTTAACGACGAGTGAAAAATCGTTTTTCTCAAAGTTTTTGGGTGACAGAACGTAATTACACCAAACCTTAGGTGGAAATTTGTCATTCACTCTAACCTTCAACCTATACATTAAAAAAATTTCTAAGACCTTTACATCAAAGACAGATCAAATATGTGACATAGAAGTGCTTAACAAAAAAGTGCTTAAATGGTGAAAAAAAAAAAAAGTGCTTGATGAGTCACACAAAATAGTGGGAGAAACCATGTGAAAGGGATTAGCTTAGTTTAGCTTAGCTTGCAATAATTTTAGAGGGAGAAATAGAATGTGGGTTTGTCGGTGGAGAAAAAATAAATATATGTGGTTGCCCAAAATATGAGTTAATTGTTGGAATTTTAATGCCTTGGGACCTATCTTCGTTGTCATTTTCTTTATTATGGGTTGTATTTTTATTTTTATTTTATTTTAAATTGTATATTCCTATTTACGATTATGGGTCAAATTTTTTGAATATGGTTTCTAAATATTTTACATATATTTTATTTAAAAAATCTTCAATATTAATTGTAAGGATACATCAGTCATATAACGAATGACCCAGTAAATTTACGTTGTTACTATATTTTCTTCTCTTTCATTGATATTTATATTTTTTGTCATTAAATTTAATTTCTATATAACTTAAACGTATTAGTTTGTGGTACTACTATTACGAGGACATTGTAATACTATAAACTTTCTCAAATTTGATAATATTTGATATATATATATATAGGGTTTATTTCTTATACTTTTTGGATAAAGCATATCAAAATTGGGTTTTCGAAAATCATCAAAACCCAATTTTTTTATATAATCCTAAAAGATATATCAAATTAATTAATTAATTATTTATATATCACTTGGGTATTTGATAAAGATAAAGATAAAGATATATATATTTTTATACCCAAACATCCATCATTTGATAAATAAAATATAATCCATATTGAGCATATATTTTCGTAGGGTAGTTGGGTGTATTTAATTGTACCAATAATTCAAAATAGTTTAATTTGTTATTTTTAATTATTATTTCAAGGAAAATCTCAATCATATTAATTAAAATTGTAATGAAATATAATTGTCAAACTTATAAAATAAATTATATATATATTTCTAGGTTGGGAATGCTTTTAGAAAGTACATAAGTTACTTTTCTAAATCTACAAGTTTTTAATTAATTTAAAATTTTACATGTTTTTTTAATTATAGTACTTTCAACTTAGAGGTCCAAAAGAGATTCCTTGTGCTTTGACTTACAATCAAAAGAAAAAAAAAAAGCATTCCTAGCTTCTCTTGCAATTTTTTATATTGTTGAACTTTGATGACACGATGAAATTCACTAAAAGAAAAAAAATATAAAGGTTATATGAACAAAGGACGTAACAAATCTTGTCTATCAAGAAAAATCCTATGGTAAAACGAATAACAAATAAATAAATAAAAATGCATGAGATATAAAAACATAACAAAAACTTACATTTTATGAATTTCAAAATACTCCTAGGCTTATTAACGTATTTCGAAATGTATATTAAAAAACAGGTAGAAAACAATTCTTAAAATATTTCAAAAATATTTTATTAAATAAATCATACTACATGCTAATATCTTGAATTCACCATACCATCTGATACTACAGTGTGGCCACAATACTACTTGAGTTCATTTCATCCGAATGATCTATAATTTAAGGGTTTTCGAACAGTGCACAATTGAGAGTGACATGTTGAAATTAGGAAACAAATGCTATGATAACTATTCCGATATTCAAGCTTGTTTGCATCGTGCCTATGTAAGCATGTTAATAATGGACAAATTGAGTGCCCATGAAAGCAATTTGAACAAAGATTGGGAGTCCCTTTCGGCCATGATAGGACGGTGAAAGTGTGAAACACCCTTTTAAACTTGGATTACTAGCCAGAATCTTCCCTGGCTTAAAGCTTTATAAATATGGTGATGCGGCATCAATAATTAAATTAAATTAAATCAAATCCAAATCCTAAAAATAAAACAATGAAACCAATTAGTCACCGACACAATTAGATCATTAAATTACACACAAGTCCACCTTAATTGTACGGCTCTTCAAATCTAATTTTTTTTTTTTTTTTTAGATCTTTGACGTGTATTTTGGTTCTTTAATGGAATAAATAATCTATTGTGGTGTATATCATCTATCAAAAAACTTACAAAATTAATAATTTATTTTTTCCACTCTTTTATAATATAAACGTACACATTTGGCAATGAGTAATGCTATGTTTACTCACGAACTTACTAACCACTTTATTCATCTTTGTTAAAATTACATATAGTATCCGTACTATGCTTTATATTTACAAAGGTTAGTAAGATGATTAGTAAGTTCGTGAGTAAGCATAGCATTATTGTTTGACAATTTTCTCAAACTCTAGAAAGGTGCAATGCTATGGTAACAAAGGGGTGGAGATTCCGAATGGCACTGACAACTCTATTGGTTGGACTTGCTACTTGGCTTTTTGTCGATCATGGGTCCATCCAACAACAACCAGTCACAGACCACAAATTTATGTCGGTCATATTTTACTCCACATTTAAAACATGAATGATGAAACCAAATGATTGATTACAATATAACATAATACAAAAAGATTAAAAGATAAATAAAGCTTCATCCTTGTTGCATCTATGAAACAACTGCAGAAACTTATTATAATTATACATGAAAAATAATGTGCAGCCAAAACGGGGTCGTTTCATTTAAGTTTATTGAAGGAATTCTAGCCGTCCGATCAAGACAGATCCAAGGGTTGATATTTACTGATATGGGCATATATAAAAGAAGCAACAGTTATGTGAACAGCCGCATCTTTTGGTTAATCAGAAAGGTTAGGGTTCGTGAGAGAAAAATTAGAGAGCAACTAGGGTTGAGTATTTGTTGGATTTTTCTGGGTATAATCTGGGTAGATTAGAAAGAGGGTTGCGTTTCCTTCTTGAGGCTGGTTTTTGTCCTCTGTTTCTTGCAGATTATAGAGAGATTCTTGAGCAAATAGGCCTAGGTAGAGTGTTGATCTGTTTTGGCAGATTTGTATGGTTGTCTTCAATAACGTTGGATATTCTTTTCTGCATGATATTCGATTTCGGAGCTCAACGTGGATGTAGTTTATCCAAGATTGGATAGACGAACCACGGTAAATTCGTGCCTTGATTTTGTGTGTGTGTGTTTTTTGATCTTGAATCTTGATTGTGTTTGTTTGTGTTGCGAATTGATTAATTAGGCTTGGGTTATAACAGTGGTATCAGAGCCAAAGTTCTAAGGGGTATTTAGGTTTAGAAATCGTTTGATTTTTGACGAATTTGAAAATTAGGGTTTGGAGGTTTTTCGATTTAAAGGTTCCTAGATCATTAGGACTTCAAATCTTGTTGAATCTTGGGATTAATTCGTGAGATTAGGTCACAAACACAAGGGATTGACGAAATTCGTGCAAAATCGAAATTAGGGTTTTGTTAAGATTTGGGGGTTTTTTGGATTAAAGGCTTATAGAGCTTTAGGGTTTCGAATCGTCCTTGAATCTGGTCGAATTGGTTAGTCTGAGTCACAAACACGAGTCAGGGGAGAAATCTTGGTATTGTCTAAGGGCTGTAGTAGTCTTGTCACTTTCGTCTTGTTTGATAAAGTTTAAGGGCATTTCGGCTGGAACACCAGGAACTGCTTTAAAAACTGCTTGGCCGTACAGCAACCTTTGGTATAACAATGCCACGTACTCCTTAGATTGTCCTGCCCTGTCATTACAATACAATGAGCACTACTGGTATGGAGATCTCCCAATACGATGGGAAGATCGATTTTAATACATGGAAAAAGAAGATGAAGGCCCTCATTTCACATAGTAAGGTAGGGCTTGCTCTGGAAAAAGATACCACCAAATGGTCTGAAAAGAAACTGAAAAAGAAGGCTGAAGTGGATGAGGAAGCCTATAATCTAATCATAATGAATCTGTCCGATGCAGTCCTACGAAAGGTAGATGGCATGGAAACACCGCTCACACTCTAGGGTAAACTCGAATCCCTTTATTCCTTACAGTCTGCACCAAACTTAGCATTTTTTAAAGGAGCTTTATTCTCTTATAAAATGGATGTTACTAAGTCTGGGGAAGAAAACCTTGATGAGTTTCTTAAGATGACATTAGTGGTGAAAGGTATAGATCAGGAGTTAGGAGATTCTAGTTTGGCGATGATACTATTAAATTCATTGCCTGATGAGTACTTAGTGGTGAAAAGTGCTTTACAATACACTGGGACAGTTCCCAGTGTTGACCTGATTATAGCTGGCTTGAAATTTAGGGAATTGGAGTTGAAAATACAGAAAAGGAATGGGAATAACTTATTTGTCAAAAGTAGGATAGATCCTGGACAATTAGGAAGGGATAGTAATAAGAATTTCCAGCAACACATGAACCCTAAGACTAAGAAAAAAGAGAAGAATAACAAGTCTAAGGGAGAAACTAGGAAGTGTTTTCACTGTAATAAACCAGGCCATCTTAAGAAGAACTGCTATGATTGGATAAAGAAACAAAAACAACACAATACAAAGAGTAATTTAGCTAGCACTAGTATTGGCATTGAAATTTCAGAAGCCCTCACTGTCTCAAACCAAGCTAGCAGTAAGGAATGGGTTCTAGATTCAGGATGCACCTTTCATATGAGCCCAAACATTCAATGGTTCCAGAACTTTAGGAAATGAGAGTTAGAAACTGTTTTCATGGGTAATAATCACTCTTGTAAGATTCAAGGCATAGGAAACATAACCATTAGGTTAAATAATGGTAAAGTCATAATGTTAACTAGAGTAAGGTGTATACCTGACCTTAAAAGAAACTTGATTTCCTTAGGAACTTTGGATGAAGCTGGATGTAGTTACAAGGCAGAAAAAGGGTCCATAGTTGTGTATAAGAATAATGAAATTTTGCTTGAAGGGGTCAAACAAAATGGGCTGTACATTCTGTGTGGTCAACATTGTGCATTCACTATAAATTCTGCTTTATCATCTACTAATCTGACTGTTACAGAGAAATGGCATTTGAGACTTGGCCACATAGGCAAAAAAGGTATGACAGTGTTAAGCCAACAAGATTATTTTGGTAAGGAATCCATATTTGAATTAACTATCTGTGAAGTTTGTGTGTTGGGAAAACAACACAGAATGAGTTTCCAAAAGGGAACTCATCTGGCTAAAAAAGGGTTGGATTATGTACATGCAGATCTTTGGGATCTTGAAAGGGTTAGAATAGATAGAGGGAATTGCTATTTCCTCTCTATTGTGGATGATTATAGCATAAAGGTATGGGTGTACCTGCTTAGGTCCAAAGATGAAGCCTTAATCAAGTTTAAAGGCTGGAAAAACCTGGTTGAAAACCAAGTTAATAGGAAGGTGAAAACCTTTAGGACAGACAATGGCTTGGAATTCTGTAATCTAGAGTTTGACTCTTACTATGTAGAAGAGGGAATTTTGAGGCACAGGACAATTAGGGGAACCCCTCAGCAGAATGAGGTTGCTGAGAGAATGAATAGAACCCTTCTAGAGAGGGTTAGATGTCTCTTATTCACAGCTGGTCTACCAAAAACCTTTTGGGGGGAAGCACTAGGTACAGCAGCCTATCTTATAAATAGGAGCCCTTCTAGCTTAATAGACTTTAAGTGCCCTGAAGAAAAGTGGTCTGGAAGGAGACCATCTCTTAAACACCTAAGAGTCTTTGGATGTGCTGCATATATACATACAAGAGATGGAAAGTTAGAGCCAAGATCTCTTAAGTGTGTTTTTTTAGGATATCAAGAGGGAACTAAGGGTTATAGGCTGTGGGAAAGGGTTGCCCCAGGGGTTAGGGTAATTATTAGTAGGGATGTGATTTTCAATGAAACTGTTTTTTCTTGCAAATCTGGTACTAATAGTACATGTAGCTCACAAGAAGAGTCTGAAACTTCTAGACAAACTGGGACAACTCAGTTTGAGGTGGAGCCTGAAACTAATCCTGATCAATACATCCAAATAGATGAGACTGATCCACTTGAAGATCAACCACAGCAAAATCAAGAACAGGAGGATGAAGATCACCCTATTGACAATACTGAAGTGGATTAGCATAGTAATCTGGCCCAATATCAGTTAGCCAGAGACAGAGTCAGGTGGGAGATCAGACCTCCTGCAAGGTACAACTATGCTGACTTGTTCTATACAGCACCTGACAGGCTTTTTACAAGTGTATGAAATCATGCAAGTAGTAAAACTCGAGTAAACGAGTCTCGAATCCCAAGGGAACTACCTACCAAGTACCAAACTATTATATTCTATTGCTATTTGATTAAACTGAAGTTTAAGAATGAATTTAATGAAAAAGTAAATAAACTAAAGACTAAGTACTAAGTAAAGGCAGAATTTGTAAACACTTTGAAGTAAAAATCAATATGACTAAACCTAGGGCATAGATTTCACACCAATTTAATCCTATGCATTGACATCTGTTGTTAACCTAATCAAGCGTAATCTAAAAGCCCAATCCCCTATTTGTTAGAGTAGATGCCCTAGAGCCAATCAATTATTGTGGAATTGACTCTTTATAATAATGTTCATTAATCAATAATAAAAGGCATTTTTATTCTATATCGCGTAAATCATTATTATTGCAATATGTATTGATATATGTCCTTAGAATGGTAGAACCGTGACGAGGGTATCAAGTGTTTCAAATCTTGATAGTGAGAACCCTATGACCACATATGGTGGCCATTCTAGAAACGTCCAGTAGCCCGATATTATGCAAGTAAGGGCACGATAATACGGTAAGGCTATCATAGTGTTGAACGACCTGCCGAAAGGCGGTGGCGATCTCACTTGTCAAGGTTGTTTGGTGACAACCTCGGTGCAACACATGGGTGCTTGTTGTGGCGGATATACCGCAAAGCAAGTTCATCGACCCACCAGAGGATTCCATATGGATGGGTAACCCCTGTCTATGGAACAAATCCTCTAACGAATGGTGGTGCATGTGATCCTTGGACTTGAGATCACCGGAAGTGCCTTGTGCACCGATTGGTACGATTTGATACTAGCCTAGCTTCTATTCAAAGAGTGTCGATGCGGTGGTGATTGGCTATATCAAGGAGTGCATCAAGACTATGGTGGATTGACAAAGGATTCATCACTCCCGATGCAGGAGTATTCATCTCACGGCGCAATTCGGTATATGGTAATGACACTAAAAGCGTGGCCACGGAGGGATTGAGTTGTTGCTCTATCCAGTTATAATACGGGTCATTGGTCCGGCCGAATATATAATATCGAGAGTAACCGAAGGTTGACACTATTTCTATGCCTTCGTCTCGTAGAGATAACGTATGATAAAAGGATCGTATTGTACGGTAACCATATCGTTGACAGGTAGCTACTTTGCTGAATCCGAATCTATCGGGTGGCCATGATGCCTTGCTGAGGGGCCAATCTTGGAGTACGTGTATTAGTGAGACGATTAATTGGTGTTAATCGCGATACTATACACTACCGGTATGATGAGGAGCCTATGGGTCACACACATAGAAGATAATTTAAGAGCCAAGAAGAAAGAAGGGCGTTTTCGTCTTTTTGGGCGAAGGGGTATTTTGGTAATTTCACAGTGCAATTAAATTTGCTGAGGTCGTAGCCTTTTTATTTAATTTGTTAAAAATTAAATAAGTGAAATTACGGTTGAATGTGTGTTCGCACATATTCAAATAAATTATCATTATTATTAAATGTTAATATATATATTAAATATATATTAATTGATTTTTAATTGAAATAATGATGAAATAAATAAAATATCCAATTTGGGAGTGTTTGGCAACATGGGGTGTTTGGGTTGGAGCCCAAGCCCATTTCATGTGGGAATAGGGCAACTTGGTTTGCCTATAAAAGGAATAGTGTTTGTGTGATTTATGTAATTTTTATTCAGATTTTGCCTTTTGAAATATAAACATAAATACACAGCAACCTTTTGGAGAGACTCCCACGCCACTTTCACTGTTTGATTGAAAATCAAACCTTTTCTTCTGTTCTTCTTGATTTCTTAAGGCCAAGGAGGATCTAGCAAATCCCTCCTTGATTCTTGGTGGTTGTCTTCGTGTGGACTTCTTGGTTCGATCCTACACTTGGATCGGTAGCAAACACATTCAGAGACAACATTGGTGGAGCCTCCAAACGTGGGTATAAATCTAAACCTTTGGATTTATTTTTCTGCAGATTCATATTATATGCATAAACTGTAAAATCTATGCCCTAATTTTGGGTTCTAAGGAACGATCCGTAGTTGTAAAATTTTTGTTTTCCGCTGCGCAACCGGGTCGTTTCCTAATAGTGGTATCAGAGCCTAGGGTACAAGATTTACAGTTATTGAATGGTTGATACATGTATTTGTTGATAACATGCTGCCTTGATGAATCTGCCATGAAAAACCCAGATTTTGTTAAAACTGAAAAATCTGTAAATTCACTATTGAATGAGTGATTTAAATGATAAACTGGTTTAATAATGTGTTGATGAATGTTATATTGGTTGGTTAATATCCTGGTTGAACGTATGTGCGTTTGATTTGATTTGGATTAGTGTTTATACACAAAAAACTGCAAAAACGCGAACTGTAGGAATTGGGGATTTCCAGGTTTCGCCGCGGCGAGGAGCCTCTGGACAGTTTCGCCGCGGCGAAGATAAAACCTTCGCCGCGGCGAAATATGTGGCGGCTAGACCTAATTTAAATCCTCGCCGCGGCGAAGTATGCCAGAGCGAAATGCATACTGTAAATCCTCGCCGCGGCGAAGGATGTAGTTTTCCCATTTTGTATTTTTCTGAAAGGGACTAATCTGCAGTTTTTAATAACCTATAAAGCCAATGTACATTCTGCACATTTAAGAGGGTAATTAATTAATTAACCCACCCAATTCAAAAATTGATTGTTTTTGAAATGTATGCTTTGTACTTGTTTGTATATTGCATGGTGCGCGGTACATGAGCCTTAGACCTAAGGGTGAATGTTTTAAATTATTTTGGGTATGTATGGCTGTAATATTTTAAATAGGGCCTGCGTGTCCTGCCTTCTCTCTTCTTCTTAATGTACATTCTTTTCTCATCTCATTCCCCTCGAATGTAAATCGAGGTTTCTAAATTTGTTGATGTAAAATTAGTTTAATATTAATTTTATTGTAAATTTAGAATGATGTTTTTGTAATGTACCTGGAGACAAAGCGAAGGACGAGGCAACCATACTTGAAGACTCAAGATATTTGTTACAGGATCCCTAGGTGACCCACCGATCCCTCTAGGCTCGAGGAGATCGGTTTTAGTTAGGCCATGTACCGCACGTTTAATATTTTGTTTAGAATGCATGCTAAGGTTGAATGTTGAATAACATGCCAAACAATGTCATTCTAACAAAGATAATAATCTGATGAGACATTAAATAACAAACCCCTCAACTAAGAATATTAAGTCACGAATGCCTTCCATCACCATGGTTTTAATCAAACCACTGTTCGTGAAACCTTGTTCGCCAAAGCGAAGGGTACACTTCTAGGTGGGAGGTTAAAATTCATTGGAGTTTTCCTTAATGGTGATGGGTCGACTTAAAATGACGGTTTTGCTTGTTCGCCAAAGCGAAGGTTGATAAACGCGTCATAGGCATAGTAGAGCAGTACACATATTATGTGTATGTGGTAACATGTAGTGTCCACTCTCGATACTGAGAATCACACTTGAGGACAATGGTTGGAGCCATTGAATTGTGTGATTGGCTTGTTGGCTTTTTCACATTTGAGGTTGATAGTGGGAGCTATCAATTGGTGTGGATTAAGTTTGTTGGCCTACCTAATCAACCCATTTTGGCTTGTTCGCCAAAGCGAAGGTTTGAAATGGGCAGGGATGGGATCTCGGTCCACTAGGAAAGCCAACGGGCTTTCCCGAGTTAATAGTGAGGGCTATTGGCTTGAGTAAAATAGTGGGAGCATTGTTTAATAAAAGACCATATTAAATAATAATGAACTTTATAATAACTTTATCTTTTCTGCAATTGTAGATTCACCGAAAATGAGTATTATGAACCTGCGACCGATAATCGAAAAAGAAAACAGGTTGGATGGATCCAATTTCTCAGACTGGTATCGTAATTTACGGATCATACTTAAGTCGAAAAGAAATTGTATATCCTTGAAAAGCCATACATGGTGAGCCTCGATCCCGATGCCACTCGGGAAGTTAAGGATATTTATCAAAAGTTCCTTGATGATGCTAATAGCGTACAATGCTTGATGTTAGCATCGATGACACCTATGCTGCAAAAGCAGCATAAGAATATGGATGCTTCTTCCATAATTCTACACCTCAAGGAGCTTTATGAAACAAATGCTCGACATGAGAGGTACAAGGTGTCGAAAGCTGTTTGGGAGTCGTCAGCCGAGGGTGCCCAAGTTGGTCCTCATGTGCTCAAGATGATCGAGCACATTGAGAGGCTTGAGACTTTGGGATGTGGCTTGGATGCGAATTACAAATGGATTTAATTCTGCAATCCTTGCCTCGACTCATATGCTCCGTTCATAATGAATTTCAATATGAACACGATGGAGAAAACCCCTGTCGAACTTCTTGAACATGCCAGGAGCTCAGAGAGGACTTGAAAAAGTCCAAGCTGATTTCTTGGTTGCCGCCCAAGTAAAGCAAAGAGGGTAACGGCAAGGGAGGGTAAGGCCAAGGCCAAACCCGAAGCCCAAGAAACCCGAGACAGGTTGCTCTTGGGCGAGAGTGGCATAGGAAAGGGCAAGGTAGTCGCTTCTTTTGTGGCAAGCGCCACCTGGAGGAAACACTGCAAGGCTTTCCTCGCAAGTAAGAAGAAGTCGAGGCTACGACTTGAGTACTTTCATGATTGAGATTAACTTCTCTCCCTCAACATCTTGGGTCATGGACACAGGGATGTGGTACTCACATTAGGACCGATGTGCGGGGACTAAGGCTGAGTAGAGTGCTCGCCAAGGGAGAGGTGGACCTACGAGTTGGAAATGGAGCACATGTGGCATTATTATTGTTTATCTTTGCCTTATTGTTGGAACTGTTATCACGTACCTTATTTCTAGAAATATTATTTCGTATCCATTTTGGATAATATGGGGTATCATTTTGAGATATCTAATGGATTGTTGTCCTTTAGTTTGAATGGTATTCTATTTGGAATTGCAAGGTTATATAATGGATTATATGTTCTTGATTTAAACAATAAAGATATTCTCAATATTGAAACCAAGAAAGCTAAACATAGCGATCAAAACCAAACATATCTCGGCATTGTAGATTGTGTCATGTTAATAAGACTCGCATTGCAAAACTTCAAAGGGATGGAGTTTTGGCCCCTTTTGACTTTCAGTCATTTGAGGTATGCGAGTCATGCCTTTTAGGCAAGATGACCAAGTCTCCTTTCACAGGAAAAGGTGAAAGGGCTACTGAACTGTTAGGCATCATCCATAGTGATGTATGTGGTCCACTAACAGTTGAAGCCAGAGGTGGATATTCATACTTCATCACATTTACTGATGATTTCAGTAGATATGGTTATGTCTACCTTATGAGACATAAATCTGAAGCCTTTGATAAATTCAAGGAATTCAGGAATGAAGTACAGAATATGTTGGGCAAAAGTATTAAAGCTCTTCGGTCGGATCGAGGAGGTGAATACTTAAGCTCGGGGTTTTCTGAGTACCTGAAGGAATGTGGGATAGTATCACAACTCACCCTCCTTATACACTCCCCAACACAATGGAGTGTCGAAAGGAGGAATAGGACCTTACTTTGACATGGTTAGGTCCATGATGAGTTTTAGTGATTTACATCGTTCTAGGGGTTATGCCCTCAGAGACGCGACTCACGTTTTTAAACCGTGTGCCGTCAAAGTCCGTAGATAAGACTCCATATGAGCTATGGATTGGGCGAAAGCCCAACTTGTCTTATCTAAGGATTTGGGGTTGCGAAGCTTATGTTAAGAAATTGACTTCGAACAAGCTGGGCCCAAAATCCTGTAAATGTATATTTGTGGGGTATCCAAAGGAGACCAAAGGATACCATTTCTACCACCCAGAAGAGCGCAAAATCTTTGTTGCTTGATCTGGTGTCTTCCTAGAAAAGGAACATTTTCTAAGAAGTACTAGTGGGAGAAAAGTAGAACTCGATAAAGTTCTAGAACCACAAGATATGCTAGACGAAGGACGGGATGATGTGCCACAAGGAGTGGTTGAGCATCATGAGGAGGTTACTCCACAAATAGTGGATCAAAGTGAACCGCCTCAGGTAGCACAGGAGCTACGTAGATCTGGGAGAGTACGCCATGAGCCCGAGAGATACGGTTATCTCGTGACTCAACATGGTGACGTACTAGTCTATCAAGACGATGAACCCAGAACCTACGAAGACGCTATATCGGATCCAGATTCCGTTAAATGGCTTGAAGCCATGAAATCTGAGATGGACTCCATGTACCAAAACCAAATGTGGTCTCTGGTGGAACCACCTGAAGGGGTAAAACCTATAGGGTGTAAATGGGTCTTCAAGAAGAAGACTGACATGGATGGCAACGTGCATACCTATAAAGCACGGCTGGTTGCCAAAGGTTTCAAACAAATTCACGGCATTGACTATGAAGAAACCTTTTCGCCGGTTGCCATGATTAAATCCATCCGGATTATGCTTGCAATTGCGCATATCATGACTATGAGATTTGGCAAATGGATGTCAAAACTGCTTTCCTGAACGGAAACCTTGAGGAGGATGTGTATATGACACAACCTGATGGTTTCGTTCTTGATAGTCAAACTAATAAGGTATGCAAGTTGCAGAGATCCATTTATGGACTCAAGCAAGCTTCAAGGAGCTGGAACATTCGTTTTGATGAGGCCGTAAAAGAATTCGGTTTTATCAAAAATGAAGATGAGCCCTGTGTTTACAAGAAAGTGAGTGGGAGCGCAGTAGCATTCCTAGTGTTGTATGTCGATGACATACTTCTGATCGGGAATGATATACCGAACTTGCAGTCGGTAAAGACTTGGTTATCCAAGTGCTTCTCCATGAAAGACTTAGGGAAGCAGCCTACATCCTTGGTATAAAGATCTATCGTGATAGATCACGTAGGTTGCTTGGCCTAAGTCAGAGTGCATATATTGACAAAGTCTTGAAGCGATTCGGTATGGAAGAATCCAAGAAAGGATTTCTTCCGATGTCACATGGTGTTTATCTCTAAGGAATTGTGTCCTAAAACACAAGATGAGAGAGATAGGATGAAGAGGATCCCATATGCATCAGCAATTGGATCCATCATGTATGCCATGCTATGTACTCGGATTGATGTCTCATGTGCTTTGAGCACTTGTAGATATCAATCGGATCCAGTGAGCGTCTGGATGGTGTCAAGAACATTCTTAAGTACTTGAAGAGGACTAAGGATATGTTCTTGGTTTATGGAGGGGAAGATGAGCTCACTGTAAGAGGATACAGTGATGCTAGTTTCCAAACGGATAAAGACGATTATCGATCGCAATCAGGGTTTGTATTTTGTCTCAATGGTGGTGCAGTGAGCTGGAAGAGCTCCAAGCAAAGCACTGTAGCGGACTCTACAATGGAGGTGAGTATATTGCATTGTCAGATGCGGCCAATGAGGCAGTCTGGATTAAGAAGTTCGTCACTGAACTTGGTGTGGTTCCTACGATTGTTGATCCTATAAACATCTATTGTGACAACAATGGAGCAATTGCTCAAGCTAGGGAACCACGGTCTCATCAGAAGTCCAGACACATACTCAGACAATTCCATCTCATCAGAGAGATAGTTGAGAGGAAAGACGTGCAGATTAGTAAAGTGCATACCGCGACAATCTCGCAGATCCACTTACAAAGCCTCTGTCGCAGGAGAAGCATGAAAGGCACTTGAAATCATTTGGTATTAAATACATGAATGATTGGCTATAGTGCAAGTGGGAGATTATTAGAGTAGATGCCCTAGAGCCAATCAATTATTGTGGAATTGACTCTTTATAATAATGTTCATTAATCAATAATAAAAGGCATTTTTATTCTATATCGCGTAAATCATTATTATTGCAATATGTATTGATATATGTCCTTAGAATGGTAGAACCGTGATGAGGGTATCAAGTGTTTCAAATCTTGATAGTGAGAACCCTATGACCACATATGGTGGCCATTCTAGAAACGTCCAGTAGCCCAAGATATTCTGAAGTAAGGGCACGATAATACGGTAAGACTATCATAGTGTTGAACGACCTGTCCGAAAGGCGTGGCGATCTCACTTATCAAGGTTGTTTGGTGACAACCTCGGTGCAACACATGGGTGCTTGTTGTGGCGGATATACCGCAAAGAAGTTCACCGGGTGACCCGAGAGGATTCCATATGGATGGTAACCCCGTGTTTATGGAACAAATCCTCTAACGAATGGTGGTGCATGTGATCCTTGGACTTGAGATCACCGGAGTGCCTTGTGCACCGATTGGTATAGTTTGATACTAGCCTAACGCAGCTTCTATTCAGAGTCGCAGATGGTGATTGGCTATATCAAGGAGTGCATCAAGACTATGGTGGATTGACAAAGGATTCATCACTCCCGCACGGAGTAGTCATCTCACGGCGCAATTCGGTATATGGTAATGACACTAAAAGCTGGGCCACAGTGGGATTGAGTTGTTGCTCTATCCAGTTATAATACGGGTCATTGGTCCAGGCCGAATATATAATATCGAGAGTAACCGAAGGTTGACACTATTTCTATGCCTTCGTCTCGTAGAGATAACGTATGATGAAAGGATCGTATTGTACGGTAACCATATCGCTGATGTAGCTACTTTGTTTGAATCCGAATCTATCGGGTGGCCATGATGCCTTGCTAGGGGCCAATCTTGGTTTGTGTATTAGTGAGACGATTAATTGGTGTTAATCGCGATACTATACACTACCGGTATGATGAGGAGCCTATGGGTCACACACATAGAAGATAATTTAAGAGCCAAGAAGAAAGAAGGGCGTTTCGTCTTTTTTGGGCGAAGGGGTATTTTGGTAATTTCACGGTGCAATTAAATTTCTTTGAGGTCGTAGCCTTTTTATTTAATTTGTTAAAAATTAAATAAGTGAAATTACGGTTGAATGTGTGTTCGCACATATTCAAATAAATTATCATTATTATTAAATGTTAATATATATATTAAATATATATTAATTGATTTTTTAATTGAAATAATGATGAAATAAATAAAATATCCAATTTGGGAGTGTTTGGCAACATGGGGTGTTTGGGTTGGAGCCCAAGCCCATTTCATGTGGGAATAGGGCAACTTGGTTTGCCTATAAAAGGAATAGTGTTTGTGTGATTTATGTAATTTTTATTCAGATTTTGCCTTTTTGAAATATAAACATAAATACACAGCCTTTGGAGAGACTCCCACGCCACTTTCACTGTTTGATTGAAAATCAAACCTTTTCTTCTGTTCTTCTTGATTTCTTAAGGCCAAGGAGGATCTAGCAAATCCCTCCTTGGTTCTTGGTGGTTGTCTTCGTGTGGACTTCTTGGTTCGATCCTACACTTGGATTGGTAGCAAACACATTCAGAGACAACATTGGTGGAGCCTCCAAACGTGGGTATAAATCTAAACCTTTGGATTTATTTTTCTGCAGATTCATATTATATGCATAAACTGTAAAATCTATGCCCTGATTTTGGGTTCTAAGGAACGATCCGTAGTTGTAAAATTTTTGTTTTCCGCTGCGCAACCGGGTCGTTTCCTAACACTATTATTCCACTAACTCTCTCTCGAGCAATAAGCACATTAACCCTTAAGCAACAACCCAAGATATCTCTAAATTGGATTTAGGAGCTAAAAGATCATTAAGCTCTATGGAATTTATCGAAGCCTCACAGATCGCGTAACCTATCTCTAGCGTTCGCTCAATCTATGGTTTTATTACCTACGACAAATCAAGTTTCATCTCTCGATCTCAACCTAACCCATGATATCATTCAACTCTCGAGCCCTTGAGAATTGAAAGCATTATGCATAGTAATAAAACTTAGAATTATAAACTCAATAAGAATTAACAACAATTCAAGTAAACACATATTCATAAATTGGGCTACATCTTAGCCCTAGGAAAGAGAATTAGTTCATAATGAAAATAACAAAATCCATCATTATATTCAATGACATCAGTTCAAGAAATAAAAAGATAAAAACTTCTCTAATCGGTGAACGAGAGCTCTCAGATCCCGATCTCCAACTTGATAGCCGTCTTCTTCCTCCAAAAAGTCCCCTTTAATTTCTTAAAAACTCTCTTTTATATCCCTGGGGTTCTTGGTCGTGCTAAGGAAAAATATTAGAAAACTTAACCCGTTCAGATTCGCATTAGGGTAATGAATTAACACAAACCCGTGACCCATCGCCGTGGCGGTAAGAATGGTCACCGCGGCGATCGTCCTTCTGTCCAACGCATCTATAAACTTTAGAATTAGATGAAGTCATCAACATGAATATTGTAGCTCTCTAAATAAGCTTTCCAATGCCACCAGAATCATCAAATTCTGCTTCTACAGCTTAAGTTATGATAGAAACATCAAGGCATACTCATAATGAAGAATTTCCAGATTTTCCGTAACATCTTCGACGTACCGCAACTCCCTCATTTCGACCCTGATTCTTGTGCCGTTTATTCCTACGCATCGTGAATCCTATCGACATCATTCTTTTCCCTTCAACAACCTGTTTGAGCCTGAAAACACTCAACATGCACCCGCGATCCCATAAATGGTATTTATGAAAGAAATAATCCAAATTCCACACTTTAAACACATTTTTCCATAAATAAACCAATTAAATCACTGAAAAAATATAAACATTCAAGCTCTTATCAACAACTCCTGGCTAGTTCAGAGATACATTGATCAGAACCCAACACTTATGATGAGGCAATGAGTTCAAGGGATAGAAAAGAGTGAGTGGCTGCTATGGAGAAAGAGATGGAGTCATTGCACTTAAACAAAACTTGGACACTAGTTCCAAAGCCAAAGAATCAAAAGTTGGTGGAGTGTAGATGGTTGTACAAACTGAAAGAAGGGATAAATGAATCTGATCCACCAAGATTCAAAGCAAGGTTAGTGGCTAAGGGCTACACTAAGACAGGTATTGATTTCACTGAAATATTTTCTCCAGTGGTTAAATTTAAAACTATTAGAATCATGCTAGCAATTGTTGTTCAATATGACTTAGAGATAGAACAACTGGATGTTAAAACTGCTTTCTTGCATGGTGAGTTGGATGAGAAAATATTCATGAGTCAACCTGTAGGTTTCAAGGATAAAAAATTGCCTAATTATGTATGCTTACTGAATAAATCTCTGTATGGACTTAAATAGTCCCCTTGACAATGGTACAAGAGGTTTGATGCATTCATAATAGGAAATGGATTCACTAGAAGCTTGTATGATAACTGTTTCTATTTTGCCTGTATGAATAACATGCCAATCTATCTTCTGCTATATGTAGATGACATGTTAAAAATTAGTAAGTCCATGTCTCAAATGAATGCTCTAAAGGCCAAATTAAATACTGAATTTGATATGAAGGACTTAGGGAAGGCAAAGAAAATACTAGGAATAATGATTGATAGAGATAGAAGTGCAAATACCCTTAAACTCCATCAATCCTCATACTTACAGAAACTGGTCTTAAAATTTGGTATGAATGAATCCAAAGCAGTGACAATGCCCTTAGCAAACCATTTCATACTTAGTAAGTCACAATCCCCAAAAACAGATTCAGATAGGCTAAAAATGGAGAATGTCCCTTATTCTAATGCCATAGGTTCTGTAATGTATTCCATGATATCCACCAGACCCGATTTAGCATATGCAATATCACTATTAAGCAGGTTCATGTCAAATCCTGAAAATGAACATTGGAATGCTTTAAAATGTTTGATGAGATACATTAATGGCATTGTTCAAATTGGTTTAATTTTCTGTAAAATATATGAATCACTTGATCTGGTTGGGTATGCAGATGCAGATTTTATAGGTGATCGAGACTCCAGGAAGTCCACAATCGCTTATTACTTTACACTGGGAGGCAACTGTGTTAGCTGGAAAGTACAGTTGCAACCTCTGGTTGCACTTTCCACTACTAAAGTAGAGTACATAGCAGTTTCAGATGCATTCAAGGAAAGCAACATGGTTGCAAGGGATTCTGAAAGAAGCTGATCTGTTGAATGGCATAGCAACAGTTTACTCTGACAGTCAGAGTGCCATCCATTTGAGTAAGAACCCAATGTATCACGAACAAACAAAACATGTGGATGTTAGGCATCACTTCGTCGGAGACCTGATTGCAAAGGGAGAAATTAATCTTTTGAAGGTGCCTACTGAAGAGAATCCAGCGGACATGGGAACCAAAGTGGTAACCACAGCCAAGTTCAAGCACTGCTTGAACTTGCTTCACATCAGATAAACACTTTCTCTTAGAGCTGAGAAGAAATTTGGGATAGCTTACTGCACTAAAAAAAGGAGTCCGTCAATGGAAAAGAAGAAAGGAAATAAATGAAAGGAAGAAAGTTGGCTTCAGTGTGGAGACTGAAAAATAATGTGAAGCCAAAACGGGGTCGTTTCATTTAAGTTCATTGAAGGAATTCTAGCCGTTAGATCAAGACAGATCCAAGGGTTGATATTTATTGATATGGGCATATATAAAAGAAGCAACAGTTATGTGAACAGCTGCATCTTTTGGTTAATCAGAAAGGTTAGGGTTTGTGAGAGAAAAATTAGAGAGCAACTAGGGTTGAGTATTTGCTGGGTTTTTCTTGGTATAATCTGGGTAGATTAGAAAGAGGATTGCATTTCCTTCTTGGGGCTAGTTTTTGTCCTCTATTTCTTGCAGATTATAGAGAGATTCTTGAGCGCATAGGCCTAGCTAGAGTGTTGATCTATTTTGGCAGATTTGTATGGTTGTCTTCTTGTAATCGTTGGATATTCTTTTAGTGCTGTTAGTATTCATATTTCGGAGCTCAACGTGGATATAGTCTATCCAAGATTGGATAGACGAACCATGGTAAATTTGTGCCTTGATTTTTTGTGTGTGTGTTTTTTGATCTTGAATCTTAATTGTGTTTGTTTGTGTTGCGAATTGATTAATTAGGCTTGGGTTATAACAATATATAATGGATATATGTAATTAACTGGATTCCAAACTCAATCTAGACTAGTTAATGACATCTTCCATGAGGTTTGTATCATTTGCCATACCCTGTAATGTTTCAAGTGAAAGGCAAGCTTCAATGTCTAACACTGCCTTCTTCTTCTCCAAGAAACACTGTTATCTTCCCATCAAACTTGTTTCATGGTTTGCTTCTTACTGCAATTGGTCTTCCCCACCCAAAATCATTGCCGTAAATGTTGAACCTTGGCGAACTACTAGTGACCAAAGCATTAGTTTCCTCGCTATCCATTGTTGTTAGCTTTGGGCTATCCGTCCATGACTCTAAGAAGTTCATTAACTTCTCTTCTGTGTGCATAGCAACCATCTTGTTCATTTGCAATGCCACATAGCCAAGTCCTTTCTCTACTACCTCTCCTGCTTTCATTGCTACGATCCCAGTCTGAACTGCATTTCCAAAATATTCTGCTTGCAATTGTGCTTGCAATCTTTGTCTAGCACCGATCAACATGAGATAATTAATCTCCTTCATTGGGATCAAGATGTTTGTTGCGGATTGCAGATCGCCAAAAGTGAGATAAGAGAGCTTGAAGAGAGGAGATTTTGTTGGTGCCTATCTCAGCATTGGTTTTGCTTTGAGTTTTGCTATATTTTCCCTTGTAAAGTGAAAAACTCTTTGTTGCAGAAGTGGTGGAACGAACCTATTATAAAGTTGTTCGTTGGTTAAGAGAGGTATGCGAACGGGACAATCAATATCACGAACAAACCAACGCTGAAGAAGAGGAGGTTTGGATAAACAATTCGAACCTTGAGAAATTTCTGACCAAGAATTGAAGAAATGCCAAAAAGATGAGCCATCAGCAATAGTATGGTTAATGGTGCAACCAATAAAGATCCCATCCACAAGCTCAGTAACTTGCACGGCGAGCAATGGCTAGGAGCTACCCTCATGGTTCTTGAATGAAATAGAGACAATAACAGGAACAAAATATAATAGTAAAATAAATCAAACAGTAAACAAAGAAAATAACATGCGCAATTTACCCTGGTTCACCCAATGTGGGCTATGTCTAACTGAGTCAATATTATTGCAATATGCCTCACCTCTCTCGTTTACAATGAATGAATTGCTCTCACTTACATAACAAGAGAAAAGTATGTTTATATACTAGGTTTAAGAGACTAAACCTAGTTTTACGAGGATTCCTATTCCTAAGCCCAACCCAATAAAGAATTAGTAACTTAAAGGAAATCCTATAGCGGTTATACATGGAAAAGCCCAAAACCCCCGAGTGCGTCTCCGTTACCCATTAATGCTGAAGTAGTCAACAACTCCAACAGTTCCTAACACCATTTAGTGGGAAAAAGGAGTAAACAATTTTAGGAACATAGATAGGTTCAATGATATCTGCAATTGAAACTCCTTCAGCTACAGCATGAATAAACTCGGCTCCAGCATTATTGCAATCTATAAAAAAGGAGACCGTGTTATCGTCATGTTCAGCGGTGGCAAAGCGACCAGATAGCAGGGGAAATAAGTCAAGCGTATGTGAAAGGGAGGTCTTAAGGTGGTGGATTATGGAGTTGAAGTTTGTGTTTTCTAATTCTTCATTGTATGGAGGTTTTGGTTTGTGAAAGAGAAGTCCCTTCTGGATGGAATCCACCAGAAAGAGCTGAAGATCCCAAGGAGTTAAATCAATCCTTAGGTTCGGTTTCTTGTGATTGGCTACACAGATTCTGCTGGAGGAGATTAAACGAATGTTTGCCATGCTCTCTCAAAATATTGGTTCAAGTTTTGAATCAGAGAGAAGAAATAGAGAGGGAGAAGAGGGAGGGAATAAATTGATAATGAGAGGTGAGGTGAGAGTTAGAGTCTAGGCTTTTGTATTGGGTTTTGTTGAGGTCTCTCACCACTATACATAGTATAAGGCATATGCATCACATGCCCGCTCTCATCAAACAAAAACAATGGCCTAATGACTATTTGAAAATACAATTTTACTATCCAGAGGTAATAATTTCCTTAATGGCTAAAGTCTTGCCGTGGTTTGTATAACTTTTTAATATGTTGAAAAAGAAAAAGGAAAAGAAAAAGGAAAAGGAAAACAGTTTGGGCATCAAAAAAGAAAGGTGATAAAGTGAATGTCAATGTCCTTACTTGAGTTTATAATACACCATCAAAGCTTTCTTCTTTTGCATCTTTAATGTATTATTTTATAATTTAAGGAATTATTAATTTATTACATCAGTCCCACATCGGGAATGGCTAAAAATATTATTTAATAGAGATTATTAATTTATTGACGTTTAATTGTGTTTTAAATGTGTATCAATTAAAGTAATAACTTTATTATATATTGATGAATGGATTAGTTGGCATTGAATTGGAAAATCCCCCTTAAGTTATCAAATTTAAATGTGTAATAACTTTATTATATATTTACCAGTTCATACAAAATAGAACAAGATTATTGAGTAAGTTTAAGGTTATGATTTGTTCATTCCATTGAATGGTTCATCAAAGAGATAGATGAATGGATTTGAGGGTAGCACACCTAAATTATTGAAAGAAACAAAAATGAAACTCGTGTTGTCGAAACTTCATTATGATTTGTTATAACCTATGCTTCAAATCCAACCAAAACACACAACAAGCCAAACAACACAGATCAAACAAACACACACCAAACACGAAGAATTATCATGGTTCACTTGCTCAGTTTGAGCAAGCTACGTCCACGTTGAGCTCAGGAAACCAGTGAGCTCACTGCACTATATTTATCAAGATCACAGTACAGATTTCTACCCAATATCAAAATTGCCTTCAATCTTCTCAAGAACCCGTAACTTCCTAGCGACACTATTCCTTGTATCCCTAATGACCTGTGTACACTAGCACACTCAAATGACCTGAAACCAGCCACTTGATTTACAGTTACATGATTCAAGACCACAAAAGCCCAAACCCTAACAGATACAGTTTTTGCTTGACAGAGAAGAAAGAAATACAAATTTTCAATCAATCGATTCTACCTGTTTGCCTGTTTATATACCATTGACCTTTAGGCTCCTTTTCCACCATTGGATCTTCAGCCAGCCAACGCTCAAGATTAATCTCACCATTAGCTCAAAATGACGTCGCTCCATTTAATGATAAAACGTCACCGTATAAAGCCATCACACCAACATGATTGATTTTAAAGAGGAGGTAATTGTGATTTAAAAAGCTAAAGCAAATTGATAGCTTTTGTCTAATGTTTCTATCATTGATAGCATGCTAATTGAAATGCACTCTTCATCATGTGAATGGGGATGATTTTGTATTCTTTTAAAGCATGAACCCTAATTTATAATTCATACCTATCATCTTCTCTTTTAACTAGCTAAAGTTCCTTCTTTACTTTAGACATATATCTGGGCTCAACCCTAGCTTCCCAATCTCTAAATTGAACTCTTTCTCCCTCGCACTTAGACCAATAAATTTGAGTTATTTACTTAGTAGCCTTGTGGTAAACATTTGATCCTAAATGTATAGTACAAGTAGAGGGAGCTTTCGACAAAGCAATGTAATTCTTAGAAATCAGAAAGAACAACAACAACAAAAACACTCTATTGGATCGAGACTAATGAGAGACAAAAATTAGGGGAGTAAATGATAGTAGAGACCCTATTAGTCATTGGCTGAAATGATGGATACAAGACCCCAAATGTATCGACCCAAGTAGTGTTGTAGCTAATGCATATAATTTGTATAGCTTTTTCATATGTTGAAAAAGAAAAGAAAGGTGATAAAGTGAAAGTCAATATCTTTATTTGAGTTTATAATACACCATCAAAACTTTCCTCTTTTGCATCTTTATATCCCAAATGAATGACAGGTCCCGTGTGAATGTAAATAAAAACACTCGCGAAAATATCCTCTTCGGGTGAGGATATACCACAGTTTAACAAGAATAACTTTTCTATGCTTCATTGATAATCCACGACAGCTTATATAGCAGACCATATGTATGAAACTGAAAAACAGAGTAAGCCAAAAACAGAGGAACATCCTAAGGCCACTACCAGTAACCGACGCTTTACAAATGAAATAATAGAAATGGACTCCACGTACTATTGAAATAAAATGCAACATAAAGATAACATCAAGCTTAAATCTCTCCAACTGCTAAGACCCAATCCATGCATGCCACTACGTCGTCATGTCCCGTTTGTGTCTCCCTCGTCAACCTCCTCCCAAATATTTGGGATTTGGTTTGAAACCTCTAGCTAAACATCGTGGCTTATCAATACTTCCCCTACCGGGTGGACTCTTGTTCGCAAGGTCCACATCTGGAAATTGCTCAAGTAATAATTGGTGCGTCTCCCACGTGGCCTCTTCAGCTGGCAAATGTTTCCACTGAACCAAGTGTTCTTCTTCAAACTTCTTGCCCTTTTTGACCCAACGAGTATCTAGAATGCACTGGGGCTCAAGTATGATCGCTCCTTCATCAGTTATGGGTGGCAACTCAGTAGAGGACAGTGTACGCTCACCAATAAATTTCTTTAAGAGGGAAATGTGAAAAACTAGGTGAATGCGGGCTCCCGTTGGTAGCTGAAGTTTGTAAGCAACCGCACTAATTTTTTTATCACAGGATATGGCCCATAAAATCGACTAGCAAGCTTCTGGTAGGCATGTTTAAAAACTGATTGTTGCCGATAGGGATGCAACTTGAGAAACACCATTTCACCTACTTCGAATGTGACATCCCTCCTCTTTTGATCGATCATTTGCTTTGTACGATTGATGGAGGCTTCTAGAGTGGCTTTGAGCTACCGTAGTATCGCATCTCTAGTTATCAGTTGCTCATCCACTTCGTTAACAGAAGAAAAACCGTTATGATAAAGTGGAAATGAAGGGGGCGGATGCCCGTATAACGCCTGAAATGGAGTCATTCCCGTTGAAGCATGGTACGTTGTATTATGCCATAACTTAGCCCAAGGAAGATAGGCACTCCACTTGTGCCACCATTGATGCACAAAGCACCGAAGATACTACTCCACAAAATGGTTGACCACTTCCGTTTGACAGTTGGTTTACAAATGATAGGCGGAGCTAAGTTGTAACTTGGTGCCTGACTTTTGAAAAAATTCTTGCCAAAACCTGCTAATAAAGACTGGATCGTGATCACTAATGATGGATTTTGGCAGGCCATGCAACTTGATAATCCCTTCCACAAATTTTTCAGCCACACTTTTAGCAATAAATGGATAAGTTAAGGTTAGGAAATGTGCAAATTTACTTAACCTGTCCACTACTACCAATATTTTGTCCTTGTCATGAGAAGTGGGCAGTCCTTCAGTGAAGTTGAGAGTGATATCATCCCATACTTGGCACAGAATGAGCAACGGTTAGAGAAGTACTGCACGTGAGAGTGTCTCGAATTTAATCTTTTGGCATACTTCACAGCGCTAGATGTATTCGTGGACTTCTCGATACATTTTAGGCCAATAAAACTGTTGAGCCAACCGCTTGAACGTCCGTAACACTCCTGAATGCCCCCATAGCATGAGCATCAGTAACACTCCTGAATGCCCCCCGACTTTTGTGTCATGAGCCTCATGCAGTTGCCTTTTCCATAACTCCCCTTGGGAAGGAATGAGTACCTTGCCTTTGCAGTAGAATAACCCTTATTGTTGTGTATATGGCCCTTCGGTTTGAGTTTTGGCCAAATGAACGACTGACTAAATGTATAGGTCTCCTTCGTATGCCTTCCGAACGTCATCCGACATGGTTACAGTGGGTACATGGAGGTGATTAAGGACTAGACTAATGGGCTTGTGTGAGAGGGCGTCCACTGTTGAATTTTCATGGCTTGGGCAATAAGTGATCTCGTAATCGTAGCCTAGCAATTTGGCTACCCATTTTTGCTGCTTCGATGTTGCCAAACATTGTTCCAAAAAATATTTTAAGCTATGTTGGTCGGCTTGGATGAAGAACTTCCTCCCCAATATATATGGTCGCCATACGGGTATAGCCTCCACAATTGCAAGCATTTCTTTAGCGTAGGTTGACCACGATTTTTTTGTAACTCCCAGTGCATAGCTCATATAGGCGATGGGCTTGCCTTGTTGAGTTAAGATCACGCCTATTCCTTCCCCTACAACGTCCGTTTCTATGGTGAAGGACTCATTGAAATTGGACATCGCCAAAACAAGTTTGGTGGTCATTGCTTGCTTAAGAGTCATGAAGGCTACTCCAGCTTCCTTGTTCCATCCGAACTGCCCTTTCTCGAGGAGGTTGGTAAGGGGTCGAGGGATGATGCCATAATTTCAAACAAATTTCCTGTAATTCCTATCAAGCCTAAAAAACCATGTAATTCATAAATAATAGTTGGTTGAGGCCACACCACCATGGCTGCAATTTTGTTATTATCGACCTTCACTCCTTGAGGTGTAACAATGTGTCCCAAATATTCTAACTCATGTTGGCCGAATGCACACTTACTAGCCTTGGAAAAAAATTGATGTTGTCTCACAATCTTCAAGGTTTGTTTAACATGCACCACATGCCTATCCCAAGTAGAACTATATACGAGAATATCAACGAAGAAAACCAAAATAAACTTTCAAAGATAAGGTCAAAATAAAGAGTTCATGATGGCTTGGAATGTAGAGGTGCATTACATAGGCCAAACGACATCACGAAATATTCGTAATGACCGTTGTGAGTACCAAAAACAGTTTTGAGTATGTTGGAAGGATTTACTCTTACTTGGTGATATCTGACCCTTAGATCGAGCTTGGTAAAGTAGGATGCGCCATGTAATTCATCCAACATGTTGTCTATTGTCGGAATGGGAAATCGGTCCTCGATGGTGGTGGTATTGAGTGCGCAATAGTTTGTGCAAAATCGCCAACTTTTATCCTTTTTCTTCACCAATAATACTAGCGACAAAAACGGACTGGTGCTCGGTCGAATGAGGCTAGAATTCAGCATCTCTTGAACTTGTTTTTTTATTTCTTCCTTCTGGAAATGGGCATATCGATACGGGCGTACATTAATTGGCTCAGTCCCCTCCTTGAGCAAAATGCAATGCTCTACCTTGTGCACAGGTAGCAGACTTGAGGGCTCTTGGAACACATCCGCATAGTCTTTCAGCAACCTTTGCATATCTTGTTGCTGATCATCAGGTGGCGCACCATGTGCTGCTATTCCCAGGGTTGGTTGAAAGCATACTGCAAATAATGCATGGCCTTGGTGAAGCTCCTTCAATAATTCGTTGGGTGAAGCAACCTGAATTGCTTGCACGTCTACCCCTTGTAGCCTTTGGTTTTGATTATCCCAAATAAAATCCATGGTCAATTGTTTCCAATTACAGACCACGGAGCCAAGCATTTCGAGCCATTGCACACCAAGTACAAGGTCAAGACCTGTTAAAAGCAAAGAAAAAAGGGTGAGGTAAAACTAGGTTCCTTGCAACTCCACTCATACCTTATCATAACGCCCTTGACACTTTAGTTTTTCTCCATTGGCCACTCGGACAGAAAATGCTTCCGTAGGAATGATTGGCAACCTGAGCAAGTTTTCCAAGTGATCACTGATGAAATTATGCATCGATCTGCTGTCAACCAAAACCACCACTTCGTGAGGGCCCATTCTTGCTGTTTTGCATATGGTTTTTGGACCAGTCCATCCTGTTAATGCATGCAACGTGATTTCAGGTTCCATTTCAGGTTCCTGTACTTCCCCTATATCTCCACCTTGGTCTTCTTCCATCGTCTGCTAGTCAGTAATTTCTTCACATACCACGTTACTTGCATGCCCCTCCAAGAGTAATAATTGTCGTCTTTGACATCTATGCCCATCTGTGAAGCGTTCATTGCAATTGAAACAGAGACGTTGAGCCCTTCTCTTTTGCATTTCTTCCCAGGTTAAGCATCTGATTGGAACAGCAGGGGTAGTAGGAGCTACACGCGTGGTTTATGGCTAGAGAAGTTCTTGTGGGTGGAGTTCACGTGAACCATTGTTGCTGTGTAAGCTGCTCGTCTCGCATTCATGCTAAATTAATGGCCTCCTTGAGGGATTGGGGTTTAAACATTCATATCCCATCAAAAATCTCAGCCTTCAAACCTCTCATGAATGTCCCCACCAACGCCCTTTTCGTCCATCCATGTACCTTGTTGCCAAGCTTCTCAAATTCACATTGATAGTCTCTCAACGTTCCTAGTTGCCTAATCCTTGAGAGAGCTTCATCAAAGTCTTCGCATCCTGATGGTCCGAAGTAAGCCCATAATTCCTCTTCGAATTTTTCCCATGAAATCATGTGTCCTTCTGCCTGTAATATTCTGGGAAGCCACTGCCACCATTGGTTGGCCTCCCTTTCAAGGTGGTAAGCAGCCATGGGAACCTTTTGGTTCTCTGTCGTGCCCTGGTATTCAAAGAATTGTTCCACCCAATTGAACCACTCTGTTGTATCATCTCCAAAGAAGCGTGGAAATTCTAGTTTGGCTAATTTGGACGAGACGATCTGTCGACCTCCATCTTGGTTTTCTCAATGGTGATTGCCATGATTTGAGGACTCCAGATTAGTGAGCAACACGTTCGAAAGTCGATTGAGAGCTTCCTCCAAATGGTGGAGTTTTTCGTTCATACCAAACTCCATTCGCTGTAGTCCCTCTTGAACTACACCGAGCCTAGACTCCAAGTGCTCAATCCACTCCTTGTTGGTTCCCATAAGAAACCTGACTCTGATACCAATGATAGGTCCCGTGTGAATGTAAATAAAAACATTCACGAAAATATCCTCTTCGAGTGAGGATGTACCACAGTTTAACTGGAATAATTTTTCTATGCTTCATTGACAATCCACAGTTACTTATATAGCAGACCATATGCATGAAATTGAAAAATAGAGTAAGCCGAAAACAGAGGAACATCCTAAGGCCACTACCAGTAACCGATGCTTTTCAAATGAAATAATAGAAATGGACTCCACGTACTACTGAAATAAAATGCAACAGAAAGATAACATCAAGCTTAAATTTCTCCAGCTGCTAAGACCCAGTCCATGCCCGCATGCACGCCACTACGTTGTCATGTCCGTTTGCATCTCCCCCATCAACCTCCTCCCAAATATTTGGGATTTGGTTTGAAACCTCTAGCTGAACGTCGTGGCTTATCAATGAAAGTGTAAATTGTTAAATATATAAATAGGTACATCAAAAGCTGAAATTGAGCATGCCACTATTGATTCGTTAATTTTGTAAAGTTTTTTGCATTCTTATAACAACAAAATGATTGGATCACCTTTCTTTAGTTTCCTCTTTAAACACCTTAAACTTTCTTATTAGCTCTACTTGTGACTTGTAGGACAATGCCCATCTATTTTGGCTCTCAAAAGGGAAATGGGCAAGCTATCGAAGTTTCTAGGAAGAAGTTTTTTTTTTTTTTTTTAAATGATAGGGTCATGACAGGAGATCCACCCTTTAACTCCACTCTTGATTCAAAAGGTTTATTATTCTGTTTGAGGAGAATGTTACATGTCTATATAGACTATCATGGGTTGTGCCTAGTTAGGACCCTTTTACGGTTATTAGGTGTATGCAGGGACGTAGCCACACTATAATATATGGATTCAATTGAACCCACCCAGACTTCGAAAAAAAAAAAATTATATTTTATAATATTTATAATTTTAACCTCACTTAAATTTATATTGAACCCACTCAAACTTTGAAAAAAAAATCAAAAAAAGCTTTCTGTTTTTTAATATTTATTATTTTGACATCATTTAAATTCATATCGACTCCACACAATTTTATTGTAAATATATCAACTTAAATGTTTTGAACTCACTCATTAAAACAGTAAAACTTCTGGCTATGCCCTTGGGTGTATGAGAGCAAACTGTGTAAGAGTCTCGTCTCACTAGAGGGAGAGCTTGGGCAAATGTATACAATTTAAGGTATTTCTTAACTTGTCAGACGTGTTTCGGGTTCAAAATTAAGCCTGAAAGAGACCCAAATTGTTAGAGAAAGGGTTGAATGAAAATTTGGTATGGTTAGATAAAGAAGAACGACTATTGATGGCAGTGGAAGTCATCTTCATTAGGATGGGGATTGCCCACAAGTCCTTGTTGAGGACATTCATGATTTGTTGCTTGGAATGCACTTCTAAACCCCCTTTACTTTTCACACACATGCACACACATGACGAATTCTGATCAAATCTGCAAACCACAATTATTTCCAGGCCAATGATAAAATACCCACTTGGTAATGAAGAGGCCACCTCATTCATCGTAAATAATATCAATAATAAATTAAAAATACTACATTTACCAATTCTATATATCGACTTCCTATCCCAACTGACGCGGAGTGCAACGTGGAGAGTCTCCAACCCAACCATGTCGCACTCCATGTTCATCGAGATAGAGAGTTGGTATGCAGAATCGATAAGTATAATCTTACCTACCAGAATATAATACCAAAACATCGATAGCTTAATATATTATCTACTTATAATAACTATTCAAATCAATTTTTCTTGCAACTTTCTAAAGTATTTATTTAAGTAATTGTGAAAGTTTCTAGGCAACTTTTCAACTTTCTCATCTTCTTGCTTGGTCCTTACAAATGGGAAAGTAGTAAGAATTTTATGTTGCATTGAATTGCTACACATTACGGAATTTGCTATTGACTTTTCTCAAGAAAAATTCAATTTTCCGGAACATAATTAACAGGGAAAGAAAATTTCATATATGTAGACTTGCAATTGAAGACACTTGAACAAGGAAGAAGACTTTGATTAAGTCGAATGAAAGCAAAATATTTATCACATTGGATTAAGGAGAAGCATTATGATAACTTGTGTGACATATATGCATTTTATTTTTGATCATATAAATTCACGAAAATTTTCAAATGCAAATATTTTTAATAATTTTAAAATCAGAATTTACATTCCTTACATCAGCGCTGCACCAAAATACGAATTTTCAGTCAAATTTTTTTATTGAAATGTAAAAAAAAAAAAAAATTAAAATTATCTTTCAAGTTAATATTGTTGACGTATAGTTAATGTAATATTTATTGTACAAATTTGATATACCAAAGATATTAATTATATTAATGGGTAATTTTAATATACCATAATGTTATAGAAATTCATAATATTTTTGGAATTTAATCTTAATACAACATCGTTGGTTGGCAAAAAAAGGTAAAAAATGTTAAACCAATCAATCGGATTTCTTAGTAAACCCTCGCATGTTTAACCTTTTTATGTGAACACTCGATGGTACTAGAAATACAATCCTAACTTCTGTGTGTTTAGCTTTTTTTATAGTGAGCATCCGCTAGTTTTAGAAATGCAATCCTAACCTTTGTGTGTTTGATCTTTTTTGGTAATGAACACCTACTGATTTCAGAAATATCATAAATTCAACCTTCAAAAACATCAGTTCCTTTAAATTTAAATAGAATAAACTAACAATCCAAAAAAAAAAAAAAACAGTGAGGGTTAAAATTGCATTTCCAAAATCAATTGATACTCACTATGAAAATGACAAAACGTTTGGGGGTTAAACTGTATTCTGAAACCAACAACACTCACTACAAAAAAAGACAAAACACAAGCGATTTTCTGGTTTTTCCAATATAGTAACTTAATTTACAATATAATTAGATAATATTTTAGTTAAGAAATCGTTGAATCAATCATTTAATCTGCATTTAAAACAGATTCCACCTGAAACCTAGACTTATGAAGGATATCTAATAATTTAATTCAATCTAATTTAGTAACCTCTCAAGTGTTCTTGGTTGAAGAGAGATTTAATTAATTAATTACATCTCACAAGTTACTTCAATTAGAATTCATATGAACTTTTAGTGAGCATTACTTTGAAAATTGAGCTTAATTTAATTAATTAATCATAATCTTTGCTTAATTCAAGATGACATTGCATTAAATTATTTAATTAAGTTAATCCTCTAATTATTAACCGACATCTGTCTAATCGCTGATTCTCACGAATTAAAAACATTGGCATCCACCCATATTCTTATAAAAGACTATGCTTTATATTGGTTAATTTGATTTAATCTCATTTTATTTTATTAAAATTCGATAATATTCATTTATTTTTGGTTTGTGGTAATTTCAGGGTTTCTCTGTTTTTTTTTTTTTTTTTTTTTCGCTTTCAAGTTTATATATAAAACTAAAATGATATAATTACCTTTTGATTGTTAAATAGACAGACCAAAAGATAAATTTTTAAATCGTTGATTTTTAGGCTTCTTGTTAATTTACCACAATATCCTTCTTCAGTTAAAGTTAATGGACGGATTTTTAAGAACAATAATGCCACAAACACTGATAATTTGCATCGAATTTTTGTAACGACGTACGTGGCATCTGGTCAAATACGGTTACGTTAGAGATAACACACGTCTTCTGTGAATGAAAGACCGTCCAAAAATTATGGACGCCCGTCCATATTTAATGAATGGTCGTTCATCACGAATGAATGAGTGTCTATGAAAATAACAATAGACTCATGTCCATATTATTTAGACGGGAGTCTATTTACTATGGACGGGTGTCCACCTCATATGGACGCTTGTCCATAAAATTTTAAAAACAAAATAATGGACACCAATAGTAGCTTACAAGTTCTTCCCTGCTTTTGGTTGGAAAAAACTTGAATATCTGATCCCATAAACACTTATCAAGAGATGGAGTATTTAATCTCACTATATTCTTGAATTTTTTCCTGTTCTTGCTTGTTCCAAGAAAGCATATCTTCCTCACCCATTTTATCAATTTTTCATTTGTGAAAAGCTGAAGACAGTTCAAGTTTCAGTCCGTACATTTTCTTAGCAATAAGAAATCTAACACATTCAATAGATGCTAGGATCTCGCACCCACACGAATCTTGTCTTCCCTTTTCGATATGATCCTTTTCAATTAAAAATCTATGTTCTACCTTTTCCAGTGGCCAAACCCGAGTCCCCAACCACTTAGCGTCACTTTCAGAAGGCACACCAGTCCATTTTGGAACTTCAGCTTGAAAAGCCTAGTCCTATAGGAATCATTTTCTCAACTCTTTTTTTTCTTCATTTTCTCACAAACCCCTATCCAGAGAGAAGAGCTGATTTTGCAAGAAGCCTCTCTTTCTCTCTCTCAAATTCAACTCTTAACATGAAGGCGGAGCAAGACCCTATAACTCATCTAGAGGAGATGTTGAACTAATTACAATAGCCAAGAAGAAGAACAAGAAAAGAAAGAGCGACAAACCACTAATTTTAGATGGACACCTGTCCATATAATATGGATAGGCGTCCATATAATATGGACAGACGTTCATTATTTTATTTTTAAAATTTTATGGACGGTCGTTCATTCATGGAAAATGTGTGTTGTCTCCAACGTAGTCGCATATGACTGGATGCCACATACGTTTTTTTCTCAAAGTTTTTGGGTGGAAACTTGTCGTGCACTCTTTTTTTTTTTTTTGGTTACTAGGGGTGGCCAAGTGGTAGGGGTTTGCTCCTCCTATGGTCTCATATTTGAATCACAAGTACGATTACTAATATTGTTGGCCTCGGACCACAGGGCTTACCCTGTTTCGAAAGTAGGGTTGGGGGACTTCTCATGCACTCTAACCTTTAATCTATACATTAAAATAATTTCAAGACTTTTACATCAAAGACAGACTAAATATGTGACATAGAAATGCTTGACAAAAAAAAGTGCTTGATGAGTCGCACAAATAGTGGGAGAAACCATGTGAATGGGATTAGCTTGCAATAATTTTAAAGGGGAGAAATAGAATGTGGGTTTGTCTTGTTGTTAGTCGGTGCAGAAGAAATAAATATATGTGGTTGCCATAAATATGAGTTAGTTGTTAGGAATTTTAATGCCTTAGGACATGTCTTCGTTGTCATTTTCTTTATTATGGGTTGTATTTTTTTTCTTTTAATTTTAAATTGTAGATTCCTATTTATGATTACGGGTCAAATTTTTTGGATATAGTTTCTAAATATTTGCATAATATTTTATTTAAAAAATCTTCAATATTAATTGCAAGGATACATCAGTCATACAACAAACGACCCAATAAATTTATGTTGTTATTATATTTTCTTCTCTTTCATTGATATTTATATTTGTTGTTATTAAATTTAATTTCTATATACCATAAATGTACTAGTTTGCGGTACTAGTATTACGAGGACATTGTAATACCATAAAGTTTCTCAAATTTGATGGATTTATTTAGTATGGTGTAGATAGGAAATAAATATATATATATATATAGGGTTTATTTCTTATACCCTTTTTGGGATTTTTTTTTTTTAATATATAAAGCATATCAAAATTAGGTTTTTGAAAGCTATCAAAACCCCCCATAATTGTTAAATGAGTAAACCATTTTTTCTTGGCCAAATAATGTCTTAATGACACTTTCTTACCCATAGACTTTTAAAATACTACTTTATTACCCAAATTTATATTCTTTTTCCAATTCTGATATCATTGCGGCCCCACACTACCATTATTCTCTTCTCTAATCATCAATTCCTCAAACCCTACTTCTATCGACCCCGCTAATCGCCAGCAATTCGAGTGATTAGGGGTTTACGTAGTTGACCCTCCCAAGTCAAATTCGATCAATCTCAATCACCAAAATCTAACATTCCACCACTAAAAAACTTATTGGTCTCCTCTTTTCAAAAGCCCCAATAGCTTGGACCTAGTTTGGTCTCTGTTCGCCGTTAGAATATAAATTTGGATAGTAAAGTGATATTTTAAAAGTATGTGGATGGAAAAGTGTCATTAAACCATTATTTGAGTAGGGAAAAAGTCGTTAACTCATTTTTAAATATCCTTCTTAAATTATTAGAAATCTCCCTGCCTAAAGGGGTTTTTTTTAATAATTTCCAAAAACCTAGAGTGCCCTAAGATTAAACATGCTATGAAATAAACTCTTTAAATAAATTATTTAATAAATTTTAAGAAAACATATTAGTTTAGTTGATATACTTTTAATTTTTAGATATAATCCTAGAAGATATATCAAATTATTTATTTATATATCACTTAGTTATTTTGGTAAAGATAAAGATATATATTTGTATACCCAAACATCCATCATTTGATAAATAAAATATAATCCATATTGAGCATATATTTTCATAGGGTCGTTGAGTGTATTTAATTGTATCAATAATTCAAAATAGTTTAATTTGTTATTTTTAATTATTATTTCAAGGAAAATCTCAATCATATTAATTAAACTTATATATATATATATATAGTGTGTGTGTGTGTGTGAAAGGTTGGCAATGCTTTTAGAAAGTATAGGTTACTTTTCTAAATCTAGAAGTTTTTAATTATAATAATACTTTGAACTTTCAACTTAGAGGTCCAAAAGAGAGATTCCTTGTGCTTTGACTTCACAATCCTCCGACAATCAAACTGAAAAGAAAAAAAGAAAAAAAAAAAGCACTCCTAACTTCTCTTACAATTTTTTATATTGTCGAGCTTTAAAGATACGAAGAAATTCACAAGAAGAAAAAAATATAAGGGTTAAATGAACAAAGGACGTGACAAATCTTATCTATCAAGAGAAATCATATAGTAAAACGAACAACGAATATATAAAGAAGCAAATCTTACCCATTTTTTCTTGTTTCTTTTTTTATTCGTTATTATTTTATATAACAAAAACTTTTGTTTTATGAATTTTTTTCATTGTTCTCTCATAACTTCTGACGTCACAATTTATCATTGGTTAGCTTACGAATGGATAGATGTGACCCATACAAACAGATATAACTCATTTTGTAAGCTAACCAATGACGAACTGTTACGTTAGAGGTTGTGAGAAAAAGTTGTGAAATTGAGTTGTGTGCGTTTGGTTCAATATTTATACCCATATTCCCGATCCTATTCCTCAAATATTGTTTAGCACATTATTTGAGAAATATTAGTGTATTTTTTAATTACTTTTAGATCCCTTAAGTTTATTAATTTCACTAAATACCTCTAGAAAAAAAGTTTAAAAATTAGCAAAAACCCCCCACCCACCCATACTTGCCAGATTCCGGCAACCACTGTCGGTGGTAGCCGAAATCTGTCACAATAGTGAATAACCGATTGGAACTGGCCAGTTATTCACCGATCTAGTTTTTTCTGACCAGATCTACGTCAGCCACGCCATCAACGACGACCAAATCTTGGCCATCGTTGATAAAAAATGATGGTTATATCTTTGGCCGTCAGATATGGACCTTTGCGACCGTCGACGACCATATTTGGCCTTAGATCTGGCCTTTTCCGGCCATATCCAACCATATCGACACGTTGCCATTGGAATCGCCGAATGCCAAAATTGAGTTACGACACAGATCCGACCGATTTGTGTCGTAACTCAATTTTCTGGCCAGATTCCAGTGGTGGTGGCCGAAATCTGGCATTGTGGATGATGGGGGTGTTTTTGTCATTTTATATATTAGAGTGTTTAATTAAATTAGCAAACCTAGGGGTTTTTTTATAAATTTTTAAATTTTACCTCGTAATACTTCCTTGTTCAACTACCCAATATTATTCTTAAAATTCTATCCAAAATAATAAACCAAACGTATCCAATATTACTCAAATAAATATGATGATGTGGCATCAATAATTAAATTAAATTCAAATCCATAAAAATAAAATAATGAAACCAATTAGTCACCGACACAATTTCAAGAGTTGACCCATTTACGCACAAGACCACTTAAGTGTACGGCTTCTTCAAACCTAATATTTTTTTAGATGTTTGACGTGTAACTGTTTAATATTATAATAATAATTGATTAACCATTATTAATTACTATAATTAGTAACATAAAGTCATTCATGATTCATGAATGGTAATAAATATTATTTATTTACATGTTGTGTTTAGTCAAATTAGTGTTTGGTATAGAAGAAAATCAAGTATTTCCCAAGTCATTTTATAATATAATTTGGATTTTAAAATGAAAAAATAAAATTTTCCATGTTGCTTTAGTAAAATTTGAATTGTGATTTTAGTAATAACAAATGGGTTTTTATTATTGGGCAAAAATAATTATGGATCTACACAAGGGTGATTTTATAATAAAGTCAATATTAAATATTAATCGTGGTAAGTTATGGTTGTTGTGGAGAATTTAATTAATTAATTTAATTATCATCGTAATAATCTAACAATTTTATAAATATATTGTCAATATTATATTTTTATAATTTGGATTTAATTCATAATAAAAATTTTCATGTTGCTTGGTAACATTTTTGTAGTCATCTTGATAATAACGAATGCGTTTTCTTTATTTTTTATTTTTTTGTTATTGGGCAAGTAAATTATGTAGGATTTAAAAAAGATTAGTTTTATAATAAAGTCAATATTTGCCATGGTGAGTTGTGGAAAATTAAATTAAGTAAATTAATTATCATAACAATCAAACAATTGTATAAAACATTTACCAATGTGTGTGTTTAAAAAACATTTTCATATCGAAGACGTAAATTCATGATTATTGATCTAACTCACTCGTGACTTGTGAGTAACTTAGATAGTTATGGCGAAATGGGGATAGTGTAGATACTGTTAGGGCCAAAAATCGTCTTGGGCTTGACGGGGCCCAATAACGAAATAAACATGTCACGGCCCAAGGCCTCAACCCAATCCCGATTGGGCCCACGCTTAAAATCACCTTGCGACCTACCCACTCTATGAGTTGGGCTATCCTATAAGTTAAGCTAAACCTGGGTTTCAGCCCATTAGCCTGCAACAGAGTATAAATAGGAAATCAGAATCTCATTCTATTTCCTCTTTTACTAAGATTTCAAATCTTACTCAAACTATTAAACTTGATCTGATAAGGTCAAGAAATCATATATCTTTCATGATAGGGATTATCTCCCAAAATAGGATTTAGTGTCCTACTAAGATTCCAACTCTTATTTAAACTATTAAACTTGATCTGATAAGGTCAAGAAATCATATCTCTTTCATGATAAGGATTATCTCCCAAAATAGGGCTTAGTGTCCTACTAAGATTCCAACTCTTATTTAAACTATTAAACTTGATCTGATAAGGTCAAGAAATCATATCTCTTTCATGATAGGGATTATCTCCCAAAATAGGGCTTAGTGTCCTACTAAGATTCCAATTCTTATTTAAACTATTAAACTTAATCTGATAAGGTTAAGAAATTATATCTTTTTTATGATAGGGATTATCTCCCAAAAGAGGACTCAATGTCTTACTAGGATTCCAACCCCTTAGGTTCACTATAAAAATAGAGGCTTGCCCTCTCATTAGGGATGCAATCTCCTACAGTCAATCTACACTACTCAAAACCATCTATTTGCTCCTAAGTTCTTGCTCCCAAGAACCCGACGCCTCCGCCGTAGTCCTAGTCTCTGACAAGACTCCTAGTAATTCTTCTTCTCTTTAATTCTTATTAAATCTCTTTCAGCCTTGCTGACTTGAGCGTCGGAGTGCCTACGGCAAACACCACCTCTGTTTTCCTAAGCTTCACGCTTGCCCTTTCATGTGTGCAGGTTTAACGGATTGTCAGTGACCTCAACCTCACGGGATCACACCCTATTTTCATGACGGTAGATTTTTTGCATCTACAGATACATACGATTTCATGTTCGATTTTCTCATCTAAGCATCTACGACTTAAGTAAAGAGACATGGTGGTGGGTTGCTGAGTTGGTTTGTCTCGAAAATAAGTCGAGGTGCACGTAAATTGGTCCAGACACCTTGGTTACCAAAAAAAACCATTATTGATCTATTGTTATATGTTATAATTGATATATTTATTTCGTTATATATTTATTTGAGTTATGAAACAAATATAGAAAAGTAATATAATAATATTTTTTAAATACTTTAAATAAAAGGATAATCATGTAAAATTATAAGATATGATATCCATTATAATTTTGAAATTTCAGATGTTTTGAATAGAATAAATAATCTATTGTGGTGTATATTATCTATAAAAGAAATTACAAAATTATAAAACTGTATATTAATTAATTAAGTAATAATTTTCCACCCTTTCATAATACTAAAGGGACACATTTAAGGCAATTTTCTTAAATTCTATAAAGGCAGGCGAAGGAAGGTGCAGTGCTATAGTCACAAGTGACGTAGATTCCAAACGACACTGACAAATGCTATTCGTTGGACTTTCCGCTCTGCTTTTTTGTCGGTCATGGGTCCGTCCAATGACAACCAGTCACAGACCACAAATATATTAAAACAGAGAAAGGGTTTCCGTCACGGTTCTGTGACTCAAGTCCTAACCACAGTCAAAATCTCATGAGATCTACACCGTCCGGTTTCCTCACTTTGTCCGTTGATGTCGACCGTACGGACATGACGTGAACTGTGACCATTAACGACAATGGTCCCACAGGGAAAGAGCTTAGAAACCGCAGGGTTAAAAAGGAAATTTAACTGTTAATTGAAGTGGAATCTCTAAGGGCATTCAAATCATAAAAAATTACAAATATTACAATTTTGCCACAACTTAATAGTTGAATCGGTTGAGAAAGTAAGACATATCACATATGATAGTGTAGTTGATTTTGACATACAATTTGAGTATTGTTTAATGTTTAGGTTAGAAATAGTCAATATATGTATAATGAAGTGGGACACTTTCTTAGTTAATGCTTGTCTGCTCAAAGAATTATATTCACATCTTTTATTGATTAATAATTTGATATATATATGTTTTTTTGTTAATCGACATTTTAAGGATTAATTTATGCGTACCTCAATTATTTTTTAGATTTTGTTAAACATCTTATAAGTCTAATAAACAAGATAAATCACAAATATAATTAATGACCATTTTACAGGACTCAAACACAAAATTTCTGGAATAACCCACCTAGATGGTTAAAGTCTTTGTCTTCTGATCATAGGGTTAGTGGTTAATAAAATTAAAATTTCTCATACACTTTTTAAGAAACAAGATAAAATAAATTGAAATTTCTTATATAATAAAACATTAAAAAAAAAAGATATTGAATTTTATTAACTTAAAATATAATTATATTATTCTAAAATTTGATATCTTTTCTTCACCTAAATTATTTTGAATGATTAAGTTACTATTATTAAAAGTTTTAATAATTTGTTTTTCCAAATTATGGTAATGGACCATGTTGGTGTACTACTACCACATTTAAAATATGAAACTAAATTATAAAATAAATGATTATTTCCTAGTACAATAAGATATATTATATGTGTCAAAAGAAAAAGTTTTTGAAATAATTTGATCGGGCTTATCCTAAGTCTCAAGTGGTTCTGTCATTTTTTTTTAAACCGTTAAATATTTTATATATATACATCAACTAACACTCTCACTAAGACTTTATTGTTCTCAGTTCTCACCAACGTAAAAGGGCATTTTTAACATTTCACATCGTTTTGGACCTAATAATTGAAGGGGCGGTGCCTATGCTATGAATCTATGATGGTAGGTGAAGGTGTGAAGAAATATGAGAAGACATGGAACTTGTCTTTTGACGCGTGGCAAAATGTCACGTGTCAAAACAGCAGCATCTTTAAATTCTTCAAACCAGGAACATGGCACAAGACATGAACCTGGTCACAGACTGTAATAGCAGTGGCACTTTCGATATTTTGTGCAAAAACATGGTCAAAATATAAGACTCCTTAACTAAACTTGACTTCCCTTATTTACCATGTACAAAATCACATCAATTATATCCAATTAATAAGTTAGGTTTTGTCACAAAAAACAGTTATTTATTTATTTTTAATTAATCAAAATCCTGTACACATAATTTTGTTTCAATTTTATCTTTAAAAATAATTTTTAAAATTTAAAAGTTTATTTTTCAGGGTTTATTGCAATCTCCTCCTCGAGGGTTGAGGAAATTAGGAAATAATAATACACCCATACATTTCGGATAGTGACAAAGACATCCAAAATATTGAATTTTTTTCCCATAAAAACTATATAATACCCTCTGTCTATTTATGTATTCTTTTCAATTTTTAACTGAAGTATTTTAATAAAAAATGAAGAAATAAAAAGTGAAAAGAATTTGAAACTTTGGTTTGAAAAGACTTTAGTATCCTTCACCTTATTATACTTTCAATTCCCTTTTTATTTTTTTCATCTTTTAGTATGTATTTTAATTAAATTTATTTATTTTACTTATAGTTTATCATTTAAAATTACTATTTTATATAGTTAAAATAAAAATTGAAGAAATGAAAATTGAAAAGATAAATAATTAGCCAAGGGGTATAATGAGAAAGTAATCAATTTCTTGGGGCCCTTTGTTACTTTCCGAAACCCTTGGGTGTATTTTTTTAATTCGTTCAAACGCAGAGGAGAAAATTCTTTCTCTGTCTCTCTCTCTCACAACTCTCTCTCTCTCTCTTATCTCTGAACTCAAACTCTCAATAGAGTTAGATTAACTTTAGGAGTTCTTCTCAATCTTTGTCTCTCTCTTTTCACACACTGTTGAGGAAGAAGAAGAAGAAGAAGCAGAAAAAAACAGGAAGAGAAACATAACCCTTAATGGCAGATGCCACAAAGCACCTGTCCTCCATTAATGGAGGAGGAGTTAAAGGGATTACAGACCTCAAAAGCCTCTTCTCCCTCTTGAAAAACCAGAAGAAGTCTCGCTTTTGCATATGGTTTCATGTTTGTTTTTGTTGGTTTCACTGTTTTCTTGGCCTTTAATCCCTCTTCGTCCTCCTCTTCCTCCCTCTCTTTCTCTAATATTTTCAGTGTCAGTTCCATCGCTTCTTCAAGTTCAAATTCTTCTTCTTCATCTTCTTCAAGCTCTTATAGATCTCAGTTCTCTTCTGTTTTCTCTTACTTTTTCCCCAACATTTCTTCTTCTTCTTCTCCAAAACAAGGTCATGTTCAACCCCAAAACTTGTTTAACTCTGCCAGATCTAATAACACAACCACTGTGAATCATCAATCTCCTAATATAAACCACACTCAAAGTTTAGATTTTTCATCTCCTCAAAATAAAGTCTTGCATGCAAATCAAACTTCAATTGCCAATAAACAACCCTCAACTGTAAAAAACACCACGCAGAGTTCTCGACTTTCTAATAAAGATCAAAATTTGAAGCCAAATCAGACCACTTTAGCAGTGCCCCCCGCACCAAAGGCTCCATTACCTTCTAATCAAACGACAACAAAAAGTTCAAGATCAAGTTCAAGTCCAAGTCCTACTCCATTGGTGAAGCCTAAGCCTCGAGTATCAAATTACACAGCATCTCCAAAACAACAAGGCAATGGGAGTAGTTCAGAGACGGTGGTGGTGAAACAAGGGATTGAGAGTGTGATGGAGAGTTTAATGAATTGTGATTTGTTTGATGGGGAGTGGGTTGAGGATCATTCTTATCCTCTTTATAAACCAGGCTCTTGTTCTTTCATTGATGAGCAATTTAATTGTGTTCTTAATGGTAGACCTGATAAACTCTTTCAGCAATTCAAATGGAAGCCTAAAGGCTGCACTTTGCCAAGGTATTGTCCATAATTTTAATCCTTTATGGTAATTTAAACTTTGTTGATTAGTTTATGGTTGTGTTGATTGGTTTGTTTAATGAGATCAGGGAGGTTGAATCTTTGATTTTAGTAGTAATTTTTCAATAGGGTTGTTGAGCTTTGACATTAATCTATGAATTGTTGTATATGGAAGGTTGAATGGGAGCCATATGTTGGAATTGTTAAGAGGGAAGAGGCTTGTTTTTGTCGGTGATTCATTGAATAGGAATATGTGGGAATCTCTTGTTTGCATACTAAGAAACGCGGCGAGAGATCCGAAGAAGGTTTTCGAAGCTCATGGAAGACACCATTTTCGCGGTGAAGCTTCGTATTCGTTCATTTTCAAAGTATGCTATTGATTGTTCTATTGAACTTGTTTGTGTAGTTCATATGTGTTTTTGATGCCCATAATTTAGTTTAAGTTTCTTTTGTTGGACAGGATTATAACTTCTCTGTGGAGTTTTTTGTATCTCCTTTCCTAGTTCAAGAATGGGAAATGCCTGAAAAAAACGGATCAACGAAGGAGACACTTAGGCTCGACCTAGTCGGGAGGTCTTCTGATCAATATAAAACCGCGGATATCATCATCTTCAACACTGGACACTGGTGGACACATGAGAAAACCTCGAAAGGGTATGTTGTTGATTACTTCGATTCTTGTAGTGGTGACCTTTGTTCTCGTGAATTAACTAAAATGATGAGCGGAATTTGCAGGAAAGATTATTACCAAGAAGGTAGCCATGTGTATGGTGAACTTAATGTTCTTGAGGCATTCCGGAAAGCTTTAACAACATGGGCGAGATGGGTCGACGCCAATGTAAATACGGGGAAATCTATGGTTTTCTTCAGGGGTTATTCTGACTCCCATTTTAGGTAACTTCAACCATCCAAACTGTTTACGAATTCTTGTTTTTTGTATTGGAATCGTTTTTTAAACATTGCTTTGTCTCAATGCAGTGGTGGACAATGGAATTCAGGAGGAGCCTGTGACAGCGAGACTGAGCCGATCAAGAATGTGACATATCTAAAGCCATATCCCCCGAAGATGCTGGTGCTGGAGAAGGTACTTAGAGGGATGAAAAATCACGTCACCTACTTAAACATTACCCGATTGACTGATTACCGGAAAGATGGTCACCCATCAATCTATAGGAAACAAAACCTATCCAAAGAAGAAAGAAGATCGCCGTTGACGTTCCAGGACTGCAGCCATTGGTGTCTTCCAGGCGTGCCGGACGCCTGGAATGAGCTTTTCTATGCTGAACTCTTGATCAAAGAGAATAAGATGCAGCAACATCATCAGAATCAGAAGAAGAGATATAGGTAAAAAATTAAAAAAAAAAACCTCCACTTAAATTTGGGTTGCTTAAGTTATAATTTAATCTTCTATTAATTAGTAGAAGTCATACATATTACGTATAGTTTTTTTTTTCTTTTTTCGTGGAATTGTAGAAACAAAAACTTGCATGAAAAAGATCCATGAATTTTTGTTTCTTCTATAAATTATGAGAAATTCAAGGGCAAAAATGCAACAATGTAATAATTCTTTTTTGTTTATAAATATTCTTTTAGTATTCAAGGCACTTTGAGGATTGTAAATTTCCATTTATTTAGTTTTTTTGTTATTCATAATCGAAACTATAAAGTGCGATCCATCTGTGAGTAGCCCAGATATCTATGTGAGTAGCCCAGATATATAAGTAGTTTTAGATGGTTAGGGCGAATTGAGAATATTATGGATATGTGCATGTTTTTATGTTCGATTCTTTATTTGAGTATTCCATGATTTAAGTGGGAGGGAGGGTTGTGGCAGCGTAAGCTTGTTTGGACATCTTAGTAACCATATAGTGTGTTCTAATTCAGGTGTGAGACTTTGATCTTCACATTAAAAACTTTATTGCTAAAAAAATTGCCAAATTTATCTTTGTTGGAGTGGTTTAGCATTAGTTTAATGTAATTTTCTTTTTTAGTGGTCAAAATTAATTGAAGATGGACCGACCAATTGGGGCTTTTGATGAACATTATAATATTAAAAAAAAAAAAGTGTTTAGGTTAGCCACTTTGGTCTTTTTCTCACTTGGTCACATGGGATGTTTGAAAATAATCAAACATTTTTTTAATCAACTTTTTGTTTGATTATTGTGTGAGTAATCTTTATCTTAATCTTAAATCCTTTTGTTTCTTCTTCTTCTTGTGTTGGTGATTGCTATGTCTTGGTCACGGGATTGAAAGCTATCTTGTTGGCTCATGAAAAATCTTTAAAAAATAGAGCCTAAAACCCTTAATTAACGCACCATATTAATGAGCCTATGTACCTTATATTCCAATCTAATGAATAATATATATATATATATTATAATTTGAAGATAAATATATTTTTATTTTTATAATATTTTGAAAATAATAAATATTCCTATATGGATATTTAATACTAGGAGATGGGGGTTATTTTATTAAAAAAGTTCCCATTTTATTAATTTACATTTCTAACTAGTTTTTAAAATCATTATTATATTTTTATTGGTATATTTTGGCATGAATAATGTGATAAGTATTATTTGAAGATACGATAAGTGATAATATTTTTTGTGATATTAGATATTGTATCGCAGATGTTGGGATACAAAGTTCAGAGTATTATCTCTTGTTATACATATCATAAAAAATAATGTAAATATGTCTTTATGTAGGGATGATATTAGTGTGGCGGATCACTCGAAGAACTAAACCCTAATAGATATGAAAAAAAAAAAAAAAAAAACATACATTTAGCAAATATAAAGGTGATATGATATGTTTATCGTAATTAAAAGAGTTTTTTTTTTTTTCATCCGAAACATACCACTCAAGACAAATGAGGTACGTTTCGGTTTTTTGGTTGATCTAAACAGTAACATACAAGGAAATTTAAATAAAAAATCGTATCCTACTATACCGTATTAGTTTCAAGATCGAATCGAACGAAAAAATTGGTTCTATAAGGTTTAGTTATATCGGTTTTTGATACTTTGAAAGGAGTTTAATAAAAAAATTTATAGTTTCAGGGGTATTTAAAAAAAGACAAAAAAATAAGCGGTTCGGTTCCAATAAACCAAGAATAAAAAATCGTACCATACCATACCGCATGGTTTTTAGAGAAAAACTGAATATATTTTGTGACTAGAAATCCATATCATATTGTATTATACCAAACCATTCGATTCCATGGTTTAGTACAATTTCACAGTATTTTTGTCCGCTCATATTGTAGTCTTGTAGCAAATCTTGGTGAACAAATGTTGGTTTTAGGAGCAATACATGGGCTGGACTAAATGCAGCCCAATGTGACAGTTGTACATTTAGTAATACTCTTTATAGAAACTGTCCAAACTATTCAGTAGTCCACTAGGCCCTAAGAGAAAATTCAGTTTGGCCCATCACATTTGTGCCCAACCCACCTCACAGATTTTTGCTTCTTGCTTTTGGGCCAAAATCTACTATAAAACAATATTGGGGTATTTTGGTAATCTTCTTGTGTAACAGAAAAAGATAGGTTGTTAGTATCCTACGATACGCGATATGTATCCTATGATACGATTCGACATGGGTCACCAACGATACGTATTAGAGAGTGTATCCTAAACCTTCGATATGTTGATATATCTTATGATACGATACATAACCGTTTGTATCCTTAAAAATATATATACAAATCGATACGACTTTATTTATTTGGGCCAAAGGTCTAAAAAAATTTTAGGTCGAATTTGGGTCACCCAACCCGGTTCACTAAAATCTGTCCAAATTTACCCATTTTGCATGGAGAAAGTGAAAAGGAAGATGTGTTGCTCATTTTGCATAATAATAATAATAACACAAGTGGAGTTATAAATATTGACATTGATCTTGGAAATGATATGAATGGTTGAGAAGAAATGATATAAATTCTTAATTTTGATTATGTAATACCATAATTTAAAGTTAATAATACCATAAAATTTGTTAATTAATCATGGGGATGATATTAATTTTTAGAAAAATTTTGTTATTTTATTAATTTTTTTGAAAAAGGTGTATCCTGTAATACGATATAATACGCGATATAAGATTCGAAAAATTAGGTTTTTGATACACGATTTGACAATCCATAATAAAAAAGATCTTGTTATATGTGATAATTAGAATTAAAAATATAGTCAAGATTTTTAAAATTAGAATCTACGTTCAAAGATTTTTTTATGTGGTTTTGGAAGTGCAATGATTCATTTAACCCATCCCATGGATAGCCTAATGGTAAGGGTGAACCAAGGGGGTTGGAGATAGATATAATTCACAATCCTAGGTTTGATTCTTTGTTGAGCGTAAATGTAGTATCTTTGCCCATGATTTACCTGGAGGGCTATGATAGTGGATTGATGTGGGATAGCTTCATTTGAGAATTAATCGAAGTGCACGTAAGTTAGTCCGGACATCTCAATTATTAAAAAAAAAAAAAAAAAAGTGATGGTGGTGTTTTGTGGTGGTTGTGGATGATGATTTTGACATGGTGGGGATGGTGGTGGAGGTGGCTTTTGGTGTGGGGTTGTAATGCCGATGAGGTAGGTCTTGTTGCTTTGATTTGTTAGGTGTTTTATTGGATTTTGTGTTGAGTTGTTGCCTCGGTTTTTTATTAAGGGTTGTATGGTGGTTTGCTTGTATTTGTGGGGAAGGGTGGGGTTGGGGGTTTAATATTTTTCTTCTCATTTTTTTGGTTTTTAAATGGAAAATGAGTAAAAAGATAAATTTATCCTTTGTCAATCACGGAATTTGTAACGGCATTAGTTTTAGGGGTTGTGTCTAACTAATAAGTCAAAACATTAAGAGTAGGTTCTTTTATAGTACACCCAAACTCAATATCTAAGGGGGTGTTTGTCTAAGTTTATAAGTTTGTCAAATTAGTTTATAAGTTCTAAAATTAAACTGACTTGTTTGTTTATAACCTTTTTAAAGCAAAAAAAAAAAAAAATTAAAATTGGGGGAGGTATTTTTTTTTTTTTTTTTTCTTATAAACTAGTTTGACCAAGTATATTACCACATTATCCTTGTTTAACTTTAAAATTTTATAATGTACCCTTGTTTAATATAGTACCCTTTTTAGTTATTTTATAATAAAATGTACTTATAAGCCACATTTTACCAAACACGTCAACTACTTATCAGTCACTTATAAATACTTTAACCAAATACGTAATTGCTTAAAATTTCAAATGCTTATAAACTAATTTTTATAAGCTCAAACAAACACCCCCTAAGTTTCAATTTTTAAAACCTTAGGTGTGGTTATTGCAATCAGGAAGAAGCTTTTGACCGTATACATTTTTTGAACTTATTTAAAGTAAGAAAATGTCAAAAATATCTCCATTATAGTTTCTTTTATATTAAATACTTTTTATTTTTAGTAACTTAAAATTAGGAAACTCTTTGACATCCGTCCGACTAAATAATTAACAAATTTTTCATTATAAAAACTCAATTTTCATGAGAATTACTTCGATAAACTTTTCTTTTAGATGAGTTTATTTTCCTTCAATGATTCGTAAGTTTCTAATTCAGTTTAGCGTTCAAAAATTACTTCTAACAAACAAATCTTCCATTTTTATAAAAAAAATAAAAAACATATATATGTACTCCAGCTTCAATTGAAGCAAACATCAGTATGAACTTAACATGTTTTATAGTCACAAAAAGAATAATTTTTATCGTCATAAATTTATTTTTGAATTTTATGCAGGATTTTCTTTATTAGAAACGTGCATACTTATAGATTAGCTTAGCCACTCGTTTGCTAATAGTTTTTTTTTTTACTTGAAGTGTGTTTTCGTGTTTTTCTTATTATCAAAATTGTGATAAAGTTTTTGTGTTTAATTTAACTAATCAAATGTTAAAATATGTTAGTTGGGGACGAAAACTTAACAAAAGAGTAATAATAATAGATAAATTATTATTTTTTGAATATCTTAGACTACAAATTATAATTAACTTGTTCAATGATTGTAAATAGATGAAATAATTTAATCCAACATTCTGATATTGTTTTATTTCATGTCGTTTTGGAAAGGATTTCATTTGGATACATACATAAAACGACAACACAAATGATGGGATGAGTTTAAAAATTGGTAGTTGAACAATCGTTTTAGCTATGAAGATATGAATAATAAATAATCCAATAATTATCATTCCTTTGTTGAATCAAACTAATCCTCTTGTCAATTTTCACCACTTAATTATCATTAATCAATTAATTATCACTTTAATTGATTTCTATAATGAGACAAATAAATTTTGGTCATGATTTGGAGATGGTGATTTAGCATTAAAGAAATTTCGACCATATCGAAAATTATTGACACTCGTCCTCTTTATATATTAATATTAGATATTCCCGTATCTAACCATCCTTGTTAATTTTAATTTTCAAATTTTGGTCCTTATTGGGAGATGGTGATTTAGCATTGAAGAAATTTTGACTATATCAAAAATTATTGACACTCGTCATCTTTATATATTAATTTTAGATATTCTCATATATAGTCATTCCTTGCTAGTTTTAAATTTCAAAATGTCAAAGATTTATTTATTCATTTTAATGATTAGAGGTGTTTGAGCTAGTTTGCATATACCTTGACTATTCTCCTGGGACCCTAGAAATACTAGTTGAGTATGAACTTTAGTGATCATTTCTATTAGTAGTCGTGGGAACTCAAACTCAGAAAATCATATAAGCTTAGATTCTCATTTACTCTTTTACTATTGAGCCACCTAATGGTGGTTAAATGTTAAAAGTTTTTATTTAAGAACATACTTAACCATAAAATTATATGACTTAACATAACTGTCCTTAATGAAAAATAACAAGGACAAAAAAATAGCTAGAATACATTAGCACCATCTAGTATGTTTTAATTGGACTGTTAAACTGTATAGTTAAACACCAAACTATTGAGTCTTATATAGTCTAATATAGTTTAGCGTTATTTATTAGTAATATTTTTTTTTTTTTCAGGATTTTTTTTTTTTTTATATTCGCAACGAAAGATAATTTTAATATTGATTTTTATTGATAGAATTGACTACAATCATTTTAGATTTTTTTTCACTTTAGCTATTTTTTTTTAATTTTTTTAACTATTCTTTAAGAATTAATTGGTATTTATAATTTTTTTACCCTAATTAAATTAATTTTCTTAAATCTATTAAAACTGCTAATTTTGCTCTAATTTGAGACTAATTCTTTTTGGCTTAAGATTATAAATATTTTTCCAACAAAAAAAGTACTGAAATTTTTGTATTTGTATAGGTACATTTATAAATCAAGATTCAAAGAACACAAAATTATTTTTCTTTTTCCTTATTGAAATAATATATGGTCTAAATTCAACATAATATCAATAAAGTGAAGTGGAAATTAATAGCTAGTTTTTTTTTTTTTTAATTATCAAGGGTGTCTGACCCAACTTATACACACCTTAATTAATCTTCCGGGACCTTGGAACTACCGATAGTGTAAGAACTCCAGTAACCACCCCTATTAGTAACTAAGGAGAGACTCGAACTTAGAACTTTTTGAGTAATACAACCAAGAGTACTTATTGAATTACTCGGTCACCCAAGGGTTGATTTTGATAGCTAAGTATTAATTAGACACAAATTTCTTTGTCAAACTAAAATAAAAAATAATAATAATAACTAAATAAAATTGTCTTCCACTTTCTAATTATGAGTCAACAAAATATTTATATAAATTAAATTCTTACAACCTCCCCTTTCCCCATCACCCAAATAAAAAAAAAAAAAAAAAAATCTTCAAGCCAAAAATTTACAAAATGGAAAAAGGGTAGTACATATATAATATATATATATTTTTAGCCTTAATTATATAAAATTATTTTCCTATTTGACAACATTAATTTAATGCAGCTGATTGATGTGCTTGAACTTGAGCTTGAGCCTGAGAAAATGGGTTCAATCCAGAGGGGGTTTTACCCAATTGTAAGGCCATAGAGTTGTCCTTGTCATTGGCCGCAGTGGCAGTGGTGGTGGTGGTGGTGGCGGCGGCAGCGGTGGCTACACGCTCACAAGAAGGGCACATTGTGAGAGTAGTGGCCGGAAGTTGCATGTAAAAAGGTTGAGAAGATTTTAAAGCTCTTAATTCTTGAAGCTCTTTTTGTAATCTCCTGTTCTCTTCAGTCAGTGTTTCACAACATCTCTTTAAATACTCACAATCTACCTCTGTCTGCTTCAGCTTTGTCCTGCAAAAATTTATTTAATAAATTTATTTAATTTAAATGATTTAATCACCCATTTTTTAAATAATTAAAACATACATTACTCTTTTTTTTTTTTTTTTTTTTTTATGACAACAGGTGTTTGGTCCAGCTTACACGCACCTCAACTAATCCCTTAAAACTCTGGAATTATTGGTCAAGTAAGAGTTTCAGTAGCTACTCTTATTAACACCCAAGAAAAGACTCGAACTCAAAATCTCTTGAATAATATACTCAAGAGTCTTCGTCGAACCATTTAACCATACAGAGGTAGTTAACATATTACTTATTCTTGTATTAAGATTTTGGCTGAAATTTTTCTTTCGCCGTAGAACTACTGTGGGATTTCTGATGGCAGGTTTATGCTAAAAAATATTGCTTGAAACTTTACTGTAAGACATATTCATAAAATGTTAACAGCACGAGATTGAGTATTTTTCAATGGATTTTAAAAAACAAATTAAAACATATAAATTATAGAAAATAAGATTTATTATAGTGAAAGAAAATGTTATTTTGTATAGTAAATAAATACAAAAATAGAAATAAACATTGAAATTTAATTAATGAAAGTACCTTGCCCTTCTGTTCTGAAACCAAACTTCTACTTGGCGAGGACGAAGATTCAACTGTTTTGCTAAAGCAAGCTTTTGCTTCTGCAAATATTTTGACCAAAAAAATGTTTCAATAAATAAAATTAAAAAAAAAACAAAATCTGAAAGCAGAAAGCAGAAAGCAGAAAGCAGAAAACAGAAAACAGAAAACAGAAAACAGAAGAAGCTTTATTATTATTACAGGATTAAGAGTGTTGTGTTCTTTGAAGCTTTCTTCGAGAAAAGCTGATTGTTCTTTAGAGAGTCTGAGTTTCTTCCGAGTTAACCCGTTCTCTTCATCGTCACTCACTCTTGAACTCGCTCTCTCGCTGCTGTTGTGTTGATGGTGAGTTTCAATAATCTCCAAATCCCTCTTGTTGTTTCTGCTGTTTCCTATACAAAACTCCATCTGAAAAGACGACACCGTACTATTTGGAGATGACAGCGCCGTCGTTCCCTCCTCTGCTTCCCCCTCCGCCACCGGAAACCGGTTCACATCCAACCCTCTTCCCATCCCATCTGTCGAACCGGGTTCTGACACCATCAAAAATCAGATCTTTAATAGTAAACCGTTTAATTTTCTATCATTTTCTTCCGTTTTCTCGGCAACCAAACAAAAGCATGCAAGTGAGTGTTATGGAAAATATTACTTACCGTTTTCAGTCTGCCATGGAAAGCGAAGCTGCGAAGGAGGCTGATTATGATGATGAGTACGAGGAACCGGAGAGAAAGGAAGAAGATCAAGCTGAAGAGGAAGATCATGATCATGATGATCTTCATCTTCATGATCTCCTTTGATCTTTAGGCCCATGCAAAACCCTAGATCTTTACTTGAAATTTTCGCTCCAGACTTGTCCAGAAACGATGAAAACTGCTTTGAAGCATCGCCTAAACTCAAAGCGAGCTCCATGTTTAAAGATAATAAAAAAATAAACCGATTCGACCTACTTCACAGCTCTAATATTCAAGAATTCTTTGAATACAGAAAAAAGCTCAGGAGGAAGAACCCTAACTGGGGGCTATAATTTATTTGCTTTGTGTGAGTAAAGATTGACCGACAAATCAAGGTTGACAAAGGAACGCACGTGAATGTATATAAATATAAACTGGTTCATACACGAGAGAGAGAGAGAGAGAGAGAGAGAGAGAGAGAGAGAGCGTGATAAAGATTTTCTAGGCAAACAGAAAATATTTTCTTCAATAATTTTCTTGGGGGTAATTCGGAAGTCAAAGATGTTCAAATTTAATTATTTGTTGTGGGAATAATAATGATAATAATAATAATTAAATTGGGATTTGATTGGTTGGACAAGAGAGCAAAATGAGTTATTTTTATTTTTATTAATTATGTAATTATTACTTTGGCTGTGTTGATAAATTATTATGCTTACCAAACAAGGGCCATATCATAATCATCATCATGATAAAATAATGATGATCATTTATTATACGGTCCAGGATCATTTCATAATTTCTATTTAGGGTTTATTACAAATTCCCCTGAAATATCAGTAAATAATAATTTCCTCCTTAAATATCATAAATTACAATTTATCCCCAACCATCAGTATGTCGTAAGGGTTTAAGTGTTTAATTTAATGGATTAAATATTAAATTTTTTAGTCGGATGTGAAAACACTAATGGAACAGTATAAAAATTTTCGTAAGGGATAAGTTTTTCTTATTTTTTATTTTTTTTGTGATCAGGGTATCCGAATCAGTTTACGTGCACCTTCACTTATCCTCAGGGGCTCTGAAGTTAACGAACGGTACACCCTCCAAGCCATCTCTATTATTAATTGAGGTGATTCAAACTCAAAATCTCTTAAGTAATATATTCGAGAGTCATTATCCAACCACTCGGCCATCTAGGGGTGGTTAAGAGATAAATTATTATTTCAAATACCTGAGAAGCGTATTGTTAGTTCATGCTACGTCAAGTGAAAACTTTTTATAAACTTAAAACTTTTGATTATGATTTCAAGGGGTTAGCTTAGCGGTTAAGGAGGTTTGATCATTTTCTTGAGTTCCTAAGTTTAAACCTTGAGGTCACTTATCATAATAACATTGTGGTTTACCTGATTATTTAGGTTTGTAGAGTGTTCAATAGACTCTGAAAATTAGCTGAAGTGCGTGTAAGTTGGCCCGGATACCCTAGTTACAAAAAAAAAAAAAAATTCTTTGGATTATAGTTCAAGTTGGGATTATTTCATCAGAAATAGTGAAATTAAATTAAATTAAATTTATAAATTAAGCGTGATGTGTGAACAGAGAAATAGTAAGATTGAGAATTGAGATTTGACTACAAACTATTCAACTTAGGCAGACAGAGAAAGAGACCATCGTTTACTATTCCAAGAAAAGGTCTTTGTATTAATTAATTTAATTTATTTAAAGTACAATGTTCTTTTGTGTCTTTTAACCACTTAGTCTTAAGAAATTAGATTAATTAATTTATATATAAAACTATATGATAAAATAATTAAATTAAATTAAAACCCAAAGTATCCGATGAGTCCATCCATTAGGACTAGGTCTCACTTTGTATTTCATTTTAATCAAAATTTAAGGACTCTATATGAGTTTTGTGCATCAGTTTACGATAATATGTTACATTAACACTCATAATATATATATGTTTCGTAACTCAGTGATTATTTATAAATTTATAGTATATGTTTTAATGGTTTACTCACGATTCTCTAACTCTAACGGTATTTTTTCTATTTTTGAAATCTAAGAGTTTTTTATTTTTATTTTTTTTACGTCAAACTTAGGGAAGGGTGATTTTTTTTAAACTATAATATATGTCATGAGCCTGTCTTATCGTACGAATGATAATGGATACTTGTATTTAAATTTTGGAAGGGTAAAATTCAAGGTGGTGGAAGCTACGGTGGTGGAGGCGGTCGTGATGGTGGTGGTAGCGGTCCCACTGGGGGCATGGAGGGTGGGTTTAGAAGAAGGTAATAAAAATAGACATCAAGAGGATGTGAAGAGGTCAGAAATGTCATGCTTTTGGGATCATTGCAATTATTGAAGTCATGCAGGCTTTAATGATAGGGTTGAGAGAGAGAGAAAGAAAAGAAATTAATTATATAATTTTATCTGACTCAATTATTATTTGGTGGGACCATTTTACCCTTCACTCATATAATTGCCACACCAACTAGTACTCCTTTCTCAACATTCCCTTCTTTTAATTATTATTATTGTTAAAAAAAATTATATATTTTTTAGAATATTTTTTAAGTTACATATATAAACATAATTATTTTTAAAATTATATTTTATAAAAATATTCATACTTGAAAGTTAAACTAAATTATAATATCCTGACATAAAAAAATCGAATTAATGGTTATTTTTATGTCGGTAAAAATTAAATTACAGTATCCTCACTCTTTTATAATTTGAAAACATACTCTTATATTATTATCTTATTCAACTTTATTTATTATACATTTACTAATTTATTTTTTAGTCAAATAATATCATATGCAAAACTATAAATATGCATATATAGTAAGGTCTCTCTAGAATGATACTCTGTATATAAATAGTTTTTAAGTAATCATAAAAAATTATGGTTTCAACTTGGTCCAGTTATAATACAAATAAATTCTACATTGTAATAAGTTATGATTTTTCAAAAATTATTTGGGACAATAATTTATATGTTAAAATTGTTACCATATCTTAGAACTTGCGTGTATGTAATAACTGACCAGTATGATCACCTTCTTGTTGAAACTAATATATTTTTAAATTCTTAAGAATGTTTAGAGTTTCTTGGTCCGAAACTTTTTGTATTTCCGTGTCTACTTTACTTTTATACTACTTACACTAAGGATAACTAAGTTATAACCTCCTTCGTACAAATAAAATTAGTTTGGTTTCATCATTAAAATTTTAGAGTAGTTTTACTTTATGAAACCAAGAAAATGTCATATTTGAATTTCAAATTTATGCCAATATCATAAATATGAGAAGTTAATGTCGCAACCTAATTTGTAGCTTTATCATATGCAATTATTATAGTTGTTGAGCACCTCTTTAATTTCTACAATTCCTTACAATTTTATTTACTGAGGTAGAACAAAATTACCAATCATCCTAATTAACCATTTAACCGAATATTTATAATTATTTACCGAGTTACCTTAATGTGTACCCTAGTAATAAATGTTAATATTACTGAAAACAAAAATTTGATCACAGCTATACGAATCAGTGGGGGCTCTTGACCCCCTTTTTTTTTATCTAATGGTTGAACAGTGTTAGCATTTCTGTTTATAATTTTGAGCCCATTTATTTATTTTATTTTGAACTTGTCCCTTTTAAATTTAATTTCTGAATCCGTCCTCTTTTTGTAAATATAATGTATTTAAATAATCAAAATTTTTAGTTTTTTAATAATCTTAATAGGTATCTTTAAGGGGCCTTTTGGATCAGGTTTATATTAGATAACTGGGGTAATATTTTTTAAATTGAGCAATAATGATGTTTGGTTGGTTTGTAAAAAATTATTCCCGAAATATTTTATGACAAACAGTGACATTTGGAGGGTAAACTGCCGAGAATCTTAATACCTTTTTTTTGGGGGCGTATACCCAAGATAATATATTTTGTTTCCTATATTGCCACTAAACAGTTGAGCATTTAGTTCAAATTAGTTTTATATTTATTAAGATTTACAGAACACCCAATTAACTCATACAGACCCTTTTGTCCTCATTTTTTTAAATTGTTTAGACGACATTGCCCTTGTTATTATCATTATTTACAAAAATGTCATTGTACCTAGAACTAACCACCACCACTAGCCACGTGGATTGTTGCCGGAGGCTACCAAAAGTTGCTATAATGGCGTACGACCGGTGGTGCGTCAGTGAGGCCTTTTTCGACCATGGATCATGGAAACGGCCAGATCTGGGTGTTTCACGACCAAATATGTGACAGTGAAATGACCACAGATATGGCTGTGAAATGGCCAACGTTTCACAACAAATTCTGTGGCCGTGAAATAGTTGGCGTTTCTCAACCAAAGACTTGGCCACGGCCACATCTTTGGGCTGATAATGCGACCATGGCCAGATCTATGGCTACTTGCGCATCACGGACAGATCTACGTGCTAGCATTGCGTCGCATGCAGTGGTATGGTGATGGCATGGCTTAGGTATTGGTAGTTGTTAGCGGTGGCTTGGTATGGGTAGGAGTGTTTTTGTTAAGTTTGAAATGTTTTTGGTTGTTAGGGTGTTTTTTCTAAATCTAAAAAGTAGGGGGTTAAAAAAAATTATTCAAAAAATAATAATAAAAAATACTATTATATTAATATTTAAAAAAGAAGGCAATTTAGTAATTTATATAACATACCCACTTATTTATCCTTCGAACCAAACACATTATTCACCAATTTATTCGAACCAGCTAAACACATTTTTTAAACATTCCTAATAATCTTCAAAGTGATTTTTTATTCTGTTAATATAATATTTACCTATAATAAAATATTATATGATCCAAATGACCCCTAAAATATACAAACAATTTAGTCAATTTCATTATCCTCCCTGGTTCTTTAAACTGTTATAGGATTCCCTGAAAATGAAATCAAAGATTGTAATATCCAAATGAAATTGACAGAAAATGATTGATGATCCAAATTGAAATATACTGAAAGAGTCAATTATTTCAACTAAATAATTATTGGTATGCAATATGCCTTCTCTTTCCTAATATCTACTGTATATATAATCTAGGGTTTTTTTTTTTTTAATAACTGGGGATGTTCGGGTTAGCTTACTTGTACTTCAACTGATTATTAGGTCTATTGAATATCCTATAAGTCTAATTGAGTAGACAAGTAAAAAATGTGGTTGGTGACTAGGTGGCCATTTTGCGGGACTCGAACACAAGTCATCTGGATAATCTATTCAGATGACTGAAGTCTTGCCATCCGACCACAAGCCTAGTGATTTATAATTTAGGGTTTTAAGGGTGCCCACTTACAAATTAAAAAATTCAAATTATTATGAAAAAAAAAAAAATTAACAATCAACAAAAAGCTTAATTAAACCAGAAAGAAAATTAAAAAAAAAAAAGATATAAAAATAGAGAAAAGAGAAAAAAAAAATTAGTGTTTTTATTTTGGAATATGAAATTATAAAAAAAAAAAAAAATTTGTGAAATAGTAAAAAAATGTTGAGTTACATATGCAGATTAATATACGTCAAGATCATTAACAGATGAAAAATAGATCCCACTAATATACTAAAATGTATTTTATTTGTATAAATAAAATCTAATTAAATAATCAAATTGATTTTATTATATATCTGAAAGCACGCGTTAAATAAATTTTATAATATACTAAATAAGTAGAAGAACTTCAATGATGATCATCATGGAGATGAAGAGATGTGTGGGCTCAAGTTATTTTATGTTAATAGGCCCCCATTATGCAGTGTCCCAAGGAGACAATTTATTCAACAGCAATCATTTGAACTTTGGATCTTGTTAGAGTTTTTCTTTGTATTAATGTTTAATAATTATATACTAATAATTGTAAAGTTGATTTATTTTCCCCTTAATAATCTCATGGACATTTGAGGTTTAACGATTTTTTTATGAATTATTTAATATTTTTTAAAAATCGTTAAAAACGTTTGAAACTTATTGATATCTTATAACAGATGAAATTGTCATAACAATAAATAAAATATACAAAATATAAAATTATTTACATAAGCACGTATGTTAAGCTGAAGGGACCTAAACTCTTATTCTCTAGTGCGGTAGCCATGTGTCAATAATATAATACGAGTAGATACATTATTTAAAATTAAAAAAGAAAAAACACAGTTTATGATAATGATCTCCTTGATGTTTGATTAAATGACAAAAACCCATGAGATTTCTAATATATATATATATATATAATTCTTTTACCCTCAAAGTTTTAAGTGTTAAAAGAAGCGATTACAAGATATCGTTGTACAGTTATGAACTATTCACTAATAATTTAATAAGGGCAAGAAGATTTCAATTATTTCAGTTATTGAATAAAATATAAAGGGGTTGAGTTAACCCTAAAAAACATTTGAATTATTGGAAGGTAGGTAGAGGTTAAAAAGAGAGATTTGGAGAAGATTTTAGACATAAAAATGGAAAACTCTTGTTAAGAAGAAGGCAGTCAATAGTCATACTAGTAATCATAAAATGTTTGTCAGCCTTGTCTGTCTCTGCATGTGTTTGTGGGGTGGGTTTCTGTGATTCTTCCTTTTTCATATCCTCAATTTTATCCACCAAATTTATAAGAGTTCATAAATAATAGAACCTCCTGTTATTAAGTTTCAGGTTTTAAAATAAACAGTATAGAGGTAATTTGATAATATTTATTAACTTATAACACTGTTATTTTAACAGACTGTTTATTAATGGTAAGGATCTGATTTTTGTTATTTTAAAAACTTAAAAGAATTTTTTATTATCATATCACACCTTAGGGGCGTCTAGCCTTTAACACAATTTACAAAAAAATGATATATTTTGGGACATCCGATATTTTTTTTTTCTAACCTTCTACGATGAAATGCTATATTTAGGGATTAGTATGTTGACATTATTGGATAAATTATCTCATCTTTCCACGATTCTAATAGTATTACAGTGTTGTTGAACACTAAGGTCGAAGAAAATACTAGTAGTCAATAACATCATTAGATAGTTTTTCATTTAATCAATTTACAGGAAAACAACTCTATAGTCATAATGGTGAAACTAAACCAATTTTATTATTATAAGGAGGATTATAATTTGATAGAGACGTAGTTATAAAAATTATTATTCTTCATGTCAGTTGTGTAGAGGTAAAATATGCACTGCATTAATAATTCATTAATAGAGCATGTCAAAACCAAGGTATAAACATTGATAAAAAAGATAGACATAGTTTCACATTTTACATCTATGTAACATAGCACCAAACATGTTTAAATATTTTATTTTATCTTAAACATTTAATGTAACATATCATATATTTTTTTTTTTTTATAATATACATATAATTAATTACTATGTGGAGACAAGTTCCTTATGACGGGACTTAGAAAAATTATAATTTATTATAATGTGGAGTTTATTCTTATTTATAACTAACTCAAATTGGGATTAAAATTTTTTATGACTACATAGAGATTATTCTTATAAAGAATATCACTATAGAGAGGTCATATTGTATTATTTTAATTATTTTGCTTATAATATATGTAATTTTCTAAAAGCACAACAATTTAAAGATCATAAATAACAAATAATGAGTGAAAAAAGCTTCCAAAAGAATGAAAATTGAGTGGCATAGCTTTAATTTTGTTGGTGGTACAAAGCAAAGAAATCAATGATACGAGTTTAATGGCAATGAATAATTAAATTTTGAAATAATTAATGATGATAAAAAATATACATATTGTCATTATATACATATAGCACAATCATTTATTGTTCATTATAACAAGGCCATTATTCAAATCATGCTTACCATTTCTTATCAAATAATTGAACTAATTAGTTGGGTAATTATAAATGTTGTTGGAGTCAAATTATTATTGGCTGTGCTTATAATAAGATTATTAAACTTATTTGAAATTTGACTAATATATATGAACTTTAGAAAAATTAAAATTAATAATAATTAAAGTTTATGGCTGTTTATCTTTTGACATTTCAAAAATTCCACCGAATTTCTTTCATGAACTTGAGTTCGAGCCTCCGTCAGACCCTACCACTTTTTGTCATGTAGGTGCGTGTGAGGGAATTCAACCCCAAGATCTTCTGGGAACAAACCCTAAGTTTGATAATTCGACTAACCCTTTATCAATTGATTATTGGTCATATTTAATGGTGATTATTGATATAAAGTCATTGTAACAAGTCCTAGGGATGTAAAAACCCTAGGCATGATTTTTTTTTTTCTTTTTTTAAATGAAAGTTTGGGCATGAGAAAAAGCCCGGGTTTGTAAAACCCAGACCAGACTTACCTCTTATAAATTAAGTGTTGATCATATTGAATTATGATTATTGATATAATAACGTTATCGAGACTAACAAATCCAAGACCTTGTTAGAACAAACCATAGCTCTGATCGTTTGATTAACCTCTAATGAATTAATTATCGATCATATTTATCGCTGATTATTAGAGACTACATCAAGACCTTGTTAGAACAAACCATAGCTACGATATTTATCAGTGATTATTGATCTAACGATGTTATCGAGAAAGTAAAAAAAAAAAAAGAGATTAATATGATTAATTTAGATGATTGCATAGTCTTGAAAAGTAAAGTGAAGAGAGGTTTAAAAGGCAAAAAGAAGAATTGATGAACAAGTTTGGTGGTGAATTAATGAAAATAAAAAAAATAGAAACCCTAGACTAGAATAGAATAGAAGGGTCTTATTGAGAAGCAAAATGATGAAAAGTTTGTCATGCTTTTGTTTCCTTGTCATAATCATAAATCATCCTGGGATGCTGAATCTTGTTGGGAAAGGATGGGACACTTCACCCTAAATTAATTCCCATTTTATTTGCTTTTTAATTATTTAATTCTTCTTTTAAATTGAGTGCAACACTACCTCTCTTCTCTACGACTACCATCTAAATCACCCAATCACATTTTATATATTCTCTCTAAAGTTTTTTAATTAACAAAATTCTCTTATCCTTGTTCAACCATCTCTTATTGTGTAAATGAATATTTCTTGGATTTTCTTATATTTATTTTAATGCCTAAAACTTAAAAAAGATTTTTATTATTTAATATATATAGCATTTTAATTGGGGAATTGACAAAGAATGAAATATTTGACATTTTTTTTTTTAGATCATTTACTAATTAATCAATGTTATAATGGATATTTACGTGATTATCCACGACTTAATTGACTTTAAGACTCTGAAAAACCCATTGAAGCCCCACTTAGGGTAAGATTGTCATTACAAAGGATTTGATTTTTTAAATGTAATTTTTTTTTAAATCTAAAAAAAATATATTTTTTTATCAATTTTATCCCTATTGATTGATTTCTAAAAGCATTGATACTCTAGTTGCATACTTTTTAGATAAGTTTGGTTGGCCTATTGTTGATCAATGTTTAACCCCTTAGACTAATTAATTAATTAATTAATTAAGGCCTTAAAAGAAGTGAATGTCATAATAAGAATAAGTAATATTGACTTTTGATTGAGAAGCATGAAGGCACAATTTGTGGAAATTTTTTAATTTGAGAAAATATAAAAGCAATTGAAATTGTTAATTGTTAACAAAAGTTGTTGACAATTCAAAACGGTGGATGCTAATTTTTTTTTTTTTTAAACAATTTATAATTCCATATTATTATAAGTAACAATTTATTTAAAAAATTCCATATTATAAATGTGATATTTTATATATATTAAAATATTCACCTTCAAAATATAATATATATTTTTTTAAACAAGATGTCTGAACCAGCTTACTCACACATTGACTAATATATATAGGTGATTAAAATAGTATCCCACCGTCATGATCATTTGCTTAAATCTTAAGAACCGAAGAGATTCAAACTTGAGATCGTACACCTTAACCACACATCCCAACACTTATCCTATCACTTGAACTACCAAGGGTGCAAATAATTGTTCTTCTTTATAGGTAATGCCGGTTAGATCAATTTCATAGGATTTATTTATTTATTTTTTAAACAATCAAATCATATTGACTTTTAAATAATTATGTTCAATCAAACCTAATCTTGTTAAATTTTCTAGCCAACTCAACAATTTATTTTATTATTATTAATTTTTTTTAAATTTTTTGCTAGTATAAGGTTTCTAAGCAAAGTTTTTAGAGCAATTATTTAAAAGAAAAAAAAAAGTGCTATTGGCATCAATTAATCTTGTTTTTGTTCTTCAAAAACACACAAAATATTCACAGAAAATGGGAATTGGATTTTGACAATTTAAACTTAATAATTTTTTATTTGTGACATTATTAAATCAATAATCATCGAATTTATTTTGACCAAGTACATAACACTAATCAAAGAAAATTTCTTCATCCAAAATAAATCTTTTAAGTAAACTTAAAAAGGTATCTTAAAATTCAGTTCCAAGTAATGAAGGCCAAATGTGAACAAAAGATTTTACAAAGAATGAGAAGGTAATAACAATCAACTTGTTCTCAAGTAATTTTGTTTTTGCAAGTAAAAAGTGCAAAACATACAGCTTTAATATGCATAAATCAATTGCCAATAAGGTAACTAATTCAAGAATGAATAACAAGAACACTACAATTATTTTGAGATAGATTATGCAACAGCATCACATAACATCAAGGAGTCTGAATGATATGAATCGATATGCCTTAATATGCGAACGAATAAGGCAACAAGATGAATGAAAATTATAAGATTACACCATGGACCCTGCTGAATTACTTTAAATAAATAGATTATCAGAGAATTTGATCAAACGTATAAAATATGACCAGGGTTTCAGGAAACAGATAATTGTATCAGCTCAGACAGGATCCACGAACACTAAAACAAATGCTTCATCTTTAACTTGGTGACAAGCATAAGTGTATAAAAGCACAAGAAATGTACATAATTACTTTTCAGGTAAGGTCGAGGGATTTCTGGATATTAGAAAAAAAAAAAAAAAAACACAAGAAATGTACATAATCTACTTCAAAATTAAATGCCTCTGGTTGATCAAATTAAACGAAAAGCGATCATGCTCAAATATATAAAAGCTTGCTGTACAACGGTGAGTCATAATTGGGCTACTTGCTCCAATACAAGTTTTACTTGAAAGCACAAACCTCTAATAAAGGATAATAGTATTCCAAACCATATAGAGTAGCAATAAAGCATAAAAATTCATTATTGTCCTCAAGAGGTTCTACGATTGTAGCATAAAGGTGAAGACCTAGCAGATTTAAAGCCATAAAATGCAAGTAGCACTTACATTGGTGTTGGGATGTCAAATTTTCAAGTGATTCCAGGATATGAGAAAATTAGATGCTCTTTTTAGTTCAATCTTCTTCTTCTAGGTGCACGAGAATCAACACTGTCCACATCAGAAACTCTTGAACTATCACTTCTTCTTCGGGAAGATGAAGTTGAAAGGGACACTATAGAATCGATTTCCACAGCAGTGTCCATTTGACTCTCAGAGTTTATACCAGCGGCAATGCTTGAAAAGGAATCTCTATCATCAACTGGAGGTGGTGGCTGCTCTTGGTTTCTTCCGCCAGTATGGTTTTGGAAATATGCGTTAACTAATCTTTCTGCTGAATTCAGTGCAGATGAAAGAGAAGGAGAGATTGCTACAGGTCTATGTGATTGTGCTTGTCTTCGCACTAAGAGAGGACTGAACCGATGGGTTTCCCCCTCAGGACCATTCGTCGTGCCACTCTGCATCGAATCTACATCCTCTGGAGTTGCTGACACTGGATTTTGCTCTCCACGAATTCCTCGAGGTGTAAAAATCCTATTTAGCAAGGCATTAGTCCTTTCAGCCGTTTCCCGGGCATTACTTCCATCCCGTGGTGCAGTCAAATCAAATCTACTTCCAAGACGCCGAATCATTTCCTCTATTGGTAAACTGAAAGAAGTCCTCTGAATGCTTTGTCTCAAACTCTCAACCCGGCGTGCATGTGGCCTATGAGGAATCTTAAGATTTGAATCCTCTTCTGGCTCCCGTGTACAGTTCCCACGACCATATATTGGGGTCACATTCTTATCTGTTACCTCTCCCTTGCACACAGGACATTCCTTTGCATCTGAATGAATATGCAACCAGCGATAGAGGCATTGCCAGCAAAACAAGTGACCACAGCAAGTGACCACAGGGTCCCTAGCCAAATCTAAACAGATATTACAATCAAAAAAACTCCCGTCACTTCCACTGCCCTTCTCAACATCATCCTTCTTATCCAATACTTCATCTTCCAAGAATGCGTGATTATTCTCACATGTTTTAGGCACCTCATTAGTTCTTTCCTCGGCAGTAACACTACCCTCACCTGCCTGTAATATACTCCCGTTGGCAGAACTACCCATCAGTTGATTCAGTTCCATCGGCAGGGTACCTGTTTCTGGAGGGAGTTGAACCTGTCTCCATCTCCACCGCTGCTGTCGAGACCTCAGCCTAACAGCTTCCCTAATTCTATCAATAGGATCAATCCAATCATCTAAATTCACAGCCTCACTTGTTATCGACTCCGATTGTGTCTCAGGAACAGGACCCAGATTCAAATCAAGGTTCATTGTCTCAGATGTCTCCTCACCCATCACAAATTCAACAAACCCAATTCTAAAAACTAAAAAACCCTAATTTCCTCATAAAATTGAACATATCCAGATAAAAAGATCATCATTTTATCCTAGAAACGATCAAACCCAAACAAAAAAACACTTCTTCAATCACTAATTCAACGTCTCCCCTCCAAAAAACCCTAATTTCCTCACTTTTATCACGAAACTGAACAAACACAGATTAAAAAAAAAAAAAACTCTTCCTTTCTCACCCTAATTTGGTAACAAAATTATACAACCCAGATGACAAAAATCTGAACTTCACCACGAACTAAAAGACCCCGAAATCAAAAACCCTAATTTTATGTCAACAAGAAGATGGCTTTAACATAAAAAATTTCCGACAACAAATTCTTCGCTGAAACAAAAACAAAATCTAAACTTTACATACAAAAATTACAAGAAATTTCGTCAAATAGGAAGCAAAAGAAGGAAATTGAAGCACCTGGCTTGAAAAGCTACGATCTCGATAAAGTAGCTAAGTTATTCTGAGCTGAGTCGGCTCCGAATTGACCCGCCATGAATTATTTATTCGTATCTATCTATCTATTTATTTATTATTATTTCCTCTGTATTGGCGATCTCGTCCAGAGAAGATAGAGTGTGGAAGGAAATGAAATTCAAGACAGAAGAGATGGGGGAGAAAGAGAAATGCATGATTCAGTGAATCATCCTTGTGGTATAAATTTACAGGTCCTTGATCCAACGGCTGTCATGGAGTGTCTGGCAGTTGACTGTGATCCTTCGAGTATGATATATGATCTCACGGCTCTGATTAATGGTTGATGATTGTGGAATATCAAGGCTCTTAAGAGAAATTAGCAGCTGCCACGTTTACATTCTCTGTCATTCCAACTGCCATGTACAACAATCAACATGGTTGCCCATTGATGGGCCGTGGGTTCCCATCATCGGCCCATTAAAGGTTTACATAGGGTGGGCTCATCCCAAAGTAATCACGTGTTCGGGCCGGGTTCAGTTTTATATACAAGACCCAATGTAGCCCATGAATCCGACTTGAATTGAGTGGTTCGAGTCGAGTATTTTTCGATGTTGTTTGTCGACTGAAAAGGAAATGATTGTATGATATTAGAGGAAACCATTTTTTTTTTTTTTAATGATTTTATTTTTTATTGATTTGTAGGATGTCAATTTTTGAAAATGGTCTGAGTTGTCGAGTCCATTCTATGTCTCATACGAGGTTAATATTCGACTCATTTGATACCTCTAGTACTCATTTCTAACCATAAAGCTATCAAGAGGAACATCAATTGTCGTTATAAAGTATGTATTTTTCTTGTGCTAGCTTGCTCTTAATATCAAAATTAATCGGACTATTTGATATAATAAACAAAATCTTTAAGGGTTTGTTTGGTTTATTATTTCTACCCATATTCCCAATCTTATTTCCTAAATATTGTTTGGCACATTATTCCAGAAATATTAGTGTATTTTTTTTAATTATTTTTAGACCTTAAGTTTATTAATTCACAAAATACCCCAGAAAAAAAATTTAAAAATTAGCAAAAACACTTCCACCAACTGACGGCCAAAGAAATGGTCGTCGTTTTAGGTCAACGACGACCAAGTTATTCACCAATCTTGCCTTTAGCGACGGCCAAAGAAATGGTCGTCGTTGATGGTCAACAACGACCAAATCTTGGCCATCGTTGACTTAAAACGATGGCCAAATATGGACTTTTGCGGCTGTCGACGACCACATTCGATAGTAGATTTAGCTTTTCCCGATCAGATTCGTGATGGATCTAGCCGAAAAAGACTATATTGACGTGTTATGACTGCAGTCCGATCGATGCGTATAGTAGCACTGAATTTTTCGCCAAATTGACGGTGGTAGCAGAATCAGCGCTGCGGTGGTTTATAATATATTTAGAACGGATGAAATTGACCTGTGAAAATAACATGGAATTGATTTGAAAACATTTCTATACAAGTGGACTTAAAGGTAGAAATATCTATGCAACTTGGACAACAAAGAGTAATACTAGCTACATTTACATCACTCTTTTACACCATTTTTATTACATCATGATGTGGTATATGTTACAACCACACAAATTTTATTATAATATTAAAAATTAAAAATAATTAAAAATTTGTGTGATTGTGACATATGCTACATCATGATGTAATGAAAATTGTATAAAAGAGTGGTGTAAATATAGCATTACTCGACAACAAAAGATATGAGGTGTGCCCCTCTGAGATTATGTTTTATTCACTTTTTATGGAGAAAAATAAAAAATATATATTAGTAATTCTCATGTGAAAATGTCTTGAATTAATTTTTTTTAATTTGTAAAATTACACAATGTTCATACGTACGAATTTTCATACGTAAAATGTACATATTATATCATTTATACACTTGATAATAAAATCTGAAAATACGACGTACCAAAATATTATAAAATAAAAAACATGTATATAAAACATAACTGTTATGTATTTAATAAAATTCTGATCAAATAATACAAAGTAATTAATTACTATTGAACTTCCAAACTGGTTAAAAATTTTTCAAACACACAAATTAATTAACTTCCATTAACTTTCTTGCAGTCCGATCTAATTTCTCCACTGCTACCAGTCAACGGGCTGATGTTTCCCATATTGATCATTGATTGAGCAAAGCTCTGAAAGAAGGCTGTTTGGCTGCTGGCAAAATTGTTCACAATGGAGACGGTGGCAGCCCCAGAAGTAGAAAATAATTCTTGGTCTGATTGCAGAAGCCCTTGATTGTTCTGCAGATTTGTAAAATAGTTATTGTCGAAAGCATCTGGAGTTGTGGGATCAAGATTTGTCAAGGTTGTTCCACTCCCATTTTGTGGGCAAATTTGTTGCAGAGTTGCTAAATATGTTGTGTTTAGGGTTGGATCTGGGTTGCCTGTGCTGCTGAAATTGTATAGCCTGTTGCTGAACACTCGGCATTGCGCTCGCCCAAATGTATGCGCACCTGTATAATAATATGGACGTTATGTAAATATTAATATGTACCTTTAAAACATATGTTATGTGGTTGACAAATAAGATAAGAAAACGTCTAAACATGTGACTAGGACTATAGTTAAAACACTTTCGAAATCTTTTTAAGCTATTCAATCTTATTTCAATTTTTGAGTTTATATACCAGATAACGCGACGAGATCCGTTGTGTTGAGACCGACTGCGGAGAACTTGGAAGTAATGTTGCTTAGACCTTCAAAAGGAGAGGGAATTGAAGTGTTGGCTCCACCTTGATTGGCAGTCAAGCTATCTCTCCTCCCTAATAGTACACTCCAGGAAGGCCCTCCTGACTGTAATTACATGTAGAGTTAATAATATGGATTCGATAATATTATTAGAATCCTGTAATATATTGGTTTTCGAATATTTACCAAAGAAACAGATGATTCTGCAGCCAGAGCTAGAATGTCAGCACATGAAACAACACCAGCGCAAGCATTTTCCACTGCAGTTTTGATGTTGTCCACAACATCGAATCCTCTGGTGGAATTAACGTTAGGGCCTGCATTTTTTTCACTCTGAATGGTGCTGCTCCCATCTAACAACAATGAAGCATCACAACCCTGAAAAAAAAAAATTGAAATCGTCCTAAAATATACTTCTGAAGAGAAAAAAATTTGCACGAGAAAATTGTCTTTGATAATTAACAGATTACATTAACAAAACAATCATGGAAATGGAGGCGAATCAGGCTCGCGGCGATTCGAGTGTCGGATTGCAGAGCTTGTTGGATGACATTGCTAACAATGGTGGACACATTAGGGCAAGTGGTAGCGTAAAATGTTGCACTCAATTGAGCTTGAGCTTGATGAAGTATGAAAGCTAAACAAATTGTTGCAGCCAAGATAGAAGAAGAAGAAGAGGAAGAAGAGAAGCTTCTTGGAGCCATTTATGATCAGTGAGAGAATCAATCAATCAATTGATTAATTAATTTGTGTTCAACTTAGCATGAAATAATGCAAGTGTAATATAAAGAAAAATGTCATGCCGTTAAATTCTTTATTTTTGGTCAAAAAGGAGATTGGTTAAAGGGTAATAAGCATGGAAATTTCTCAGCAACGTGAAAGAAGGGTATTGCTTTAATAATTTTTCTAACTTTAGTGCATAAAAGTCAGCAATAATACAAAAGTTGATTTGATGTTAATGTTTTTCTTGTCGGTGGGTTCCAATATTTCTCAATCTTTACAGGGATCAATTATTTAGTTTTGGGTGTAAAATTGAAAGGAACAGACCAATTTGAATGTTTCCTGAAAACATTATTATTATTGTTTAATATATAGTTTAATTAATCTTGTTTAAATTAACGGTTGAAGTGTAAATTGTGTTAATTAGAAGAAGAAAATCCTAAAATATAAGTGAAAATAGAGGATAAATTATTATTTTAGATACTTAAAAGGAAGAATATTATTTCGTGATACCTTAAATCGGAAAATTGTAATTAACTTTATATTAAAAGATTAAATAAATTATGAGGTGAACTATAACACAAAACAACCTAGATTGATCTTATTTGATTTATATATTTACTTTTCAAATTAAACATTTCTGTCACTTGACTTCAATAAGAGATTATCAATTCACCAATGCAACTACTTTTTATATGTGCATATATATAAGTAGAAATTCCAATTATTGGATGGAGTCACTAAATTTTACGGTACAGCTTAACGTATTATGTTTTAGTCAATTTTTGGTATAGACCTCGTGATAGTCTTTAATATGCAGATCAAAGGTTAATTATGTTTACTCATCTAATCTTATTGTAGCTGTTTTAATTTTATCTTTGAAGGGATCAGGTCATATCAACTTAAATTTATGACTTCAAATATTGACATCATTCTCTTAATCATTAATGCATTGTGTTCCAATTATTATTGAAGAGAAGTTTAAGTGATTTTATGTCAACTTGTTTATAAATAATTTAATTGCATTGAATGGATGGTTACGAGTTAGTGTCAAAAATTTAAATTGATATAAAATAACCTATTAAAATTTTCTTTTATTATTTTTTATGATATGAAAAAAGTTTATATGGATGATAAAAAAAAAAAAACTTTTGCAACTTGGACAGCAAAAGATATGAGGCGCCATAGCAACCACAAGATCTAGATGACCATCTAAAATTATTTATTTATTTATTTATTTTGGTGATCGGGGTGTTTGGGCCAGCTTACGTGTACCTCAACTAATACATTGGTACTCTATAGTTGACAACCGAATAAATCTCTTCAGTGACTACCCCTATTAGTAATCCAACTGGATCGAACTCAGGATATCTTGAGTAATACACCCAAAAGTTCTAGTTGACTACTGGGTCACCCAATGATGGTTGATTATGCTTTATTCACTTTTTATGCAATATATATATATAGTGGCGAATCCAAGAATTTCACTCGATGGGGGCAAAAAATAAACAAAACAAAAAAATTAAAACCAATCATAACCATACTTTTTTTCATTACGATGAGCTTTAACAAAAAGTTACAAGATACACATAAATATCTTAAAAATAAAACAATTTTTGTAAAAATAAAATAAATTTTCTACAATTGTTCTTGACGAATTTCATATTCTGAAAATATTGGATAATTATCTCATCATCAATTGTATCAAATACATCTTTCTCAATAATATAGGTGACTAAACAATCATTCATCCATTGATCTCCCATTTGATTGCGTCAATTTTTTACAAGATTCATTGCAGAAAAAGCCTTTTCAACAGTCGCAATCGCAACTGATAAAACCAATGTAAGTTTCACAAGCTTATACACCAACGTATACAAAATGTCTTTTTTAAACCAAACTAAATTCTTAGACAAATCACAAATTCCTTGTAACTCAATAAATTCATCACAAGAACACATGACTATAACATAAGCCTCAGTTTGGTTCTCAAGTACCATTAACTCAAGTGCAGAAAAATCAAATGGATAAAACTGGTCAAACCCGTTATTCCCTCTCTTCTCTTTTTCCCTTTCCTTTGCTTCTTCTTCCTTTCTTCTTTATGAGGTTTTCTCTCTTCTTCTTCATTTTGGGCAAAGAACTCAGTTTATATATAAAACAACTTCTTTGAATTACGAAACTGTCACAAAATTCTTTTATTCTCACCATGACCCCGCCACATCAACTTTCTATTGTAAAAATGCCCAAATTTCTCCCCTCAGTTACATGCAAACCCATCAGCTTTTATTCTTTTCATTTTCACTCTCAATAAAACTTTTAAAAACTAACAGATCTCTTTACATAAAAATAAAAATCACAAAAGAATGTATAATGAGTAATACTACACATACATAATTTTCATACAATATTATGTGGTAAGATATGATTGAGTGATTTAAAGTTAAAATTAAACTTTTACCCAATCATATCTTGTCACATAATGTTGTATGAGAAATGTTGTATGAAAATGATATATGTGTAATATTATTCATATAGCAGGCTATTAAATGAGGTCGAAGAGGGATGCGGGGATCACAACTATACAGGAGCTACAAAGGTGGCTGACCACAACCTAAAGGCCAGCGCAGACATGAAAGCACACGTCTATAGTATAGATAGGAGATAAAAATCGAGCTAATTTCCAAGCATGCGGAAATTGGTCATATCAAAGGAAAGGGTCATCTGTCTTTTCGTGAAGCCGGGAGAGGTAATATGTAAGAATTTAGCCAAAGGGTGAGGGAGGATGGGAATATTCTCAACCAAAGGAATAGGAACTTGAGTGGAATGCCCCAACGGATTGGAATCGGCCTAATCCGGATTGGATTGCTGGCGAGAAGACTTCTTATTCTTTTATCGGTGACGAGGATACATACCTTTTTATGAAAGAATCACCTTTTCTCGGGAATGATCCAATCTCCGTTGTTTTCAACCGAATCACCCTTTCCTCGAGAATGGGGAAACTTATGTATTGATGAGATCTGTCCGGCCTCAAAAACCAGATTTAGAGTCATGTCAGTATGACTTTCTCTAAATAGGTATGTCTTTTTGTGGAAATTTCGTATCGTAAGAAAGAGAAACTGGAAATATCGTAAGCAAAGAGCCGGTATACCCATTCATTGTTAGGCTTCTTCATTTGTTGAAATTGGGTACAAGATCTCAAGAAAAAGAATGCGTTGCAAGTCAATTCCCTTACTTGGGGATGTAAGCAATCCCTCAGTTCCCATACTTGAACAAGTAAGCGAGTGATCCCAACTACCTTACTTTATTATTAAAGTAAGCAAGTTCCCTAAGCTACCATTGATTCCTATGAATCTAGGGGAGAATGGTAAATTGCTCAAGTGCAAGCCAAAACAAATGAAACAACCATCGAAAAGAGCCCTTTCAACTAAGTCTTTTTCACCTGCCAGTCCAGTCCACTAAGCCCTTTTCCGGCCATTTTCTTAGTGACATTACGAAAAAGACGGGCTTTCAACCCTCTCTAACCCGTACTTATTCCCTCTCTAACCTCATCGGGAAACGGATAAGGCTAAACCCTTCGTCACCGGACCCCCATCTATTTGATTGAAAGTGGGCCATTAAACGACCTGCTACGAACCATTTTGAAGAAAAAAGAACCTTGTTCCGGAAGAGGTTGATCGGGACTAGATCTATCCCCATCGAGAGGAACTGACTTCTGCAAAGACAAAGAAGGAAGAATGGACTCGTGAGAAAAGCAAATCGAATAACCGTAAGAACGAAATCTTGATTAGTCCCAGCCGGGATCCACTCAAATACCATAGATAAAGATCCAAGATGACGAAAGCAAGGTCGCTTGCTAGCTTGATTTTAAAGCAAAAAGAATAATGCCCTCTCCAACTACAAAGAAGTTGATCGATCCGCTTCTGTAATATATATATATTAGGATTAAAAATGGGGTTTTATAAAAACAAAATCCACTATAAGGGTCCATTATATTCCCAAAATCTCAAAATTCTATACGGGGAAAATTTAAATAAATATAAAATAAAACGAACTCTGAAATTTTTTAAAAATTGAGTGGGGACCGTGGTCCCCATTTGTCATTCATTGGACCCATCACTATATATATATATATATATATATAAGTAATTATGACGTGTAAATATCTCGAGTTAATATTTTAATGTGTATATCGCTGATACAGCAAAATGTAAAAATTGAAACCAGAGACTGCATTTTAACAAAATACGCCATCCATACATACGAATTTTTATACATAAAATGTATGTATTATATTATCTATACACCTTATAATAAAATCTTAAAATACGACATACCAAAATATTGTTAAATAATAAAAAATCTATAAAACTTTACTTATGTATTTAAGTAAAGTTCAGATCATTAGAAAATTCTGATCAAATAATACATTTGACTATCGAACTTCCAAACTGGTTTACAAACAAATTTGATCAATTTTCAAACCCAATGAATCATTAATTAAACCTCATTTAAACACACTAATTAATTAACTTCCATTAACTTTCTTGCAATCCGATCTGATTTCTCCACTGCTCCCTGTCAACGGGCTGATATTTCCCATATTGATCATTGATTGAGCAAAGCTCTGAAAGAAGGCTGTTTGGCTGCTGGCAAAATTGTTCACAATGGAGACGGTGGCAGCCCCAGAAGTAGAAAATAATTCTTGGTCTGTTTGCAGAAGCCCTTGACTGTTCTGCAGATTTGTAAAATAATTATTGTCGAAACCATTTGGAGTTGCGGGATCAAGATTTGTCAAGGCTGTTCCACTCCCATTTTGTGGGCAAATTTGTTGCAGAGTTGCTAAATATGATGTGTTTAGGGTTGGATCTGGGTTGCCTGTGCCGCTGAAATTGTATAGCCTGCCGCTGAAGAATCGGCATTGCGCTCGTCCAAATGTATGGGCACCTATATAATAATATAGACGTTATGTAATAATAACCATGTGATAACTGATAAAATAAGAAAACGTTTAACCATGTGATAACTGATAAGGAGTATGTTTGGTTGGAGTTATTTATTGGAGAAAATAACTTATTTTAAACCTATAATAGTTCAATTTTTAAGTTTATTTGAAAGTATTGAAACTTCAAAATATTCCTTATTCTATGTACCAGATAACGCGACGAGATCCGTTGTGTTGAGACCGACTGCGGAGAACTTGGAAGTAATGTTGCTTAGACTTTCAAAAGGAGTGGGAATCGAAGTGTTGGCTCCACTTTGATTGGCAGTCAAGCTATCTCTCCTACCTAATAGAACATTCCAGGAAGGCCCTCCTGACTATAAGTAAGTACATGTAGTTAATAATATTGATCATATAACATTATCAGAATCCTGTAATATATTGGTTTCCGAATTTGTACCAAAGAAACAGAAGATTCTGCGGCCAGAGCTAGAATGTCAGCGCAGGAAACAACACCAGGGCAAGCATTTTCCACTGCAGTTTTGATGTTGTCAACAACATCGAATCCTCTAGCGGAATTAAAATTAGGAACTGCATTTTTTTCACTCTGAATGCTGCTGCTATCATTTAACAACACTGAAGCATCACAACCCTGAAAAAAAAAAAAAAAAGAAACTAACGTAAAATATACTTCTGAAGAGAAAAAAATTTACACGAGAAAATTGTCTTTCGATAATTAACAGATTACATTAACAAAACAATCATGGAAATGGAGGCGAATCAAGCTCGCGGCGATTCGAGTATCGGATTGCAGAGCTTGTTGGATGACATTGCTAACAATGGTGGACACATTAGGGCAAGTGGTAGCGTAGAATGTTGCACTCAATTGAGCTTGAGCTTGATGAAGTATGAAAGCTAAACAAATTGTTGCAGCCAAGATAAAAGAAGAAGAAGAAGAAGAAGAAGAAGAAGAAGAGAAGCTTATTGGAGCCATTGACCAAAAGAGAATTAATTAATTTGTGCTTAACTAAATGCAATGCATTAGCTTGAAATAATTTAAGTTTTATATATAGAAAAATGTCATGTCATTGAAGTCTTTGTCTATGGTAAAAAAGGATATTACTTAAAGGGTAAGCATGCAAAATTTCTCAGCAATATGACAGAAGATTTTGTATTTAATAATATTTCTAACTTTATTGGCTTATAGTCAGCAATAGTATGAAAGTTGATTTGATTTCTTGTTGGTGGGATCCTATCTTTCAATCTTTTAAGAGATTAATTATTTACTTTTAGGTGTAAAATTGAAAGGAACAGATCAATTTGAATGTTTCCTGATAGAATTATTATTATTGTTTAATAGTTTAATTAATCTTGTTTAAATTAACGGGTGGTGAAGTGTAAAATGTATTAATTAGATGAAAAAAAAATCCTAAAATAATAGTGAAAATAGAGGATAAATTATTATTTTATATACTTAAAAGAAGGAAAATTATTTCATTATACATTGAATTGGAAAATTGCAATTAACTTTATATTAAAAGATTACATAAATTATGAGGTGAACTGTAGAAAGTAAACATTTCTGTCACTTGACTTTAATAAGAGATGAGATAATATCAACTTAAATTTCTGACTTAAACAATTGACATCGTTTTCTTAATCATTAATGCAATGTGTTCCAATTATTATAGAGGGGAAGTTTAAGTGATTTTGTGTCAACTCGTTCATAAATAATTTAATTGCTTTGATGAGACTATTAATTTTGTTAATAGAGTAAACGACTTTTTCCCATCCAAGGTTTGCCTTTCCACTTTTCCATCCAAAAAGTTTCAAAATAACAGTTTTTCACCCAAATTTTACATTCTATTAATATCCAAAATATTTTTTATTTTCTCAGTTGGCATTCGATGAGTTACTAGGAGTTAGGATAAGACGGGTTTTGTAGAGTTAAGGCTGTGGATTGAATGGTGGTGACTTATTGAATATTCGTCACCGGAATTAGCTAGAAATCAGTTAAGAACTAGTTACTCTAACTTTGCGATGGCTAGCAATCGGTGAGAAATTAAATGCCAGCTAGAGTGAAAGGGGTTTTGTAGAGAGGAGTCTGGAGGTTCAAATGGTGGTGATAGAAATAATTTTCGTTGCCAGAATCGTCCGGAATTGACTTTGAGTAGTAATGGAATATTAACTTGGATGGGAAAATGGTATTTTGAAACTTTTTGGATGGAAAATGTAATTAAGGCAAACCTTGGGTGAGAAAAAAGTTGTTTACTCTTTGTTAATAAGGTGACCCGTGTTCACATTGAACCAACGTTTAAAGGTCTATTTTCCTTTAACATGATAAAGACATTAAAGAAAATTGGAGCTTATTTCATAATCAATAACACGATGATCATTAGAAACCGTTCAATTTTTCTCCTAATCTGTAAACTAAAATTCTTAAAGAAATATTTTCACTCTCAAACAATTTTAATCAATTAATTCATGTTAATATCTTTTATTTTAAGTTGTTGCATGCACATCAAGACATCAACTTTTGCAATAAGAACTGTATAATTATAAAAGATAATTTCTCGTACTAATAAACTACAATGTAACGGGTTAGCAGAAACAAATTGATTACAAATAAATATCGCTTGAGAGACAATTAAAACACATTATGAACTATGAATATTGTCGAATCCACCATAAATGGTATTCCACAAAGAAAATTAAAAAAAAAAAATTGTTTATTACTTGCTTGATTAAAATGGTAGAATTACAATACATATATATATATATATTTTTTTGTAATCAAAATATTCGGGTCAACTTACATTTATCTAAACTAATCCTTGGAGAAAACTAATACAACAACCCACCGTCACGATTCTTCGCTTAAATCACAGATTCTCAAATGGAAAATCAAACTTGAGGTAGAATTATAACCCGATTCATAGTAAGTGACTAAGTTCTATGTTACACCTATAGTATATAAAAGTTTCTAAAAGATACAATCCTAATTATCAAATAATAAAATCAAAACAAATAAATGATAAATCCTCAAAAAGTACAATCTAAAAATTTAAAAGTTGTAATCTAGAATATCAAACAAGTAAACCCATGTTTTTAATATATTATTTCAATGTTTTTGGTACGAATTTCAAGTGATAAACCCAGGACTCTGGATTTTTATGGATTTTTCTAGGCAGCCAGACAAGGGACTTGGTAATTAATTAACATAATGAAAATAAGAAAAATTACTGTGAAAAAAGAAGAAGATAATTTTCTTCAATTTCAAAAATGAAATAAAAATGGGTTATTTTCTTTATATTTTATTTAATAAAAAAACAGTATTTGTTTTTATAAGATTAGTAATTTCTACCAAAAAAATTCTTATTCAGTAAGTTTTTATTTTTATTACTTTTTTTTTTCAAAAATATTATATTAAATATGTTTTTAATATCTTAAAATATGTTGAGAATAATACAGTTTATATTCTCTTTTCTGGCTTTTCATGGTCATGGGGCCAACTTATAAATAATTGACAAAAAATTAAGATAAGATATAACATCAAGGGTCAGTAGAATTGACTAATCATTAATTTATTAAATATTTTATTTTTCTAGTTATTTTTAATTTAAGCATGCTGCACCCTTAAAATAAAATTAAAAACCAAAATCGTTAGCCAGTTACTTTCAATTTGAAAATATGCTGCCTCTAGTTAAAACTTGATAATCCAATTAAAGAACTTTAATTTTCAAAATTATCTATTTTAATGTATGCTCGAAAAAAAATTAGTGCGTCCAATTCTATAGATTGATTATATTCTTTTAGATGCTTATTATATTATTTCAAAATTATTCTTTTAGATACAAAATTTCAAATACAAAGGGTCAAAAGAAATCATTAAAAAAAATAATAAAATAAAATAATAACAAAAATAATATTATATTATTATTTAAAAATGAGAGCAATTTAGTAATCTACATAACATACTCATTTATTTATCCTCCCAACCAAACATATTATCATAACATGCCCATAAATTTATTCTAACCAATCAAACACATTTATTTAAAGATTCTTTGATAGTCTATCTTTCCCGTAATACAATATTTCCTGAACCAAACGCACCATAAATCTAATGATATGATGCTTGCTCAAAGTGTTTAATAAGTTGAAGACAATATTCTTTGTGAAGGAGAATCTAATCTAAAAACAATCAATTAAATCAACAATTTGTTTGCTATTTCAAATTAAGAAGTAATTAAGTGGTGGCTCCCAACAAGCAAGAAAAGTAAAATGCAATACACTTTATATATGTTTAGTTAAAATTAATGTAATTAATTAAGATGATGGACCACCATAGAAGATGTGCTAATTATGTCTCATATTTGTTGGAATCTAGCGGCACAAAGATACTTGCTCCGTGAGTGGCGCTGGCGCATCAAAGCTTACAAAAACAATGCTTTGTCAATTCTGATGGGCACTACTTAAATCATTAAATTTTATACATGGTTTCTGACTTTTTGTTGCAGGAATTCAGGGTGCTATCAAGAGTTTATTCTATCTCTATGTCGGAAGTAAACCTGGTAAAATTTGCACACGACCCGGATAAATCTGTAATCGTTCGTACGTATCGATAATACTTATCAAGTAGATTTGGTAAAATTATGCACAACTAGCTAATATTGTAAAATTAAGCCCATTGAATAAGCTTACCAAGTGAATTGGGTAAACTTGTGCATGACACGAATAACATTATAATAGCAGCAGTAATGCTAGGTTTATAACTCAATCTCATAACTCTCGATATAATAGTTTATAATTGATCAACTCGCAAATAAACAGATATGACCTATAGCAAGCAGGTGAGACTCATTTGTGAACTGACTAATTATGAGATGTCACATTAGAGGTTGTGAGATAGGGTTGTAGATCTGATATTATTTTACTAAATAGATACGGTAAAATTATGCACAAACTGTTAATAGTCTAATAACTCGGGTTCACCAAGTTAATACTGTAAAAACTTGAGCACAACAAATACATATGGATATTGTTATAGGCCTACCAAGTAGATATAGAAATTGTTGCCACCATCTCTTAACATTAAAATAGCTTGGGCTCCCTGAGTAGGTATAAGTAGGTATTGTGTACTAGCCTAAGCTCTTTTTTTTTTTTTTTTTTTTTTCATGATTGGAGTGTTCAAATCAGTTGACGTATTTTGATTGATCTCCGGAGTTCATTAAATACCTTACAAACCTAATGTTTCAAAGTTAATAACAAATATGATAAGTGACTCCAAGGTTAGAGCTCAAGAATTCAATAAAGAAAGGAAACCTCCTTGAGCATTAGACTAACTTTTGGAGTTAACTTTTATTTGCTGGTGATGGAAGATGTGACAAACATTCTTACACCCGTTTAATTAATTAATTAAAAACCGTTTGACATATGTAGCCAATTAATAAAAGGTATTTAAATAATTAATATGAAAATATTTTTGATTATTTATTCCCCTTTTTGAACCTTTAAAATCTAATGGTTCCAATGTTTTTTCTAGTTAGACCATTAAAATAGTCTAGTTGGAAGAAATTTTATCCGACAAGATAATAATTTCACGTAACAAAAGATTAGACAATTAATCAAAATGCAAAATAGAGAATTAATTTGTTTTTTTTATTATTTATTTAGAGTCCAAATTGGGCTTGGAGGTCCAGCCCAGCCCGACTACCTTGGGCCAATGTATTTTATCTTGATGGGTCAAAAGAGAAATATTATGACTCAAAAAATAAAAACAAATTGGCTTGAGCTTTTAACAAAATTATCACTTGGTTAGTTGGTTTCATGAGCATGTTAATTAGGAAAAATAAAAGGATATTAATTCTTTAAAATAGAAAAATAATAACAATAATAGTAATAATAATAATAAATGTACAAAATTTATAATATTATTTATAAAATGTATGGTATATAGTGAAATATATAATTTATACTGGTTAGATTGATTGTAGTTTCATAGGCTATATTTCATTTTGTTGGAAAAATAAGGAAGAATAGCGACCAAAGTTGAGCAATTTATTCAGTAAATTTTATTTAAGTGGTCAAAGTGTAAAGATCCACAAATAAGGAGGTTAAAAAGTAAATTTATATATATATACACACGAAAATTTTCATATATTTGCAATTTTAAAATGTAGACAACCATTGATAGGAAGTAATAAATATCAAAATACAAAAACCACGTGGTAGGACGAGCACTGTAATGTGTGGTTAAGGTACACAATCTCATGTTTGAATCTCCATGGCTCTCAAGATTTAAGCGGATGATCATAACAGTGGGATGCTATACTAGTTAAGATTCGTTGAACTGACCTAGACATATTGTTTAAGAAAAAAAAAAAAATACATGAATCACTATTTTCACTGCATTTTTTTTAAGTGTTAATTGACAATAATTAATTATATATAATAAAAATAGAAAAAATAGATATAATTTAATCTTAGGTCTCACTCCACATGCTTATGATAATGAACAATCATTTATCGCATTAAATGTTAAGCTTACAATACTCATGGTCAACATTAATGAATCACAATTATTAATCCATTAACCATATTTTTCTTCCCCTCTATTCTTTTCTCTTCGTTACAAGCAATATTAACCATAATTGTTTTTCAAATAAATGTGTTGCAAACACTTACTTTTGCATTTATCTTGTTTCTTTTCATGCCTTTGACTTCTATTTTTTCTTCTTATATAATCAAAAGCCACCATAGAATAATACAGAAGAAGAGGGAAGAATTTTCAACCCTCTCTCTCTCTCTCTCTCTCTATATATATATATAGAAACTTCGTATCATTAATCCATATAAGATATTTATTGGTTATATTTCGATAAAAATAATAATTCTTGAAAAAAATTAAAACCGGTATTATTACATGAGACTGTCAAATGATACTTATGAACAATAAACAAAGTGAGATGGTTTGACTGTCAAATCTTTATTGAATGATCTTATCATATCAACAGAATGAAATGGTGAGATTGTCTTGTATTGAAGTTTAAATTAACGACTGTAGTAGTGAAGTACAAAGATAATATTGTTACTAAAACTCTTACATATTTAGATTATATGCCAATTAATATTGCTAATAAAGCATAAAATCATCCATTAAAATATTATATCTTTCTTTGAAAATCTTTTGTGAGATGTCATATCGACATTGTAAGAAAAAGTTTCTAAGGTTAAGTTATAAGTGTAATATTGTTCATCTATAAATATAAATAAATAAAATGTTTGCCAGCAAATTTTTCCGAGAAAATCTTTCGTTACAAGAGACTTTTTCACCAATTTAGTTTTATTTTCCTTTGGTGCAAATTTATTCTTCCGCAGTGAATAAAATCAATCAGCCATGCACCAGTTTATATATATAAAATTTTGTTGTGAAAAAAAGTAGTAAGATTTATAGTTTTATTTAATGGCTTCTTTATCATCCCTAATATATAAATATATATTAACCTAATAAATAATAAATTATATTATACATTTACATAACATGAGGAATTTATTATATGTGAAGATGCATATCCATGTTCTTGCAGAAAAATAATAGACATAATTTTCTGATGCATCAATAATTTATTATCAATATTTTCTTCAAGGATTTCCATAGAATATTGCAGTTTAATTTCTTGGTCAAAAGACACAGTGACCATCTAAACTATGGCCTGGATCAGTTGTTAACCCACATAATATTTTATTGAATTGTTAAAGTAAATTTCTGGCCAGATAATCACCCATCAAAAACGAAAATGAAAACACATTTTTCTGCTTTAATATCAAATACTCACTCATAAGACAAAAACAAAAACAAAACAAAACCAAAATACTTTCTCAAAGCAATTAGATTTGTTTTTTGAAAACAGTTGCAGCATGGAATAATATTCCTGATGATTCATTAATTTCCCTTCACATGCACTTTGCCCTACCTGTTATTATCACCAACTGTGAGTTGATCATTATTCGTTTGGCCCAACAAGCTGCTGATTGATCGAGCTTTCACTGTTCCAAGCTTCATTCTCTTCTTTGTCGTCGTCATCATCAATGGGCGCTTCTCCTCATCTTTCTCTTCTTCAAGAACTTCAGTAGCTGCATTTGGTTTTTTAGGTTCCTCCGTCAATGAAGATGAAGTTGAAGTTACAGCAGCGGTAGAATTAGAAGAAGAAGCATTTGATGAAGATGATAATAATAATGTGCTTTCATTGTTTCCTGTGTTGCCAAGTGATCTACTACGAACACTCGTCATGCTCCTCAGCCTTCCTTTCCCCAAATGATGCTCACAAAGAGAGTAACCCACAAGGGTTTGTTGGCAACATCTCCATCCTCGCCCGTTAACTCGACTGCACCTCGAGCCCTCCATTAATGCACCACCTCGAGCTCTCTTCTTATTTGCGCTTGTTGTGGTAGAAGAAGAAATGTTATTATTAGTATCATCATCGACAACAGCATTTGAGCTCTCTTTTGTTGCTGTTGTTTCCTTATTATCTTCTTGTTCATTAAGATGAGAATCGAGACCAAATTTCTTGTTCATCTTTGTCTTCATAACTTTGGTCTTCATCTTCATCTTCTTATGAATATTATCTTTCTCATCATCCAATATCAATGCACTCGTTTCCTCGTTGCCTCTTCTCTCAAAGCTCCCTCTTCTCTTCTTCAATGGGAATGCTTTCTCTCCCTCACACCATCTCCCAACAACTATAAGATACAAAGTGCAACATCAAACGCTAATTCAAATTCATGTTAAAATGACTCATTTGACATGTTTACCTTGATGTGAAGAACTCAAGTGAGAAGAAGAAACAGCAATTCCATTAAGTACTATTTCTGCATCCAAGATGCTTTTGTTCCTAAAAATACAAACCCAGAAAAGATCCTCAACCACATAGATGAAATTTTCAACCCAAATGAAACTAAACCAAAGAAAAAAAGAGTGCAAAATGGAGTAAGAGCCAAGATTTATGTTGCAGATGGGGACCATCATCACATGCTAACGTGCACAGCATGAGCATATAATTAGTTAGCCAATATAGAGAAAATAAGAAAAATAAAAGACTACTAGATTAGATTAGATGGGAAGGTATGGTGGCTAGCCAAAGCTGAATTTTTTCTTTTTTTTTTTTTTTTTTTTAAAGAAAAAAAGAAAAAAAACAACCAAAACAGGATTTCCACTTGCAGTATTTTTTTCTTTTCTTTGTTGGGTAAAATCAATTTATGGGTCTCTTTCTTTTCACCTTTTTACTACAAGATTTCATGAGAGAAGATAGAAGAACGAGAGACTTTTTCTCATATCTTTCTTACCTGGAATCATTACAACTCTTCTCTTCGTCTTCTTCTTCTTCATCTTCATCTCCATCTCCATCTCCATCTTGTTCTTTGCCTCTCTCATAATCTTTACCTTGCAACAAAACCTGCCATGGAATCAAAACAAGAAAACTTAGGATCCAATTAGAACAAGAAGAAGAAGAAGAAGAAGCTTTCGATAGTATTGTTAATGTTGTAATAATAAAAATATACGCTTGCGGATGGTGCAAATTAATCCTCAAGTAAAATCAACAAAAATGTTATCTTTACACTACATGAAACACTAGTGCACTCTTATTCATAAATAAATACACGAACCAAACTATCTATCTTCTTGTGGGTTTGAGCTACTGATCCATCACCATCATCCAAGTCGTTGTTGTTGTGGCCGATGGTTCCGATCGGTTGATTGGGATGATCAGACCGTTGAGAATAGCCATATGATTTCCTAGCATGTGGTTGTGCAAGATTGTGATGTGGGTGGAGTTGCACCACCGGAGGAGGCCGGTTGAAGTGGGGATCTGAAACTACTGGTACAGGTGAGAGAGATGAAAGAGGAGAGGGTACCTGCCTTTTCCTGATCCTCATCAGTAAACTATATCAAGCAAAAAGATTTGATTACAACAAGAAGGACCAAAATCAATACCCAAATGAATGATCTTTCAAGGTCTGATTTTCGCAGAGAGACAAAGAAGAAGGAAAAAAAAAAAAAATACGAAAGAAAGAAAGAGAGTGCAAAACCCAAAAACTCACTACAACAACACAACAATACAGCAATAAATTGTTTTTTTTTTTTTTCTTTGCTTTAATAACTCCCCATCAACATTCTCTCTCTAACTTTTATTTGTTGCACCACAAGAAAGGAAGGAAAGAAGAGAATAGTTAAGGCAGGAACACACGTGTGGGGAGAGAGGGAAGCACGTGTGGGTGACCGGAAGAGGAGGTAGCCAGTGGAAGGAGGAGGGTAAAGGGGAATCAGAAGAAGAAGTAGACAGGGTACGGACGAGTAGTGCCAGGGTGGAATTGGGATGAGAGAGAGAGAGAGAGAAATACAAAATGATGGGAGTGGGTAGTTTTATCGTTTATACTTTTTAGAAGGAGATAATGGGGCCTACAGTCCACCCCACACTTAACAACGACCGAGATGCTTTTTATTTATTTATTCATTTCATTAATCTCTTCTACTTGGAGATTATATACTATGTACACCATTTTGACTGTACTTTTCTTTTTTGCTTTTCTTACGGTCAGTTGATACGTAATTCTATTAATTAGTTGAGATCTTAAAATTAATAGTAAGATAAATTTGTAATAGTTATCTTTTATTAATAGTTATAAAAATTTAAATTTATGATCTTTTGAATAATTAAAAAATTAAAAATATAGTATAAAAATATAATAAAATTTTATGTAAAAATCGTGGATTAGTCTCGTGGGAATTTGTACTCAGGACCTCTTAATTATTTATTTACGATGTTAAATGGATTGAACCAGTTAGAATATGCTAGATTATCAAGTCTAGTACCATCTAACATGATTTAACATACTTTAATTAGATTGTTAAATTATACAGTTAAACGTAGTATTGATCTAAATTGTCGAGTTTAGTATAATCTAACATTATATATTAAAGAACGTATTATTTGTTGTTTTACTAAGAGTATAATTGATAGATCACTTAATTTTATGGTTGAGATTTGTGTTTAAAATAAATCCTATATATTTTGAAAAAAATGACGCACTTTTAAATTATTTTGGTTTAGAGTAGGGTTATAGGATTATGTCTATTAGTTAAAAAGTTTTGACTTTTTACTATGTTCTATGCCCATGATTGGACTATTTGACCGCTTGTTTGCCAGTGTAGAAGATTGTGTTAAATGGGTCGGGTTGGTTCATTATGGGTCAAATGAATTGGGTCAATGACCCAATTTGCTGGGTAAAGTCATTTTGGTTTTATGTCCATTAGTTAAATAGTTTTTAAATGGATTGAGTTGGTTAATTAGATGTCAAATGAATGCGTTTAGTTACTGGCGTAAGTCTTTTTAACTAACTAAAGATATTAAATGGGTCGAATTGGTGTATAATGTATCTAATGAATCGGGTCAGTTTTGTTGGATAAATCATTTCAACTTAGAATAATGCTTATTTGAATATGTCTATTTGCCAAAGAGTTACCAATTTTTTTTTTTTTTGGTGTCGGATAAGTCCATTAAATGAAGTAATTGAATCGGGTCAATTTTGTTGGATATGTTTAGTTTGTCGAATATATTTTAGGATCAAAGATGGTAACCTAATATTTATCTTGGTGTTTATGGTATTTTTTTTTTTTTTTTTGAAATGGATATGAAGTAATTGATTTGAATGGAACCTATTTTGGTCCAATATGACAACCTCCTTTTGATAGTCTTTGTATTCATTCATTACTTATAATTTGGATGAATATATTAAATGGATCGAAACGATTTAATAGGTGTCAAATGAATTGAATAGTACGTTTGATCAATGCATTTGACTTATTGGGTAAGTCTATTTTCATAAAATAAATATCACTGCACAATTACTAGTCACCCAATCTTTAACATCACATAACACTTTATAAATTCAATGAATCAAAATAATTATATAAATATGATTTTAACCGTTTATTTATTAAAATGTAACTTTGACCCCAAAGCTTTTTTTTTTGTCTCCCCATACGTTTATTGAAGGGATACTATTAGTTAGGATACAAAGTCTTCAGACTTTTGAAATGTAAGGACAAAAATTACAAATTCTAAAATTAAGAGACAATAAACTATTATTTAGGGGTTATATTTAACTTTATACAAGGGCCAGGTCGTATTTGAATATATTTAAATTATTCTTTTTACAAAACAAATAATAAAAATAGAAAATTATCAAAAGTAAAAATAAAAAACGGAAAAATTTTAAAAACCTAAAAAAAAAAATCTAAGTTATTCTTTTTTTAGATAATAAATAATAAAATAAAAAATTATTAAATTTAAGAATACAAAAAAAGGTAAAAAAAAAAAAAAAAATTGAAAAAAGCTATTATTCTTTTCCTGTATTTTTTTGTTTTAAATTTTCTTTTATTTTTTAATTTGTTGATTTTTTTAGTTTTTTCGATTTCCTTAAAAAAAAAAAAAAAAATTGGTTTTGGTCTTTTTTGAGTTTTTAAAAATTATTAAAATTTAGATTTTAAGAACTAAATTCACTTTGAAAAAGATTAAAAAAATTAATGGTATCTAAGTTATTTTGTCATTTTCTCTTAAAGTTAAGGGCAAATAACTGTTAAATGTCCCTTAATTGAACAATTTGTAACTTTTGGTCTCTTATGTAAAAAGTTGAAAACTTTATATCTTAATTGATAATATCCCTTTATAGAATTTGTAACTTGGGTTCAAAGTAATTGATTTAAATGTGACATAAATTTTATATTAATAATGTTATAGTATTTAGAATCAGATTTGGATATGCTTCAAAACAAATCAAAACTACATTGTTTTACTATGTATTAATAAAAAAAACATTTTGAGACAAAGCTAAGCAGTATCGATTAGCTGGGATTTTGGTTTAGGGAAGTGAAGCATAAAATGTTTTAAAATTATAAAAAAGATAATACATTAATATTTAAAATTAAACAGAAATAATACATCCACTCTTTAAAATATATAATTTTTTTTTTTTTTTATTATGGTAGAGATAGATAAATTTTTTTTTTTCGCGTAAGTTTAAATATGAATCATATAACTATTTCTTTGATTAATGTCTAAAATTAGCTTATATAATTAATTAACTTATAGCATGTTTATAAAGCAATTTTTAAGAAGGTTAAATATTCTCTTTTGAGATATTTGAATAGGATAGTATGCAAAGTTTATATGTCTATGTATTATTAAATTATTATTTGTTAATAATAAAAATTTAAGATTTTTAGGGAAATATCAGCCTTGCTACAATATTTTGTTATAACATCACATATACCCCTTATCGTTTTTAAAAATATTAAAAAACCCCTAAAGTTTATATTAAACTTTCCCCCTGTAGTTACAATTGCAACAATTATCAAATAAAACCCCTGAAATCACTTAACAAGGCATGGGGTGTTTATAAATTATAAAAGAATGGAGATAAAGCATATTATAATTAAAAAATTTCAAGCAATTAACATTCAAAATTATTATTATTCTTCTCTTGTAACAAATCAATACATGGACACATAAAAAAATCATTCAATCTTTGATACATGTTTAAGTTTGTTATGCCTAAAAAGTCAAGGCTGACGCGAGCTTACGTCAGCCAATGCCAATCAGAGTTCAGGAAAACTTTGTGACATCTAGGAGCTGCCACGTCGTCAAAAGACAGAAAGAGAATAGTTCTCATCAACTTAGTAGACTCAGACTTTGTCTATGAATGGATGGGAGTTGCCCATCTGTCCAAGCCCTGCGCGATTTGAGGATATCTGTCGTATAATCAACCAATGGAAAGTGCGGTAAGAATTATACTACACCTGCTCACGTGCAGACTTGTAATCATTACCCTGAAACCTTCTACTATAAATAGAGGGCTCCCCCTCTCATTTTTGAGATTCTGATAAGGAACGCACATTTTGATTGTAACCTTTTACTCTCAAAACACAAATAACCTACGAAAATGAGATTAACTTGATATTCTCTCTGAATAATCAGTCACTTGTACCTTTGCTCGCTAGTCGCTATACACGACCTTCTGTAACCTCATAAATATATAAAAGAACAGAGGACATATGATTCGCTTCAAGCATCTGAACCACTATAAGTATCATCTGCCATTTACTTCATTGCATTTTCCATTCACGTGTAATTTCTAAGCCAACTTAGCACTTTGCACGTGTGAATCGTTGGTGTTAAAATCAAGCATCAACAGTTTGACGTTAGAAGGAGGGCGTGATTTAGTATCCGCTCTTCATCAAGAATCTTTGATCAATCAGCTTTGCTTGCTGACAAATGGCTCGTGCTTTCAAAATCGAGCGAACTAGCCCCAACCTCGAGAAGATCCCCGGGTGCAGGACAATACTTCTTCTGAAGTACCTCCCATTCCGTAGAATACTATGGCAGATTTTCCCTCGAGCTCACAGCTCGATCTAATTATGAGGAGTTACCTAGAGAGGTTCAACAATACTCTCGAAACGGTTAGCCAAAGGCTAGACCGTTTGGATCAGGTTGTACCGCCCGATTTCGATAAGGCGGTGTCGCCGCCAAAGACACTTGTAGGTCGCGCTAAAGCGCGGAAAAGAAAGAAGTGGCGGATAAGGGCCAAAGGGCTCTAAGGGACCACTGAATGTCGGTCATGAAGCAGGAAGAATACCTATAGCTTTACGACTTGGCGATATGTCGCATTATGAGCCATCCCACGCCACATCGTATGGGCACCCCTGAAAGAGTGCAAGGCAGGGAGATTCCCTTCGTCACTGTGAGGGAAATGCCCATTATACACGGGTCAGTTCTGACCACCGTGGAGGTTGGGATAGCTCATCTGGCCATTCAATGCCTACACATGGCTCCAGCCAGCGTGTGTTGAGGCATGCCGAAGGCTCTGGCTCAATTAAAGAAGAGTCCGACCTGCTGTCTTTCCTCAACTGCTATTGTGAGGGTCGAACCCACGTTGCGAAAAGCGATCTTAGATAGCTCCGCTTCCTCAGATTAAAGAGTTACAACAAGCTCTGGATTAGCTTAGAGCTCAGTAGAATGAGCATGGGCGAACTGTTGAAGTGTCCCCCTTTTCTCTAACAATTTTAACTGCTCCTCTCCCGTCAAGGTTTAGAATGCCCGACATGTGAGCATTCGATGGGAATTCTGATCCGCAGGATCACCTTTATGAGTTTAACGACCTCATGAAGCTTCACCAAATTTCTAGCTTGGCCAAATGTCGCTGTTTGGTAGTGACTTTGACTACCCTTGCCAAGGGCTGGTTTAGATCGCTCCCGTCAGGATTTATCAACTCGTGGCAGGAGATGAGTTTGTTATTCTTGAGATACTTGCAGGCTAATAGGAAGTTCTTAATGTCGTTGAACTATCTAAGCAACATATGGTAGGAGAGAAATAAGTCCCTCCAGTCCTATATTGACAGGTTCTACAGAGAGCTGCACAAGGTGGTTAATACACCCGAAGAGTCAGTTCGGACTCTCATTATTGCAGGGGTTCGTCCGTAAACCGACATGTGGAAAAAAACTGCAATCTGAGGACGACATTCCCCCCACCCGCTTCTACAATCTTACTGAGAAGTACCTCTGAATCGAGAATTTCGTGGCTGCTCTAAATCGCTACAACCCTGATCTTTCGATCAGTGCCCCTAGCCATGGGGAAGAAGGCTGGGTGGAAAATAGTAGGAGAGCTGATCGCAGATGGGCCAATGACGATCAGCGAAAAGGAAAGAAGCAGCGGTTTGAGCCCAATAAATCTTATGCCCAGGTTCACCGTTGCGATCGCGACAAGAATCAGTATACTCCATTGAATGCATTGGTGTCAGCTATTCTGGATAAGTCAGAACAAGCTAGTTTGCTCAGAGAGCCAGAGCCCATGAAAAATCTCTCTGCGGCAAGAAACAACAAAAAATATTGCCATTATCATCGGGACAACGAGCACCATTTGTTAGTACATCGAAAGGGTAAACGCAGTAGAAAACGAAATTTTTTCCCATGGATTTCTTTGATGAACCCAAGATCAGGTCTGATATGTATATATTTTACATGCTTAAATTGAAATAACATAAAACCAAATAAGGATCAGATCATACCAGCGCTTGGAGGCTTCGTCAGTTTCTCTGAACGTGATCTCGCTATCGATCCAAGTGTAGGATTGAACTCACGTCGTCCACACGAAGACAGTACAACAGAGACCAAAGATTGGTTTTGCTAGAACCAATCCTTGGCTTTAAGGATTCAAGGATTTGGAAGGAGGAGTGAAGAAAATGAAGAGAGAAAAATTCTCTCTTAAATCTAACTCCCATGGCTGAAGCAAGAATGAATTCTCTCTATCTCAAATTCACTCCCACGGCAGAATGAATGAGAATCACCTGAAAACCTATTTTGGTTTTATTTATATAGAAAAGCCAAATATCAATTCCACCCCAAAGTTTAGCAACAACCCAAACTTAGGTGGAATCGCACATAGGTCCTTGTTTAATTATTTAATTAAATGTTAATATTAACTTTAATAATTAAACTCATAATTTTGCTACATTATTCCAATAAAATTGGACACAGGCTACAACCTCAATAAATCTAATTACATAGCAAAATTACCAATTTGCCCTTTCATCCAAAAGACGAAAATAACCTTCCATAGTTAACCACCCTTAAACTGTCTCCTTAGTGTGTGACCTATAGACTCCTCGTCATACCGGTAGTGAGTAGTATCGCGATTGACACCAATCAATCGTCTCACTACACAAAGACCAAGATTGACCCCTAGCAAGGCATCATGACCACCCGATAGATTTGGATTCAGTGAAATAGCTACCTATCAAAGATATGGTTACCGTGTAATCAAATCCTTTCATCATCTGTTAGCTCATTGAGATTGAGGCATAGAAATAGTGTCAACCTCAGTTATCCTCGATATATTTATATTCAGTTACTAGACCAATGACCGGAATAATAAATTAGATTGAGCAACAACTCAATCTCACTGTGATCACAGATTTATTGTCATTGTTATTAACTGAATTGCGCCGTGAGATAACTTCTCCCATACCTAGGAGTGATGAATTCTCTGTCGATCCACCATAGTTTTGATACACTCCTCGATGTAGCCAATCACAACTGTATTGACAGCTTTGAATAGAACTGCGTTGGGCTAGTGTCAAACTATACCAACCGGTGCACAAGGTGCTCCGGTGATCTCAAGTCTAAAGATCATATGCACCACCATTCATTAGAGGATTTGTTCCATAGACACTAAGGTTACCATCTATATGGAATCTTATGGTGGGTTAGTCCAATGAACTTGCCTGCAGCAAGCACTCATGTGTTGCACCAGGTTGTTAACAAACAACCTTGACAAGTGAGATCAATCATTACCTTATGACAAGGTCGTTCAACACTATGACAGCCTTACCGCATTATCTGTGTCCTTGGTCAGAATAATACTGGGGCCACATACATTTTTAGAATGGCCACCATATGTGCTCATAGGGTTCTCACTATTAAGATTTGAAACAGTTGATACCATCATCACGGTTTCACCATCCTAAGGACATATATCAATACATACAACTATGATTTACATGATATAGTAGATACTGCCTTTTATTGATTAATAAACATTATTACAAAAAGTCAATTCCACAATAATTGATTGGCTTTAGGGCACCTACTCCAACACCATACTGATGAGTTCACTTACTAGCCAGATCAAGAACTCGAACAGTCAGCCAGCGGGGTTGTCAGACTCTTAAGCAGGTAATTGAAGACCTTATCAAAAAGGGGCATTTCAAGGAGTATGTTGATGGTCTATCTCCTATTCGGGGAAAGGATCAAGGGGGTGAGGGAAAGAAGAGCCGTGGTCGCAAAGGTCTCCATCTCGTTGGGATCATATTTGCAGGACTGCACTTCACAGGGAATTCTCGAGGTGCTCAAGAAAGTTACGCTCGGGAAGCTCGTCATGACCTTGTAAGTGTGATGAGCATGGCGTCGTGACCTGCTAAGGTGCGCAGAGAAGAAGAGATTACCTTTTTAGAGAAAGACGCGGTGCAATTGCATCACCCCCATAAGGGTGTACTCGTTATCACGCCTAAAATAGGTCGGTGCGAAGTCTATAGGATGCTGGTGGACAATGGTAGCGCTATGAATATCCTATTTTAGCGAGCTTTTGAGGAAATGCAACTGGACGAGACAGATCTAAAGATTGCCTTTATCCCTCTCTATGGATTTATTGGGGACCATCTGATTCCCAAGGGAACGATTGGACTCTTTGTCACCATGGGTGATACCCACGAGGTGACCCAAATGACAAAGTTTTTGGTAGTAGACTGTTCGACCGCTTTCAACGGCATTTTGGGACGACCTCTACTACAAAACTTCAAAGCTGTCACCTCCATCTATCATCTGAAGATGAAGTTTCCCACTCCAACGGGGTGTGGAGAAGTCAAAGGATCCCAGAGTGAATCCCGCGACTGGTATGTAAGGGCAGTACAGATGGCATGCAAAGGGAAATGGAGGCCAGTAAGCATTCTCGAGTAGGCTATGGTGATCAGTAGGATTGAACCACAGCCAGGTCCAGTGGAAGACAATATAAATCCTTGTATTCAGGAGGAGTATTTCCATAGTGGACTTGTTGAGACTCTATCTGAGGCATCGGTTGACCAAAATGAATTGACTTGGGTGTTGAGGATCGGAAGCAATCTCAGCCTTCAGCTCGTTACCAACCTAATGAGCTTCCTCAGACAGAATACCGATGTTTTTGTATGGACTCATGCTGACATGGTCGGGATAAGCCCGAATGTAATATGTCATGCACTCAATATTGACAACGCGATCAAGTCGGTTCACTAGAAGAGAAGAGCCATGGACCCATAACGTTATGCTGCTGTGAAAGTTAAGGTGGATAAGCTCTTCTCAAATAGGTTCATTTGGGAGGCTCATTACCCGAGTTGGGTCACCAATCTTGTTTTGGCGAAGAAACCCAACGACAACTAGCAAACTTGCGTTGACTTCTTTGATCTCAACAAAGCCTGTCTGAAGGACAATTTCCCTCTGCTTAGAATCGATCAGCTTGTCGACGCCACCTCTGGTCACGAGCTATTAAGCTTCATGAATGTCTATTCGGGGTATAATTAGATCTCAATGTACACGCCCGACGGAGAGCATACCTCGTTCATTACTGATTGAAGATTGTACTGTTACAAGGTCATGCCCTTCGGTCTGAAAAATGCTAGGGCAACCTACCAACGTCTGGTTAACCACATGTTTTTCGAGCAGATTGGGAAAACAATGGAAGTCTATGTTGATGACATACTTGTCAAGTTGTGTATAGCTTTAGATCACATTGGCAATCTCATAGAGATGTTTGACGTACTCCGAAGATATAGAATGAAGCTCAATTCTCTCAAGTGTTTATTTGGAGTATCCTCAAGAAAATTCCTATGGTATATGGTTAACCACCGGAGAATTGAAATCAACCCCGAAAAGATCCAAGCTCTCATAGATATGAAAAGTCTCGTTAATCGAAGGCAAGTTCAGAGCTTGAATGGGAGAATAACGGCTCTTAGTCGCTTCATATCAAGAGCAATAGATTGTTGCTTGCCGTTATTCGATATACTAAGGGACAACAAGAAGTTTTAATGAACTTTCGAATGTGAACAAGCCTTCCAAAGTATAAAAGAGCATCTGGGAAAGCCACCTCTTTTGTCCAAGCCTTTTCCTAAGGAAATCTTATTTCTCCACTTGTCCGTCTCTCAGTATGCTGTCAGCGCAGCTCTCATTCGGGAAGAGAGCAGAGTTCAGTGGCCGGTATATTATACGAGCATAGACTATTGGACGCCAAAATGCTGTATCCAGAGATGGAACGATTGGCCTATGCACTGCTGATTGCTTTCAAAAAGCTGCGACTTTATTTCCATGCTCACACAGTCTATGTTTTGACCAACGACCCACTCAAACAAGTTCTTTAGAAGCCGGAGGCTTCGGGTAAGTTGCTCACTGAGTCAATTTGATTTGCATTACAGACTGAAGACAATAGTCAAAGGGTAAACTGTTGCTAATTTTATTTTGGAGTTGACTTACCAGCCAGATCAAGAACTTGAACAGTCTGCCAACGTGGTTGTCCAAGAAACTGTTCGGAACTTATCAACCTAGAGCCTTTATTTTGATAGATCTTCGGACAGAAGAAGAGCAGGAGCTGGTCTTCTGCTCCTCAATCCTGAAGGGACCTATATTTATGGAATCCTTAGGTTTGTGTTCAAAGCTACGAATAATAAGGCTGAATATGAAGCGCTACTTGTTGGCTTGTGACTAGCAAGAGAAATGGGGTCGGACGCAATCAACATCAATAACGATTCTTAACTGGTTGTCAATTAGATTTTGGGAGAATATCAAGCCAAAGAAGAAAATATGATCAACTATATGAAGAAAGCCAATGCCGCACTTGAGCTTTTCAAGCATTATAGTATCAAGCAAATCTTGAGAGACAATAACTTTGTCATTGATGCTTTGGCAAAAATAGCCACATTGCTGGATTCTGATGCTACAGACAGTATTCCAGTTTGGTACATCAAGGTTCCCAACATCAGCTTACCTGAGTAGACCGTACCTACAACAGAATCTACTTTCTGGATGACTCTGATTATTCAATATCTCCAAGATGGGACTCTGCTAGTGGTAAGACCGAGGCGAGACTCTTGTGAACTAGAGCTGCTCGTTACACACTTATCGGGGATCAGTTGTATAAGCGAGGGTTTAGCACTCCCTTCCTCCGATGTGTAACCGACAATGAAACAGACTATATTATGAGAGAGGTATATGAAGGGATCTACGGTAATCACACTGCTGCACGATCTCTTGCCAATAAGATTGTGCGTCAGGGATATTATTGGCCCCTACTTCACAAGGATACTTTCAACTTCGTGAAAAAGTGTGACGAGTGCCAGAGGTTTGTGAACATCTTGCGAGCTCATTCTCACTAGCTAACAACAATGATCAGTCCTTAGCCATTCTCTATGTGGGGAATTGATCTCATTAGGACCATGTCAACTGAGGAAGATGGCGTTAAGTACACAGTGGTCGTAGTGAATTATTTCATTAAGTGGGTTAAAGCAGAGCATTTTGCCGCGATCACTACAAAAAAGCTCAAAGACTTCGTCTTCAAGAGTATAGTGTGTCACTATGAGATTTCTCATACACTCAACTCTAATAATGGGAAGCAGTTCGACAACGAGGAATTCAAGCAGTTTTGCGACGAGTTGGGGATTCATAAGAAATTCACCTCAGTAGTAAGACCGCAAGCAAATGATCAGGTTGAAGTTGTCAACAAGACTATTAAGCACACGTTAAAGGCCAAGCTTGGTGCAACCAAGGGCAATTGGGCTGATGACCTCATAGAATTTCTATGGGCATATAGAACAACTCTGAGAACATTTACTTTAGAAACGCCCTTCTCGCTGGCATATGGCTGTGAGATGATGGTTCCAATGGAAGTAGGAACTGGTTCACTTTGGACGTAATTTTTTAATGAAACAGACAACAAGACACTCTTACGTATACGTCTAGACTTAGTTAAAGAACACCTTGACAAGACTCGGTTAAGGATAACTTTCTACTACAAGCGGACAAAAAGATTCTTCGACTCTAAAGTCAGGAGAAGTGATTTTCATGTTGGCAACTTGGTTTTGAAAGAAGTCCTTCTCGGCACAAGGGAACCAAGTACAGGGGTATTGGGACCAAACTGGGAGTTCCATATCGCATCGCTAAGGTAATACAACCTGGGGCGTATTACCTTAAAAGGCTTAATGGTTCCGAAGTGCCGCAAGTTTGGAATGTTGAACACCTTCGACCTTATTATCAATAATTCCGAACTCGCTTGTGGTTCTGATCATTTTTACTTGTAAAGTTTTCGCTGTTGTAAATTTCATGAATAAGATTGTCCCAGTTCTTTTCAAAGAAACACTTGTGTCGTGATCTCAAGTCTTTAATAATCTTGTTATTTATCATTTTCTACAAGTTCGATGATCACATATGTTATATTTGTTTTGTGAAGTGCTTAAGTATAAAAGTACTATCACAAGTAGTAAAAAAAGTTCCTTTATATATGTTTGATAAATATGTACAAAGGAGTGATTGAGAGTTACAAGAAGAGAGCAGGAAAGACTTAAAGCAAATCAGGGAGGAATCACTAGTCTTCGTTCTCGAGGCCCCTGGCTGATTACCGACCTTCGGATAATTTGTTTGACTTGTAGGAATGCTTGCGTCCGACTGATCATCTTTCGGGGGAGGTTCTTATTCCTCCTGCTGTTCGACCTCTTTGGCTTGGAGCATGGAAACAAGAGTGGCCTGGTAATCATCAGGGACGTAAGAGATGTCCATTTTAGGATTCCTAGCTCGCAAGCTATAAATAGCTTGGATTGCCTCGTGAGCAGCCTTCCTCTCAAGCTTGAGATTTTACCGCTTCATCTGCTCGGTCAATGAAGCGACTCACCTCTGAAATAGCTCGAGGTCTGCTCCAACACCCTCTTCTGCTTTTCCGTGTTTTCTTATAGTCGAGTTCGATTCTCTTCTACCACCTTTGCATGATCAGAACTCAACAACTCTTTCTCTCTCTCGCCCAACTCTTTGGTGAGCCTTGTCACAATTCATTGGAGCCCTTTATTGTCTGCATCTCTCTTCTCGAGCTCCCCATTTTGAAAGTCCGCTGCTCGAAGAGCAGTGTCTCTTTCGGTCAAGTCTTGATCTGCTTAGATGCAAGCCGCTTTTGCTTCTGCATCTACATCTACGGTCACAAGATCCTGCCTTAGCTTGGCATTCTCGTCTTTCAGCTCATGGAGTTTGTCGACAGAGTCCATGTTGCTCTTCCATTGAGCCTCGATCAGCGCGAGGAAGGACTACATGATAAAAGAGCTAAGAGTTATTTTTTTTAAGATCTTAAAAAACTAAGAGATTGGTTGATATTGAAAAGTTCTCGAAGAGAACTGGCAGCTTTACTTTACTTAGCAACTGGAGCGCAGTGGCCACCAGGTCAGAGGGTCGAGAAGCCACGAACTCATCAAAGGCTGCAGCAAGTTATCATTCTAGTAGGGTGTATACCACCGGCTACAAGTGTTCTAGTAGTTGCCCTAGTGAATCTAACACTGACGGGTATAACCTCGAAGAGGCAGGCACCTCTTCAACCCGTTGTTTGCTCGCTTTCCTTTAGCTGGTTGTGTTCATTCCTTCTCCCCTATGTGAACTCTCAGGGGTAGCCAGAGTGCCGAGGGCGTCCCTCGAGGACATTCCTAAGTGAAAGACATGGTAGGGCTGAGTTCTCTCTAGCAACACCCCGAGGCCCTCTGGTTTAGACTCTGACTCCTCATTGGTGGGCAGTTGCTTTCTCTTCCTGGTCTTCTGGCTCATACTCTTCTTCTTCGCAATGCGAGCGACCGCAGACTAGGGATCTTTTTCACGTCGTTCTGTGGTTGGTTGCCTTTCAGCACCTATCTATATCCTTCCCGTAGGAACATTGCTGAAGGTCACTCCATCCTGTTCAATTAGGTTGATCTTGGGGAATGTGAATCCCCCAGTTCTCCTTGATGTCTTCAGAACCCTTGGTGGCATGGTTGCTACGTGACAAGAAAGTCTGTCAGCAAAGGAAGTTTTTTAATAATAAAGATAGAGTTCTCCTGCCTAGGAAGGTATTTACGAATTGGAGCTTCCAAGGATACTTCGGGGCTAAAGAAACCGTATTTTCGTAAGTTGGCAGTGGTCACAAGTAGGTTTGCGTCACGACTTTGGTCAAGCAGTAGACCGAATGCCTCGATGCGCCTAAAGTCAACTAGAGCCGATAACTTGGTCGTCTTGTTTCCTGTAAGAAAGCGAATGGTGCGTTACCTTACCTATTAAGGAAAGGATAAAGATAAGGGATAAACAATTTAGAAATTAAAGGGAAAACCCACTCGACTCTCTAAATTTACAAACACCATTATAGTCGAAGAAGAAATATTTGGTTTCGTAAGCCCCAACGTTGCTGGGGTAACCAAATATCCCTCCCTCGATCGTCGATCGTTTCGAGAGGTAATATGAATCCTTATCTTTACTCCTCTTCAAATAGTAGGCGTAGTCAAACTCCACAGTTGTCAGCTTGCTAAGTCTATGTTCGCCACATGCGATAGACATAGCAACCGTTATCATATACGCTTTGGGTGTCAATTGGAAAGGTGCGACCTTGAAGTGGTTAAGAATTGACCTGATGAAGGGGTGAAAGGGTATCGTCACCCTGCATTTGAAAATTGCTTATGAGATCGCAGCCATTCCCTCTGCAAGGTCCTAAGCAGTGTGCGACCTGTGTCGGTAGACGTTTATATTGATCGCAAACTGATCTACCACCTTTTAAATTTCGTCCGCAATGGCTGTTGATAGTACCGCCTGTCCAGGACCCATTGAGGTGCCCAGTGGCTGTGAGTTTGTCCCTTCGACTGCTCTTACCTCAGGAACGTCCATTGCTCTTAAAGTCTGAAAATGTGTGACATGCAGAGATGACTCAGTCTCCATACGCATTGTCTCGTACGCGACTTAGAAGAATGAAATGAAACCCTACTTTCTCTCCTTTAACCCTAAAAACCCTAAAAAATCTTAAGGATGATTTTCCAAAGATATATGCCCTATTTTTTAGCTCTTAAAAGTGTTCCATCTTGAACACTGTCTGCAAATGTACATTGTGTAATCCTAGCAGAAATCTACTCCAACCATTACTGTGAAAAACTGAGTTTTTCTTAACAGAAATGAAAAAGAGAAAAGGAGAAGAAATTTTCTTTACCTTTGGATTACTGGGAATGAACGAACTGTCATAGCGACGAGTGCGCATCAACCGGGAAGAGAACGAACTAATTTCTTGAGTATGAAAATGTTGTTTTCTCTCTTTAGAAATGCAAGTTATGTGAAAAATATGGAATTAACTCAGGGTTTTATAGGGAAGAAGACGACGATTGGCTTCCCTTGCAAGCGACGTTTGGGTGGGATGCGTTCCTAGCCGTTGGGTGTGACCATGTGTCGTCAATCCTTGTGAAGAGTAACCTTCATGCTTCGTGGAGATCAATTGACGTTTCCCTCTGTTAGAGACACCAAATGTCGGTGTGGTTATCTCATCTGCATTTAATGCGCCCTCATCCGTATTTAATGCTTTAAAAGAGAATGTCATTTCAACATGACTTGCATCTAATGCTCATGGCTGACACTTATGGTACAAAGACGTGTTTGTCAGATAAAGCTTATTTTATTGACCAGGACAACTGTCAAGTGCAACAGATAACATCTCAAGAGGTCGTTCGAAAAAACACTCTTCCCTATATATCAAGCTCGAAATAAAGTGATTTCCAGCTTTCGATAGCAAAATACTCTAAGTACTTTCAGGTCGTGGATGACAAATAGAGTTCGAAACACCTTGGTATAACACTAGGTAGGATCCGACATAGGTCGCTAAACCTTTTGGGACGATCACCCATGTCGCTTGTGTAACTCTTGAAGATCCATGTCGCAGCCTCCATTTTGTTTGTTGATCGAGTGGAGTCATCGACCTTGTTTCGTTCAGACTCTTCTCAATTGATAGTTCGAGTAGGTGCTCTTCCAAACAAGTCAGGTCGCGGCATAATCATGAAGCTCTCAAGATTCAATTCTTGAACCTTAAGAACTATTATGCCTAAAAAATCAAGGCTGATGCGAGCTTACGTCACCTAGCGCCAATAAGAGTTCAGGAAGACTTTGTGCTATCCAAGAGCTGCCATGTCATTAAAAGACAGAAAGGGTATAACTGTCATCAACTTGGTAGACTCAGACTTTGTCTACGAATGTATGAGAGTTGCCCACCTGTCCAAGCTCTGCGTGATTTGAGGATATTTGCCGTGTAATCAGCCAATGGGAAGTGCGGTAGGAATTTTACTACACCTGCTCACATGCAGACTTGTAATCATTACTTTGAAACATTCTACTATAAATAGAGCGTCCCCCCTCTCATTTTCGGGATTTTGATAAGAAACCCACATTCTGATTGTAACATTTTACTCTCAAAACACAGATAACCTGCGAGAAAGAGACTGACTTGATATTCTCTCTGAATAATCAGTCACTTGTACCTCTGCTTGCTATTCGCTATACGCAAGCTCCTGTAACCTCATAAATATATACAAGAACAGTGGACATAGATTCACTTAAAATATCCGAACCACTTTAAAAATCATCTTTCATTTACTTCATTGCATTTTCCATTCATGTGTAATTTCTAAGCCAGCTTAGCACTTTGCACGTGCGAATTGTTGGTGTCAAAATCAAGCATCAACAATGTTAGAATATTCTTTGTGATCTCCATGGAAATTGAAAAAGAAAAAAGAAAAGAAAAAACAAAAATCACAAACAACTACTTCCCCTTTCTTATTTTAAAGACAAAATTTCTAAAGCATAACCTATCAATTTTAATTAAATCACTCATTTTCCTCAAAATCTCCCTTATTGTCAATATACATTGAAATTGAAATTAGAAGTGACGAGCGTTCACAACATCATTATATCCGTTTGGATTCAATTGAGTAAATATTGTTTATTAGGAGTATAGCCCATACGAATTTGCTTTAAGGTTTTACACAAACCTCTTTCACTGTGTCTAATAATTAAGTTAGGGAGACCCGAGACTTATAGATACTAATCCTAACTAGAGAATATATATATTGTACGCTTTGATTCTAGCCCTCCTAAATTTGTTTTTAGGCTTTACATAATGTCTTTCACTTGAAATGTGTTTAAAAATATTTAAGATTTATACACTGATACCGTTGAAACCACAGCCAAAACATACAATAACAAAAGAAAAAAAAGTAAGGAAGGACAATCAATTTACCTTGATTCATTCCAATAAAAGAATTACGTCCAGTATTCAAACATAGTATTTTATAGTTTTCAGAAATATGTAGAATATAATAATAAAAGTAAGGAAGGACAATCAATTTACCTTGGTTCATTCCAATAAAAGAATTACGTCCAGTATTCAAACATAGTATTTTATAGTTTTCAGAAATCAGTAGAATATAATAATTTTAAAGTATCGGTAGTTCACTTTTGCTCTCTATTTCTCACTCTAGGTCTTTTATTATTACAAAATATGTATAATAGGAAACCTAACCTCATTTGAGCTTACTCAATCTAATCTAACCTAGACCCAAATATTTGCAATTCAACTCTAAACCTATTTGGGCTTACTCAATCTAACCTGGGTGAGCAAGACTCTCAAATATGTCGGCATAAACCGATAAACCGTCAAGGCCATGCGAAGTATGAAACATATCTAACAGATATATGCTCTCATTCATTAGCTATTTGGGAAGAGACACTTATTTACATGTGCATACAATTCATACAGTCGTTGTTTTTTTATTGTCAAAATAAAGAAATGTTGTAATTAAGATTATATCATAGACTATTCATTAACGTATGGGGTCTTTTGCTTAATAGTTGTAAAGAATTTTCAATATATATAGTCCTTGTCTGGAAATGCATGGAGTATCATTTCGATTGCCTTAAATTTTTCTTTTCTTTTTGTGGTTCAACTGGCAACCAAATTGGCGTTTTTGTGCATCCAGCCTTTAATGTGAGACTTTCCAAGATGGAGACAGTGGGATGGTGACCATGGCCAAACCCATTTCCACAAATTAAGATGCTCATTCTCTAATCTACTTGCCTTCAAACCTCATAAAGCTACACCCCAAAAAGCTACAAGTTTTATAAGTATATATACTCAATTATCAACTTCTTAATTAATAACATTCCTTAAAAATTCTGCTAAAGTAAAATTTATTAATAAAATAAGATTGAATGATCGAGGCTTTTAAGAAAAAATATTAGTTGTAGTTAGAAAAAAAATATAAAAACTTTTTACTCTTAATTAGTTAATAAGGGTTTTAATATATGAAATGATCAAATTGAATTTCTATAATTGTACGGGGATAATTTTGATATTTCAAAGCTTAAAAAGAGCTTATCTAAAAACTCAAAATTTTAGAGTTTAAGATTTAGGAGAAACTAATAAAATTTTGAATTTCTCAATTACTTATACGTCTTTTCTGAATTTCAACAAAACAGGTAATTTTTTTTAAAAAGAGCTTCCACCGTTAGAAAAGCTACCAAAAACCTTGAGGTTTGGTGGAAATTTATAAAGTTTTTTGAAGAGCAATTGAATGGTTTTAATTGTAAGCTATTTTGGGGCAACTTTACCTAATAAGATGAACAAATGTAGAATACACCGGGCTACCACATCATCCATACCATCCTATCAAGATACAAGCTTAGGAGCAATCTAGGTTAAAATGTAATATTTGAAAATAGTCATGATTAAACTATACTTTGTCTGGGTTAAAATGTCAGATATCAAAGCTGAGCAAGAAACGTAGTATTTTGTATCTACGGCTATATTAAAAGAAAGCCACAGCGCGCTGTTCTTGTAAGTTAGTTAAACAGTTAACAAGAAAAATATCTCTCTCTTCTCTCTCTCATTCCTCTCTAATTTTTGCCCAAATCTACAATACTCTAACATAATATCAGAACTAAAGTCTTAAGTTCGAGTTCCCGCATACAAATTGGATAAAGAAAAAAAGAAAAAGAAAATCTAAGTTTGATGTAAAAGAGCGTATTGATCTAATATATGTTGAATCCTCATTTACTAGTTTAAGTTTTTAAGTGGGATACCTTTCAATGAATTTATGTCACTTCTATATAATTTTTCTCTTTTCTATCTTTATATTAATTATGCTCAACAGTCTATTGATTCGTAGTATCAAGTTAACAATATCACCTTAGTATTATAAACTTTCTCAAATAGAATATATATAAAGTAAAGGCGCCGGAATGCAAATATGGTAAAAACAATGAGGTATATTTAAAAGTAGACAAATCAATTAGAGACGGTGAGGAGGTTATATACTTATGGCCAGGCTGGTGGACAGCAGAAGCAGTTAAGATAGAAAACCTGAGTTTCTTAATAATGAAAATGGAAAATCACAGTGACTTGAAGAATGATTTAGTACTTTTTAGCCACATGTGGAGCCTGGGGCTCAAAAGCTGTCTTATTGAATGTCTGCATTCCAATATGATATCTTCTGTTCCTTTTAAAAGCACTTAGCTGTGTCATATAAATAAATATATAAAAAGCTTTAATGGTGGGCCTCAATCCTTTATTAATTTGTTCTTTCATAAATATATTTATACGGGATAGTCTTTCCATCTTGTTACATAACGATATAATTCAATCAATAAAATAAGATTCTCAGGCTGTCTTACTTATTTCGACATTTCACAGAAAAGTCTTTTCATTTCATAATTTGTGACATGTTATTTATTATATAAATTAATCGTTTGCTCAGTGCGGCTCCAATTTTTTTTGTATATTTAACTTATTAACAATATTATAAACATGATATACTCTAAAAAGAAAGTCATAAAAATAAAAAATCCAACTACTTCCTTTGTAGCTGGATGAAAAATCCTTCTTCGAGTTATGACGGAAGCAATTATTGGGTTAACCCAAAATAAAAATAAAAATAATAATAAAGATCTATATAAAGATGAAGACAACTATTATGATTTATTGGAAGTTTTATGTTGTTTTTCTTTTTCTCAACTGTTATGAGTATTTATATGACCTTTTTTTGTCCCTACATATAATTATTTGAAGGCACTACTATCACTAACGTCATACTAGTATATGTACAGGCATTAATTTAATTTGTATGCTTCCTAAATAAATGTTTGGACTTATTGATAATGGACAAATGGTCGATGCACGCGAGAGGTTTTCCTGAGAAGAAAATACAGATTATGTTAATTATAAATTGGAAGTAAAATAATCTCATTGTATCATTGGATTATGGTTCAGACAACTCTTTTTTTTAGGTATATTATTCAAAAGGATTTGAGTTCGAGTCTCTTATCAGTTACTAATAAGGATAATCATGAAAGCTCTTACTTGATCAATAATTCTAAGGTTTGAAGGATTAATTAAGATACACATAAGCTAATTTATACACTTCTGATCATTATAAAAAAAAAAAAAAAAATCTCTTAAATTATGATTCAAGAGTTCAAATGGGGTAGTGTTGTGTTACCTATAGCGCTTTAAACTCACCCATGTTAAACACTTTTAAAACATTGATCAAGATTCTCTTCTACAGAAGCGATGTATACCTGAACAAAATATAAAACTGTAATAGGTGGTTGATGAGAAAATTAAAAACAGGAATTAAATCTGAACCACAAATACTCATTAATGTACATATATAATTGGATTCTTAAAAGATCATGAGAGCTCACCTGAGAAGAGAATCTTAATTTTGTTATAACGGATTCTCTCTTGACCTGAATTTTACTTGAACAAAATACATAGCTTCATATTCTTGATAACATTTTCAAGGCATATGAGCAATGTGCTTGAGTGGATTACTTACTGACCACAAATACATAATCCATTTTGCTAGATTTATGGTATCTCTCTCTCATATCCTTGATGATAGAAGCACTGAAAGAGCTTGGAGCAACATGTTTTTTCCTGAAAAAGAGAGGGAAATTTCCGTCATCAATGCTTTGTTAATACATGTAAAGAGAGTCAGTAATAATATTGAACTTACTCTTTCTGACATAGGGTTCTGATCTTTAATGCCTGAGTCGCTCCTGGTTTCATTTTCCCTGTTCATTTTATTCTGGCTTGAATATTCATTTAGCAGATTAATCTGTGAACCTTTGTACTGAAAACTGAAACCTGCAGCTCCATTATTTTCTTGTTTTCCAGGTTCCAAGTTGCTTGTAATCCTGTCAAGCATCGAATCATTTCTGAGCATAACCTTGTTTTTTGAGTCCTGAACAACTTCAGGATTTTTATTGCCGGCTTCATTGTTTTCTTGATTTTGCTGAGGATCATAACTTGAATAAGACCTCGCTATATCTATCGAAAAACACGAGTCACTTAACTGATAACTTGTCAAAGTACTCAGATCTGCAGATAATAAACTTGAATGATCTTGATGTTCCAAACTTTCTCCAGGATCCGGAGTTATGGCAGAGATGTCTTGCTTTATTTGGAAGGCTCCAGGCTTTTGCCTCATTCTTTCCCTGATTCCCTGAGCTACTAACTGCATCAACTCATTGCTTTCGCTATCATATTCCATTTTTCGGTTCGTTTCGATTAGAGATGATGCTGATGAATATATGATTTGCCTTGTTAAAGGGTCAGGAAATGGAGCCAATTGATGATGAGTAGATTGTGCTCTTCGGTTGTTAATGGCACAAACAAGATGTGTATCGAATTCGCACAAGTGACACCTATAGAGCCAGCCTTTATTGCCGGGTTCTTGGCACAAATCACATTCGAAGTCATATGGAAGTGAAAACTCAAGCTTCAGGGTGTGAGAGTGGGAATTGATTACAGTAGAAAGTGGCAATGCAGAGCATAAGATGTGGTAAAATATCCCACATTCTGCACAATTGTAGTAGAAACCAGTCACATTTTGTGCACAAGCCTTACACTTGAAGCTGCCTTTGGCTGATGAAGGCATTACCAGGAGGTTTAGATAGTGAGCAGGGTGCCCGGGATGCCGCGTTTTTCGAGGCATATTATAGCACACTTGATGGAGAAAAAAGGGGCAGATTTTACAGCGGTAGTAGTCCTTGCCAGACACAATTTTCAGACTGCATCCTGAGCAAGTAATGGCTCCAGCAACGGGCGAGTTGCTTCGTTCCATAGGATGATGGTGGCTAAAATGGCGCGCGGCCTCCTCTTTTAGTACTAATTCCATCCCCTTTTCCTCTGGAGTTAAGTTTTAGGTGAAACAGAAAGAGTCATAACGTCGTTGCTAGTATTTATTGACTTAAAAATTATTCAATACAAGACAAATATACCGGCAACAAGTGATATTCATTTGTTGGTTACAAGGTTATAGATTGTCACCTGCATGTACTATAGCTATGCTGTGACTAGTTCACAGCTTAACATTCAATATTGTTAATATCAAAGAACAGGCCGGCTTAATATATTATGCTAACTCAGAATAATTTTGATTGTCTACAATGGAGGGGAATTTTTGACAGAATTATTCCATAATCTGCTTTTTGGTTTCTGTAATGTGGGTCGGAAATTGAATTGTCCTCTAAAGTTTGTCTTTCATGGCAATGTGCAAGAAAAAACAAAAACTAGTGTGGTCATGTGTTCTCTAAACATCAAAGGGAATTTTATTTATGTGCTTAATCAATGTTAAAATTAAACGAAATAGAGAAGCAACAGGAACAAAATAATAACAGTTAAACAAAATAAACAGTAAACAAAGAATGTAATACGCACGATTTACCCTGGTTCACCCAATGTAGGCTACGTCCAGCTGAGTCAATATTATTGCAATATGCCTCACCTCTCTCGTTTACAATGAATGAATTGTTCTCACTTCTATAACAAGAGAAAAGTATGTTTATATACTAGGTTTAAGAGATTAAACCTAGTTTTACAAGAATTCCTATTCCTAAGCCCAACCCAAAAAGGAATTAATAACTTAAAAGGAATCCTACAGCGGTTATACATGGAAAAGCCCAAAACCGCCTACGGGCTCGGGGGCGCTGCCCCCGCGACCCCCGCCCACTCACCGGGGAGCGGGGCACCCGCCCGTTGTCCGGCGAGACCCCCGAGTGCGTCTCCGTTACCCATTAATGCTGAAGTAGTCGACAACTCCAACAAAAATGAGGGACAATGAAGATTGAGTCATTTTTCGGTGGACCTGGTCAAGTTTTTGTGTGAGATTCCTCATCAGTCGTCTCAAAAAGCCAATGGGCAAATTGTCTTCAATAAGATGCCCCATGAACTTCAGTGCTGTTGAGATCGAAGAAAATTGAAGAATTGTGGCCAATTTAAGTTTTGTCACAACTTTTCAAGATACCGCTAGAGTTTAAGCAAAAGCAGCTCTCCGGGGTCAAATTGATTGGTTGAAAGGCCTGAAAGAGAACGTTGTATTCGGGGGTTATGATTCTCATCGGTTTCGGATTCAAAAGATTAGTGTACTCTTCAAGGCAGCATAACAACATTCTTTTGGAAACATACAAAGAACTCATTGGGGAAGGGAATAGGAGAGGTTTTCTTACACTAAAGAGAAATATTTACCTCTTGCATTTTAAAGCCTTTACGTAGTACACCCAAACAATTACTTAAGAGGATTTGATGAGTCCGAATAACAGATTCTTTTAACTATTTTTCAGTCTTTTGTTTTCCTAATGTATTAAAACAAATAATATAAAATGAATGAAAAGTACTGAACAACTTGAATCGTCTATCAATGGCATCAGTTTAAATTTTTAGATAAAATGGTAACTTAACATATATCAGAATAGCTGCATGAGTTCAAGACTTCATGTTAATCATCATTATTAAATGGTGTGAGAAAAAAAAAAACCAATGAATTGATGATGACTTATACTTCTTTTGGTGAGTGGTTACCAACCGGTAAGCAGTATGATTGAATTGATGGATCTTATCTCATAGCAACAAGAAAGAGTATTATTTTACTTTATGCTTACAAGGCATACATAACTGCTGGCGCCCAAAAGTCATAAATCTTAGATGGGAAGTTCGTGCAGCCAATTTAATTCTATGTCAACCTATTGACACTTGAGTTTGTGTTTATTTCTATTCCCACTTGGCCAGTATAGAACAAATCCACATGAAAGTTTGACTTGGTCTCAATTTTAGAAAAGTTATATATACTCTAGCTCAAAAGGAAGGTTGACACTGAGAGATTGAAGTTGAGAGAGAGTGAAGAGAAAAAAGAAAAAAGAAAAAAGAAAAAAGAAAAAAAGAAAAAAGAAAAAAGAAAAAAAAAATCAATGGAGTTCAAGCATTTTAGCCACCCACATATCCCGAGATTATATGTTCATTGTTCCGGCTGTGAATCTTCATTCTCAGGCTCTGCATACAGCTGTGCACATTGCCAATATTTTCTCCACGAACAATGTGCAAAAGCAAGCCGCACACTCCAAAATTCTACCCACTCATTGCACCGTCTAACTCTTTTCCCATCCACCCCTTACTCCGCCGGTTCCTTCTCCTGCAACGCCTGTGGCTTGCCAGGAACCGCCTTCTCCTTTTGTTGTGCACTTTGTGAGTTTGATCTTCATGTTGATTGTGCTTTGTCGCCGCAAACAGTGAAGCATGAAGCTCACCCACATGAGCTCAGCCTCAGCTTTGCTCTTCCTCACCTTGAGGCTAGGCCACATAATTGTCCTTGTGGTATATGTCACAAAGTTTTGGACTTCAATTTATGGACATATAATTGCAATGGATGCAATTTCCATGTTCATGCTTCTTGTGCAAGTAACAAGATTCGTGATCGAAAACCTTTTCATACTGAGCATACAAGCTTTGTTAACGAACTTGCTATGCATCACAATCCTGGATTATTCCATTATAGAGATAATATCATATCATCTGGATATCCATCTAAAATCAACAGCTTGAGCAAATGAGTTCGTCCACAATACTTTAGGGTATGTTGGATTGCAAAATTACGAGCTTGTTCCGAATAGAAGGAACTCTACCTTATCTGGATTCAGTACTCTTGGATATATAGGTTGAAGATATTAAAAATGACCTGTTGTTTGATGTTTATGTCAAGTTTTCAATATCTTCGTTTGTGATAAAAGTTAAATTGATTTGTATTATTTTGGGAGAGTTCAAATGTTTTGGTGTGTTTCATCTTTTACAATTTCGTAATGATGTAATAAATTTGTGTGTTTAGTAATTTTACGTTACCATTGATGTACTGATATCTTTTTAAAATTTTATATTTCATATTATAATTAAAATTTTCTTAATTATCGGTAAAGTTCCCTAATAGAGTAAAACCTTAAGGGAGCTTAGCGATAAATTATAGCCGATCTCATTGAAACTTTTAGAGGTATAACTGTATAAGGTGTGCGTTTGACATATACAAAAGGTTAGGGGTGAACAAGAAATCCGGTAGAATTAGAATTAGTGGGATCCTGGGGTTTCGGTTTCAGTTCCTACCTAGAGCCGGCATGGAAAAGGTCGGTTCTGGTTCCAAATTTTGTGGATCTGACACTGTGTCATTTCGTTTTTAGTTCCGGTTCCACCACTTCAGGAACTGAAATTGGAATCGAGGTCCGAGTACTCGGGGTGGAATCGATTGGTACCTAGGGTGTATTTGTAATTTTTGTAAACTATTAAGGGTGTATTTGTAATTTGTATAAGATATATTTGTCATTTTTATTAATAGTAGCGGATATTCGAATTTTGTTGGGTACCCATAAACAGAACCTATTTTTCAGGTTCTGGTTCCACCTATTGAGGAACCAGAACCAGCCGGTTCTAGTTTCAATTCCAAATTCCGAGAATCAGCTAGTTCCAATTTCGATTCTGATTGCTTTGAAAAAGGGCGGATACTCAGACCCGATTACTCTTACAAAAAGTTGGGAGAGTTTAGAATTATCTATTTTAAGAATCTCATATCAATAAAGTAAAATATATCATTTTTCCTTTTTTTTTTTTTTTTAAAAAAAATTATGGAAAAGGAGATAGAAAATAATGGCAAACACTATCTCTTCAAAAAGGATGTACTTGGGCCAGGTTCAAAGTAGAAATAATTCTCTTACGACCAAAACCAACATTAAAAAGGGGATGCTTTCAGCCCAAAAAAGGCAGCCACCAGACTCTATTACATGGTTGAAGTGAATCAAATTAAAATAAAATGAAAAAAACAAGAACCTTTGATATTATGCCACAGTAATGAACTCTGCAATCGCACCACTTGAAAATTTGAGATACATAATTACTTTGTAAGTGTACGTAGTTCAATATATATATATATATATATATATATATATATATATGTTGATATTTATTCTCCACTCCCTCGATTTTCATAATTTTACACTTCTTTTTTTCGTTAAAATAACACTTTAGATTCTGGTTTAGTTGTGTGAAGTAGGATATAAACTTTTTACTATAGTACAAGAAGTAACACTATCCCTTTTTCACCTTCTGGATGAGAGTACCATTGCTATAAATTTTGAAGTTAACAACATTGATCTTCTTGAGATTTCTAAAACAACACAAATCCAAATACTATTAAGTTTTAAATGTTATAAGTACTAAAAATAAAAGGTATGAAAGAAATTTGACAAATTATCGACTCATAATAGTATAAGTTCTAACTACGCACTAACTATTTACTATTGGTAAATGAATTTTTGTTACTATAGAAACCTTAGGAAGATTATTATTATTACACATCAAACCTCGGTGAGTTGATGTGTTTTAACTCTAAATTTTGATATATTGTTTTGTTTGAAATTAAAAAAAAAAAAAAAAAAAAAAAAATGAGTGGAAGAACAGAAAATTTGATAACTAAAAGACAATATGGTGATTGATGGCAATATTCCATAAAGTCAATGTTAAAAGAGCAATACTAGTCTTACAAAGACAAAAACAAAGAGGGCATACAAAGATAATTCTCACCCTTCATCTTCATGATTTCTCTCCCTCTCTCTCCCTCTTTTTCTGTTTTTTCTTTGTTTTTTCCTCCCTGCTGATGTCACTTTGTAACCCTCTTTGTATTGTCTTTGTAAGAATAGCATTTTTCATGTTAAAAAAGCTTAAGTAATATATATGATCATAGCATAATAGTACTTTATAAGATTATGCTTAGCTAAGGGGATAACCACTTGAGCTCAAAAGTCAATTGTGGATGATATTTATTATATGATCATGCATATATTCTGTGTATATTTAGGACTCCATATTTATGTAGGATTCCTTATTTGTGTGTAAGAGTTACATTATATATTGTCACCTTGTGTTATTCAATAAACACCTTTTATTAAACTTTTATAGTATTGGGGGTTATGATTCTCATAGGTATCGGATTCAAAGGACTAGTGTACTCTGCCTAACAACATTCTTTTGGAAATACCAAAAGAACTTATTGGGGAAGGGAATAGGAGATATTTCCTTACACTAAAGAGTATTATTTTCTTCTTGTATTTTAAAGACTTTATGTAGTGCACTAGAACAATCACTTAGAGGATTTTACTAGTTCTAATAACAGATTCTTTTAACTATTTTTGGTCATTTGTTTTCTTAATGTATCAAGAAAAGAAACATAAAATAAATAAAAAGTACTGAATAGCTTGAATCGTTTATCAATGTCGTCGGTTTAAATTTTTAGATAAAGTGGCAACTTAACATATATCAAATAGCTGTAATGAGTTCAATACTTCAATTCAATCATCATAATTAAATGCTGAAAAAAAAAAAAGCCAATGAATTGATGATGACTTGTATTTCTTTTGGTGAGTGGTTACCAGCCGGTAAGCAGTATGATTGTATTAATGGGTCTTATCTGTTGCATAGCAACAAGAAAGGGTATTATTTTAGTTTATGCTTACAAGGCATACATGACTGCTGGCACCCAAAAGTCATAAATCTTAGATGGGAAGTACGTGCAGCCAATTTAATTCTGTGTCAAACCTATTGACAATTAAGTTTGTGTTTTTATTTCTATTCCCACTTGCCCAGTATAGAACAAATCCACATGAACGTCTGACTTGGTCTCAATTTTAGAAAAGTTATAAATACTGTAGCTCAAAAGGAAGGTTGACTCTAAGAGATTGAAGTTGAGAGAGAGGGAAGAGAAAAAAGAAAAAATCAATGGAGTTCAAGCATTTTAGCCACCCACATATCTTGAGATTATATTATATCCCACAAGGCCAAGAAGTTCATTGTTCCGGCTGTGAATCTTCATTCTCTGGCTCTGCATACGGCTGTGCACATTGCCAATATTTTCTCCATGAGCATTGTGCAAAAGCAAGCCCCACACTCCAACACTCTACCCACTCATTGCACCATATCTAACTCTTCCCCCACCCACCACTTACTCCGCCGGTTCCTGCTCCTGCTCCTGCAACTCCTTTGGCTCGCCAGGAACCGCCTTCTCCTTTGTTGTGCACTTTGTGAGTTTGATATTCATATTCATTGTGCTTTGTCGCCACAAACAATGAAGCATTGTAAACTGCAGCAAGCTTCAGCTTAAGCGACTAAAGATTTCGAATCTCAGATATCAGCACTTTCTGCATTTCTCTCAAATAAACTGCAAGTGGATCAAAATCAGTTGAACAAGTTGACAAGTTGCGGCTGATATTGTTATGCAAGTTGACGTAAATAAATCCAATGGTTAGAGTAAAAACTCTGGATTGTAGAATGTGCGGCTGAGATTTCAGAGAACAGGGGACAGCACCTGACTTGCTTTCTTTATAAATTGTAGACGTAAAAGACACAGATGATTCAGTGAAATAAATGCTCCAGTACTTTTTTCTTTTTACTCTCTGTTTCAGAGTCTTTACACTCTGTTTTCTTTTTTGTCTCAGTACTTTTATAAGCATGAAGCTCACCCAGATGAGCTCAGCCTCAGCTTTGCTCTTCCTCACCATGTGGCTAGGCCAATTATCCTTGTGGTATATATGTCACAAAGTTTAGGACTTCAATTTATGGACATATAATTGCAATGGATGCAATTTCCATGTTCATGCTTCTTGTGCAAGTAACAAGATTCGTGATCGGAAAACTTTCCGTACTGAGCATACAAGCTTTGTTAGTGAACCTGCTATGCATCACCATCCTGGATTATTCCATTACAGAGATAATATCACATCATCTGGTTACCCTTCTGAAACTCGAGTTGATTTATATAATCGACAACTTGAACTGATGAATTCGTCCATCAATACTTTAGGGTATGTTGGATTGTAGAATTACGAGCTTGTTCCGAATCGAAGGAACTTTTACATTATCCGGATTCAATACTCTTGGATATATAGGTTGAAGATATTAAAAAATGACCTGTTGCTTGAAGTTTATGTTAAGTTTTCAATATTTGCGTTTGTGACAAAAGTTAAATTAACTTGTATTATTTTGGGACAGTTCAAATGTTTTGGTGTGTTTATCTTTTAAAATTTTGTAATGATATAAAAAAAAATTGTGTTTGGTAATTTACATTAGCATTGATGTACTGATATTTTTTAAAAGTTTATATTTCATATTATAATTAAAATTTTCTTAATTATCTGTAATGTTCCCTAATAGAGTAAAACCTTAAGGGAGCTTAGTGATAAATTATAGATGATCTCATTGAAAGTTTCAGAGCTATAAGGCGTGCATTTGATATGTACAAAAGGTTAGGGGAGTTTAGAACTATCTATTTTAAGAATCTCATATCAATAAAGTAAAATATATTTTTCTTCCTTTTTTTAGTTTTTTTTTTTTTTTTTTTTTTTCAGGGAAAAAGAGATAGAAAATAATGGCAAACACAATCTCTTCAAAAAGGATGTACTTGGGTCAGGTTCAAAGTAGAAATAATTCTCTTACGACCAAAACCAACATTAAAAAGGGCATGCTTTCAGCCAAAAAAGGCAGCCACCAGACTCTATTACATGGTTGAATGGAATCAAATTAAAATAAAATGAAAAAACAAGAACCTTGATATTAAAAAGCGATTAATTTGGTAAACAACCAACTCAATAGCATATATATACACGCTTTTTTTTTTTTTTTTTTCCATTAAAATAAAACTTTAGATTCTGGTTTAATTGTGTGAAGTGGGTTCTAAACTTTTTACTATAGTATAAGAAGTAACGCGTATCCCTTTTTCACCTTTTGGATGAGAGTATCACTAAGATAAATTTTGAAATTAACAACATTAATCTCCTTGAGATTTCTAAAATAACACAAATCTAAATACTATTGGCTTCGTTTGGTTCACAATTGGGTGTTTTTGGGAAAAGTTTTCTGAAAAAAGTTAAAAAAGAGTTGAATTGGGCGGGTATTACGATGTAGGATTTATAAATTATTAAAATACCCCCTATATTTGTTTATTTACAAAACACCCCCTATAATAAAATCTTAAAAGTTAACAAAAATACCCCCAACAACCCAATGTCAAATACGGACTGACCAGCCACCATCGCCGGAGGATGGAGGGTTCATATTAGGCGCAGACCAGCTGGATCTTGCCGGTCGTGCTGCCGATATGGCTTTGGCCGGATCCATAGTGGATCTGGCAGGCAAAGGATACATCCATATTTTCGTCAACGATGACCAACAAACGGTCGTCGTTGATGGTCAACGATGATCGTTTGTTGGCCGTCGTTATAAACTGTTACGGCCAGATCTTGGCCTTGGCGCCGATATGGAGCGGCTCGCGATCCACAAAGTGGATCTAGCCGACAAAGGCCGTGATCTCACCATACTTTTCGCCAACGATGACCAACAAACGGTCGCCGCGATGGTCAACGCGATCGCTTGTTGGCCGTCCGTTATAAACCTCGCTACTAGCTATCTTTGGCCTTAGATCGCCTTTTTCCGCCGGATCCACCGTGGATCTGACCGAAAAAGGCTAGATCGGCGCACTACCGGCCAGATTCAGCCGGTAGTGCGCCATCCTAACAGATTCTGGCCATTTTCCAGCAGTGGTGGCCGAAATCTGGTAAATATGAATTACTGGGGTGTTTTTGTAATTTTAAAAAAAATTTAGGGGTATTTAATTAAATTATCAAATTTAAGGGGTTTAAAAAAAGTTGAATAATATTGGGAGTAGTATTCTCAAAAATCAAAGTTTTTGGGTATTTTACTGTTTAACTTTTTTGGGAATACTAAAAGTAGTATTCTCAATTGGCAACCAAACGGAGCTATTAACTTTTGAATGTAAAAAAAAACTAAAAATAGAAGGTACGAAGAAAATTCAGCAAATATTTATGGACTTATAAAAGTTTAAGTTCTAACTACGCACTAACTATTTACTATTGGTAAACGAATTTCTGTTATTACAGAAACCTTAAGAAAGATTATTATTATCACATATCAAACCTCGGTGAGTTGATGTGTTTTAACTCCAAATTTCGATATATAGTTTTATTTGATAAAAAAAAAAAGAAAGAAAGAGACTGGAAGAGCAATGTGGTGATTGATGACAATATTCCATAAAGTCAATTTTCAAAAAAGCTAAAGTAATAATATATGACCGGTGCATAATAGTACTTTATAAGATTATGCTTAGCTAAGGGGCTAACCACTTGAGCTCAAAAGTCAATTGTGGATGATGCCAAACGTCCCACAACTTTAATTTCTTCCGAGTCAATGCTTCTTAATTTCCAATTGAAGTATTATAACATCGTGACTATAAAGCATCTACTACAAGCTTTTCCATGATTAAGCTTTGATCAATAAGAAGTGGGGAAATTTATTTTCGTGGACCTAGTCTTCTTGATATATATCTAATTAAATTTTGAAAGAGTCTTTTGCTACAACTATGTATGATGTTATTGATACATTAAGTTAATGAATTTATGATACTCTGTAATGTAGATTTTAAATTTGAAAATAATCAATAATATTGAATGTTGTTAGGATAAATTATAGATAATAAAATACTTATGTGACAAAAAAAATTAGTGCTCAATACGATAGATGATATATTTGTAAAAGTTAGATATTTCAACTTTTTTTTGTGACAAGAGGTGTCAAGACCAGTTTGCGCACAACTTAACTAATTCTCTGGGGTCTTGAAGTTAAGGATCAGATAAACCCTCTAGTAGACATCCCTATTAAAGAGTGAGGGGAATTGAATTCAAAACTTCTTAAGTGATATGACCACTTACCACACAGGAGTGGTTGGATATCTCAACTTTGTATCTTGCTAATATAACACTTCACATTACCATATTTAAAAGTTGATAATATTAGTAATATTATTTGCCAAATCATGAATTATATATATTACCTTGAGAAATTCTACTGTTTTTAAAACACAACAAAATTCTCTTCGAAATTATAAAATCACCATAACTTTTATATGAAAAATTATCAAATATGGTATTCTAGCTCTGACTCCCTCGGCTATTTTCTTTGGCTATATGTTTTCAATAAACTCTACGAACCTATTTATAGGAGTAATATCAAAATCTTTTAAATTCTATTAGGATATGAGAACCTAATACTAATTGAATACACATAGTGAGTTCTTATCTTAAAGAAACTTATATTCCTTTTTCTTAATAGATGCGTTTGGTTCAGGGAATGTTGGATTACTGGAAAGTTAGATTACCTTGAAGATTACTAGGAATTTTTAGGAAAATGTGTTTGGTTAATTGATGGGTACGTTATATTAATATGTTTGGTTGGAAAGAATAAATTAGTGGGTATGTTATTTAAATGATTGAATTGTCCTCTAATTAAATATTATTATTATTATTATATTATTTTGTTATTTATATTATTATTTGGATTATTATAGCCCGTCTACATTTAAAAACATAGCAAAAACAACCTCATAATAAAAGTTTGAAAAATCAACATTGCACCCCCACTAGCCCAGTCACTATCGGCCGCTGGCAACCACCGTTGGTCGCCGGCAACCTAACGGCGCACGGAAGGCAGGGAATGGCCTCCGTGCGCCGTATGGCCATTTCCAACTAGATCGTGATAGATCTGGTCGAAAAACGGCTAGATCTAATCTAGTTAAAAAACGACTAGATCCGTCGATCTGGCTTTCAACGGCTAGATCGATGGTCGTTAACAGCACAAACGTGGCCGTTAACGGCCATCGATCTGGCCGAAAACAACTAGATTAGATTTCTGGCCGTTGAAGGCCGAGACGGCACGGCGAAACTACCATATTAGATCTGGCCATATCTATGGCCGAAAATTGCTATATCGGCCCATGATGGCCATTTCGACCTTCCGTGCATTGTTCCAACGGCGGCAGATGATGACGGCAGGTAGGTGGGGGTGGTGCCTTGGGTGGGCTGGAATTTGTTTTGAATTCAAGGGTAATTTTGTCCAAAAAATTAATTAATTTGGGTGAAATAGTAAAAGTAGTATTTATGTAGATTAATTTAAAAATAAGGATATTATTATCCTAAAATTTTATTAATAAGGGATAAAATTGTAATTAAAACAAGATTACTTTGGTAATCTTACAATACCTAAGAAAATAAAGGTAATTAGATTACCTTCAATATTATCAACAGTAACTACTATTAGTATTTGAAGATTGTTGGAATCTTATATTACTTGAAAAGCAAACGTGATAATCAAGTAATATAAAATATGAGGTAATCTCACATAACTCTCAACCAAACGCCCCTGTATAAGCAATCAGGTCAAATTTTAAGACAGGTTCAATATCAACTTAAACAATTATCTTCACCAACTATTACTTAAGCATCAACAACTTGAGTTTATATATTGATCTCATTTCCCTTCACGTCCAATAAGGAACCATAAACATGAAAACTCTTCTAACATTATTGAACCTTGACTTGAACCCTTTGAATAATTCAAGAACTTAAGGTTATAAATCCTCTAACTTACGTCTCCTAAATCATCAATTTACAGAAAGCACAAAAAAAAAAAAAAAAAAAAAAGACATGGAGTTCAAGCACTTTAGCCACCCACATCATTTGAGAATTTATAATTTTCCTCATCAAAATCCTGAAACATACACTTGTTCAGGATGTGAATCAATCATCTCAGGATCCGCCTACGCTTGCTTTCAATGCATGTTCTTCCTCCATCAACATTGCGGGAACGCACAAAGAGCAATTCAACACCAATCACACCCCATGCACCACCTCACCCTCCTCCCATCCACCACCTACTCCGCTGGCTCATTCATCTGCAACGCCTGTGGCTGCGCCAGCCGCGGCAATTCCTTCTCCTTCTGTTGCCCCTTGTGTGACTTTGATCTCCATCTCCAATGCGCTTCCTTGCCTGAAAATATTACAAGTGAAGCGCATTTTCATGGCCTTTGCCTTAGCTATGGTTTGCCTCAGCCAAATAATGAATGTTATAATTGTGATGTTTGTCACAAATTGTTGGACCAAAAATTTTGGTCTTATAATTGTTTTGCTTGTAACTTTCATGTACATACTTCTTGTGCAATTGTAAATGGAAGTGTTTCTGGGGCCTCCCAGAATCGCTTATCTGACGAGGTGACGGCGGAAAATAGAGAAGATCCTGTACTTAATGCTCAGACTGAATTGCAAAGGCTTCAACTTGAATTGCAAATGGCTCAGGAACTTGCCAAAATGATGGCTTCGTTTAATCTTTCTTCTTTAGTTTAATTTGATGCAAATAATTTCAAGTCTTAATCTAGTGGTTTTGTTTTGAATATCAGGAACAAACCTTGCTATGATCAGTGTGTGATAAAATTGTTTCTAAATATATTTTCCTTTAATGGAGATGTTCATATTCTTGCTAATTTTAATGTTGATTTGTCTCCATGAATGTTTTTTTTTTTTCTTTTAAATCCTTTTCTGTGGAAAAGAATGAGTAAAACCAGGAAATATGAAATGGACTGCCTGCTATATTTATTAGAAATTTAAACAATTAGTTTTGACTTTAATATGACAGCTAGTAATGCCAAGACCTCGAGAGGCTGCACATGGTGACTGCATAATCTTCTGACAAAATATAATTTTGTTTATTACGTTAAAAGGGTTTCATCACATTGAAAGTATAATATATAATGTGTAATTCATATTACAAAAGGGATTTTCAATTAATATTTCTAAGATTCTTCCCTGCAACACAGCCGATCCCTTTTGTTTATTTGATTTAGTCCCTTGAATTAAGGATCCAATATGTTGTTTCAGTTATACTCTCAGGCTTGAATTTTCTTGGCCTGTTCTATAAATCATAAACAAGAACGATTTGATTCAGTCCAAGGTATTGCATTGCTCAAGATGCGAGCAACAAAACATGCACTGAAGCGTCTCGCCGGATACAACACCCTTTCAACCAAAATTACTGCTCTCACCTTTTATCCGGTGTAAATCAGAGTTCAAGATTTTAAGTTCGAATCTCTACCTGTGTGTGACTGATTTTGTAATCAGGAACCTCAGAGTTCTTGGTTATCTACCTGGTTTTGGGAGTGTGAGAGGTTGTTTTGGGTGAAATGGGTGTTGTATCGGGCTAGGCGATTTGGGGCATGTTTTGAAAGGAAGAACATCAATGTATACGTGCTTTATGATTGGACGGGTATTCATACAATTGTCCAGTGGAGATATATATATATTTTGTGAAGATATTTTGTTTATTTTTATTTCTGTAGTTTTTTGTGTTGTGCACAATTTTGTGATTGTTCAATTGATTGGAATAGATAGCCAATTCCTTTTATTTTATTTCAAGAAATTATAATACATTTTCTTTTGGAGTTTTAACCAAAGACTAGTTGCATTTCCTGCATTGCACTAAACAGATCTGTCTGTTAATAAACCTTGAGATTGACACAAGGCCTTCTCATTTCTGATTTTATCTTCGAACTCCAATGCGCAGCTCACATGGGCAATGAAATTGCAATAGTCAGGACAATAATAACTCCCACATTCAGAATTCACTTCCTTCTCACAAATTCCACAATTCAGAGAGCCTGCCGACACATTTTCATGAAAGAAATGGTTGCGGTGAAGGGGATGATTATGCTGAATTATTTTGATACTATGTGGCAACGAAATGCAGCTTTTGTGGACCTTGACTTGGCACGCGGTACAAAAATAAGGCGTTTGTTCTGATTCCTTTTCACCGCAGGCATTGCAAGTGAATGGAATGGCCCTCATCCAGTGAATGAATTGATGCTCATGAGCTTCAGGTTCAATGACACAAGACAGCGTAGCACACTTGATGTCGAGGTAACAAGCACAATTAGAGCAACTATATGCAAACCTTCGGCAACTTTCGTTGCAGAAAAAACAGGCTGGGCGGCGCCAACCAACATTCGAGGTGTCTAGAATGAGAACTAGAGGGTGTTTGCGGTGGAATGGGTGCTTAATCTTGAGCGGTAGCTCTGCACAAGTCTTGTGAAGAAAGAAATTGCATTGGCTGCAGTTGTAGCTTGGACCCAACACTAGTTCCTCGCATCCGAAGCATGAATTTTCCTTGCTGTAACTATAATTCTGTTGCTCTTCTTCATTGAAGACCAGTGGATGCTTGTGACTAATATATTTGAGATGGCAATTTGCATTACTAAACTTATCGATCTCCATCTCCGTAGCTGTCGAGTCATCTTCAATTTTCATCTCGATTATCCCATAATTGATCGAGTCCATTGGTTTAACTCTGGTGCTCTTTTCTATCACACAGTGATCTACAGATTCCTCTGCATTGCACTGAGCCATCACAGTTTTACATTCATAAATGAATATTTCAAATGCGCAGCCTGCATGGGAAATAAAACTACATTGCGAGCAAAAGTAACATCCATGATCCGTAAGAATCTCATCATTGCAGATGCCACAATATTGCTCTCCGGATTCATTTTCATGAATGAAAAATGTGTGGATTAGTGGATGATCGTGTATTCTTATTGCAATTGTTGGATATATTGGTAACAATGACTCACAATCATAGTGGACAAGGACTTGGCATATGATACATAAGGAAGCGTAAGAATCATAGAAGCCATCCCCACCACAAGAATCACAATTATATGGGATTCTGGAGTCCAACAACCAGATAAATTGGTGATTGTTTTTTGTAGGAACGCAGGGAAGCAAAGCACATTTCTTGTCAAGACTAAAGTTACAAAGAGAGCAATGATACTTGAAACTCCCACAGATATTGCCGCAGGAATCACACAAGCATGGAAAATCATTATGTGGAGGATTTTCTTGAAGAATAAGAGGGTGTTTGCGATGAAATGTGTGTTTAATCTGGCAAGGAAGCTCTGCACAAGCTTTGTGGAGGAAGAAATTGCACTCTTCGCAGCTGTAGCTTTGGCCAGAAATTGGTTCCTTGCACCCGAAGCAAGAAGAATTTTCATTTTGTTGTAGGTCTTCATTGAAGATTAGAGTGTGCTTGTGGCTGAAATGTTCAAGCGCCATCTCTCTAGCTTTAGCTTACACACAGAACACAGCTTTACGAATGGCACTAGCAGTCATGAAAATTGATTGATTTATAGCAATCTGAAGTTGGTAAGTATAGTGCTGAGCAAGTTTCAGAACCAATTAGCTAGCAATTTTCTATGATTACCATCAGTTGACTTCTACAATTAATTAGAAGTCAACTTTTGGTGGGGTCATAACAATTACTAGTTGATTTAGTCAGAGACTTCCTCGGTACGAAGTTTTTGATGTTGCTTTATCACCAGCTTCAGAGTTCATATTGCTATTTATGCATATGCATTTTGTTGTTGTTATCACATTGGTATGGGAAAATGTGTCACATTTTCTAATGCAAACATCTGGAAGTTTTATATAAATTAATTTCTCGGATTTATCTTAAAAATTTTAGCATGTAAATCAAAGGTGAACAATTCATCGTCATCTTCTCAAAATAAAAAATAAAAAACAACCAATCGTCTATCTGTATAAATAGGGACACTATACATAGGAATTTTCACATGTATGGATACGAAACTCTTTGCAGCTTATATAACACAAAATTACGAGTTGTTGAAGTGAAGACTGAAAACGACACTATTTTGTTACTTAAGGGAAACGCAGAGTTTTGGGACAGAATTAGCTGAACATCCTGACCATCCAAACTGTCCAGATCCAACGGCTGAGGCTTGTCAAAAGGGTCAATGGTATAAAAGAGAGATTAATAGTCATTTGCGCAGATCATTTTTAGGTTTTTCTCTTGTATTCGTATTTCTCTGTTCTTGATTAGGTTTTCTGCATCTTTGAGAATCATTGTAACTTGGGTAGATTGATTAGGAAGTGTTAGCCAATCTGAGGGTGGTTTTACTCTTGTGACTTGAGGATTCCAGTTGAGTGTTCTTAGGTTTAGTTACGGGTTGATTCTTGTGTGAGATCAGAGAGGGTGTATTTGGTTTGATTATGTACTGTGTGGATCTTGTTATAAATAGTAGTGCCGTGAGCTCTCCATTTCTGGAGCTCAACGTGGATGTAGATTATCCAATCAGGATAATCGAACCACGGTAAATCTTGTGTTCTTGTGTTGGTTGGTTTGTGCGAATTTGTGTGTTTGATTGATCTGGTGATTAGTTTGTGTTTGTTGACTGGTTATAACAGTGGTATTAGAGCTATTAGACAATAGGCTTGATCGATTTGGAGATTACTCGGTGATTTAGGGTTTCTGGAAAATTAGGGGTTGTCTAGAATTTGGGGGTTTTTTCAAATTAAGGCTTCCCTTAGTAATCTTGAGTCCTAGTTTATAGATTCGATGGTCAATTTCATTAATTGAGGAAATCTTCTTGAAGATTCAAGTCTAAGTCTTAGCAAATCGTTCAAGAATCACATTGTCAATTTAGTCTAGGGTTTCAATTTGGGTTTCTTGAAACAAAGTCAATTGTTTAAACACAAAATGTCAACGACATGATTATAAATCACTCAATACGATGGAAAGATAGATTTTGGGAGTTGGAAAAAGAAGTTGAAGGCACTGCTATCCCACAACAAGGTGGGAATTGCCCTAGAGAAAGACGAAACCAAATGGCTAGAAGAGAAACTGAAGAAGAAGGGTGAAATCAATGAGGAAGCGTACAACCTCATAGTGATGAATCTATTAGATAACGTCCTACGAAAGGTAGATGGGCTAGAAACTCCTCTAGCCCTATGGGGTAAACTCGAAACCTTTTATTTTTTCCAGTTAGCACCTAATCTTGTGTTTTTAAAGGGTGCTTTATTTTTGTACTAAATGGATGGTTCTAAATCAATTGAGGATAATCTAGATGAATTCCTTAAGATGACTTTAATTCTTAAAGGAACTAATCAGGAACTAGGGGACACCAGTTTAGCAATGATCCTATTAAATTCCTTAACCGAAGATTATATAGTTGTAAAGAATGCCTTTTAGTATTCAGGGACAGTGCCTAGCCTAGATTTAATAGTTGCTACTTAAGGTTGGAGTAACCTGTTTGTAAAAGGTAGGCTAGAATTTAGTCAAACAGGAAAGACTAATCAGAACCAACATGGGTCTAAAAACAAGAAAAAATGGAAGGGGAATAATAAAACAAAATCAGACACTAAGAAGTGTTTCTTTTGCAATAAACCTTGCCATATCAAGAAAAACTGCTTTGAATGGTTGAAGAAAGATAAACAGGGTAATATTGAGAGTAATCTAGCTTTTAGTAATAACCAATGGGAGGAGCCTGAGGTCTTGACAGTATCAACATCTGATACTGCTAAGGAATGGGTCCTGGACTCAGGCTCTTCCTTTCATATGAGCCCATACAAGAAATGGTTCCAGAATCTAGAATCTCAGGAAACTGAAATTGTTTATATGGGAAATAATCAGGCATGTAGAGTGAAGGGGATAGGCAGTATAACTCTTAAACTTACTAATGGAAAAATTGTAAGGTTAACCAATGTTAGGTACATCCCTGAGTTAAAGAGGAATCTTATCTCCTTAGGAACCCTTGATGAGGCTGGATGTTCCTATAATGCTAACAATGGTTGCTTATATGTGTACAAAAACCAGAACTTGGTTCTTAAAGGGGAAAAGAGAAATGGTTTATATATGTGGTGATTCTCACCAGAATGTTTTAGCACTGTGATGTCTCCCACCAAACAAACAGTAACTAAAAAATGACACCTTAGGTTAGGACACATGAGTCAGAAGGGTATGCACATCCTTAGTAGTCAGGGAGTGTTTGGGAAGGACACCATTAGCAACCTAGAATTTTGTGAAACTGTGTGTTAGGAAAACAACACATAATAAGTTTTTCAATGGGGACTCATCTAGCCACAAACTACCTAGAGTACTTACACTCTGACCTTTGGGGACTTGAAAAAATTAAATCCCAAGGTGGGAACAGCTATTTCTTATCCATTGTAGATAACCACAGTAGAAAGGTCTGGAAATTTCTCCTAAAGACCAAAGACCAGGCTTTGACCAAGTTTAGGGATTGGAAAACACTAGTAGAAAACCAATTAGGAAGGAAAGTAAAGGCACTTCGCATAGACAATGGACTTGAATTCTGCAATTCTGAGTTTGATAACTTCTGTAAAGAACATGGCATTTTGAGACATAGAATAGTAGCTAGGAACCCCCAACAGGATGGAGTGGCAGAAAGGATGAACCGTACCTTACTAGAAAAGGTTAGATGTCTCTTGTTTACTTCAAGGTTACCAAACACTTTTTGGGGGGAAGCCTTAGCCACCACTGCCTACCTTGTGAATAAAAGGAGTCCATTTACTGCCATCAATGGAAAGTGTCCCTCTGAAGAAATCTGGTCTGGAAGAAGACCAGACTTAAGCCATTTGAGAATTTTTACTTGTGCTGCTTATGCACATGTAAGAGGAAAACTTGAACCTAGGTCTACTAAGTGCATATTTCTAGGTTACCAAGAAGGCACAAAAAGATATAGACTATGGGATAGGGAGACCCCAGGGGTGAAGATTATTGTAAGCCGAGATGTAGTGTTCAATGAGTGTGAATTCCTTTGTAAAGGATTTGCCACTAATCAGGGAAGCATCAAAAACACTGAACCTAACCCCAACCCTACAGAAAGTACACCAATTGACATGGAGCAACTTACACATCAGCCTAACTCCACCCAAACTGAAACTGAAACCCAAACAGAAGCTAACACTAAACTTGAACAACTAGAAGAAGGAACCATCGATGAGATCTTAGAACATCAACCAGCTGACCTTCAACAGTACCAACTAGCTAGAGATAGGATCAGGAGAGAGGTAAGGCCACCTGCGCGTTATTCTTATGCTGAACTGATTTTTTCTGCTTTGCTTACAGGTACAGAAGTCTAGAGGTCAGAACCTGGAACATATGAAGAGGCTATGAAATCCAAAGATAAAGAAAAGTAGGAAGCAACAATTAGGGCAGAGATGCACTCACTAGAGGTAAACAAAACTTGCACTTTGATACCTAAACCCAAAGATTAGAAGCTGATCCAATGTAAGTGGCTCTATAAACTTAAGGATTGTATTTCAATTTCTGACCCACATAGGTATAAAGCCAGGCTAGTTGCCAAAGGCTACACCCAAAGAGAGGGAATAGACTTCAATGAAGTCTTTTGCCCAGTGGTAAAATACAAAACCATCAGATTAATGTTATCCATTGCTGCACACCAAAATCTAGAATTAGAACAACTAGATGTAACTACTGCTTTTCTGCATGGAAATTTAGATGAGAAAATTTATATGAGTCAGCCTATAGGATTCATTGATGTTAGGGCTCTTGACCATGTATGCTTGCTTCATAAGTCCCTATATGGCCTCTAATAGGCCCCCAGACAGTGGTACAAAAAGTTTGACATCTTTATAATAGGCTTGAGATTTAGGAGAAGCAAGTATGACAGTTGCTTCTACTTTGATCTAGATAAAAATCTGCCCATTTATCTTTTGCTGTATGTTGATGATATGCTGTTAATCAGTAAATCCAAGCCTAGGATACAAGATCTGAAAAAGAAATTAAATTCAGAACTTGACATGAAAGATTTGGGAAATGCCAAGAAAATATTAGGGATGATGATTTCTAGAGATAGGAGGAATAACTGCTTAAAACTAGATTAGGGTGCTTATTTGCAGAAATTAATAAATAAATTTGGTATGACTGACTCAAAACTTATCACAATGCCCTTGGCAAATCACTTCATGCTTAGTAAAGAACAGTGTCCTAAAACTGAAGCTGAGATGATAAAGATGAATGATATCCCATACTCAAATGTGATTGGCTCCATAATGTATGCAATGATAAGCACTAGACTTGATCTATCTTTTGCTATATCACTTCTTAGTAGATTCATGTCCAACCCTGGAAGTAAACATTGGACTGCCTTGAAATGGGTTCTAAGATACATTAACAGCTCATTAAATGTTGGTTTAAAGTACTGTAAGAACAATACTGTGCTTGATCTTGTTGGGTTCGTAGATTAAGATTTTGCAGGTGATAGAGACACCAGAAAATCCTGGCTTATTATTTTACACTTGGTGGAAAGCGCATATGCTTTGGAAATCTCATTGCACTCCCATAGTTGCACTTTCATCAACAGAGGCTGAGTACATAGCCATTGCTGATGTGTTTAAGGAGGCTATGTGATTACAAGGGATGATGGCAGAAGAAAACCTAACTGAAGGGAAGGTTACAATTTACTCAGATAGCCAGAGTGCTATACATCTGAGTAAAAACCCAGTTTATCACGAGAGGACCAAACATGTAGACGTAAGGTTTCACTTTGTGAGAGATGTGGTAGGCCAAGGATTAATTGAGTTGAAGAAAGTGTCCATTGAGGAAAATCCAATAGATATGGGGACCAAGATCATCACACCAGCAAAATTCAAGCACTACTTGAAGCTGCTGTCCATGGAGTAATTCAACATAAACTAGAGCTATGAGGGATATGGTTAGAGTCCACTACACTACTGGTTATTTTTCAAGTCTTTAAGGTGGAGATTGTTGAAGTGAAGACTGAAAACGACACCATTTTGTTACTTAAGTGAAACGCAAAGTTTTGGGACAGAATTAGCTGAACATCCTGACCATCCAAACTATCCAAATCCAACGGATGAGGCTTGTCAAAAGGGTCAATAGTATAAAAGAGAGATGAATAGTCGTTTACGCAGATTAGTTTTAGGTTTTTCTCTTGTATTCGTATTTCTCTGTTCTTGATTAGGTTTTCTGCATCTTTGAGAATCATTGTAACTTGGGTAGATTGATTAGGAAGTGTTAGTCAATCTGAGGGTGGTTTTACTCTTGTGACTTGAGGATTCCAGTTGAGTGTTCTTAGGTTTAGTTACGGGTTGATTCTTGTGTGAGATCAGAGAAGGTGTATTTGGTTTGATTATGTACTGTGTGGATCTTGTTATAAATAATAGTGCCGTGAGCTCTCCATTTTCGGAGCTAAATGTGGACGTAGATTATCCAATCAGGATAATCGAACCACGGTAAATCTTGTGTTCTTATGTTGTTGGTTTGTACGAATCTGTGTGTTTGATTGATCTGGTGATTAGTTTGTGTTTGTTGACTGGTTATAACACGAGTGTTATTCCCCATCCACACCCAAGGAATTGAAATTGGATCATGTATATCGTTATGTGGATGAGCATATGAGATATAATATTCTGGGTGTACATAGCAAGATGAATTTTTTATATATTGCCCAATTCAATCATTAAAAAATAGATTAATTAATTAATATTTATTTGCATCGTAGCATGGAGTTATGATGTTGTATGTAGATTTAAATTATTCTTGGTTATTCTATATATTAAATCACTTAATTTCCAAACTCTGATCGGTTATATGACAATTATTTTATTTGTACATAATTTTTCAAACACCAATTACACAACGCACATGGACAATGAAATTGCTTCCGAACAATGATAACTCCCATATTCCGAGTGTTGAAACTTAAAAGACTATTCTAAAAGGTAGAACAAGAAATCCTAGATTTATAATCATGAAATCAAACACAATAATCAATAAAGAAACATGCAAATAAAGCACAAAAGTAAAGAAAAGACACAGAGAATTTATACTGGTTCAGTAATCAAATTGATTACCTACATCCACTCTTCAGAGTAGTAAAGAAATAGCAATATAAAGATAATCTTACAGAGTTTTTGTGCTTTCCAAGTATACATGAAGAACCCTAGGAAAACCCCTCTATGAATCACCCGTAAGCAACCTTTTCCTCACCTCTCATATATCAAAATACAAAAGATCATAAGACATTTATACAAAGAAAAAAAGACAGCTTTGTAACAAACCATATGACAAGTCCTCACCAAAGCCGTTTGATTTATCTTGCGTCTCCAAAGGCTCCACCTCAGTCTCCATTCCAACAGAATTTCTCTCTTTGTAACCAAGAGAAGAATTGGGAAGAAAAGTGAAGAAAATGAGACCCAAATCAGTTTTGGTCTTTGGAGAATACCACAAACACCCTTCCTCTTCCTTTTTAAAAGATGCTTTGACCAACAACTTAGTATTTTGACTCCACATAAGCACAAAATAGGTGCCACATCACCACAAATCTCCACCTTGGCATCTGATTTTTGCCATTCCTCACTGCTTTGAAAATTTCCTTCAGCTCTACTTAACATGAAGCGGGCTCTTGAAGGGCCTTAGTTTATCCAAAGTAACAACTTTGGTAAACATGTCTGTTGGATTCTCTTTCCTAGGAATTTTCTCCACCTTGATAATTTTCTCTTCAATCGTGTTTCTAATGAAGTGCAGCCTCACATCAATGTGCTTCGATCTCTCATAGAAAGCTTGGTTTTTGCACAGAAAAATAGCACCCTAGCAATCACTTTTGATTGGAATTTGTGTCTGAATGAACCCTAGTTCACTGAGCATTCCCTTGAGCCAAATTGTTTCCTTTGCAGCTTCTGTGATTGCAACGTACTTAGCTTTTGTAGTTGACAAAGTCATAATAGCTTGCAAATTTGCTTTCCGACAAACCAGATTACTCCATAAAGAAAACACAAAGCCAATCATGGACTTCCTATTATCAAGATGTTAGACCGATCGTCACGGTCTAAAAATTAAACCTAAATACCGTACTTAGCGGTAAGCAGGATCGAATCCACAGGGAGCAAGACTAACAACCTAATGTATTTTAAGTAGCGGAAATGAAATTGGCAATGGATTAATGAAACTAAATAGACTAAATGCAAATAATGAAATAGTGAAATTAAAACAAATAAAGACTTTATAATAAAAATGTCGCCGTTACGGTTTTGGTTCAACACGAGATCGACTCACACAATTCTCCTCCACCCTCTACGATCCCCTAAACCTACAAGGTAAGGAAAAGCAATGAAATGGTTTCCCTACACTCTAGGTATAATCTATCCTATCTCACCCGATCACTCAAGTTCGATTGGTTAAAGACTATCATTGAACATCGATAAACGCTACAAGGCAATACCACTAGTTGGTACGTGATTAACAAATACAATTTGTCAACACGTAATATCCAATCAACCAACTTCACAATAAACGCAACAACAGTAGAAATTAAATTAAATCCGAACACAACTCAATTACAATTGATGTGAAGTAATAAAAAGCAATATTCATCATTTAATTATTCCAAACCAATGTTTATCATTCAGCAAGTTCTATGAAAACATTAAATCATAATGGACAGCAATATTCATCACAAGTTATGCTCAAATCATATTAAAGTATCGAAATCAAACATGAAACGAAAACAAATATAATCCGAAGCACAATACTACCAAATGTCCTATAATCGGGCTCATCCAACTAGTCGAGAGCTAATGAGGAGATCAATGGAGTTAATCTCGATCTCGCCTACACTGTAACAGACAACCGAGAACTCAGCCGCTCATGATGGTGATGACGGAGGCTGAAACGGTGGAAACGAAGCTGATCATGGCAAAGAGGAGGTAACCAACAGCGATATGATGCGAAGAAGGGCCGAAAACGACCAACGGACAGCCCGGAATACGAACAGCCGCACTCGCCGGAAAACGTTAATTTTCCGGCGGGTCTTCCGAAAAACGGTGGCGGAAATGGGATCCAAAGGTACCGATGGAAAGCTCTTGTGATGGGGAGTTTAGATCAGGTCCTGGGGGGGTGAGAAGTTGCCGGAAATGAGCAGGATCTGGCCTAGAAGATGAAGAGGCGCGCGGCAAAATCACGGATTCCGGCGGTTTTCGCGGTGGCTGAAGCTAGGGAAGTGTAGATCCGACCGTGGGGAAGGGAGATCGACCTTTGGGGAGCTGGAATGTCACCGAAAAACAGCCAAAACTGGCCGGGAAGATGAAACGTCGCGGTGGTGGAAGACGAATCGTCACGACTGTGTGATGTTTCGCGGTGGGCGATGACGGATCGGTGCATGGGGAGATGAATCGTCGCCGGAGGGAGACGAAGGGTCGCTGGAGCTCGCTGGAAAACTGGGTGAAAATCCTCCCCTGTACGCGACTTTTCATCTTCTTTTTATAAAACAAAATGTAAAATATTATTTTGGTCCCTGCATGTTTGAAAGTGACAAAATCAACCCCAAGATTATGACAATTTGACCCCTAAATGGCATAAATGAGACAACATCAACCCTAGAAAATAAATCACATCCTAATATCAACTTACACAATCTCAAATTTCAATCCAAACATGCCAAATTAGTAAGAAAAACTCAAAATATGATTTTTAAACATAAATTCATAATTTCTCTTAATTGTCTCAATATAACTTCAATTCAATTACATATGGGACCTTTTTATCAACGAAATAGAGTCACTTTCATGACTCTAACACAAGATTCCTAACATAATCAGCATCAACACACATTATAATGAAATTCATTTGATCTTGTCTTTCGCTATACATAATCCCTGTTAAGATTGACCCCCTAACATATATGAGAATCCATTTCACTACCTCCCAGTGACATTTTCCAGGATTACTCATAAATCTACTCACACAGCTAACTGTAAAAGCCAAATCAGGTCTTGTACAGACCATTAAATGCATTAAACTCCCTGTTACATTTGCATAAGGAACACATGCCATTTCCCTTTTCTCATCCTTAGTTTCTGGACATTGATCCACACTCAATTTAATATGTTGACCCATTGGCGTTTTGACAGGTTTACAATCAAACATATTAAATCTCTTAACAACTTTTCAGCATACTCTATTTGAGATAGTACTATCCTTCCTGTTTTCCTATCTCTTTCAATGTTCATGCCTAAAATCTTCTTAGCTTGCCCCAAGTCTTTCATTTCAAATTGCCTATTCATTTCAATCTTAAATCTAGCAATTTCAGAAGCATCCCTACAAGCCAACAACATATCATCAACATAAAGAGCTAAAGTAAAGATGACAGACACCATACAAACATTTGAAGTAAAGATAGCCATCAAAATTGCTTCTCTTGAAACCAACATTAATCATAAAACTATCAAACTTCCTATACCATTGCCTAGGTGACTGTTTCAACCCATACAAGGACTTTTTTAAAAGACACACCTGATTTCTAGGACCCTTTTCAAACATTTCAGGTTGTTCCATCAAAATTCTCTCTTCTAAATCACCATACAAAAATGATGTTTTAACATCAAGTTGCTCTAATTCAAGTTTAAATTGAGTCAACAAAGATAAGAGGACCCTAATGGTTGTATGCCTCACCACAGGTGAAAAAATTTCAGTGTAATCTACCCCCTAAACCTGTGTAAAGCCCTTTGCTACTAACCTAGCTTTAAATCTAGGTGCCTCTACCCCTAGAATTCCCTCATTTCTTTTGAACACCCATTTACACTTGACAACCCTACTGCCCTTAGGTTTATTGACAAGGATCCAAGTCTTGTTCTTCATCAAGGACTCATACTCCTCTTGCATAGCTAACTTCCACAACTTAGACTCTCTACTCTCCATGGCTTCTCTAACTATCCTAGGTTATTCTTCTATCTCTTCAACAACTTGGAGTGCAAATGCAACTATGTCAGCCTGTGAATATCTACTAGGCAACCTAATTTCTCTCATTTGCTTATCTCTAGCCAACTAATAGTTTTGGAGCTCATTTTCTTCATCATGAGTTAGATCATCCTCATTCTCCACTAAGGGAGATTCCTCATCTTGGACTTGAAAATCTTCTTACTGATAATCTGGCTACAAACCACCAAGGTTATCAGTAGAAGTTTCATCACCCAATTCAAAACTAATGACTTCAGTTTTTTCACTAGTTTCACCAGCCTTCTCACTCAAACCACATAATTCTTCTTCATTGAACCTAACATCTCTATTGACTATGCATCGTTTCTTAGCAACATCCCAACACTTATACCCTTTTACCCCACCAGGATAGCCTATGAAAATACACCTAATGGCCCTAGGATGTAACTTATCAGACTTGTCATGCACAAAGGCAATATAACCACAAACCCTTAACTTGCTATAGTAAGTTAGATATCCAGTCCATCTTTCAATATGTGTTTTGAACTCAATGGCTGAGGAAGGAATTCTATTAATAAAAAATAGTGTTGTATGAGTAGCTTCTGCCCAGAATCTAGTGAGGAGTTTGGCACAAGACAAAAAACTTATAGCCTTTTCCAGGATAGTCCTATGCATCCTCTTAGCTAGCCCATTTTGTTGACGTGTATACCTAATTGTCTTATGCCTCAGAATTCCATTATCCTTACACAGTTTATCAAACTCCTCATTAATGAATTCTAACCCATTATCCGGTTTTAATTTTCTAATTCTCTTCGTTGTCTGATTCTCAATCATAACTTTCCACTTCCTGAATTTGCTAAAGGTTTCTCCTTTACTCTTCAAGAAGTATATCTGTCACGCCCCCTCCCGAGTATCCCTATCCCACTGGATCTAGGCGCTCCAGGAGACTCAGGATCCCGAAAGGAAGGTGAATACTCTAAAAAAAAAAATTCATAAAAACAATTCCGTTTATAGACGACAGTGAAAAGTAGTGCATTTGCATGTTTAAGGTTTAAAAGGTGGAAATACACAAATAATTATTCTAAAAGCGGGAACTGAAATCCAGTTACAAAAGAAACGTAGTATCAAAGTCCACTAAAGTTTGTAAAAGATGCAGATCATCATGCGTCATGGCCAACCTAGAGCGTAGAGTATGCTCCACATGAACCCGATCTACGGTCCTGGGGGAGGAAACATAAAACAGTGAGCTGGGAAGCCCAATGAGTGGATAATATATTTTATACGAAAATAACTTTAACTTTGAAAACATGCATGAATAATCCAGTTGTATGCCACACAACACTAATGCACTTACATGATAAGGCAACAAACAGTATATATATTATTCTTGGATGCCATGAAATCACACACCACTATCATATAAAATAAATCAATTATCACTACCCTACTAGCACTTAGGGGCCTAGATCATAACTATCTTACTAGTCCCTAACTCAGAGATGAAGCTACACCACCCGCAATCTACCCTTGGGGTGGCACCATCCGCAGTCTACCCTCGGGATGGTACGAACATCACTGGATAACCATGCTCGACCCATACTCTACCCTCGGGGCATCATGATATAGTATCAAATATAATCTCGCCCACAGTTACCCTCAGGGTGTCCAAAATCCCACATCGGCCAATAACCGCCTGGTGTAATCCCGCCCGGAGCGCGTCCGACGTCCATCTTGTCGTAGTAGGATATCCCAATCGTTCGGTAGGACGAACCATCTCAATGCGCACATGAGGATAAATATAAAATACTAGCTAATGTTTGGAGGGGGACGGTTACGGTTTCCAATTCGGGAGTCAAACATAATAATAATAATCATGCATCCACAATTTCATTCCAAATATGCATCATGCATGCCTTATGCATATATAAAGTATAATATGATATAAAATTTCAATAAAAAGGCATGAAATCATGAATGCAAAGCTCACCACGTCAAAATACAAAAGTATGTAAAAATTCTATTTACACCCTATATTTATCATCGCTTTCTAAAATCCCAAAACTTTTAATCTTTGCAGTCAACCCCCAAACTGACTTTCAACCTTGATAGTTACACACCCATAACCGAGAACACAATACCTCACAAAATTTTCTTTTCCCACAATATCCTCCCCACTAATTATCATCAAAGCCTAAACCCAACAAAAATAATATAAACAGTCAAGATAAACTTTTGGCATCTCCAATTTGCAAAATTCATAAACTAAACCCATCACAATAAATCATCAATATGATAGTAACAGAACACAAATGCTGCCTATTCTTAAATTTCATTGTGTCAAACCAACTTAACCAATCAATTATCGATTGCATGTCTTCTCCGCATCACAATACATTGCTTAGCATTGTCGGCCCATAAACCAACACAACAAAAATATTGAAGAATGACCGCATGCATAACACCCGAATTGTTCACAACCACACATGTATATATAAACCAAACCAAACCAGGCCAAAAAGGTAGCTCAATACGTGTAACATAGTTCCAGCAAAAATTCAAATTCACATAACAATTACAAGCATGCAATAAGGCTCCACACCACCCATTACCAAATCCCATATTTTAGCAAAACATTCCACGCACATAACCCAAAATACCCAACCTGCAGCATCTGAATTAGACTTCAAATTCCAGCCAAAAAGTTCATAACATACATGAATACCTGCCATAATTCAACACTTAGCCGAACTTAACCAAAAAAAAAAATATCAATAAGTAAGCAAATGCATGCTGACAACTTACTTCAAAATATACTTTATAATCTTATAACTCAAACATATTATACCAACAATAAAGCAGCCAGTACAAATATAAAAAAATTAACCCAATCAAATGTGAGTTCAAGATGCATGGAATTTTTAATGCATTTACTAGTCCACTCACACTTTCTCCTTTGCTTTTAACTCAAGTGCTCGGTCCTCTTATCTTCTTCACCTATTTGATCCAAAATTGTTATAGGAATTAAGATCTAAACAAAAAGAAAATGAAAGATCGATTAAAAATGATGAACGATTGAAAATGCATGCGTAACACGTATTCCTTTACCCCAAAATTTCTCTGAAAATTCTTCTCCTACAAGCACCTCTCGGCCCTCCTCTATTTTAACTCAAATGTTATTTTTTCTCTCTTTCAATGTGCTTAGGAGAATGAATGTGAAATGAGAAAGAGAAAAAGAATAAAACAAGCTTCTCCTCTCTCACTTTTTTTTTTTTTTTTTTTTTTTTCGGCTATCTCTTTCTCCACTCCACCATTCCTCATCTCAATTTAATAAAATTTCACAACCATCACTGGCAAAACAATGTGCCAAAACCGGGGGCTAATTCTCCAAAAGACCTTTAATCCATCTTGCAATGGCCAATTATCATGCATCCCTTAGTCTTTGATTCTTACATCTTGCACCCCAAAATCCTTTAAATAAAGTTCTGTTTTATCATGATCCCAAGAAAATTATGCATGTACCCTTGCATGACACAATATTAAAAAGACCCCTCATCTTTAATCAATTTCATAATGTTGTTGAAAGATTTTCACACTTCCAATTTCACACAAGTGCTCTTGCAAAACTATTTAATAAACCCACCATGCCTTATTTCTTACTAGAACGTCTCCAAAAAGTTTCAATTCTTACATATTACCCCCTAGATTCACATAAATAAAATTAAATAAAACCCACAAAAAGAATACGGAGTGTTACAATATTCACACTCTCCTAGAGTAATCATCTATGATGCTAATGAAGAATTTACAGCCCCCCAAAGATGGATATCTAGTTGGCCCCCATACATAAGAATGAATGTAGTCTAGAATGGACTTAGAACAATGTTTCCCTACATTAAACTTGATCCTGCTCTTTGTCCATAAATACAATGATCACAAAAGCTTAGTTTCTCTATTTTGTCCCCTCCTAAGACCTTTTGCTTGCTCATCTCAACTAGACCTTTCTCACTAACATGTCCCAACCTCTTATGCCATAAAGAGGTCATGTTAGGCTTCTGAGATAATGACACGACTGCTGTTCCAGTGATGGTTGAACCATTTAGAACATACAACCCATTTTTCCTCTCTCCTTTCATCACAACTAAAGACCCTTTAGTGATCTTAAGAGCTCCACCTTGAGCCTTATAGCTATACCTATTTGAATATAAGCTTCCCAAGGAAATTAAATTCCTTTTTAACTCAGGTATGTATCTGACCTTTGTGAGTAATTTTAAACTGCCATCATGCAAGCTTAGTCTAACATCTCCAATTCCTAAGACTCTACATACAACATTATTACCCATCAAGACTTTCCCAGACTGTAACTTCTTAAAGTTCAACAAAAAACTCCTATTTGGAGTCATAAGGAATGTACACCCTGAATCAAGAATCCATTTAGAATCTATTTCCCTTTTAGAAGCCACCAATACATCTAAACTCTCATACCCATCAAAACTCTCATACCCATCAGAAGCTACATCTACACTCCCACTAGCATCATTTTCCCCTGATTTTTTCTTGCAGGCTGGATAGTCCCTTTTGAAATGGACTTCCTTATGATAGTAACAGCATTTTCTCGCAAATTTTGACTTTGATTTTGATCTCCCCTTGAAATGCCCTTTCTTATGATTTTTCTTTTCAAATTTACCTCTCACATTAAGCCCCTCACCATCTAGCTTACCCTCTTTCCTAAATTTAGCATCTTTTACAGTGATTGCCACCACAACTTCATCTAGCTTAAGGGTCTGCCTACCATACTTTAGAGTATCAACAAAGTTTGCATACATTTTTGGCAAAGAATTTATGAGAATGACAACTTGATCCCATCCTCAACCTTGACACTTAGACTCTCTAAATCCTGAACCAATTTCATGAAATCATTCATATTCTCTTCCTAAAGATTTACTCTCATCCATTTTAAAACCAAAGAATTTCTATTTTAAAACTACCTATTAGGAGAAGATTTGGACAGGTTCAAAGAATCTAATTTTTCCCAAACCCTTACTGGTGAGTCATCTTCTTTACCTTTCTCAAGACTTTGTCTCCTAACCCAAGTATCAAGTGCTATGGGCTTTGTCTAAGAGTTCTCTCTTTTCTTTCTCAGTTAAGGACTCTGGTAACCTATCGTCACCTTCAAAGGTAGTTGACATACCATCCTTAACTAATACAACTCTCATTTTTATCTTCCATAAACCATAATCATTGTCTCCAGTGAATTTCTCTACCTCAAACTTAGATATATCTAGGTTTTAATCCTCATCGTTACTTAGAGATGAAAAATCACTAAACCAAATAATCTCTAACACCCAGACCTATTCTAGCTTTGATACCACTTGTTGAAACTTAAAGACTATTCTAAAAGGAAGAACAAGAAATCCCAAATTTATAATCATGAAATCAAACACAATAATCAATAAAGAAACATGAAAATAAAGCATAAAAGTAAAGAAAAGACACAAAGAATTTATAGTGGTTCAGTAATCAAATTGATTACGTACATCCACTCTTTAGGGCAGTAAAGAAATAGCACTATAAAGATAATCTTACAAAGTTTTTTTACTTTCCCAGTATATATGAAGAACCCTAGGAAAACCCCTCTGTGAATCACCTGTAAGCACCTTTTTCCTCACCTCTCATATATCAAAATACAAAAGATCATACGACATTTATACAAAGAAAAAGAGACAATTGTCTAACAAACCATATGACAAGTCCTCACCAAAGTTGTTTGATTCATCTTGCATATCCAAAGGCTCCACCTCAATCTCCATTGCAATAGAATTTCTCTCTCTGTAACCAGGAGAAGAATCGGGAAAAAAAGTGAAAAAATGAGACCCAAATCAGTTTTGGTCTTTGGAGAATAACACAAATGCCCTTCCTCTTCCTTTTTAAAAAAATTCTTTAACGAACAACTTAGTATTTTGACTCCACATAAGCACAAAACAGGTGCCATATCACCACACCGAGTTCAGGTCCTACTCACAAACTCCACAATTCAGAGGGCCTGCGGAAGCATTTTCATGGAAGAAATAGTCGTGGTCGAGACGATGATCGTGCTGTGTTATTTTAATGGTGTCCGATAATGAAATGCAATTCTTGTGGACCTTGACTTGGCACCTGGTACAAAAATAAGGAGCTTCATTTGATTCGTTTTCCCTGCAAGCATTGCAAGTGAATGGAATGGGCCTCATCTAACGAATGAACCAGTGCTAGTTAGCTTGAGGATCAATGATGCAAGGCATTGTAGCACACTTGAAGTCGAGGTAAACTTGCTCGCAATGATAACAAGAATACACAAACCTGGAGCATCTTTTGCTACAGCAGTTGTAGTGCGGGTAGTTCCAATCACTACTCAGATCTACAGATTCTGAAAGGAGAATAAAAGGGTGTTTGCAGTGGAACGGGTGCTTAATCTCGCGAGGTAGCTTTGCACAAATCAAAGAATTTAACTGGTTGTAATTGTAATTTGGACCTTGTACTGTTTCATCGGAGATGGAGCATGAGTAATCTTTAATGTCATTATAGTTAAATACACAATCCCAATGGGAAATAAAGTCGCATTCTGAACAAAAATAACATCCATGATTTGCATTAAACTCACAATTGTAGATGACGCAATTGTGCTTATTTCTTGGCTCATTTTCATGGAGGAAAAATGTGTAGGTGAACGGATGAACATGCTGTTTTATTGTCTTCCGATTTAAATATGGCATTGATGGATGACAATTCGAGTGGATAAGCAATTGGCACATTATGCAGAAGTAAGCCCAAGAATCAAGCAAGCCATCATGGTCACAACCATCGCAAATGTAAGGGATTCTGGACTCCATCAACATCATAAACTGATGCTTGCACGAATCTTTAGGCTCATGAATGCAAGGAAGTATAGCACATTTGAGGTCGAGATTAAAGTTACAAAGGGAACAACGATAAAGAAAACTCTCACAGATAGTAGCATCGCAGGAATGACACGAGAGTATCGAATCAGATTGATTTTCTTAGAGGATAAAATGGTGTTTGGGATGAAACATGTGCTTGACCTGGTGTGGAAGCTCAGCACAGGCCTTGTGGAGGACAAAATTATAGTTTTTGCAACTATAGGTTGAACCTAAGATTGGTTTCTTGCATTCGAAGCAAGAAACTTCTTGGCCAGCTTCAAGTTTTGAGTCTTCATGAAGGATCAGTGTATGCTTATGGTTGACATGTTGAAGCTCCATAGTTGTAAGATGCACAAACCAGAATTGATGCAATTAAAATATATATATTTCAGTCTCTTCAAAATTTAGACCTTGGGAAGGTTATATGAGAAGCTGCAAATTAGTTCATTAGACAATGAAATTGAGTATTGAATAAGCATGTGAGATGTGTAGTCAAGAAGTTTTAGTTTCGAGACTATATATTATATAATACATAAGATGACTTTGAATATTAATTTTTAGGTGTCAGCCATGTGATCTGATGGTTTTGAGCTAGAGAATTCTAAGGAAAACTGCAATAAAGTTAACTCACAAAACAAAATACGTAAATGGTCTAATTTCATTAAGCAACAAGGCAAAAAATGTACATGGTTTAAATTGCATTAATTAAAGAAATTTAGTTCCATTTGCCGCCAAGTTTGCAGCTCCAGATTCCAAAATGACCACCTTCATGAGTTTCTAACACAATATCATCTTGATCAACACTCCTCCTTGATATTTATGCTGGAAACTCCAAGTTTGATTCTGAATTCTTCAAACTTGGACTTATTCAATCCCTTGGTCATAATATCAGCAACTTAGTTCTCTCCCAAACAACGAACCAAACTGATTTCTCTGTTTTGCTCAACCTTTCTCACAGCATGGTATTTAATCTTAATGTGTTTAGTTCAACCATAGAGAATAGGATTCTTAGCTATTGCAACAACTGACATGTTATCACAATAGATAGTAGTAGGCTCACCTTGGTTCAGCCTCAAGTCCCTCAAAATCTTTCTCAACCAAATTGCCTAGTTTGTAGCAGCAATGATAGAAATGTATTCTGCCTCAGTAGTAGATTGGGCTACTGTATCTTGTTTTTTGGAAAGCCAACTAAAGGCGCCATGATTGACAAAGAAAACGTACCCAGAAGTGCTTCTCATGTCATTAACTAAGCCTGCCCAATCACTGTTTAAATAGCCAACTAAACAAAATTTTTCAGCCTTTCTAAACCAGATTCCCAACTTAGCAATACCCTTAATATACTGTAGCACCCTCTTTGTAGCCTTGTAATGCACCTCACTTAGCTTGCTCATAAATCTGGATAAGAGGCTGGTGGTATACATCAGATCAAGCCTGGTTGCTGTTAAGTATAGCAAGCAACCTATCAAGCTTCTATAGACACCTTCATCCACCTTCTTGGCACCATCTTCCTTGCTCAGCCTTTGGCTAGGAATTAGAGGGATATCAACTAATTTACAATTGTTCATATTGAACTTCATTAGTACTTCATTTGCATACTTCTTTTGACACACAAATATACCATTTAAGCCTTGGTATATTTCCATGTCAAGAGAATAACTCATTTAACCCAAATTAGTCATGTCAAATTCCATCTCCATTGCCCTTTTAAATTCTCCCAACTGATTAAGGTTGCTTTTAGTGACTAGGAGGTCATCAACATAAAGGGAAACTATTATCACTTCACTATTTTGTTCCCTTACATAAAAGGTGTGCTCATTTGGGCTTCTAACATATCCTAGCTTACACAAATGGTCATTGATTCTACTGTATCAGGCTTTAGGGGCCTGTTTGAGGTCATACAAGGGCCTTCTTAAGCAGATAAACTTTTTCCTCCTTTCCCTTAACTTCATACCCCTCCAGTTGTTTAATGTAGATTTTCTCATCAAGCCATCCATTTAGGAATGCAGACTTCACATCAAGTTGGAAGATCTTTCACTTAAATTGAGCTGCCAATGTAAGGAGAAGCCGAATGGTGTCATGTCTTGCCACATGTGCAAAAGTTTCTGAAAAATCAACCCCAAATTGTTATGCAAAGCCTTTGACAACAAGTCTAGCTTTGAGTTTATTCACTGATCCATCAGAATTTAGCTTCCTTTTAAATATCCATTTGACTTGTATTACTCTCCTGTCAAGTGGCCTATCAACCAACTCCCAAGTCTGATTTTTCTCAATCACATTCATCTCCTCTTGCATTACAACCTTCCAAGCCTCAGATTTTGCAACTTCAGCTTAACTTGTAGGCTCCAATTCAGCCACATTACACCTTTCATATATGTCATACAAAGACTTGGTATGCTGGATAGGTATTTCATCCACTTCTTTTGGATTCAATTCTCCATTTTGGTTCTCTGGATCTTTGTCATGCTGGATGCTTGTCCTTTTCTCAACTTGCTTTCTTTCCCAATTCCGTGTAGCTCTTTCATCCACTTTGATATCCCTACAAATCACAATCCTTTCGGTGCTTGGATTGTAGATTCTGTAGGCCTTAAACTGGTTGTTATACCCAATCATAATGCCTACTTAAGCTTTCTCATCCAATTTGCTCCTTTTGTTTGCTGGAACAAGAATGTTGCACACACTTCCGAATACCTTCAAGTGATCCACATTTGGCTTGACACCATACCAGGCTTCAAAAAGAGTCTTGTTGTCTAGAGCTTTGGTTGGTAACTGATTAAGAAGATAGATCCCAGTTTTGACTGCTTTTACACAGAAAATTTTTGGTAGATTTTTTGCAATCATCATGCATCTTTCCATCTCCATCACTGTCCTATTCTTTCTCTCACTCATTCCATTTTGTTGTGGAGTGTATGGACTGCTAAACTGATGCCTTATTTCAGCCCTTTTGCATGCTTCTTCAAACTCATTAGAAGTATACTCTCCACCATTATCACTTCTCAATGATTTGAGTGTCAAACCTATTTAGTTTTCAACCAACAACTTGAACCTTTTGAACACAGCAACTACCTCACTCTTTTGGTTCAAAAAATGCACCCATGTCATCCTAGAAAAGTAATCTATGAAAAGGATGAAGTACCTACTTCCACTTAGACAAGTTTGCTGCATTGGACCACACACATCAGTGTGTACAAGCTAGACTCTCTCACTTGCTCTCCATGCTTTATTTATAGGGAATGGTGGCCTACTGAGCTTACCAATTTACAGTTTTTGCACAATCCTTCACCTTGGTCAATTTCAAGTAAGTTATAAGCAAGCTTTTTATGTTTGACTTCCTTGAGGGCATGATAATCGAAATGTCCAAACCTCCTATGCCACAACTCTGAATCATTTATCCTAGCTAAGTGGTTTTGAAAGATAAGTTTTCCCCATTTTATAGGGAAGCTTTTTCCTTGCATCCTAACCTTTATCAACTCAATTCCATCACCCTTTAAGATAACACAAGTAGAGTCCTTGAAATGCAGAGAATAATTTTTCTCTAGCATTTGTCCTACATTAAGTAGGCATAAACTAATTTTAGGCACAAACAAAACATTTGCTATATGTTTAATACCTATCTTGGTTTGGACAACTATGTCACCCTTGCCTTTCACCTCCAATAGCTCACCATTTCCCACCTTCACTTTGGATTGATAGCCTTGATCCAGGTTCACAAAATTGCCGGCATTTGGCATCATATGGTTGGTGCAGCCATTGTCAATCAACCACACATCAAGACTGCTTGTAACCATGCATTCCGAAACCACAAACAGCTGCTCAGTACTCTCTTGTGTTTGTTGGGAATTCTCCACTGCTTGAGCTTACTGATCTTGCTGGTTCCCCTTATTCTTGCACACTCTTCCAATGTGCCCAAATTGTTTATAAGACCTGAATTGTATGTCAAGCCTAAACCAACATCTATTTTCAGAGTGGTTCTTTTTCTTGTAGTGAGGACAAGAGAAAAGGTTCTTGTACCAGCATTATTTCCTCCTTGGTTATTAACTTTCTCTTTTCCCTTCTTCTCTCTAGCATACCTCCTACTTTCACCTTGAAATCCTTTCCTCTTTTGGCTTGCAAACATAGCTCCCTCACTTAAATCTTCTTGCCCTAGCAGCCTCCTCTGCTCTTATGCTTGAAGGGAATGAACAAGTTCAGCTAGGCTGATCTAGGACAGGTTTTTGGAGTCTTCAAGTAAGGAGATCCTTGCTTCAAATCTTTGGGGTAAGTTGACCAAAACCTTCTCCACAATCCTCTGATAAGTCAACTCCTCACCAAGTAGCTTAATCTTATTCACCACATTCATTAGTCTATCTACATACTCCTGAAATTTCCAGTTTCTTGCATTTTGAGCATTTCAAACTCTCTTCTCAAGTTTAAGACCTGCATGTTTCTGGTTTGACTACTTCCCCCAAACTCCTCCTTGAGCTTATCCTAAGCTTCTTTAGGAGTATTGCCATGATCCTAGAGAAAACCTGGTCGGTTACTACTGAATGGATGCAAGAGAGTGCTCTTGGAGCCTTTGTTACCTCTTTTTCATGAATCCTTATCTGATTCAGTGTTGGGTTTGCTCCAAGCTGAGGGATTTGTCTCTCTTCGTCCACATATTGCCATAAGGAATGGCTTCTCAAGTAAGTCTTCATTTTGACAGCTCAAACATGGTACTGTTCACCATTGAAGATAGATGGAGAAAGAAGAGTTGGGTTTGTTACCATGAAGAAGATTTTTAAAAGAGTTGAGTTGAGTTATAGAGTTATGTTTTGGTCTTAAGGCCCACGGTGGCTTTGATACCAAATGATGGTTTTGAGCTAGAGAATTCTAAGGAAAATTGCAATGAAGTTAACTCACAAAACAAAATACGTAAATGTTCTAATTTCATTAAGCAGCAAGGCAAAAAATATACATGGTTTACAATACTATTGCACCTACTCTGCAGTAGGTTTTACAATAAAAAATCATCAGCCATACTTTGCTAACAACTGCTAACACATCACATTACATAAACACCTAATCAATAGCAGATTTACAGATGAATTTACCTAAGGTGTACATTACATTAATTAAAGAAATTCAGTTCCATTGTGTTATAGTAGAACCAAAACAATAGCAGAACTTCAAATTTTGCCGCCAAGCTTGTAGCTCCAGATTCCAAAATGTGACCACCTTCATGAGTTTCCAGCATAATATCATCTTGATCAACATGATCATGACTTTGCTATTCTGTGATTATTGATTTACTTATTTTACTATATTTTATATTATCATGAAAGATTAACTAATTAAATTTAAGATTTCGGAAGTTAATCTTCAGTAACTAGTCGTTCACTATGTGGGTATATCTTCAGTAATTTACATTTTATAAAGATAAATGTTCATATCTGAGATTGACATCTCATTTCTAATCCTTATCTTCCAACAACAGAACACAACTCACATGGGCAATGTAATTGTACTTTGGACACTGATAACTCCCATATTTAGAATTCATTTCACTGTGACAAACTCCACAATCTAGAAAGCCTGTAGCCAACACATTCTTCATGAAAGAAATGGTTGCGGCGAAGGGGATGATGATGTTGAATTACTTTGATACTATGTGGCAACGAAATGCAGCTTTTGTGGACCTTGACTTGGCACACGCTACAAAAATAAGGCATTTGTTTTGATTCCTTTTCACCGCAGGCATTGCAAGTGAATGAATTGGTACTCATGAGCTTTAGGTTCAAAGAAACAAGGCAAAGTAGCACACTTGATGTTGAGGTAAAAAGCACAATTAGAACAACTATAAGCAAACCTTCAGCAACTTCCGGTGCAAAAAAAAACAAAACTGGTTGGGTGGTGCCAACCAACATTCGAGGAGTCTGGAATGGGAACTAGAGGGTGTTTACGGTGGAATGGTTGCTTAATCTTGAGCGGTCTTGTGAAGCAAGAAATTGCATTGGCTGCAATTGCAGCTTGGACCAAACACTGGTTCCTCGCATCCGAAGCATGAATTTTCCTTATTGTAACTGTAATTTTGTTATTCTTCTTCATTGAAGAGTAGTGGATGCTTGTGGCTAATATGTTTGAGATGGCAATGTGCATTACTAAACTTCTCGATCTCCATCTCCATAGTTGTTGATTCGTCTTCAATTTTCATCTCGATTATCCTATAATTGATCGAGTCCATGAATTCAACTTTGGTGCTCCTTTCTATCGCACAGTGATCTACAGATTCCTCTACATTGCATTAAGCCATCATAGTTGTACTTTCATAAATTATTTCACATGCGTAGCATACATGGGATACAAAACTACATTGCGAGCAAAAGTAACATCCATGATCGGTAAGAATCTCATCATTATAGATGCCATAGTACTACTTTCCAGATTCATTTTCATGAATGAAAAATGTATGGGTGAGTGGATAATAGTGTATTATTGTTGGAATTGTTGGATACTCTAGTAACGATGACTGATAATCATACTGGACAAGGAGTTGGCATATGGTACATAAGGAAGCGTAAGAATCATAGAAGCCACCCCCACCATAAGAATCACAATTATATGGGATTCTAGAGTCTAACAACCAGAGAAATTAGTAATTGTTTTTTGCAGGTTCAAGAACACAGGGAAGCAAAGCACATTTCTCGTCAAGATTGAAGTTACAAAGAGAGCAATGATACTTAAAACTCCTACAAATATTGCCACAAGAGTCACACAAGCATGGCAAATCATTATGTGGATGATTTTCTTGAAGAATAAGAGGGTGTTTGCGATAAAAAATGTGTTTAATCTGGTAAGGAGCTTTGCACAAGCCTTGTGGAGGAAGAAATTGAAAGTTTTAATTTTACTAAGTGATTAAAACTTGTGCAAAATGAGTTGCTTCTTCATATTGTGCATATGAGTTGTGATAACTGAATTAAAACATACATAAAACCAAGTAAAGAACATACTCATTTTTACATGGTTCGGCAATATGCCTACATCCATGGGACTAAGTCCAGAAGAAGCAAATCCACTATGTAAACTTATGAGTTCAAATACAAGGCAAGATAACTAAAGTTACAAAAACACTCCCTGTTTTCTACACGACAACTCTATCTTCTTTGGTTGAACTTCAAGCCACCATAGAAAGCTTTAAACACGAGACCACTAGGTCGTACTTGAGCTCTTGTCAAGTTTCAATAGCGAAGGATCAACTTCGGGATAGCAGCTTGCACACATCCAAGCATAAACATGGAACCAAGTTCCAAAGTCATCACACAAGAACAAGTGAAGAGGGGTAATTTTAAGCCTACCAAAGCATAGAAGAAACCTTGAACAAATACAAAAACCTCAGAGGATATTTAGTGATGAATTAAAGGCAATTAGGTTTCTTAAAGAAGACACCCGAAAAGTGTGAATATATAGAGAACAAGATGACTACCGTTGGGGGACAAAAAAGTTAAAGTAAAACTTTTGTGTTTTGCTTTTTAGAAAAGAATCTCTGGGACCACAAACAAAGCAAAACAACTTTTCTTACACCGAATAAAAAGTTGACAAGTGGAAAAGCACATAACTGAATATCAACAAAGAATAATATTGTCCAAAAAGCAAAATGGTTGTGTAATGTGTGATTGAGAAAAATATCTACTAGATGCATTGTGACCACATAGACTCGAAACTGTTCACACTTTATGAAGGTGTTCACCATTAGAGAGAGTGACCACATTGGTAGAAAAGGAAAATATTGTGCAGGACTCAAAACAAGATCATAAGGTGACAAAATCACTAATAGAAATTGCACTCTTTGCAGTTGTAGCTTTGGCTAGAAATTGGTTCCTTGCACCCGAAGCGAGAAAGTTTTTCATTTTGTTGTAGGTCTTCATTGAGGACTAGAGTGTGCTTATGGCTGAAATGTTCAAACGCCATCTCTCTAGCTTTAGCTTACACAGAGAACAAATTTTTACGAATGGTGCTAGCAGTCATGAAAATTGATTGATTTATAGCAATCTGAAGTTGGTAAGTATAGTGCTAAGCAAGTTTAAGAATAAATTAGTGAGCTAATTTTCTACGGCCACCATCAGTTGACTTTTACAATTAATTAGAAGTTAACTTTTGGTGGGGTTGTAACAATTACTAGTTGATTTAGTTAGAGATTTCCTTAGCACTAAAGGTTTTCCATACTGTTTTATCACCACTTTAGACTTCAAATTGCTATTTATGCAAATGCATTTTGTGTTTGTCATCACATCAGTAATTTCTTTTTGTTTGTGTTTAACCAGAGAACGATGGAAATAAACCTCTCAGCCACAAGCATACACTAATCTTTAGTGAAGAACTGCAACAAATTGGAGATCAAAACCTCTCTTGCTTTGGGTGTAAGGAACCGATTTCTAGCCCAACATAATGTGGCAAGGTCTGCAATTTCTTCCTCGATCCACAAGTTTTGTGCAGAGACACATTTCACCACAAACACCCTCTTATTCTTCAAGAAATTCCCTCACATAATGATTGCCATGTTTGTGTAATTGCTATGGCAATATCTGTGGGAGTTTCATCGTTGTTGTCAAGGCTGAGAATAAATTAGACTGATGAAGCAAGACTAAATTATGTAATAAGGAGGCAAATCGGGACGATCAGAGGAAGGAAATACGGAGAGAAAAATAGACAAGAGTTAAAGATGAAAATATTTTTCATTCTCTTGATATTCATACAATGTACATGATTTACAAATATACAAAAAATCTGACACAACCATTCCTTAATTAAAGCACAACATACATGAAGAAGCAAAAGTTCATTGAATTAAGGATCACCATACATTTTAACCAAAAAACTTCAACTAACACAACTACTCTACTGACTTGAAAGACAATAACAGATACAAACAACCTCAATCTTGTAACACTCCTCTTTGAGGTGTTTGTGATTTAATACCCCAAGTTTCATTCTCAGATTTTCAAACTTAGGCTTAGGAAGAGCTTTGGTCAAAATGTCTGCCACCTGATCTTCTGAACTACAGCACATCAGGTTGATTTCACCTGTGTTTTCAGCCTCACGAATAGTATGAAACTTGACACTAATGTGTTTAGTCCTACCATGATGAACTGGATTTTTGGTGATTGCTATGGCTGCCTTGTTATCTATAAAAAGTGTAACACTTCCTTATTCATCTTGTCCCAAATCTGAAAGAATTTTTTGCAACCAAATGGCCTGATTAGCAGCATTTGCAATAGCAACATACTCGACTTCTGCTGATAATTGAGCTACTATTTCTTGATTTTTTGAGTTCCAACAGAACATAGCACTTCCAAATGAATAACTGTAACCCAAAGTTCTTTTAAAATCATCTAAGCTCCCTGCCTAGTCACTGTCTGAGTAGCCTATAAGTTGACTGTTACCCTTTTAAGAGAACCACAGACCAAAATCAATAGTTCCCCTTATGTATCGTAACACCTTTTTGGCTACACACCAGTGGCATTTTCCTAGTGAATGCATAAACCTAGATAGTAGAGATGTAGCAAACGTTATATCTGGCCTGGTAGAGGATAAAGAAAGCATGCCGCCAATGAGACTTCTGTATAATGTAACATTTGCTTTCTCTTCTGAGTCATCAATCTTTTTCAGTTTTTCATTCACTGCTAAAGGTGTTGCAATAGCCTTGCAACCTTCCATTTGAAATCTTTTCAATAGATATTGAGCATATTTTTTTTTAGAGATGAATATGCTTGAGTGACCTTGATTTATTTCCATACCCAGAAAGTACTTCATTTCACCCAAGTCTGACATCTCAAATTCTTTTTCCATATTCTCCTTGAAATCAGCTACTGATTTCATATCTCCTCCTATCACAAAGATGTCATCAACACACAAGGAGACAATAAGAGATGGATCACCATTTACCTTCTTAACATAAAGAGTGGATTCATTTGGATTGCAACAGAAATCTTGGTTTAGCAAGTAAGTATGTATCCTACTATACCAGGTTTTTTGTGCCTGTTTCAGGCCATAAAGAGCCTTATGCAGCTTATAAACCTGCTCTTCTTTCCTAGGCACTTTGAAACCTTCAGGTTGCTCTACATATATATCTTCATCAAGTATACCATTCAAAAAAGCAGATTTAACATCAAGATGGTATATTTTCTAGCCAAGTTTAGCAGATAAAGCCACAAGCAATCTGATAATATCATACCTAGCTACTGGAGCAAAAGTGTTAGTGAAATCAATTTCATATTGTTGTAGATATCCTTTGACAACTAATCTAGCTTTGAGATTGTTTATAGTGCCATCAGGATTGAATTTTGTTCTATAGATCCACTTGACACCAATCACCTAGTGATTTTCAGGTTTTTCAACTAAGCTCCACGTAGAGTTCTTATTAATCATTTCCATCTCATTCTTCATTTCTGTTTTCAACCCTTCAATGCATACAGCTTCATCAAATAAAGAGGCCACATTACACCTGCCATAAATATCTTCAAGAGATCTCATTTTTGTTGCAAGAGTACTTTCTTCATCACTAGAATATGAATCATTTTCTGACAAGACATTGGTTCCAGGATTTGAACTTGAACCTGCTTTCACTTCATTATCATCTGCCCAACTCCAAATTGCTTGTTCATCAAATATGACATTCCTATTAACCATAAATTTATTGGTTGAGGGATTGTACACTCTATAGCCCTTAGATACTTGGCTATAACCAACAAACACCCATTTATCTGATTTTGCTTCTAACTTGCGTCTTCTTTCACTTGGAACAAGAACATAACAAACACATCCGAATATTCTTAGATGATCAACAAAAGGTTTACAACCATGCCTGATTTCATAAGGAATGGCATTATTCAAGGCTTTAGTGGGCAGCAAATTTAAAAAATACACTGAAGTAATTGCTGCCTTAGTCTAAAAATGCTTTGGTAGTTTTTTTTTTCAAACATCAAACACCTAGACATTTCCATCACTGGCCTATTTTTCCTTTCACTCACTCCATTTTGCTGTGGACTGTAAAGAGTGGTCAGTTGATATTATACCTTCTGTTTTGCAAAAAGAGGAGAATTCATTTGAAGAATATTCTGAGCCATTATCTAATCTAAACAACTTCAGTTTGCACCCTGACTACTTTTCGACTTCTGCCTTAAATCTCTTGAACACATCAAAAACTTCTGACTTTTGCTTCAAGAAATAAATCTAGCAATGTCTTGAGAAGTCATCAATAAAGATTAAAAAGTATTTGCCCCCATTTAGAGAAGTAACACTTATTGGTCCACATAAATCTGAGTGAACAAGTTGCAGTTTCTCAGTAGCTTTCCATTTGCGACTTGAAAAAGGTAACTTGGATTGTTTGCCGAACTAACATACTTCACAGACACCATGATGATCATCAATAGTTGGTAAATTTAGCACTAGCTTTTTATCATACATATTTTTTTAAGTTGCATAGTTGAAGTGTCCAAGCCTTCTATGCCATAAATTTGAATTAGTTTTAGTATGCTAATAAGCCTTAGTGCTAGTGACATTCCAGTCTATATATATCAAAATTCTTGTCTATCATATTGACAGTCATAAGTTCACTACACAAGGATCAACAATGGTGCATGATTTGTTTTGAAAATGCAGAGAATAACCTTTTTCTAGCATCTGTCCTACACTTAGCAAGTTATGATTAATTTTAGGTGCATAAAGAACATCTTGAATATATTTGGTACCTGTTGGAGTATCAATTACAGCCGCTCCTCTTCCCTTGACATCTAGCATTTCACCATTTCTAATTTTCACTTTGGACAAATAAGATTCATCCAAGTCTTTGAGAATGTTAGCATCAAAGGTCATATGGTTTGAACAGCCACTATCTATTAACCATGGGGTTTGATTATTTTGAGTTGCATAACAAGTTGCAACAAAAATATTTTCTCCAACATCTTCTTGTTTCTCAGTTGAATGAATTTGCTGAGCTTGGATTCCACTTACATTTTTGCACTCTTTATCAATATGTCCAAGCTGGTTACATGACCTACATCTGACATTAGGTCTGTATCAGCAATAATTTAGAGAATGCCCTTTCTTTTTATAATGAGGACAAGGAACATACTTGCCTTTCTTTTCACCTTGCAACTTGCCCTTTACTTTTCTCTCCTCATTTCTGTCAATAATCTGCTTCTTTATTGAATTATTGATAGAATTTTTCTCATGCAGCTTAGCTTTAAGAGCACTTTCTGCAGATTCTTCATGCCTTAGAACTCTCATTTGGTCTTAAGCTTTGAAGGCATTTATCACTTCAAACAAGGTAAGATCAGAGAAATTTTTAGTCTTTAAGGAGGAAATTTTAGCCTCATACCTCTAGGGAATGCTCACCAGAATTTTCTCCATAATCCTCTAATCAGAAAGAGTTTCACCCATTAACCTTATCTGATTTATAACTTTCATAATTCTATCAACATATTCCTTAATAGTTTTAGCCTCCTTCATTTTAAGAACTTCAAACTCTCTCCTTAGATTAAGGACGTTCATCTACCTTGATCTTTCATTGCTTAAGGGGTCTTCTTTCAATCTTTCCATGCTTCCTTATTAGTCTCACATGCAACAATCTTAGTGAATAGTGCATCAGTTACACCTTGATGAATGATTGATAAAGAGCTAGGTGCTTTAGCAACTTCTTCTTCATGCAATCTTAACTGATTCAATGTTGGATTTGGCCCCAAAGGAGGAGGTTGTTCTCCTCTTCCACATATTGCCATGGGCCTAAACTTCTCATGTAGACTTTCATTTTGATAGCCCATTTATGATAGAGCTCACTGTTATAAACTGGTGGTGACATGGATGAAGATGAAGAAGCCATGGTGAACTAGTGATCAAAAACCAAATTTTAAAACACTGATAACTTTAGAATGAACACACCCCTTAAGATCAGAAAAGCTCTAATACCATGTTGTCAAGGCTGAGAAAAAATTAGACTAATGAAGCAAGACTAAATTATGCAATAAGGAAGCAAATTGGGAGGATCAGAGGAAGGAAAAACAGACGATAACTGAAGATGAAAACATTTTTCATTCTTTTGATATTCATACAATGCATATGATTTAGAAATATACAAAAAAAACTGAGAAAACCATTCCTTAATTAAAGCACAACATACATAAAGAAGCAAAAGTTCCTTGAATTAAGGATCACCATACATTTTAACCAAAAAATTTCAACTAACACAACTACTCTACTAACTTGAAAGACAGTAAGAGATACAAACAACCTCAATCTTCTAACAGTCGTGTCGTTGCTCTCTTTGTAACTTCAATCTTAACATGAAATGTACTTCGTCTCCTGCTCTCTTGAACCTAAAAAGAATGAATAGCAATTACTCTGGTTGTGGAGTCCAGAATCCCTTATATTTGTGATTCTTGTGGCATTGATGGCTCACGCGATGCATATGCTTACTTGTGCACCAAATGCCAAATCCTCATCCACTCTGATTGCAAATTACTTTATCTCAATTTTCTGCAAATTGAGACAACAAAACATGTCCACCCGCTCACCTACACAATTTTCCTTCATGAAAATGAATCTAGGAAGCAATAGTTTAGCATTTGCAAAGATGAGATTCTTACAGATCATGGATGTTACTTTTGCTTGGAATGTAGTTATCTTTCCCATCTCAGTGCGTGTTAGACTTCATGAGTTGTGAAAGAGCTAAAGAAAGCATATAATTGAATTATGTACATATTGTATATGAATTTGCAGATGAAGATTCTAAAGGGTGCATCATGGACTCAATCACTCATGGGGTAAACGCGATCAACCTTGAAGATAAGCAGATAGCTATGGAGTTGGAAATTCAATGATTTAGTAATAAACAAAACTCATTCTTCAATTGTAAGGTTGAAGACGATTGAAGAAGATCAATGTGATAAGTACAAGCTTTCCATGTCAGTCCCAAATGCTCATTTCCATCTCAAACATTTTAGCCACAAACACCCCCTGCTCTTCAATGAAAAACATCACATAGAGCAAATTTCATGCTCCTTGTGCGAGAAACTAGTATTGAGTCCAAGCTACAGTTGTAGCCAATGCAACTTCTATTAGGAAACGATCATACATGGCAGTGGAAAACAAAAAATTATTTACATCATAGATCGTTCCTTAGAACCAAGATCAGGACACAAATTTATAGTTTAGTCATAATATTAGAATCTGCATATTTTCAGTTTAGAGTTTAAAAATCATACGCACGTTTGGAGGCTCCACCAACTTGTCACTGAAACGATTTCGCTACCGACCCAAGAGTAGGATCGAACCAATATAGTCCTCACGAAGATAACCCAAGGAACTAAAGAGGGATTTGCTAGATCCTTTTTAGCCTTAAGAACCAAGAAGAAATTAGGCAAACTTTGATTTCAATCAAAACCAATCTGGCTTGGGAGAGAGAAAAAGGGGGCTAGAGTTTTCTTGTGAATGAAATAATGTGATGAAATTAATTATTTCACAAAGTGTTGCACTTATATAGTGCACACTATACCCTATTCCATCATGGAATGGGCTTGGGCACTAACCCAAAAAACTCCTATATCCAAACAGCCCCATTTAGATATTTTAATTTTAATTATCATTATCTCAATTAAATTCTATTAATATATATAAAATATATTAACATTTAACAATAATGATAATTTAATTAAATATACGCGAACACATATTTAAACATAATTTCACTTATTTAATTTTATTAACAAATTAAATAAAGGCTACGAACTCAGCAAATTTAATTGCACTGTGAAATTACCAAAATATCATTTTGCCTAAAAAGATGAAAACGCCCTTCTTATAAACAAGTTCTTAAATTATCTTTTATGTGTGTGACCCGTAGGTTCCTTATCATATCCGTAGTGTGTAGTATTGTGATTAACACCAATTAATCATCTCACTACTCACAGACTAAGATTGACCCCTAGCAAGGCATCATGGCCACCCGATAGATTCAGATTCAGCGAAGCAGCTACCTATCAACAATATCGTTACCGTACAATCCAATCCTTTCATCATCTGTTATCTCGACGAGACCGGGACATAGAAATAGTGTCAACCTCGATTACTCTCGATATTATGTATTCAATTACTAGACCAATGACCTGTATTATAAACTGGATAGAGCAACAACTCAATCCCACTGTGGCCATAGTTTTAGTGTCATTGTCATTTACTGAATTGCGCCGTGAGATAAGTTCTCCCGTAGCCGGGAGTGATAAATCCTATGTCTATCCACCATAGTCTTGATACACTCTTTGATGCAGCCAATCACCACCATATTGACAGCTCTGAATAGAACTACGTTAGGCTAGTGTCAAACTACACCAATCGATGCACAAGGCACTCCGGTGATCTTAAGTCTAAGGATCACATGCAATACCATTCGTTAGAGGATTTGTTCCATAGACAATAGGTTACCATCTATATGGAATCCTATGGTGGGTCAGCCCAGTGAACTTGCCTATAGCAAGCACCCATGTCTTGTACCAAGTTGTCACCAAACAACCTTGACAAGTGAGATCAGTCACTACCTTTCGAGAGGGTCGTTCAACACTATGATAGCCTTACCATATTATCTGTGCCCTTACTTCAGAATAATACTAGGGCTACGGACGTTTTTAGAATGGCCACCTTATATGCTCATAGGGTTCTCTCTATCAAGATTTGAAACACTTGATACCCTTATCACAGTTTTACCATTCTAAGGACATATATCAATATATACAATGACGATTTACGCGATATAGAATAAAATGCCTTTTATTGATCAATGAACATTATTACAAAGAGTCAATTCTACAATAATTGATTGGCTCTAGGGCACCTACTCTAACAACTTCTTGCTTCACAAGACTTGTGCAGAGCTACCACATAAGATTAAGCACCATTTCACAACAAACACCTGCTAATTCTCGTGATAAACTCCCATCGTAGCTTTTGTTATATCTGCTGCAATAGATGCCCAAGGATGGCTTATTGTTGTCCTCGTTGTGATCAGTTTTGCCTTGATATCAAGTGCGCTAAGCAGCCTTGAGTCATTGAACCTAAAGCTGCACCGATTCATTCACTGGATGAGGGCCATCACATTCACTTGTGATGCCTGTGGTGAAAAGGAATCAGAACAAAAGCCTTATTTTTGGACTCTATGCCAAATCTGAAACAATATAGAGCAATACAAAATCAAGACAGAAAACACACACAAATATCAATCTAGTAAAGAGAAAGAAATATACTTGCGATTTACTTTGGTTCACCCAATTAACATGTTACATCTAGCAGAGTCAATATTATTCAATACTGTATCACCTCTCTAGTTACAATAAAAGTAATTTATTCTATGATTTTTTATCACTCACATACAAGAAAAAAAAGAAGTTTATATACTAGGTTTAAAAGACTAAAACCTAATATTATAATTATTCATCTTTCTAAGCCCAAATCCGATAATGAGTTAATAACTTTGGGTAGTAATAAAATATAACTTTGGGTGAGAAAGTGGTATTTTAAAACTTTTTGGGTGGGAAAGTGTCATTAAGGCAAACCTTGGGTAGGAAAAAGTCAGTTACTCATTAATTAATTAGGGATAATAGATTGAAATCAAACTACAATAAGCTAGGAATTGCAAGGTAATTAATTTTGATTTACGATAAACTGATTGAGAACACCAAACGCTTTAATTAATTAAAGAATAATGGGGTGACAAATAATATACTATATATATTTCTAGTATTTTACTGAACTTGCTGGTTATATATGTCAAACAGTCAAAGCCTACCTCAATTTCTTACGTATTAAGTTTCCCATTTTGCCCTTACACTCTCTTTAAAATTCCATCCATGTCCCTTAGTCAATTACCATAATGCCCTCATTTTTATTGCATTGTCCATGAAATTCTATCTCTTTTCACTCCCCACAATTTCAACTAATTTTGATTAAAAATACCATTTTACCCTTAATGCAAGTTTAAGGCATTTTCTTCACATTTTCCTTAAAATAACCTTAGCAAAAATCAACTAAAGGTATAAGAGCATAAATTAAATTATGTACCTCCATGTGGGCGTGACAAGTTGTTGGAAGCCTAATGTATGCTCAGGTCTGTACTAGACTAGACATTGCTTTTGTAGTTGGCCTGTTAGAAAGATATCAAAGCAATCTAGGTTTAGATTATTGGAGAGCTACAAAGAAGGTCATGAGGTATCTTCAAGGAACTAAAGGTTTCATGCTTACTTATAGACAGTCTGACATTTTAGAAGTCATCGGATATTCAGACTCAAACTTCGCAGGCTGTATTGATTCTCAAAAATCAATATCGGGATATGTTTTTATGATAGTCGGAGGTGCTATATCTTGGAGAAGTACCAAACAATCCTTGGTTTCCACTTCTACCATGGAAGTTGAGTTTGTTTCCTGTTTTGAGGCCATTACACAAGGTAGTTGGTTGAGAAGTTTCATTTTTGGGCTTGGAGTTGTTGAGTCTATCTCTACGTCAATAAGGTTGTATTGTGACAATTCAGCTACTGTGTTCTTTGCTAAGAACAATAAGAGTGGGAGTTGAAGTAAACACATCGACATTAAATACTTAGCAATAAGGGAGCACATTAAAGCCAAAGAAGTGCTCATTGAATACATACACACCGAGCAGATGATTACTAATCCTCTAATAAAAGGCATGCCACCAAAGACGTTCAAGGATCATGTAGTTCAAATGGGTTTACGTCCTACTTTGTCACTATGAGAGGTAATACTTTCATTCTCTGAAACTTTGTAATTTGGTTTGTTTTCTCTTTTAAGTTGTATACATTTTGGTTAGAGACAAACAAACATTCTAGGGGACCTAGAACAAACATTTGAAGTTTGTTCATAAAGTAATATTCCACATTTAAGTGTTTATTTAGAAAGAGAAAATTGCATAGTAATACATGGAAGGTAATACTTGTTAAAAGGGACTTACCACTATGATTCATCAATTTTATTTTTCTAATTAAACATAAAGAACATAAAACTACTATATTGTGGATTGTGTAATAAAAGTTTGGACCAAGTGGGAGAATGTTAGAGAATGTTAGAATTTTAATTAATTAAAATTCATTGCCCTAAAATTACTATTTGGTCCTTCACTTTTATATATATTATTTTATATAAAATTTAAACTACTGAGCAATTTAAGGCAGTTATCCCTAACAGTTGTCTTTGATGGAAAGTCTTCTGCTTGCTTTAAAAGGGGAATAGTTACAGGTCCCCAATACACGCAATTATTCTGATTTCCCAAAACCATCATTTTGAGAATTGAAGTGCATTGGAAGAGTTTGTAACCTTTGAAGGACACAACAATAACAAATTGCTATGGTTGGAGGTTAGTGGTTAAATTATTTTGCTTCAGCAAATCTTCATGAATATATAAGCATGTATATGAATATATACATGTAGATTCTGAGTGATTTACATTGCTAGTTTTAACACAAATTATTTATTTAGGAGCAATAGAAAAAATTACATAGTAAAATAGCAAAGCATGATCATATGTAGCTATCAATCGATTATATGTAGCTTCAATTAATGTGCTGAATTTGTGATACCAATTCATAGCTATCAATCGATTATATGTAGAGTTGAGAAGTTGCTGAGAACTCGTGAAAAAAAAAAATTCAAATTTTTTTTTTTTTAATGATCATGAGTGTTTGGGCTAACTTACGCGCACCTCAATTAGTCTTTTGGGATTCTGGAACCCTAGTTAGTAAAAACACGTATTATACGTAAATTGTATGAACAGCCATATAATTCGCGTATAAAACGCACGTATACATATTTTGTAAAATCTACCGAATTATACGCGTATAATAAGGCTTCCCGTATAATTCACGAATTATTGGGAAAAAAAAAAAAAAGCTCACTCCCAAAACGACATCGTTTTAGTGGGTTTTTACTGAAAATTAAAACATATCTATCTTCTTCGGTTCTTCTTCAGTTCCCACTTCTAGAGGAAGGTAACAAAGCTTTGTTACTAGTATGATCGAAGAATAAGAAGAGGAGGAGGAAAGTTGTCTAGTGGACTTAGACTCGAGACTAAACTTGTTCCTAGTGAACCTGGAAAGCAGATTAGACTTGCCAACACCAAAGCCACCAATCAACACCATCTTAAAGAGGTAATCATATTCATCTTCAGCTCTGTAGCCAGCCATAGATGAAGAAGAAGAAGTGCATTAGAACAACAACAACAACAACAACAACAAAAATACAGTTGGTTAGGAGTAGTTAAGTGAGATCTGTTTGTTAAAAAAAAAAAAAAACACAAAAAAATGTTTACAAAGAAATGTTTTATCATTTATGTTAGAGGTTGACTGGTCTGGTCTGCTCAGCTGGACTCCAAACCAAACAATTTAAGGAGAAGTGGAGGATGTCTTTTTTGGTTTATGGGATTGAGAATTTACTGTAATACCCACCTTTTGCTTTTTTTTTTTTTTTTCTTTCTGTCTTTTTGGTTTTGGGAAGTTTAGGGAAGGCTATAAGGACATGCTTGACTTTTCATGAGGGATTTTAATCGACATTTTGGGTGGTCCTCGGGTGATTATTATGGCCAATGTAAGTGATTAAAGCCTTAAAAGGACAGGATCCTTGGTAATAGAGGAAATATATACTTGTATTAGGATTTTTTTTTTCTTTTAATTTTAAATATATTTCTTATCCAATTTGAATAGAATTTTTTGTTTTGATTTAGTATTAATTTATTGATTTTGTATTGAAATAATGGTAATATTTGGAATAAGAATTTAACTTCTTTTTTTTTTAATTTTCTTTAACAATAAGTATGTTTAAAATATGAATTTTCAAAACCAGGTAGTCCATAAAAGTGTTAAAACTAAGATTGATATTGCCATATTTTTCAAAACGTATCATTGACAATGCACCGTATTAAACCCGTATATATCCGTACCGTATTTTTCCCGTATCCGAATTTTATGGTCAAATTTTTATAAACGTATTTTTCATCGTTTGTCATATTATACCCGTAGAATTCTCGTACCATTTTTTTGTCGTACCTGTATTTACTAACTAGGCCTGAAACTATCGGCCGAGTAAGAGCTCCAGAGGAGACCCCCTATTAGCAACTGAGGAGGTATTCAAACTCAAGACCTCTTGAGTAATACACCAAAGAGTCCCTATCGAATCACTCAGCCAACCAAGGGTTGGTTTATTCAACTAAATTCTTAAGTCTATTGGATTGCGATAAATGCATGACGAATAACTAGCTAGTTAGTAGTCATGGGCTAATTAAAATATATATACTCATTTCAATCTCAACATGGACATATTTTTTAACTATGCTCAATGCATGTAATTTCAACAATCTTGAAAAGTAAGATATATTTTATTAGCTTATTAGCGTTCTCAATGAGCAATCACCTTCCCAAAGGAAAAAGAGTAATTTAAACATTTTACTTTAAAAAGCTTGCGTATCATTCATCAAATATATCAAAATCATCGTCCCTATCATTTTGTTATCTTCTTAAGATTGACTTGATTTAAATAGCTAGACTCACCATTTGTTATTTTCTTTGTCAACCCAGATTCAGTCTTGTTAGTATTTTTGTCATCTTATGATCTTGTTTTAAGTCCTACACTGTCTTTTCCTTTCCGCCAATGTCGGCACACTCTCTAAAGGTGATCGATCATCTTCACAAGAGTGAGCACTTTAGAGTCTGTGTGCTCACAATGTGTTTGATAGATATTTTTCCTCAATCACACATCACACACTTGTTTTTCTTTTTGGAAAATATTATTTCCTTGTTGATATTTTGTTTTGTGCCTTTCCACTTGTCCACTTTCTACTTGTTGTGTGAGAAAAGGAATATTGCTTTTGTTTGTGGTCCCGAATTTCTTGTGCAAAACACTTCCTGTTAAAACTAACTCTCAACTTGCTGAGTTGAATACAAAGGCTTTAGACGTACAAACATTTGTGAATTTGAGGAAGTCCATTGGATTGATTCAATTTGAGTAGTGTCTTTGTCTTTTCTAATAAATGCCAAGAGAAAAATTTCCAATTTTTTATTGTTGCAAGTTAACACTGACTCTTAACTTGCTGACCTGAATACAAAGGCTTTAGACTTGCAAACGTTTGTGAATTTGAGGAAGTCCATTGGACTTATTCAATTTGAGTTGTGTCTTTGTCTTTTCTAATAAATGCCATGAGAAAAATTTCCATTTTTTTATTGTTGCAGGTTTTCTTGATTAGTGTCGGTGTAAGATTATTATTCTTGTATTGTGGTAGTATGTTGCTGTGATGTGTCCACCTTTTGCTTTCATATCTAAAAGCATTTATAACTTTTCTCGCCATGAGTTTTTATTGTTTGACTTTGTCACCATGTGAAAGAGCTACCTTGCTTGTAGCGTGAAAGTCATAATTGAGTAATCTTCTAGGATGTAGAGATCCCTATGTTCTTGGAAGATCTACCATTTAGAGGGCTACCTCCTTGTAAGTGTGAAAGCTACACTTGGTTGCTTTTCAGAGAATTTTTGTCCATTGCTTATCTATTACAAAGAAAAAGAAGTAAAAAAGAATTCAATTGTTTGAAAAAAAAAATGGCATGAGGGAAATGGGAGTTGAATGAAATGAAATTGACCAATAAGTGATGCTACCCTTTGAGGACACTTCACACACTTATGACAAAGAATCCTTGCATTATTGTTGTTGTATGATTAAAGGAATAATTACTGTTGTTTGTAGAAGTGGCTATGTTGAGAACATTCATTTGCATCCCCAACAAGTTGGTGATTTTTTATGTCACATTAATCTTTATTACTTGCCTCCATAAAATGTTGTTTAATGAAATTGATCTCATGGTATATTTCTTTTTCCCTTGTGTTCAATAAATTTGAATAGGTGTCTCTTGTCTATTGCCTTTGTACCTTTGTCACCTCTTTGAGAACCTATCTTATCACATGCTTGCTGTTTTGTTCTCATATATTTTGATTGTGCTCACTCGAAGTTTGATGTTACCATTTCTTGTCTGCTTGACTCTTTGTGTTCACTTGTTTTGACGGTCACCACACAATGCTTGAATTGGTTTTATTTTTGTTTATATGTTTCTTGTGTGCTCACTTTGACACTTGTATCATCACATGACTACTGATTCTCTTTGATTTTTTTATCAATATGTTCCATCGGCTCACACCGCATGTGATATATTCACCTTGCCTATGCCAAGAAACTTCCTTTTAGGAGATCCAGCAAACTCAGAGGATGATCATCTATGAACAAAGAGGGAGAGTAGGCATTAATCTTTTTCATTGGGCTTCATTCTCATCTATGAAAGTGATCACAACTGCCTTGATTGTGATCACATTGAAGGATATTTTTTTTGCAGAACTCTTTTTATTTTTGCTGAACTTTTGTTTGTAGTTAAGTTTGAGTTGTTGAACTTATTTATCTTTTTTGCTCTGCTGTTTTTTATTAACTAATGTAGTTGTGTTTTGTGTAGTAAATTTTGTTTATGCTTGTCTTCTAACTGTATTGTGTTGTTATTTGTTTTTAAATTCTTGCTAATTCTTCTCTTGATTTGCAGATAACGTTCTTTTTAGTCCATGTGTGACTTGAATTGTCCCCTTCTAGAAATTGATTGGTAAATTTGTTATGTATGTTGGATTAGTTACTTAGGGGGAGTATACTAATTGAAGGAGAGTTTTTTAGTTCAATTTCTGATCTTGCAAAACTGTTTTTAATTGAACCATACTGATTATGTTTTGCTTATTATTTTTATTTTATACTTATCTCTATGCCTTGATGATTATGTCCTTATGAGATATATTTTTGTGTTGTTTTAAGTTCTGTCTCTTGTTGATTGATCATTGATTTTTTGAGACAAGTTTGTGAAAGAAAAGATTGTGCTTTGTTAATAAGATTGACAAAGGGGCAGATTGTTAGTGTTTTTGTCATCTTATGATCTTGTTTTGAGTCTTGCACTATCTTTTCCTTTCTGCCAATGTAGGCACACTCTCTAAAGGTGATCACCTTCACAAGTATGAGCACTTTAGAGTCTATGTGCTCACAATACATCTAACTGATATTTTTCCTCAATCACATATCACTCACCCGTTTTGCTTTTTGGACAATATTATTCCTTGTAGATATTCTGTTTTGTGCCTTTCTACTTGTCCACTTTCTATTCGTTGTGTGAGAAAATGAATATTGCTTTTGTTTGTGGTCCCAAATTTCTTGTGTAAAAAGAAAAACACAAAAATTTTACTTTAACATTTTTGTCCCCCAACCTTAGTCACCTTGTTCTATATATATTCATACTTTTCGGGTGTTTTTCTGAAGAAACCTAATTGCCTCTAATTCATCACTGAATATCCTCTAAGGTTTTTGTTTTCGTTTATGGTTTCTCAAATGCATTGGTAGGCTTAAAATTACCTTCTCTTACATTGTCTTTCTTGTGACGATCTTTGAACATGGTTCCATATTGATGTTGTTAGAGTAGGTGCCCTAGAGCCAATCAACTATTGTAAAATTGATTCTGTAAAAAATGTTTATTTATTATCAATAAAAGGCATATTCTTTTATATCGTGTATGTAATGATATATGTCCTTAGGATGGTAGAACCATGACGAGGTTATCAAGTGTTTCAAATCTTGATAGTGAGAACCTTATGATCACATATGGTGGCCATTCTAGAAATGTCCGTAGCCCCAGTATTATTCTGACTATGGACACAGATAATACGGTAAGGCTATCATAGTGTTGAAAGACCCTGTTAAAAGGCAGTGATTGATCTCACTTGTCAAGGTTGTTTACCGACAACCTGGTGCAACACATAGGTGCTTGCTAGAGGCAAGTTCATTGGACAGACCTACCAGAGGATTCCATATGGATGGTAACCCCAATGTCTATGGAATAATCCTCTAACGGATGGTGGAGCATGTGATCCTTAGACTTGAGATCACTGGAGCGCCTTGTGCACCAATTAGTGTAGTTTGACACTAGCCCAACGTAGTTCTATTCAGAGCTATCAATACAATAGTGATTGACTACATTGAGAAGTGTATCGAGACTATGGTGGATCGACAAAGGATTTATCACTCCTAGGTACGGGAGAAGTTATCTCACTAGGTAATTCAGTAAATGGCAATGACACTAAATCTGCGACCATAGTGGGATTGAGTTGATGCTCAATCGAATTTATTATTTGGGTTATTGGTCCATTAACTAAATACAAACATGTCGAGGATATCTGAGGTTAACACTATTTATGTACCTCAGTCTCGATGAGATAACAATTAATGAAAAGATTTGATTGCATGGTAACCAAACCGTTAATAGGCTACGGTTTCGTTGAATCCGAATCTATCGAGTGGCCATGATGCCTTGCTAGGGGCCAATCTTGGTCTGTGGTAGTGAGACAATTAATTGGTGATAATCGCAATACTGCACACTATCGATATGATGAGGAGCCTACGGGTCACACATGTAGAAGATAATTTAAGAATCAATTTGTGAGAAGGGTATTTTCGTCTTTCAAGACAAAATGGTATTTTGGTAATCTTATAGTGCAATTAAATTTGCTGAGGTTGTTGCCTATATTTAATTTTAATATTAAAATTAAATTAGTGAGATTATATTTAAATATATCTATGTATATATTTAAATGAATTATTGTTATTAATTGAATGTTAATATATTATTATATATTAATTGATTTTAATTATAATAATAATTAATTAATTAAAATACTATAAAGGGCGTGTTTGGTTGCAACGGTGAACTAGGGTTGGAGCTCATGGCTATTCCTAAGTGGAATAGGGCTTTAATTGTTGCACTATATAAATGCAACTTAAAATTAAAACATAATAGAATTATTCATTCAATTAAAACCCTAGCCACCCTATCTCTCTCTCTCAAGAAGAAAACTTTTCTTGTTCTTCTTTCTTGATTCTTGAAGCCCTTGATTATTCTGGCAAAATAATCAAGAGTTCTGCTGATTATCTTCGTGTGGACGTCCGTGAGTGCGATCCTACTTTGGATCGATTAGCGAAAAATCACGTGAACATTAGACGGTGAATAGTAATCATGAATAGTGTTCTTGTCCGAAATCAGAGATATTCGAAGGAGCCTCCAAACGTACACAAGTATTCTAATCCCTAAATGGATTTACTTTATACAGATTTTTGTTTATAAACATGTAAATGGTATAATCTACACTCGGATCTAGGCAAAGAAAGGTAATTGATTTACCGATTGAATTTTTTTTTTCCACTGCGTATGGTAGATCAATTACTTATAGTGGTATCAGAGCCTTAGGTATTATATTATATTGTTTAATTGATATTTCATAACATGTATATTTGTTTGATAACATGTTATTGCATGATTTGAAGTATTTTTTAAATCTGGAAAAATTTTGTATGTTGAATGTCTTAATTAATCAATTGATTAAATAATGTGTTGATTGAATGTGTATTGGTTGGTTGGTATCCTGGTCGAATGTTTAAGCATTCGATTTGATTTAGATCCGTGTCATTATGCGAAAAATTGCAACAGACATTACTGTGCCTAGTTCACTATTTTGTGGTGTCAATCGCGGCAAAATAACACTTCGCCGCAACGAGATGCAAAAAGTGAATCTGGTCGTGGCGAAATAAGCCTTCACTACGGCGAAATTTTGGAAAAGTAGATCTAGCAATGGCAAAATAAAACTTTGCCACAGCGACCATGTGTGCATGAACTTCGCCAAGGCGAAGAATTTCTTCGCCACAGCAAGAAACCTACTGTTCCTTTTTTGTTTTCCATTTTTCATATAGGTGCTAAATTACAATTTTTTTGAACCTTTAAAGCCAATATTCATTCTGCACGTTTAAGGTGGTAAAATGATAATTCAACCCACCCAATTCAAAAATTGATTGTTTATTAATGTATTCAATGTTCTTGTTTGATAATTGCATGGTGCCCGGTACATGAGCCTTACACCTATTATTTATTGTTTATTGGGTTTGTTTGTAATTTTTATAAACAAATAAAACTTGCGTGTCCTGCCTCTCTCTCTTAAATCTCAATGTATTTCTTCTCCTTATCTCACTCCCCTCGTATGTAACGTGAGGTTTCTATTTTATTGATGTAAATTAGAATAGGTTTTTTTATTATAAAATTATTTGTAATGATCGTGAAAAAGAAACGAAGGAGCTATGAAGAGGAATAACTTGAAGATCCAATATTTATTTTAAACCCTAGGTTGACCCACCGATTCCTCTAGGCTTGAGGAAATCGGTTTTAATGGGCCCTGTACCGGCACGTTTTATTTTGTTTAGAATGCATGCTAAGGTTGAATCTTCAATATCATGCCAAACAATGACATTCTAACAAAGATAATAATCTGGTGAGACATTAAATAAAAACCCTCAAATAAGATATATTAAGTCACATATGCCTTCCATCACCATGGTTTTAATCAAACCAATGTTCGTCGGAACCTTGTTCGCCACAACGAAGGGTACACTTCTACCAGTGGGAGGTTAAAATTCATTGAAGTTTTCCTTAATGATGATGGGTCGACTTAAAATGACAGTTTTGCTTGTTCTCCACAACAAAGGTTGATAAACACGTCATAGGCATAGTAGAGAAGTACACATGTTGAGTGTATGTGACAACATGCAGTGTCCATTCTACTGATACTGGGAATCACACTTGAGGACGATGGCTAGGCCGTTGGATTGCGTGATTGGCTTGTTGGCTTACTTCACATTTGAGGTTGGTAGTGGGAGCTATCAACTGGTGTGGATTAAGTTTGTTAGCCTACCTAATCAACCCATTTTGGCTTGTTCGCCACAGCGAAGGTTTGAAATGGGCCAGATGGGATCTCAGTCCACTAGGAAAGCCAATAGGCTTTCCCGAGTTAATAGTGAGGGCTATTGGCTTGAGGAAAATAATGGGAGTGTTTTTTTAATAAAAGACCATATTAAGAAATAATAAACATTATATTGACTTTACTTTTCCGAATTGTAGATTCACTTAAAAATGAGCATTATGAACTTGCAACCGATAATCGAGAAAGAAAACAGGTTAGATGGATCCAATTTCTCAGAGTGGTATTGTAATCTTCGGATTATACTTAAGTCCGAAAAGAAATTGTATATCAGGAAGTAAATGATACTTATCAAAAGTTCCTTGATGATGCTGATGGCATTCAATGCTTGATGTTAGCATCGATGACACCAATGCTGCAAAAACAGCATGAGAATATGGATGCTACTGCCATTATTCTACACCTCAAGGAGCTTTACAAAGGGAATGCTCGACATGAGAGGTACAAAGTGTCAAAAGCACTGTTTGAAAGTCACTTGACCGAGGGAGCCTAAGTTGGCCCTCATGTGCTCAAAATGATCGAGCACATAGAGAGGCTTAAGACTTTGGGGTTTGAGTTGGATGCAAAATTACAAATGGATCTAATTCTGCAATCTTTGCCTGACTCTTATGCACCATTCATAATGAACTTCAATATGAACGATATGGTGAAAACCCTATCAGAGCTTTTGAACATGCTAAGGACTGTAGAGCAGGACTTGAAGAAGTCTAAGCCTGTTTTACTGGTAGCTACCAGTAAAGGAAAGGGTAAGGGCAAGGGAAAGGCCAAGGCCAATCGCAAGCCCAAGCCTAAAGGACAGGATGCTCTCAAGCCTGCAGGTGGCGTTGGGAAAAGTGGGAAGGTAGTTTGCTTCTATTATGGCAAGCCTAGCCACTGGGGGAAGCGCTGCAAGGCTTTCCTCGCAAACAAGAAGAAGTCAGATGCTTCAACTTCAGGTATGTTTATGATTGAGATCCTTCAACATCTTGGGTCATTGACACAGGATGTGGTACTCACATTTGTACTGATGTGCAAGGACTAAGGTAGAGTAAATTGCTCGCCAAGGGAGAGGTGGACCTACGAGTTGGAAATGGAGCACATGTGGCTACATTAGTTGTAGGGACTTATTGTTTGTCTTTGCCTTCGGGCTTATTATTAGAACTCAAAGACTGTTATTTTGTACTTACGATTTCTAGAAACATTATTTCAGTATCCACTTTGGATAATATAGGATATCATTTTGAGATTTCTAATGGATTGTTGTCCTTTAGTTTAAATGGTATTCTATTTGGCATTGCAAGGTTAAGTAACGGATTATATGTTCTTGATTTGAACAATAAGGATATTTTCAACATTAAAATTAAGAAAGCTAAGCATAGCAAACAAAACCATACATACCTCTGGCATTGTAGATTAGGTCATGTTAATCAGACCTACATTGCAAAACTTCAAAGGGATGGAGTTTTGGACCCTTTTGACTTCCAGTCATTTGAGGTATGTGATTCATGCCTTTTAGGCAAGATGACCAAGTCACCTTTCACAAGACAAAGTGAAAGGGCTACTAAACTGTTAGGCATCATCCATAGTGATGTATGTGGTCCACCAACAGTTAAAGCCAGAGGTGGATATTCCTACTTCATCACATTTACTGATGACTTCAGTAGATATGGTTATGTCTACCTCATGAGACATAAATCTGAAGTCTTTGATAAGTTCAAAGAATTCAGGAATGAAGTATAGAATATGTTGGACAAAAGTATTAAAGCTCTTCAGTCGGATCGAAGAGGTGAATACTTAATCTCAGTGTAAACCCCACGTTATTATTCCGATGCCCTGAGGTATGAAATTTACCTTTTTAAGTAATTTTCTTTTTTTTGAATGGAAGGGTAAAATGGTCAATTTACATGTATTTCGAGATGTGGCCATTATGAAGTGTAAGGGGTGATGTCATTGAAGAAAAATGAGGGTATAATGGTCATAAAGTTGATTGATATGGTTAAATGGCGTAAACGGTAACCAAGGGTATAATGGTCTTTTCATACAAATCCATATGATTTAAGTATCTATAAAAGTGCACCAAGGGTAAATTAGTCATTTACCTAATGGGATTGCTTAATTGTTAAGTGTTTTAAATAAGTCAAATGGCATTAAATGAGTGATAATCATTATCTTGTGGTGGAAATGACCAAAACGCCCTTGTATGAAAAATTTATGCCAAATGACCCTTATATCTAACTTTTATTGACCAATCACATTAGAGTAACAATGGAATAAATATTTACATGGTTTTAAGAGAGAGTAGTCGGCCTTGTACACCCCAAATATATCATCTTCTTCTTCATCTCTCAAATCCACCATAAAAGCCACTAATCCAAGCATTTTATTCTCAAATTTTCATAGGATTTCAAGTTGATTTTCAAAGGAGATCACCATCCACACTTAAAGAACTTCAATTTCAGGGTTTAAGGTGAGTTTCAAAACCCTAGTTGTTCTGATCTATTAGTTAAAAGGGAAATTCATAAGTGGTTATGTGTATAAGGTAGAAAGGGTGAACCTTTGGAGCTAAGGAGGAGTGTCTTTGTGCTTTGAATACTAAGGTAAGGAAAAAATCTCCCTTATGACTACAATTGATAACACCTAGCGTTTATGGAACTTACATTTATTTATGTTAATATGAGTGTGATGCCATGTTTTGGTTATGGATTGTTTAAATGGGTGTGTTGATTGGTGTACGTGTGCATATGGAGGATGATTATGCCAATTAAGAGATTTGTAGTTGGATGATGTTTTGGCACTTTTTGGTTCTGTAAAAAGGGAGGTTTTTATGGCCTTTTATACTTAGAATGACATGGCAAATGATATGAATGTGCAAATGAAGGTGACATGGTTAAAATGAATAGAATTCGGATTTGGCTTTTTGAGACTTATACTGTACATGCTTCACTGAATCAGTCATAACTGAAGTTATAGAAGTCTGATTGAGTTGATTCTTGAAGTTTTAAAAATTTGAGAAACAGAACTAAAACTTTTATGTTTTAGCCAAAAATCAATTCGAATTGGAAGATAATGGAAAAAATTGTTTGAAAAGTGATGAACTATATGACATCCACCTTCTTAATGGAAATTCCCATTTGTTTCTAATTCTAATAAACCCCTAAATAATATTACTACTGAAATTCCTTGTATTGTATGAGAAATTGAATGAATTAATTTAAGAAGTTTAGTAGGAGAATATAGTATGATTGAGCATGGGAGATGTTAGTCCATATGTTTGCATTCATAATGGTAATGCATATAGCTTATTTAGTTGTCTTATGAAAAATTTATGAAATGTTAAAGAATGAATTTCATGTGTCTCTTGAGGTATAAACAAAGATCAGAGGAATGGAATTCTTATGGAAACCATGAGTCCTTTGAGGTTGTAACATCTACTGAAAACTGTACAATGCATGCATAATAACAATAGAAAATTGGGCCCAAAGTTTTTCTTTTCATTAGTAAGCATGTGTCTATTGTTTACAAAAAATGTATTTTAAAAGATAAAACAGGGGAAACAGTGTAACTATTCCTCATTGCTTGCCGATGCCCCTCCGACCGCAACATCACCTAGAACCTGCATCCACAAAGGAAAATAACGGGGTGAGCACAAAATAATGCTCAGTAAGTAAAACTCTCTCTCTCTCTGACTGTCCCCGTATGAATAACTCTTAATTCTTTCCTTTTTGCTATTCTGATTCTATTTCTGTTTCTAATAACATCATAGCCTCGTCTTATCGGAGGTACGGCTGAATGGCGTTCACACAGCACCATCTCACTCTCTATGGCTATCGGGTGGAATTCACACAGTACCAACCCGTTCTTAGTGACTACCGAGTGAGGATCACAAAGCACTAACTCGGTTCTTTCTAACTATCGGGTGGAGATCACCTAGCACCTACCCGTTCCTCATGGATTTTGGGTAACGTTCACCAAGCATTTACCCGTCTCTAGTCACTATCGGGTGATGGTCACAAAGCATCAACCCGCTTCTACTAGCCGTTGGATGATGATCACAAAGCATCAACCTACATATCTCTTAACTAACCGGGTAGTGGTCACAAAGCATCTACCCATTTCTACTACTCATCGGGTGACGATCACAAAGCATCGACCCATCTCTCTAAGGGCTATTCGGATGATGATCACAAAGCATCAATCCGATTCCCATAACGGTCGGGTGATGATCACAAAGCATCATCCCAACTATACTACTCTTCTAATTCACTCTATTGTAGCATTTTTCAATGCTCTCTACCCTTAGAGTAATTTTACCCACTAAGCTCTCTACTCATAGGGTAATTGCATAAACCATTTCCTCACACTTTCTTAGGTCACTTTTCAATGCACAATTAGTGCCTATGGATGGTTCATCACTACTAATGCACTTATGAAATGCCAACATGCAATATTGCAAGAATTAAGGTTCATTTCTCATACTCAAACCTCTATTAGGCATTTCATCAAACAACTCATGTGCACTATGAAACTCTATCATAGCCATGATTCTAAAACTTTTCTTAACCATCCAAAATGGGGAAAAACCCCTTCACAAAGCCATAAAACCTTCCATAGAAAACACTTCCAAAAAGGGGATCCATAATACCCCTTAAATTCCATCTCAACTACCTTGCCAAACCAACAATCCAATTCTCAAATTTGCAAGGTATAAACAATCACAAAGCATAGAAATCTCTATTTAATCCTTCATACATGCTATATTCCATGTACATCACATACATACATCATTTCTATCAAAACCCTAATTAAGAAAATTCATAAATCTCAACTTGGGTTGGGTTTTACTTACTTGCTATGTAGAGACTTCACAAATCCTTCCTTTCTCTTGCTTAGCTTGACTTTTCCTCTAATCTTAACCAAAAGAAGGAAAACCCTCAAATTTCAATATGGGTTAAAACTCCCAAATCACACAACTTAAGGAGAAATCCTTACCTTGGAAGCCTTTGGGTTACTTTTCCACCCCAAATCACTTCAAAACCCCTTGGAATACCTTGATCAAAAGAGAAGAGAAGTTGAGAGGAGTAAGGATGGGAAGTCACGTTTGAGAAGAAGAGAATGAGGGGTTTCTTTGATTCTAATTCCTTTTAATGAAATATAAACACACTCATTCCCATTTTGCCCTTATTCTTCTTTGGGAATTCCATCCATATCCTTTGATTCTTTACAAACTCACCCCTATCTCAACCTATTCTCCATGAAAAATCCTTACAATTAACTCCCCACTTTTCCTGCTAATTAGGGGTAGAAAGGTCAAATTGCCCTTAAGGAAGAAAATATCTAAAACTCAATCAACATTTTATTCGGGTTGTCGCCGCGGCGAAGCTGTCCAGCAGCTTCCCCCGTGGCTTCAACCTCTCTTCGCCGCGGCGAAGATTCTTCTTCGCCCCGGCGAAGCACGGCTGACGAAATTCTTGTTTTCAACCAATTTTCAGGGCAAACAATCAACACAACACTCAATCAAACAATCATAACAAAAACCAACTCGATTAAGGGCAAAAGAGGAAACGATAACAACGTACCTCAAGCGGGGCGTTACAGAGGTGACGACCAAGAACAAGGTAATGGTTCAAATGAATCCGATTGGATAACAAAGACTAATGAAACCATAAATTATAAAGACAAAATAAATAAGCATGCCATGTACATGAATATTTCATAAGTCATATATGTTCTATGTTATATTATGTATGGTTATGTTGTGACTTATGTTTATGAGAAAAGTCCAAAGTGTATGATATGTTTTATGAACTTGTTATGTCAAAGAATGAAGGTCATGTTTTGTAGGTAGGTAAGGTCCTAAGTAATATACTTGTATAATGAACCTTAATAGTTTATAAATGGCCATATTCCTTACTGAGCGATTAGCGCTCACCCCATGAAATGTTTTAAAATGTTTTGCAGGTAAGGATTAAGGCATGAAGCTGGGAGAGGATTCTGAGGGACGCTATGAGCATGAAGGGATGTTTTAATTATGACTATTGAATGGTTTTGCTAGTATTTAGTGTAGTAATTATGTTTATATCTTCATAATGCAGTAAATATGTCCATGTTATTATGGAGTATATATGTTTGTGTTAATAAAGGAAATCAAATTGCTAGTAAATTTTGTAAAAGTGTGTATATTCTCGTAAGTACTACTATGGATTTCATAATGTACTCCAAGAAAGGAAACTATTTTTTTTTACTTGTACAATGAACTTATTATAGTTTAGAAATTAAATTAAAATTAAAATATATATTTTTTTAAACTACAAGTTGATTCTTTAAGTAGGATTTTAAAATAAACTTCTTTCCTAGTGGTGCGTTTTCTAGGTTCTCAATGGCCAAGGGATACTTAGGAAATACCTGGCTAGGAAGGGGTTTTACATTTGGTATCAGTGCGATTTTGGGTGTTCAAAATGATGTTTTGATTGAATTGTTATAGTTATTTTATATTTAATTGATGATGGGAAATGGTGTTTGTAAGTAATGGAAGTATCATTCCTTATGCATCCCCAAGACACTCTCTCCAGCCAATTGTTGTAAGTATTTTCTTTACTTGCTTAGTGAATAGAATTAGCTAATGTTGATTCAAATTTGTGTGAGTAAAGGATATGGCTACAAGGCGTTCACGAAAGGTTAATAGGGGGGGGCGAGGAGAATGTTAATGAAGCAGGCACTAGTGAGCCAGTAGCTCCGACTATTAATGCACCCCCTAATAGTGGACCAGCTACGTCTACCCAAAATGCTTCTGTTTTGGATGAGGCTGCAATCAACAGGATGATTCAGGAAGCCATTACTAAGGCCTTTAGGAGGGTTATCCCGGAGAGTATAAGTAACCAAGTGAACACAAATCCCTTAGCTCCAATAGTTGAGCCTCAGCTCTAAATACCAGTTCCACCTCCAGTAACTAGACCAGTTATGTCGATGGGAGCTACACCTTCTAGACAAGTGGAACCAATCTATAATCTTTCTCAAAAGCACCAACCTCTGGAGTTCAGTGGTTCAAACTATCCGATGGTGACAGAGGAGTGGCTAGAGACTGTCGAACGGGCAATGGCCTTGTTTCCCTTGAGTGACCAGGAAAAAGTCTGCTATGCTTCCTCTTTGTTGAGAAGAGATGCCCGGGTATGGTGGAAGGTAATAGAGCATACCTATGTGACGAGTGCTCTTTCCTGGAATGAATTCAAAGGGCTATTTGAAGCAGAATACCGGTTGGCGGACATGTTATCTATGAAGACTCAAGAGTTCACGGAATTGAAGTAGGGTAATATGACTGTTAGAGAGTATGCTACAATGTTCAACTCCTTGGCCCGTTTTTCTCCTACTATGGTGAGTACTCAATAGTGCCGGTTAGAGAGATTTGTTAATAGACTGCACCTAAAAATTGCCCAGATTGTTATAGCAGGTGGTCAACCTCCCTAGACTTATAGTGAGACCCTGGAACAGGCATTAAGAGCAGAGATTTATGTGAATGAGGAGAGGCGGATAGAGAACCCCAAGTTAGTGATTGGTAGTTCTAATTCAGGCCAGACAACAGTACAGAAAGTTGAAGTGGGGAATTCCACTCAAGCCCCGGAGGACAAAGGTAAAAGAAAGTTTCAGCAAGGATTTCAAAAGAAGGGTGGCAAGAATAAGAGGACTCCACAGCAACAACAGAGAAGGAATAATCTTCCCCATTGTCAAAATATGGGAGGTAGCATAAAGGGAATTGTCTATTAGGGACCAATGTGTATTTCAAATGTAAACAACCGAGACACATGGCAAAGGACTATAAAGTTACTCAGGCTACTTCCCTTTAGACTATTGGAGGTTCGACTACCAGAGTTTACTCAGTGGCTTAGAAAAAAGTCGAAGCCAATCCATCTGCAGTTACTAGTCAGTTACAATTCCATTATACCTCTTTATATGTACTAATTGATTCTAGGGCTACCCATTCTTTTATCTCATATGGTATTATAAAAAGATTAGGTTTAGAGCCTTGTAAAGTGGAACATGCTGTTAAAATAGAGATGCCTAGTGGGGAGAATTATTTTGCTAATAAGTTGTTGATGGGGGAAACTATAGTGATTGATGGGCATGAGTTGAATGTTGATTTGATTGTTTTTTATATGCGATTTTGATATGATTTTGGGAATGGACTTCCTGAGCAAATATGGAGTATTGATAGATTGTCGGAAGAAGAAGGCCAGGTTTAACTTAGATGCTGGAGGCAATTTCACCTTTGCGGAAGGTCATCTATACAGCCTGATGATAAGTGCAGTGAAGGCAATGAAGATGATACGGAAGGGTTGTACAGGGTACATAGCTAATGTGGTGAATAAAGAAAAGTTTCCAAACTTCAGTGTTCGGGATTTACCCATAGTACGAGAATTCGAAATTGTATTTCCAAAAGATTTGCCAGGACTTCCTCCAGAAAAGGAAGTGGAGTTTTGTATAGAATTAGCTCCTGGTATGGCACCAATATCTAAAGCCCCGTATAGAATGGCTCCAGCAGAGTTACAAGAGTTAAAGAAGCGACTTTAGGAGTTGTTAGATAAAGGTTTCATTCGACCCAGTCATTCTCCATGGGGAGCTCCTATTTTATTTGTCAAGAAAAAAGATGGTTTGATGAGAATGTGTATTGATTACAAGGAGCTCAATAAGGTGACGGTGAAAAACAAGTATCCATTGCCAAGAATTGATGACTTGTTTGATCAGTTAAAGGGAGCTTCGGTGTTTTCCAAGATTGATCTTCGGTTAGGCTACCATCAAGTGAGGGTCGCTGACAAGGATATTCCCAAGACCGCATTTCGAACCAGATATGGGCATTATGAATTTATAGTGATGCCATTTGGATTGACTAATGCACCAACGGCCTTCATGGATTTGATGAATAGGATTTTTCATGATTGTTTGGATAAATTTCTAGTAATTTTTATAGATGATATCCTAGTCTATTCCAAAACAAAGGAAGATCATGAAGAGCATTTGAGATTTGTGTTACAAATACTAAAGGAAGAAAAAGTTATATGCTAAGTTCTCCAAATGTGAGTTTTGGTTGGATCAAGTAGCATTCTTGGGACATGTTGTTTCACAAAAGGGTATTTTTGTGGACCCTAGTAAGATTGAAGCAATGATTGAATGGCCAAGACCAAAGACTGTAAAAGAAGTTAAAAGTTTTCTTGGTTTAGCAGGATATTATAGGAAATTTGTGGAAGGCTTTGCTAAATTAGCTTCTCCACTCATAGCTCTGACAAAAAAAGAAGCCCCATTTAGATGGACTGAAGCCTATGAGAAAAGTTTCCAAGAATTGAAAAGAAGATTAACTACTACTCCTGTTTTAACCCTTCTAGAGGATGGAGTAGATTATGATATTTATACTGATGCTTCTCATAATGGTTTGGGGGCGGTATTGATGCAAAAAGGCAAGGTGATTGCTTATGCCTCTCGTCAGCTGAAAGACTATGAAAAGAGGTATCCCACTCATGATCTTGAATTAGCAGATGTCGATTTTGCTTTGAAGATTTGGAGACATTATCTATTTGGGGTGAAATGTAATATCTACATAGATCACAAAAGTTTAAAATACTTTTTCACCCAGAAAGAATTGAATATGAGGCAGAGAAGATGGCTTGAGCTGGTGAAGGACTATGAATGTGATATTATGTATTAGCTAGGGAAAGCTAATGTAGTTGTAGATGCCCTCAGCAGGAAAGTCTCCTTAGCTCAACTAACTTTTCAGAAGCACCTGCAACAAGAGATAATGAAGGAGGGGATAGAGTTGGAGATTGGGAAATTTTTCAAAATTGAAGTTCGGTCTAAGTTGTTAGAGGAAATTAGAGAAAAACAAGTGGATGATGGGTTTATTAAAGGAATTGAGCAACAGTTGAAAAATGGCAAAGAATCAGAATTCAATTGGGTGAATGGAATCCTGAAATTTGGAGATAGAGTGTATGTTCCTTAGGATATTGAATTAAGAAAGAAGATTTTAGAGGAAGCACATAGTACTCTGTACACTGCTCATCCAGGGAGTGTAAAGATGTATCAGGATTTAAGGAAGAGCTATTGGTGGCTAAGGTTAAAGAAAGATGTAACTGAGTATGTTACCAGATGCTTGGTGTGCCAGCAGGTTAAAGCAGAACATTAGCGCCCTTCAGGATTGTTGCAGCCCCTTATTATTCCTTCCTGGAAATGGGAAGATATTTCTATGGATTTCATTTTAGGTCTTCCTAGAGTGCAAAGGGGTTATAATGCCATTTGGGTGATTGTAGATAGATTGACTAAATCTGCTCATTTCATTCCAGTTACAGACAAGATCTCCTCTGATCAACTAGGCCAATTATATGTCAAAGAAATAGTAAGATTACATGGAGTACCTAGTAGTATTGTCTCAGACGGGAATGTGAAATTTATGTCAGTATTTTGGAGTAGCATGCAAAAGGCATTGGGTACTAGGCTTAATTTCAGCACAGCCTATCATCCTCAGACGGATGGACAGACAGAAAGAACGAATCAAATATTGGAGGATATGTTACGGGCATGCTGTATTGATCACAAGTTGAATTGCTGTGACATTCTCCCTCTAGTTGAATTCGCTTATAACAATAGTTATCAAGCAACCATTAAAATGGCACCATATGAAGCTTTGTATGGAAGGAAATGTAGATCTCCGTTACATTGGGACGAAATAGGAGAAAAGAATGCATTACCTAAAGCTCTTGGTCCAGAAATGACACAAAAAATGATAGAAGATGTAAAGTTAATCTGAGAGAGAATGAAGCAAGCCCAAGACAGACATAAGAGTTATGCAGACCCGAAAAGAAAGGATATAGAGTTCCAAGTAAGAGACAAAGTGTTTATGAAAATCTTTCCTTATAAGAGGGTGATAAGGTTTGGAAGAAAAGGGAAGCTTGCCCCTAGATATATCAGTCCATATGAGGTATCAGAGAAAGTAGGCAAAGTAGCTTATAGACTTACCTTACCAGCTAGTATGGACCGGATCCATAATGTTTTCCATATTTCCCAGTTGTGAAAGTATGTTAGTGATCCTTCGCATATATTACAAGCAAATGAAGTGGAGTTAAAAGATGAACTAATTTATGAAGAACGTCCAGTTCAGATTCAGGATAGAAGAATAAAAGAGCTTCGAAATAAGAAAGTACCGCTACTTAAAATACTGTGGAGGAATCATAATGTAGAAGAAGCGACATGGGAGGTTGAGCAAGATATGAAGGAAACATATCCAGACCTCTTCCACTGAATTTCGAGGACGAAATTCTTATAAGGGGGGTTGATTGTAAACCCCGCGTTATTATTCCGATGCCCTAAGGTATGAAATTTACCTTTTTAAGTAATTTTCTTTTTTTTGAATAGAAGGGTAAAATGGTCAATTTACATGTATTTCGAGATGTGGCCATTATGAAGTGTAAGGGGTGATGTCATTGAAGAGAAATGAGGGTAGAATGGTCATAAAGTTGATTGATATGGTTAAATGGCGTAAACAGTAACCAAGGGTATAATGGTCTTTTCATACAAATCCATATGATTTAAGTATCTATAAAAGTGCACCAAGGGTAAATTAGTCATTTACCTAATGGGGTTGCTTAATTGTTAAGTGTTTTAAATAAGTCAAATGACATTAAATGATGATAATCATTATGAGAAATAGGACCTTACTTGACATGGTTAGGTCCAGGATGAGTTTTAGTGATTACATGCATCATTTTGGGGTTATGCCCTAGAGACTACGACTCACATTATGAATTGTGTGTCGTCAAAGTCTGTAGACAAGACTCCATTTGAACTATGGAATGGGTGAAAGCCCAATTTGTCTTATCTAAGGATTTGGGGTTGTGAAGCTTATGTCAAGAAATTGACTTCGAACAAGCTGGGCCCAAAATCCTACAAATGTATATTTGTGGGGTATCCTAAAAAGACCAAAGGATACTATTTCTACCATATAGAAGAGAGCAAAATTTTTGTTGCTCGTACTAGTGTCTTCCTAGAAAATGAATTTTTCTAAGAAGTACTAGTGGGAGAAAAGTAGAACTTGATGAAGTTCTAGAGCTACAAGATATATTAGACGAAGGACGGGAAGATGTGCCACAAGCAATGGTTGAACATCAGGAGGAGGTTACTCCACAACTTGTGGATCATAGTGAACCACCTCAAGTAGCATAGGAGCTATGTAGATATAGGAGAGTACGCCATGAGCTTGAGAGATACAATTATCTCGTGACTCAACATGGTGACGTACTTGTCTACCAAGACGATGAACCCAGAATCTACGAAGACGCCATATCAGATCTAGATTCCGTTAAATGGCTTAAAGCCATAAAATCTAAGATGGACTCCATATACCAGAACCAAGTATGGTCCCTAGTGGAACCATCTGAAGGGGTAAAACCTATAGGGTGTAAATGGTTCTTCAAGAAAAAGACCGACATGGATGGCAAGGTGCACACTTATAAAGCACGACTAGTTGCCAAAGGTTTCAAGCAAATTCATGGTATTAACTATGAGGAAGCCTTTTCGCCGGTTGCCATGATTAAACCATCCGGATTATGCTTGTGATTGCTGCATATCATGATTATGAGATTTGGCAAATGATAATCCGAGGATTATACTGTTTTATTTAGGCTTTTTGGCCGGATTTTAGATACTTCTTAGCTCGTTTATGCCTGAATTGCTACTTAATTCCATTTATTTTATGTTTTAGGCTAAAATGGACATTTTGAGCGAATAATGAACGAATTGGAGTTTCTGTACTTAGAAGTCAGCGAATCTCAGATTTTGGGAAAGTTCTGAAGCAGAGTCAAAGCACTATGAAGCTTGTTCCAATGGGAAAGCATTGAGGATCGAAGTTTCATGCAAGGAAGCAAACGAGGGCAATTCAATAAATGCTGAATTTTCCAGGAAGGTTCGCCACGGTGATGGTCATTCTTCGCCACTCTATCGCTGCGACGAAAGAAGCCAAGAACGAGATTCAGCTTTAGTTCATCGCTGCAGTGAAATTCTTTCTTCGCCGCGGCGAAGTCTGCTAATTTTAGTTTTCTCCAAAATGCACAGTTTTATTTTAGGAAGTTTTAGGTCTTTTGGGGCGAGCCATTTAAGAGAATCTTTACAATTTTGAGGGGGGTTTGTCTAGTTTCGTCTGTTTTTCATTGAGTTTTGAATAGATTTGACATTTAGAGAGAAGATTTGAGCTTGAATCTTGTGGATTCTTCAACTATGGGAGATCTCTACTCTTTTCTCTGCATTTCAATATGTTGAATATTGTGTTTATTGTTTTTCTTGCTATTTGTGTTGATTTAGTTATGAACTAACCCATTTTGGGTTAGGGTTTTGATGTAACTTGGATTTCTATGGGTTAATCAAATGATTATTGTTATTTTGATATTCTATTGCACATATTGTGTGGTTATTCTATTTTTATTGATTTTATTTGATGAATATGATGAGATTGAGAGATGAATCATATTAAGCTTCTTGGGTAATCACCATTGTATTATTGAATGCTAGAGATAGATTTGAGAATCAATGAAATCAATCTAGGATTCCATTAGCTTAATGAACTTGGATCTATTATTCTTCAAATTGTTGGGTGCGGAAGTTTAATAGGAAAAAGTAGGAATTCATAGCCTAAGAAGGTATGTTTGACAACTTAGAGAATTCGATTTACAATCCATGCATGTGAGTGTGAAAATAGCATAATCGTAAAATTTATCCATAAAGTCCGAATGAAGTCAAAACCCTAACCTTTTGTTAAATTGATATTACTCTTGCTTTTGATTCTTGCTCTCATTAATTAGCTTTTAATACTTAGTAAGTTTTGTTTTAGTTTTAGTTTTAATCTCTCCCATTAATCCCAACAAATTCAGAATCTCCAACTTGAAAACGGTTAGGAAATTTGGTGCTTAACAACCAATCCTCGTGGGAATGATACTCACTCATCACTCTATTACTTTGTGCGACTAGTGCACTTGCTATCATTGCATGTTGTAGTAACAACGCATCAACAAATGGATGTCAAAACGATTTTCTTGAACGAAAACCTTGAAGAGGATGTGTATATGACACAACCCGATGGTTTCGTTCTTGATGGGCAAGTTGAGAAGGTATGCAAGTTGCAGAGATCCATTTAACTAAGGACATGTTCTTGGTTTATAGAGGGGAAGATGAGCTCACAGTAAGAGGATACAATGATGCTAGTTTCCAAACTGATAAAGATGATTATTGATCACAATCAGGGTTTGTATTTTGTCGCAATCGGGGTGCAGTGAGCTGGAAGAGCTCCAAGCAAAACATTGTAGCGGACTCTACAATGGAGGTTGAGTATATTGCATTATCCGATGCAGCCAAGAAGGCGGTCTAGATTAAGAAGTTCGTCACCAAACTTCGTGTGGTTTCCACGATTGTTGATCCGATAGATGTCTATTGTGACAACAATTGAGCAATTGCTCAAGCAAAGGAACCACGGTCTCACTAGAAGTCCAGACACATACTCAGACATTTTCATCTCATCAGAGAAATGGTTGAGAGGAAATATGTACAAATTAGTAAAGTGCATACTGATGACAATCTCGCCGATCCACTGGTGAAGCCTCTGTCGTAGCAGAAGCATGAAAAACACTTAAGGTCATTCGGTATTAAATATATGAATGATTGGCTATAGTGCAAGTGGGAGATTGTTAGAGTATGTGCCCTAGAGCCAATTAATTATTGTAAAATTGATTCTGTAATAAGTGTTTATTTATCAATAAAAGGCATATTCTTCTGTATTGCGTATGTAATGATATATGTTCTTAGGATGGTAGAACCGTGACGAGGGTATCAAGTGTTTCAAATCTTGATAGTGAGAACCTTATGATCACATATGGTGGCCATTCTAGAAACGTCCGTAGCCCTAGTATTATTCTGACTAAGGATACTGATAATACGGTAAGCCTATCATAGTGTTGATCAACCTTGTTGAAAGGCAGTGACCGATCTCACTTTTCAAGGTTGTTTACTGACAACCTGGTGCAACGCATGGGTGCTTGCTAGAGGTAAGTTTACTGGACAGACCCACTAGAGGATTCCATATGGTTAGTAACCCCAGTGTTTATAGAATAAATCCTTTAACGGATAGTGGTGCATGTGATCCTTAGACTTGAGATCACCGGAGCGCCTTGTGCACCAATTGGTATAGTTTGACACTAGCCCAACGTAGTTCTATTCAAAGCTATCAATACGGTAGTGATTGGCTACATTGAGAAGTGTATCGAGACTATGGTGGATCGACAAAGGGTTTATCACTCCTAGGTACGGGAGAAGTTATCTCACTAGGTAATTCAGTAAATGGCAATGACACTAAATCTGTGGCCACAGTGGGATTGAATTGATGCTTAATCCAATTTATTATTCCGGTCATTGGTCCATTAACTGAATACAAACATGTTGAGGATATCTGAGGCTACACTATTTATGTACCTCAGTCTCGATGAGATAACAGTTGATGAAAGGATTTGATTGCACGGTAACCAGACCATTGATAGGCTGCGATTTCGCTGAATTAAAATCTATCGGGTGACCATGATGCCTTGCTAGGGGCCAATCTTGGTTTGTGCGTAGTGAGACGATTAATTGGTGTTAATCGCAATACTACACATTGTCGATATGATGAGGAGCCTATGGGTCACACACTTAGAAGATAATTTAAGAATCAATTTATGAGAAGGGTAATTTCATCTTTTAGGAAGAAATGGTATTTTGGTAATCTCACAGTGCAATTAAATTTGCTGAGGTTGTTGCCTGTATTTAATTTTAATACTAAAATTAAATTAGTGAGATTTTATTTAAATATATATATGTATATAGTTAAATGAATTATTATCATTAATTTAATGTTAATATATTATTATATATTAATTGATTTTAATTATAATAATAATTAATTAATTAAAATACCATAAAGAGTGCGTTTGGTTGCAAGGATGAACTAGGGATGGGGCCCATGACTATTCCTAAGTGGAATATGGTTTTAATTGTTGCACTATATAAGTGCAACTTAAAATTAAAACATAATATAGTTATTCATTCAATTAAAACCCTAGCCACCCTATCTCTCTCTCTTAAGAAGAAAACTTTTCTTTTTCTTCTTTCTTGATTCTTGAAGCCCTTGATTATTCTAGCAAAATAATCAAGGGTTCTGAGGATTATCTTCGTGTGGACTTCAGTAAGTGCGATCCTACTTTGGATCGATTGGTGAAAAATTACGTGAACAGTAGTTGGTGAACGGTAACTGTGAACAGTTGACTATAAACATTACTGTGAACAGTAGACTATAAACAGTAATCATGAACAAGAGACTATAAATAGTAACCATGAACAGTAGACTATGAATAGTATTCTTGTCCAAAATCAGAGATATTCAAAGAAGCCTCCAAATGTACGTAAGTATTCTAATCCTTCAATGGATTTACTTTATATAGATTTTTGTTTATAAACATGTAAACGGTATAATCTATACTTGGATCTAGGCAAAGAAAGGTAATTGATTTACCAATTGAATTTTTGTTTTCCGATGCGTATGGTAGATCAATTACTTACAGATACTTGGATGTGTGCAAAGCTATTGTTCCGAAGATTGGTCTTTGCTGTTGAAACTTGAGAGGGGCTCAAGTGTGACCCCGTGGTCTCGTGTGTGAAGCTTGCTATGGTGGCTTGAAGTTCAACCGAAGAAAAGAAGATGGATGTATTGAAAATAGAGAGTGTTTTGCAACTATGTTTTTCTCGCTTTGTATTTGAACTCATAAGTTTACATAGTGGATTTGCTTCTTCTGGACTTGATCCCATGCATGTAGGAATGTTGTCGAACCATGTAAAAATGAGTTTGTTCTTTTCTTACTTTGACGTGTGGAATTTTGGGAGTAAAGGTGTTGAAGCTTAAATAAAGAATTGGGGAGAAAGAAAGAGAATGAAATTTGTCATTAATCAGAACTTTCTATTGATTGAGATTAAAGTCAAAATACGGTTGACTTCTCTTGATATATACAGAAAAGTTTCAGCTGAAGTTCTACCAATAATAGAGAAGAAAGGAAACTAGTCAAAATGACTCAGTTTTGGTAAAACTGAAACTGAAGTCTAAAACGATAGTGTTTTAGACTTGGCACAAGTTTATCTTACTGGTAGCCCCCCTCAAGCTGAAATACTTTGTAGCTTCAGCTTGCCAATTCAGCTTGTAGTTAACAGTCCCCCTCAAGCTGAACAATCTTGTAGCTTCAGTTTGCAAACAAAAAAAGAGAGGCAAGACTGAAATTCTCTAAAATTCTGACTGAAACTCAGAAAGGCAAGACTGAAATTCTGACTACCTAAAATTCTGCTGCTTTTGTTCTATAACTCAAAATCTATAGACATTAGGTAAGACTAAAATTTTGACTGACTGAAATTTTGCTCTGAAACTCAAAATCTGTAAACATTCTTTCAATTTGCTGAAACATAAATTCTACATACATTTTTAAATTTGCTTAAGCATAAAATCTTCTTCTTTTGAGTCTTCTTAAACTGCTGCAATGAGTGACCTCTTAAGGAAACTTATAAGTAGTTGATATTTTTAGCAGATCAGTAACTTACAAATTGTAACACATCACTAAACCACCACATAATGCCAACATGAATTAATCACTGCTACATTGCTTTAGACAATAGTAGCTGTAACACGTCAATGAACCACCACATAGTGCCAACATGAATTAATCACTGCTGAACTACTTTAGACAATAGTAGCTGCAACACAACAATAAACCATCACATAGTGCCAACATGAATGAATCATTGCTTCACTACTTTAGACAGCAGTAGCTTAATCACTGCTTTCTACACCATAGTAGCTCATTGCTTCATTGTAGCTGATACTACAGTTCTTCATAAGATGTCAATCAAAGAAAAGAAGCACTATAAAAATTTAATCAGCATTTTACTGTGGCAAATTTAATAGAGCAGCAGATTTAACAGTCAGCTTTGCCTTTAGTCCTTCAAATTGAGTAGTAGGAAGAGGCTTGGTGAATATTTCTGCAATTTTCAACTTAAAAGGTACATACTGAACAACAACCTTATGAGCCAATACTTATTCATGAATATAGTGAGTGTCAATTTCTATGTGTTTGGTACGAGCATGGAAGACCAGATTAGAGGCCAAGGCTCCAGCACTCACATTGTCACACCATATGATTGGAGTTTTGTTGAAGGATAGTCCTAATTCAGTAAACACACTATTTAGCCAAGCAATTTTAGTGGTTGTGTGCTAGTGCCCTATACTCGGCTTCAGTAGAAGAAAGAGCCACCACTTTTTGTTTTCTAGAGCTCCATTGGATTAAGTTGGGACCTAGGAACACACAATATCCATTAGTTGACCTCCTATCTTCTATATTACTTCCCCAATCAACATCAGCGTAACATTGAATTTGAAGAGAGACAACATGAGTGATTTTCAATGCATGGTCTTTAGTATCTTAAGTATACCGCAAGACTCTTTTGCAAGCTTGCTAATGAAGGTGGTAGGAGCTTGTAAGAATTGATTTAACTTATTAACTATAAAGCTCAGATTTGGTCTAGTTAAAGTTAAGTAATGTAAAGCTCCTACAGGACTCCTAAACAAGCTGGAATTAGAGAACAGTTCACTATCTCCTAAAAACAGTCTTGCACTAGTAGCCATAGGAGTAGCACATGCATTAGCTTCTAACATATTTGTCTTGGCAAGCAAATCAGTAGCATATTTGGACTGTTTTAAATGTAAACCAGTGGCTATCCTTGTTGCTTCCAGCCCCAAAAAATAATGGATTGAACCAAGTGTCTTGGGTGCAAATTGGTCATTAAGCTTCTACACTAATTGTTTTATATAAGACAGATCTGAACTAGTTAACAATATGTCATCAACGTAAACTAAAATGTAAACAACTTGACCATTTTGATGAAGGATGAACAGGCTTGAATCTGATATAGAGTTAATGAAACCTTTCTGTAGAAGACCTTGTTTGAGCTTGTTTAAGCTTGTCAAACCAAGCCCTTGGAGCCTGCTTAAGTCCATAAAAGGCTTTATTTAACTTGCAAATTGAAGTTGGTTTTGTGGTATCTTCAAAACCAAAAGGTTTAGTCATATAAACCACTTCATTTAGTGTGCCATTGAGGAAAGCATTGTTTACATCCACCTGCTGGATATCCCAATTATTTGTCACTACCAAGGTAAGGATGATCTGTATTATGGAAGGCTTGATTACTGGACTAAAGGTTTCAAAATAGTCAAGGCCAAGGGTTTGTTGAAAACCTTTGGCTACAAGCCTTGCTTTATACTTTTAGAGTTACCCATCGGCATTGAACTTTGTCCTAAAGACCCACTTATTCCCTACAACATTCATTTTCGAGGGAAATGGGATAAGGGACCAGGTATGGTTGGCAATTAGAGCATCATATTCTATTTGCATAGCTGACTTCCACTCATTGCTAGACAAGGCTTCTTGGGACAGTGCTGGGTTCGGGTATTATGGAGGCAGGAGCTAGTAATGCTGTTTTGGGAAAAACAACAGATTTGGCTCTTGTAATCATAGGATGAGTGTTTATGGGAACATCTTAAGAGCTTGGAATGCTAGCAAACTTGGAAGGATTGAGATCAATTTCAATGGAACAATATGGTTTTGGTCTGTGAGAATTGTGTATGGTTGGTTCTGTTCTTTGAGTTTGAGAATTATGTATGGCTGGTTCTGTTCTTTGAAAATTGTGTAGGGTTGTTTATGGTTTGTAATGGTTGTAGAGGGATGGTTCAGTTTTGCGAAAATAATGTAGAGTTGAATGATATGGTGAAGGATTAGGGAGTTGTGAAGTTGTTAAGTCTACTGTGATAGTACCAGGCAGTGTATTTGATGGTAGAGATGCACTAGATGATGGTGATTGATGAGTTACAGGAGTAATAGATGGAGAGAAGAGTAAATCCTTACCACTTGTTGGAGGAGAATCATTTGAAGGACAGGCTACTCTAGAAGGATCAGAGCTAGTTGAGCATGAGGGATTATGGATGGAAATGAAAGGGAAAAATGTAGGTGCAGTGGAAAGGGACTCAGGTGAGGAAGACTGGACAAGTTTAACAGTGGTTAAACCAAAAGAAAAAGGAAATTCATGCTCATTGAATCTAACACTAGGGGTGATAAAGATTCGACCATCTGAGCTAAGACACTTGTAACCCTTATGCATCAAACTATATCCAACAAAGACACACTTACTTGAATGGAAACTAAACTTATGTTTATTGAAAACTCTTAGGAAAGGGAAACAAGCACAACCAAAGACCTTCAAGGTATCATACACAGGAGGAAATTTAAACAGTAACTGATAGGGAGATGTATGTTGCAGTACATCAGTAGGCATTCTATTTATTAAGTAGACTGCAGTCTCAAAAGAAAGCCACCAGAAATTTAAAGGCATAGAGGCATGGGCTAATAGTGTTAAACCTGTTTCTACAACATGCCTATGTTTTCTTTCACTCCTTCCATTTTGTTGATGAACATAGGCACAAGAATATCTAAACTGAATTCCTTCACTAGCTAGATATGGCAATAATCCCTTATACTCACCTCCTTGATCAGATTGGATACACTTAAGCTTATAACCAAATTGTCTTTTAGATAAATGATGAAATTTGATGAATATAGACCTAACCTCAACCTTAGTTCTAAGGGGGAATTGCACATAATATCGTAAACCTTTAATTGAGGAAATAGGTGCAGGACCCCATATGTCACTATGGATGAGTTCAAGAGGAATATTAGCTTTAGAATGTGATTTGGGGAAGCAAGTGTGATGCATCTTTCCTAATTAGCAAGCATCATAGAACTCAACAGGATGTAAATTCAACTTTGGTAGTGAATGATGCATGATTTGATTGTAAACCTTACTATGGGGGTGACCTAGTCTTTGATGCCAAACCAATGAATTAACACTAGTATTTGTAGTAACAAGTGCTTCAACATGAGAGGATGAACTATCTAAAGACAATTGTTTATTATTTTGTGGAATAATAAAAGCAGAATATAGCAAAACAGCATCAGAAAACTCAGCATTAGAAAGATCATTCATATGGTGTTCTTTATCAGCAGTAGCAGATTTAATCACAGGACTATACTTAAGATATGCATCAGATAAATCATGTTGATGACATTCATTAGAGTTATCAACCTTAGAACTTTCATCAGGTACTAAGACATTTGAAACTGAAACTGAAACTGGAACTCTATTTTTATTGCAGGAAGATTTAACACAAGCAATGTCATTATTACAAGTGGTATTGACATCAAACTTTACAGAATTCGACTTTTCTAACATTGCTAACTCTAAAAGTTCTTCTACTGAATACTAAACCTGTTTAGACATTGTACAATTAACAGAAGGTAAAGGTGGAAGTTTGACTTGTGATGAAAGTGAGGGTTGAATGGACATACTAAAAGGTAGCATCGGCTGATATAGCCCTTCTTTAAGATCTCCTTTGAGTAGCAGAGTCTTGGAAATTTTTTCCTTCACAACACAGCAGTTAGAATTAAACTCAACAACCATATTATTATCCTTAGTAAATTTTGAAATGCTTAGTAAGTTCTTGGTGATTTTAGGCACACAGAGGATATTTTTAAGGTATAAACATTTGGATTGTAATACAATAGGTAATGAGGAAAAAACAGTGTGAGAAATGTTTAAGAACTTACCATTTCCTATTTGCAATTGATTTGTACCTTCATATGGTTTGCTGGCATTCAATTGAGCTAGATCAGAGGCAATGTGGTATATTGCACCTGAATCCATATACCAGATAGGATCAGTAGGTGTTGCTGAGTCTGCAAAGGAAGTTGACATGTTTGGGAAGTGTTGTGGAGCCATATTTGGGTACTATTGCATAGTCATAGCAGGAAACTACTGGGACTGCACAGTAAAGTGTGCTTGTGAGCCTGGTGGGGACTGCTGGATTGTGGCAAAGTGAGCTTGTGATCCAGATGGCATTTGTTGGCTTGGGAGACCAATAGGACCAACTGACATCTGCTGGCTTGGAAGAGCAATAGGACCAGAGTATCCAGAGTGTCATGAGCTTCCATAAGAACCAGGATTAAACTGATCAGAGTGTCCTAAGTGTCCTGAACTTCCATAAGAACCAGAATTAAACTGTAAAGATAAAGGGGAGCCTGCATACGGATAAGAACTTGGCCTTACAAAGTGAGAATTTCTAGTTTGATAGTTTCCATTGCTAAACTATGACTGAGATGGAAACATTCATGATTGAAATCCTCCAAAATAGGCTAAGTCATATCTATGGTAACATTGGATAGCAGTATGTCTTAGTTTACCACACATTTGACATATAGGTCTGCCTCTATTGTTGAACTTACCTCTACCTCTACCAGAATTATTAAACATTGTAGGTCTGTAGGCATTCTAGGACATATCAGTTTGAGAATCAGGCAATTGTATTGAAGCATTCTGAGAACTAAATTGAGGTACTGAATTTACAGGGACAGGATAAGTGGAATGTGGTTGTTGACTTTGTAAACTATGTAAAGCATTCAATGTAGGTCCATTAAACACTGGAGCATTCTCATGTTTCACAGCTGATGTTAACTGATTTCCAGTAGCTGCAGTAGCTATGTTAGCTAAGCTGTTTGAGAAGTCCAAAGTATTAAATTTTTCCAACCTTATTTCATATTTTTGCATCAAAAACTTTGCTTCTTGCAAAGAGACAGAATCCACTTTAGACTCAATATGTGAAGTTAAATTCACAACAGATGCATCATACTCAAGGCCAAGACCATCTAGGATATATTGGAAAAGATACTCATCTAATATGGACTGCCCACTAGAAGATAAATTGTCCGCAATCTCCTTCATTTTCTTGAAGTAACTATTTATGCTTAAGTCCTTCTTATGAGTATTTTGCAACAAATTCTTTAAGTGCAAAGCTCTAGCCTTAGAATCTATTTCAAACTCATTCTCTAAGACAAATCATATTTCACTTGAATAACGACATTTAGAGACATGGCCAAACATACTTTCTAAAATTGATGCTAATAGCCAACTAACCAAGAATTTATCAGTCTGTTTCCAAACAACATAAGTTGGATTAATTTCCTCTGTAACTACGTTTTCTTTGTCTATAGTTTCACCAACAATTCCATAATTATCTTTCTTGGTACAAATAAGTGGTGGAGGACAAGGAACTGTACCTATCAAGTGGTCTTCCAATGCATGAGCACCCACAGCGAACAAGACTTGCAACCTCCAGAACCGATAGTTGTCAACCTCCAGAACCGATAGTTGTCAAGAGTGAGCTTAGGGTTAATCACTTGTAGGCTAGATGAGAACACAGGCGAAGCCAAATTATTGGAATTGCTGAAGTTATTCAGCATCTTGTCGGTGTTAATGGACTTAGAAGGATAGAATTCAGCTATTGACGTTTGTCAAAGCTCTGATAACATGTGGAATTTTGAGAGTAAAGGTGTTGAAGCTTAAAGAAAGAATTGGGGAGAAAGAAAGAGAAAGAAAATTGTCATTAATAAGAACTTTCTATTGATTGAGATATATTGCGATAATTAATTCTTTGTCTTTATGGCTAAGAACAATAAAAGTGGAAGTCGAAGTAAACACATTGACATTAAGTACTTAGCCATAAGAGAGCGTATTAAGGAAAAAGAAAGTGGTCATTGAGCACATAAGTCTGAATTGATGATCGCTGATCCTTTGACCAAAGGCATGCCACCATTGAAATTCAAGGATCATGTAGAGGAAATGGGACTTCATTCCACTATGTAGTTGTATATATAATTTTTGAATAAAACTCTTATTTACTGTGATGTTTTCTCATATTCATGTGCACCTTAATTTCATTTGAGAAAATTCATCTGTGGGACCAAGAATAAACATAGGGTTTATTCATTAAGTAAGGTTGTCATATATAAAGTAAACTTGAGAAATCAAATGCATTGTAATACATGGAAGATAATACTCGTTTTATTTTGAGGACTTGTCGCCATGATTCGTGTATTTGTTTCTTAATGAAATAATGGTTAAAAATGTGGACCAAGTGGGAGAATGTAAAACTTACGTTACATGAGTAACGTAAATAACGTGATTTTCATCAGTTTAAAGTTGATGGTCCACATCCTTTGTTCAGTTTTCAAACGCTTCAGTTTTCAAACGTTTGGGATTTATGGCAGCCATTAAGCAGCCATTAAAGCTTGATGGAAGCTTGGTTATGAATATATTATTTTGGTCCCTAAGCTCAAGAACACGAATATACAAAAAAATACACCATCAATAGAGTGTCTTGAGAGCTTAGAAGATCCAAAATACTGCTCGTGAGTTTGTTTCAATGGCTGGAGGTAATTCTTGATTCCTGGTTTATAGTTTAAGAATATTATATTCTTTGTATTTCCGTCTAGATTACAGATAAAATGTCTTACACTGCTCTCTTAAAAATCTTTTATCATGCATCCAAAATATCAAACTTATAGTCACTGTCTTTGCGTTAGCTACTTAATTTAATTCTAGGCTCCACATAATTTTGTTATATCTTGTTGTCTTGTTGCAATTGACTGGAATGTCGCCATTTATTCTTGCATGCAGTCACCGTCAAGTATTTATTGTATGTTTGAAGATTGGGGCAAAATACTAAGTACTGTGAATTTGGTGAGGCCGGCCGGCTAAGAGACGTTTTAACATTTGGGTCTATTATTCTTCCGTCGACTTGTGAGTAAAATTGCCAGACTTTGTTCATGTTGAATGGAAACATCTCACGTCTCATTCAAAATGATTTATTTTTCTAACAGGATAATGACATCGATACACATAATGAGATGATACGATAAATGATACAGTAATGTCCAGACATTTACAGTGCGAGTTTAGTTCGACCATGAAAAATGGAAGGAAATTAACCATGGATATGTGTACTATGTTATTCCTATGTTCAACATTCAACACTTTTCATGTTACACCCTCATTAATTGGTTAAATCTAGGGCTTGGAACGTATTTTGCCTAAATTTTCTACCAACTCATTCAAAATTTTCTTTAGATTGGTTTTCCTCTAATTTATCAGAAAAAAAAAAAAAAAAAAATACTTACATGAGACAGTCTTATAACTTTGCTTTTTTAACGTGCACATAAGGCCATATAATAAAACAACATTTATTACTAATTCTCAAAAAAAGTTTAAACGTTTTAATAAAAATTAGTTTATTTGATATAATAAGTTTGATCATTTTTTGAAAATGAAATTAAATAAAGATACTAACCACATTATAAATTAAACTTATTTTAATGTTGTTGAAAAGAGATAAAATTATTTTTAGTTCAAAATTTTGAAAAAAAAAATAAAGAAAAAAACTGTGTGAAAACAAGAATAAAGAACATATACGATGAATTTTAATAATAATATCTCTAAATGCATTTATTTTTCATTATATATATATACCCTGCCCCACTCATGTATAACAACACATGTTTGTATTTTATTGGACAATCTCACCACATCTAAAAAGTCGATTACACTTATCGTGCAAATGAATCAGTTAAGGTCAATAAATCGTTGGTAACATACTTTCACATAAATATTCATCTCTCTAATCTTCTTATTCTTTTTATTCTTATCTCTATCTTCCTTGAAAACCACTCTTTGGACTATTGAACGAAATAAAATTCTCAGTGATTATATTATATATATTCTCAACTTGCTTGATCGAAGAAAAAGAGACAAATGAAAGTTATAAAATTCTCACATCAAAACAAATTTGGAAACTTATACAAAGAAAAATATGAACCCACAAGAAAAAAAGAGAAGGACAAACTAAAACTAATGCACTGTTATAATGATTCATGAAAGCAAAATTTTCTAGAACAAATAAAATAAAATTTCTAACCCTTTGATTGAACAAAGTCTTAACTAACACAAAAATTTAATTTATTTTGTCTTTTAAATTTTTTTAAGGATTTCAGATTAATTATACATGTCAATATCAGTAAAGTTTTCTTTATTAATTAGCTCGATTAACAGGAGAAGAATTTATGTTAATATACATTACATTTGTACCTGACGTGAGTAATCCATTAAAAGAAAAAAAAAATCCTTTGAATTTCTGACGCGAGAAATTTAACTGAAATTTTGGTTTTTAATTCTTTCTCACGTCAAATAAATATTGTGTGGATTTATTAAAATAATAAAACATTTGCATTTGAAAATTTTCATACATATATGTTTGAATAGTTGAGATTGAATTTAAATTGTGTTACTTTTTGTATACATTATATACGTATTACAGGTAATCTATAATTGTCCAGAATATCTTAATCTAACTGCTTAAAAATTGTTTAAACAAATGACATAAAGAAATGACATAAGAAGGTTTGATCATCTTTAATTGACTAATATTTTTTTTTATATATAATATTCTAAGGTTAAAGGGAAAAAAAAAATCGTCCTTTTCTGTTAACAGAGTTGACATTTATAATCATGTATGACTTGAATATTGAAGATTATCTATCAAGTGAAAGGAAGAATATTAAACCAAAAAAATAATAATAAATAAATAAAAACAAGAATTCATACCTGTACTCTTACTTTCAATTACTTCGAAAACTTAAATTGAATAGTTTATAAATATATACATATATATACCTCACACAAGTCAACCAAAATAAAAGAATTGAATTCCAAAAAACATAAATAAAATCTGTTCAAATATTTATACATCCAATAATTTTCAATAAATATTCAGCTGGAAATGCATGGAAATTGTCCTCCCCTTAGAAAGGTAGCACGTCTAGTCTTGCCCTTTCTTAAGCCTATACAGATAGACGAGCTCCTCAATGGATGGCTCATCCAATTCAACGATCATATACACTATGTACAGAGCAATGATAATTACATATGAATTTGCGAACAGCTAGAGAGGAATGATGTCGAACCGTCTCAGCATGCTGTCAATAAAACGAAGAGGAGAAATGGATACCCCGCATCTCAAGAGGATCTCAAAGATTGCCACCCATCCAAGCGGGAGATTCTTTCGAGAAGAGTCCTCCGGAACCATCAAATTAAGCTTCAACTTATAGACCGCTCTTATACACTCCAAATCCCGGATAGTAATTGAGGATTGGGGCTCTCTTCGTAGCCTATGGACTGGACACTGCCTGGATTGAGCTAACTGTATCAAGGCACAGTCGAAAGAGCCTGCTGTGTCAGCGTTTGAGCTTCGTGCGATGATTTCCTCGGAGACCTCAGGATTTGAATCCCCAGGGACTGCCGAGCCCGCAAGCAAATCGAACATGCGATCGATTATGTGACTGTTGGAAGAAAACATGATTATAGCTCGCTTCCGGGTACTTGAAACAGAAGCGAACATGTGTCAAAGCTCGAAAAACTCGACGATCACTTCACACTTGCTTTCAGTTCAGGCACCCAAGATAGCTTGCGCCACACAACAAACACCCGCGACCTAGGTTCTGGCAACCACTGCGTTAAACCCTCCTTAAACCCAACACTGCTGAAGACGCATTCGAAAACCCTACTAAAGCCCTAGAACACTCAATATGGCCACAGCAATGGCCACCCTTTGACACGAAAATTGGAAAAACGGATAAAAAAAGGGACAAGAACCTTACCGGAATAAAAGAAGTGTAGAAACTCGCCAGAAAGAGCACCGTGACGACAATGGAATAGTAGCAAAGTGAACACTTATTGTATTCTAACAACTTCGTCACCTTTTATAGTGGTTTGCATGGGAGACAAAAAGGGAAGGGGGGTGTTTAATCGTAGTCGTCAATCTATAAAGAAGTTAATCATAGCCGTCAATCTATAAAGAATCTCGACCCTTCATTTGTCAAGCAATCTCAGCCCTTAGACGTGGCCACCTATCATCCATCCATGAGGGGTGATGACTGTTACAATGGTAATCGTCATGGCACGTTGCCTCGACGTGCATGGACAGTTGTAGTCGCCCACGCGTGACGAAACATGGTGATAAAGGCTGACGCATCTAATGCGACATGACTGCATGGAAATTACATATTTGTCCTAACTTTTCATTTTCTGAGTTTTGTCAGGTATCACAGGAAATGAAAGTCCAAGTATGAAGTACATCGACCGGGTGTGAGGTCGACCCTTGAAGCTCGACCGAACCTACATCTGGTGACATGCTGGTAGTGCCAAGCTTGATGTCAAATCAAGCAATAGTCTTCGAAGCTTAAAACGAGCATCAAACACTAGAGGGCAAATGTTGTGTGTGATTTTTCCATCAAGCTCGGTGAATTGCGAGGTATTAGATTGACTTAGAATCAGTCCGACTATATCGGTTGTCCGACCAAGCATAAGCTCGTCGACATATAGCTTGACCCAGCATAAGCTAGTCGTGAACAACTCGAATGGTCATTCAATCAATTCCCAGATAACTTAAGATCCCATATATTACGGGAATGACCAGATTAAAAACAATTTCTGCGCAATCACAGCGCCTCAATCGCGAGAATATCAAAATTGCAGTTCAGATCAATTGTAATCCATTTATTTTTGCTCTTTCCTTTGTACAAACCTTATATATAAACTCCCTCAAATGATGAAAAGGGGGTTAGAAATTCTCCATAGAACACTTATTGTAAGCTCTCACAGCTAATACAAGAACAGTGGACATAGGCATAAGAGGTTGCCTCGTTGAACCACTTTAAAAATCTTATTGTCTTTTACTGTATTGCATTTATCATTCATCCACAACTGATTATCCATAATCACACCCACATCCGTTCCGATTCCACCAAGGTCAATCAGATCTCTCTGGTTGGTACGAATTTTTGTATCAACAATACGTTAGGCTCCACTAAATTAAATATTTGATTTAATTTGTGACCAATTTATAGCTATCAATCCATTATACGTAGAGTTTAGAAATTGCTAAGAACCCGTATATATATATATATAGTATTTTGGATCGTCATAAATTCATAACGAATAAATATTTAATTGATTATATCATAATGATTTATAAAGTTTTCAACATGGAAATAAAACTAGCTAGTTGTTGGATATGGTGTATACTTCTCTTAGCCTTGATGGATTGTCGGCTTACGGTGATTCATTTGGGAGGTCTTAATGTCTAATTGGGTTTAGAATTAGTTTACTAATATTTGGGTCTAGGTCGGGTTAGATTCGGATAAGTCCCAAATGGGGTTAGGTTTTTTACTATGTATTTTTTGTAATAGTGAAAAAATCTAATGTGTGAAAGAATAGAGAGAAAAGAGTGAGATGTCGAAACTGTTCATCTTTGTATTCTGCAGTATTCTGATATTCAATAAAATAAATATATTTCAATGCTAGACATAGTTCCTTGAAAAAGGGAACGAATAGGGGTATAATGTTGTGTTCTGTCTTTAATTATTTTATACTTTACATATGACGTGTTTGACTTTCAAATTCATCACTAGTCACTAGTCATTGGCAAATTAAAATATCCTCCATTTCAATCTCAATATGGAAGTATTTTCTATCTATGCTCAATGCATGTAATTTGAACAATCTTGGAAAGTAAGATATATTTTATTAATTAACTTATTAGCGTAGTCAATGTGCAACCACCTTCTCAAAGGAAAAAGAATAATTTATCAAATATATCAAAATCATCGTCCCTGTCATTGTATTAACTTCTTAAAATTGACTTGATATAAATAGCCAATCGTTATTTTTCTTCGTCAACCCAGATTCAGTCTACTTGCCATTCCGCACCATCAAGTATTTCTTGTATGTAGAAGATGTATTATTAGGGCAAATACTAAGACGACACCTAACCAATGGGGTTTATTCTCGATCGCCAGTAGTCCATGTTGATGGAAACTTCTCGTGTACCGTTCAAAAATTTTCATTCTAAATTACGTGTTGTCGAATACAATAGTAACAAAGACGATATAATAATTAATGAGATGATGTTTTCCAAATCCAAGCTTTCACGTCCGAGTTCTCCAATTGGCTGCGACGATTATAAGGAAATCAATATTCATCGCTTTTTTGCCCTTCTCATTAATTGGTTAAACCAGTGACTTGGAACATATTTTTGCCTAATTAAATTTTCTGCTCCTACAATATCACCTCCAAGAATTCTAAGCTTCAAGGTTAAAATCTCTCTACCGAACCATTCAAAATTTATTTAGTCTGATTCTATTAATTAAGAGAGAATAATGGCGTGCTCATGATCTACACGTTAAAAATTTCAAGACATTCAAACTGAATTATGTTGCCTCAAATTGAATTTTTTTTTTTTTTTTTATCATGGTGAATAAAAAGTTCTGCTATTTTAAGATTATATCAAACTTATAGTCACTGTCTTTTTGTTAGCTTCTTAAGTTAATTCTAGGCTCCACATAGTTTTGTTATATCTTGTTGTCTTGTTGCAATTGACTAGAATGTCACCATTTATTACTGCATGCATTCACCATCAAGTATTTATTGTATGTTAAACTGATAATTGCGGCAAAATACTAAGTACTGTGAATTTGTCAGGCCGCCGGCTAAGAGACATACTAGCAATTGGGTCTATTATTCTTCCGTAGACTTATGAGTAAAAGTTCCGGTTGTTCATTTTGTTGAATGGAAACATCTCATGTCTCATTTAAAATGATGTATTTTTCTAATAGGATAATGACATCGATATAGATAATGAGATCATATGATAAATGATATAGTAATGTCCAGACATTTACAGCATGAGTTTAGTTCGATTGCGAAAAACGGAAGGAAATTAATTCACCATGGATTTGTGTACTATGTTATTCCTATGTTCAACATTCAACACTTTTCATGTTAACCTTTCATTAACCGGTTAAACCAACGACTTGGAACGTATTTTGCCTAAATTTTCTACCAATTCATTCGAAATTTTCTTGAGGTTGGTTTTTCTATATGTTCAACATTCAACACTTTTCATATAAAAAGCCGTTTGCACTTATCGTGCAAATGAATCAATTAAGGTCAATAAATCCTTGGTAGCATACTTTCACATTAATATTCATCTCTCTAATCTTCTTATTCTTTTTATTCTTATCTTTATCTACCTTGAGAGCTACTCTTTGGACTATTGAACGAAATTAAATTCTGGCCGAACGATTTGTGCATACCCAAGGTTTACCATAACAACAAGTTGGTACCTAAAAGGTTTTAAAACGACAAATAAGTATCTTCCGTCATGTTCTGTTAGTGATTTTTGTTTATTAATAGTGAAAAAACTAAAATGCCCTTCAAAGTTTCAATTTTAGTTTTTTATAAATTTAAAAATTTCTAAAAAACCCCCTAAGTTTGCTAATTTAATTAAACACCCCCATATATAAAAAGTTTGTTAAATGACAAAAACACCCCCACCACCCCTAATGCCGATTCCGGCCATCATCGCGAATCTGGGCAGACGGCTTGCATTACGACCACGGATCCCGTCGGATGCAGCATGCGTGGCGTGCGTCTGGCCGGAAAGGAAAAGGCGGATCGGCGCGTTGATCGACTGATCCGACGGAGTATGTCATGCTACTTTCAACGATTGAGGCGGTGGTGGCCGGAATCACATGCTGATGGCGGGGTGTTTTTTTATTTTATAAAATTTTTATATATTGGGGTATTTAGTTAAATTTGTAAACTTAGGGGATTTTTTAGAAATTTTTAAATTTATAAAAAACTAAAATTCAAACTTTTAAGGGCATTTTAGTCTTTTCACTATTAATAAACAATAATAAACAGAAATTACTAACAGAACATGACGAAAAGTACATATTTGTCATTTCAAAACCTTTTAGGTACCAACTTGTCGTTACGACAAACCTTGGGTACGTGTAAGTCGCTTCTCCCTAAAATTCTTAGTGATTATATTACATATCCTCAACTTTCCCGGAAACTGACCATAGAAAAAGAGACAAATGAAAGTTCTTATACATCAAAACAAAAAACAAATTTGGAAACTTTATATACAAAGAAAAATATGAACCCACAAGAAACAAAGAGAAAGACAAATTAGCTACAACTAATGCACGGTTATAATGCAAGCAAAATTTTCTAGAACAAATAAAATAAAATTTCTAACCCCTTTGATAGAACAAAGTCTTAACTAACGCAAAAATTTAATTTATTTTGTCTTTTAAAATTTTCTAAGGATTTCAGATTAATTATACATGTCAATATCGGTAAAGTTTTCTTTATTAATTAGCTCAATTAGCCGCAGAAGAATTTATGTTAATATATGTACATTCGCACCTGACGTGAGGAATCTATCAAAAGAAAAGAAAAAATCTTTGAATTTCTGATGTGAGAAATTTAACTGGAATTTTGGCTTTTAATTATTTTCCATGTCAAAAAAATATAGTATGGACTTACTAAAATAATAAAACGTTTGCATTTGAAAATTTTCATACATATATATTTGAATAGTTGAGATTGAATTTAAATTGTGTTGCTTTTTGTATACATTACATACGTATTACAGGTAACTTATGATTTTCCAGAATATCTTAATCTAACGGCTTAAAAATTGTTTAAACAAATGACATAATAAGAAGGTTTGATCATCTTTAATTGACTAATATTTTTTATTGATCTTTTCCAAGGCTTTTTAAATTTAGATTGTTGAATAATCAAGATGGAGACTTTAGATAATGTTACTTCGTGGACTTGTTCTTCGTTGAATTTATTAAAAAAAGAAAATACTAATTCATATTAAATTTACCTATTAGGACATGATTAGGACATACTATGATTAGGACATGAGCTAAAGCAGCTAATACAAAAACAGAACTACACATTAATCTACATACACGTGTCTTATCACAAACCTTGATCTCATATTCAAAACAAAAAAATGATAATAATAAATAGTTATGAAATTATATTTATATTTGCAATACGGAATTTTTTTTTTTTAAAGAGTAGACCAATTGGATAGATATTGTCTGGTTTTTTAGCGTTACACAAGTATACTTCATCTAAAACGTGTCTCCTTAGTAAAGAAAATTGAATAATTATAAACTGAACACAATATTCTTTTACTAACAACGTGAGATGTGACACTTTTAGATACGAACATTTGCATTATTTTCAATATTCAGATCTATAATTGTAAACAGAAGAGGTCGATTTTTTTTTTCTTTTTAACCCTATATATATATATATATAAGGTTAAAAAAAAAAAAAAATGGACCTCTTCTGTTTACAAATAGTTAAGAATATTAAACCAAAAATTGAATCATTTATAAATATATACATTAATACATATACCTCATCCAAGTCAACCAAAATAAAAGAATTGAATCCCAAAAAACATAAATAAAATGTGTTCAAATATTTATACATCCAATAATTTTCAATAAATATTCAGCAGAAAATGCATGGAAATTGTCTCCATACATAACATTATTTGAGCTATATATTTAACAAGAATCTATATGTCTCATTACATCACCATCATCTTCAACCTCCATAGTTTCATTTCATTATGAGCTTTTCTCTGGTATTTAAGTTCTTGATATTTGCAGCTTTCATGGGGATTACTGCTTTTCCCCATGTAAACTGCAAAAACCTCCATGATTTCAATTTTCCAGACTTTCCTTATCAACGTACGGGCGAGCTCACAATGAACGATTCAGGTCTGCTGAAAAACGCCATCCAAGTAACATATGATCTTAGTGGAAATCGTATGGATAATTTATCCGGACGAGCCTTCTACAGAGATTCGTTTACTTTGTGGAGAAGAAATAGCAAAAATGTCATCACTGCTGCAAATTTCAGCACGACTTTTACACTAAACATCGCTAACCAGTCGAATCCTGGGGGCGAAGGCTTGGCATTTATAATCACCGGAAAGCGTGATCTTCCCGAGAACAGTGAAGGGCAATGGCTCGGGATTGTGAATTCGACTACAAATGGATCCTCCGAAGCACAGATTGTTGCGGTTGAGTTTGACACCAGGAAGAGCTTTTCCCAGGATGTAGATGATAATCATATTGGACTGAATGTCAACAGTATTTTCTCTGTGGATCAAGTTCCTCTGAGCGTCGAGCTTTCTTCGGGTAAAAATATAACTGTTCGTGTTGAGTATGATGGCAAAAACATGACTGCTTTTGTGGGATATGAGTTCATGAAGCTGAATCAAGTGCTTACTCAACCTATTGATCTCTCTCAGTATCTCCCGGAGAAGGTTTTTGTCGGGTTCTCGGCGTCAACGAGCAATTTTAGCCAGTCGAATTGTGTTTTATCCTGGGAATTTCACGGTTCAGATATTGATAAAAGGAGAAATCTACTCTGGGTTTGGATCGTTGTTGTGGTTGCTGTGGTTCTCCTTTTGTTAATCGGTGTCGGATTTTGCTTGTATAAAAGAAGGAGACATGAACTCCGGGAGCTTGAGGATTTACAGCGCATGGAGAGTCATATCAATGACTTCAACCTGGCACCGAAGAAGTTCAAACTGAGGGAATTGAAGAAGGCAACAGGGAGATTCAGCCCCAAAAACAAGCTGGGAAAAGGCGGATTCGGAACAGTCTATAAGGGAACCTGGAGGAATAGAGAGATAGCTGTGAAAAGAGTTTCGGAGACGTCGCGACAAGGCAAGCAAGAATTCATTGCAGAAGTCACAACAATTGGCAGCCTGAGGCACAAAAACCTCGTCAAACTTATTGGTTGGTGTTACGAGAGACATGAGCTCCTTCTTGTGTACGATTACATGCCTAATGGAAGCTTAGACAAGTGCATATTCGTCGACGAGAAGACAGGATTGGGGGAATCAACTCTGAATTGGGAAACAAGAGTGAGCATAATCCATGGAACCGCTCAGGCCCTGTATTATCTCCACAATGGGTGTGAGAAAAGGGTGCTTCACAGAGATATCAAGGCGAGCAACATAATGCTCGATTCAGAATTCAAAGCAAGACTGGGGGATTTCGGGCTGGCACGAACGATCCAGGATCAGAAAACCCACCACTCCACGAATGAGATAGCCGGAACTCCCGGATATATGGCGCCAGAGATTTTCCTGACAGGGAGAGCCACTGTGGAAACAGATGTTTATGCATTTGGGGTGCTGATCCTGGAAGTTGTTTCCGGAAGGAAGCCTGGAAATCAAAGTGAACAAAACAGTTACAACAACAGCATTGTTCACTGGCTCTGGGAGCTTCACAGGAAGGGGAGGATTCTTGATGCCGCAGATCCGAGATTGGAAGGGACGTTTTCGGAGGAAGAAATGGAGCGTATTTTGATTCTGGGGTTGGCTTGTTGCCATCCGAATCTGCACCAGAGGCCATCGATGAAATTGGTTTTGCAGGTTCTTTTAGGAGAGACAGCTGTCCCAGAAGTCCCAACAGAGAGACCTTCATTCGTGTGGCCAGCCATGCCTCCATCTTTCAATGAATCGGATAACTCTCTTGCAGGAAGCCAACTTACTCCGTTTTCACAACTCAGTGGGAGGTAGAAGATTGGAAGAGGAAGATTAATAGCTTAGTGTAAGGTACCTTATGTTGTAAAATATTGAAGTGTAATTTGGAGATTGTAGATTCTTTAGTAAGTTGAAGAAAGTTTCTCATTCTTTTTTATGTAAATCAATTGCTTGTTCATGGTCAATCCTTTTGCTTTCATAACAGAAGCAAAGTTCATTTCACTATTTATATTTTAAGTTTGTAACTCGGCCTAAAGGTCATATAAAGTTTGTAACTCAGCCTAAAGGTCATATAGTCTGAATCCAACCGAGTAACTATTATCAATTTTAAATTTAAATTGAATGCATTTGTCTTTGAATTCACATAGCAAACTTAACCAAGTAAATATTGTCTATTTTGCAGCTAGCTCACATGGATTTGTTTTTGAAATGAGATTCACGCCAAGTGTTCATCACATATAATGTGTCTACTTGATGTAAATACATTATATTGTGTTCATCACAGTTTTAAAAGCCGGACCGGACCGATCGGTCCAATTGGTTGGACTATGAACTGGTCACGTGTCCAGTGCGAGTCAGCATAAAACCCGCTATTGCATAATAAACCGTTTTAACCCGTCTTTGGACCATGTAAACAGTGCTGGACCGCCGGTCCAACCGGACCGCAAGAAAAACCGGCCCAATCTGAAAAATGAAAAAACCCTAAATTTCTCACTTTCTCCCTTTGCGCTGCGCATTTCTTCTTCCTCAGTTCCTCTACACGCAAAAAACTCTGAAAAAATTTGAATGAAATCACGAAAATCTGAAAAATATCACAAATCAAAACTCAATCTTGCTGAAATCGCAACCATCCCTTGCTGAAATCGCAATCCATTCGTTGCTGAAATTGATCGCAACTCCAGTCTCTGAAATCAGGACGACGTGTTCCTCCCTCGCCGGAAATTGATGCATGAAGACCGATTGGCATGCATGTCTTGACAATCCAATTTGATTCAAGGTGAGTTGTAATCTTCGGGACCTTTGCTGTGAAATCTAAAATGTGTGCTTTGTCTTTGTCCTTTTTTAATAGAGAGTAAGTTTGACTGTTTGAGCTACAATTTCTTAACAGAATTCGCACCCCATTATCTGGGCAGTACTGGATATTTTATTGTACAATTTTTAAGCAACCATTTGTTTGGTGTTGTTGTTGTTTGGGTGGAAGAGATTTATGGAGATTATTTTTGGCATGGAATTGTTTCTGACTTTGTTTGGTGCTATTGGTGTTTGGGTGGAAGTGATGTATGGGAAGTATATATTACAATCTTAGTACTCTCATATTACCCTTTCTGAATGATGCGTTGCAGATAGTGGATTGTTTGTGAATTTTGGTAATATTTTGCCATATGGATTCAATCATTTGAAGGTGTGTCTTCGAATGTCCTTCAAGCTCTGTGATTTCCAAACTTATGAATTATTTTTGCCTTGGTTGTCATATAATTTTATTTGTATTAATAAGAAGCATTTTCAGAACTAGAATTCAAGCCACTGTATAACTTTTATATGCAAATAAAAAGATCTACTTTATGTTTATTTTATCATTTTTGCTTTTGTTTTGAAATAGTGTGAATCCAGATTTTGAAATTTTACTCATCCCTTTTATCATTTGGAAGCCATAAACTGTCCATGCTTTAGTGTAAAGAATTGGGGACAATGAACAATCCCAGTTTGGAGCCATTACACAACTTATTTACTTGGGTGTTGTAAATATTTTAATCTTGTAATTGTTGTAATACAAATAAAGTTTCAACAAGCCAGTTGTAATGGTTGGGAGGCCAGCTTTTAATTACTCAACTTACTGGAAGAGGAATTTGAAATGTTAGGTTAACACTTAGTATATAACAGTATGATTTTAAAATGTGCTAACATCATCATGATGTATGATGATGTCACCAATTCAACCGGCGATCTAACCGGTTAGACCGGTTGAACCGTGACCCTACCAGCAGAGCGGATTGCCCTCCGGTCCAGTTTTTAAAGCAATGGTGTTCATTAGTAGGAATGAAGGATTGTGTTACTTTAGAAATGCCAAGGGCTTCTACCAAATACCATAAATTGACCCTCTAATCAAAAGGATTGTTTATCTAACAAGGCAGGTAAAGGTCATCACATATTGACACCATACTCTAAAATCTAGCGTTTGATATCGACGCCATAACATACTATGATCATACCCAGTTTGAAACATTTCTTCAACTGCGAAAAGAAAAATGAAACGAAAAAGGTCGGGTATGCAAACGTACTGGGAAGAGGTATCAGGAAGTAAATCAATTTTCATGTTAAACAGGCAGGGTTTAGTTAATGGATCATATAATCTTTACACCTGAATCCATTGAAGGGTATTAAACAAGTCACTGAGAACTACAACTACAAAACAGACGAATATAAATACAAACATTCAACAAGAACAACTCAAGTTCCGAACGAAGTCAACTTACTTTCTTCCGCGACAATGAATAATTAATCACAAGGCAGATGATGTTCGTAAACTTTCTCCAAATGAGAAATAGAATAAAAAATTTCCCTATTCTAGTAGTATAATCGTTCGTGAGACAACACATGAGCTGTCCCCGTGATGCTTGGCCTCAGTATAAAAGCTATTACTAACAATCACTATCATGAAATTGGAAAAATAAAAAAGCAGCTCAATCAACAGTCAGTTTGAACTGTCAAATCCTGTATGCCTAAATCGTGGTATAAACCATGCACAAATTGGAGTATGGAGCGATCATCTGTTCCTTCCTTCACCTGTTAGTATCATCCCGGAAAGGAAAACTAGTAATTACAACTTCATCCACTATATATTGAAAAAGCTAAAAACATTTGGAAAATCCTAAAATGGCCAATAATTTGCCACATCAATGTTGATACATATAAAAAAAATTTTCAGTTCCATACCTGGAGGGAGATGGAACCAACAACATGACCAGGCACTAGTTCCCAGAAACGAGCTTCGGAAACTTCAGAAACATCTTCATGAGAAGTAACCTGTCCAAAGGAGGATTTTCAGTAAAATATAATTACCAGAGAAGAAAATATTCATCTGATGGAGAATTTATATATTCGTATAAGCAAAAAGAAAAATCACCTGTCTCCAGCATTTGCTTAATGCTGACGCTGGAATGCTAGGTGGTGCCATCTGAAGCAAGATACCACCAGTTGTCTTAAAAAGTGGCATGACAAGCATAAAAACAGCAACTGAAACTAGTCCCAAACATAAAACTTCAGCATTCTGAACCCTGGAAAGACACAAAAAGAAATGTATTGTTGATAGGAAGACAAAAAGAAATCATTTTTACACAGACATACAAATGTATTACAAGTGGATTGGTGGTTGCGTAGTAGCAATTCAAATGTGAAAAACGAGTAGCGAATTACCCGAGGGACAAAAACCAGGATGCTAAAATCAAACCTGCACTGCAAAACAAAAGTGTACACCAGCTTAAGATGGGTAATACATGCAAAAACAAACCTATGCATGTTGAGAGAAAGAGAGAATATGACACCTGCGTATGGAATCTGCAAGAACATGCAAGCAAACTGAGTGGTAATTCATATCTTCCGCTTTTCTGTACACTGCAACAAAACATGGACAACAGAAGAATAATCAGGTGGGGAAAGGAATAAAAACTACTTTACAACTCAAACTCAAGCCTAACAGCAGTCAAGTTCATTTAAACTCTTAAGAGTGAAAAAAGTTCCAATTCGAAATATACTTCATCAGTTGCTTTAGAAAGGAATCACTTGTTGGCATAGAAGCTAATTCAACCACAGGCCATATTAGAAGTATTATATTGACCATTTATCAAGAAATTAAAAAGATAACTGTTTTTAATTGAGTTCTGATAATATTCTGCCCCTGACTACAACTTTTCAATACCCTGCTCTCAGTAAATTCCAACTTCTAACCAGATTAGTTTTCAGTCAAGCCACCCAACCTAGTTATACCAAGCAACATAAGGTCAACTATATGCGATGTAGGACTTATACACTTGAATGCAGAAATTCAAGATAAACAAAGCTTTAATATTAATCATCAAATCACATTCAAGTCTGAGAACAATTAACCAAGGCCTGCATTTTTGGTCGTTTGTTTTATTAATCTTAGGGAGTTGTTTTATTTCGTATTCAAGTTGTTTAGACTTTTATTTTGAATTTCATAGGATGAGAATTATGTTTTTTAATAGGATTATATTTCTGCTTTTGTTTAGGACTAGAATTTTAAGGCTATAAATAGGCTGTATGTTCATATGGAAAATAGACTTTGATGATTGATTAATGAAGAGTATTGTTTTCCTAGAATCTCTACCAGTTTTCTTCTAAATTTCTCCCTCTTCTTCTATCCATTCTTTCTCTTTCTCTATGTCTTTCTTTTCTATCTATTCTTCCCCCGGTTCTCCATCAGTATGCATTATTAAATTAGCAGATGAGTGCTGATTAATACATAATTGTTCCCATTCAGCACAGAAGAAGGAATTATGTTCTAACTACGTCACAGATAAGAACTGGTAATTAAACTAAGAAGACCAATACACTGAACTGAGAGTGCTAAAACAATATCACAGCACTGAAAAGAGAAAACAGCATCGCCTTTTTTTATTGTAATTTTAATAATACCCAACACTGTGGACCAGTTCTGCATCGGCTAAGTATAACACTTTACATAACTAAGTCATTCCCTGTAAACTTAACATATAACTAGAGGGTCATACAGATAAATTATCATAACATGTAGGCATTCTCACTAAACTCATAACTTAAATATAGAACAGTTCTTAAGAAAACTACAAGCTCCATCAGAAGACTTACCAATATTAATACGTGCATAATTCCTGAAGAACCAGACCCCAATAAGATTAACCAATAAATTTGTTACCGCAGAAACAATCAAATAATGTCTGCATGAAGATAATTTCTAGTTAAAATCTTGTCCAACAAGTTTTTTATAAACAAAATGCAAGAACCAAAAATAAGATAAGAATATATAAAGACAAGAGATCCAAAAACTTGGTAGACGATTAATGCATCAACTTCTACACATTCACCAAGTATGTTTGAGCATTATACGCATGACACAAGATGGTGTTCGTCACCAAAATTCAAAATGTTATCTTGTTAATCAAATTCAACACAAAAAACTTACTTGTGCTCAGATTCATCCTGAATGAACGCATGAAGTGCTTCCACAGCTAAGGAGAATGACATGAACAAAAGGAACAGCTGTCTAAACCAGCAGCAAAATAAAAGATATCAAGATATGAGCATAGTTGAAAAAATTCACACAAAATTTTAGATTTAGAACATGAAAGTTCTGTTGTAAAAACAATATTTAGCAACACCAATATCGTGGAAAATGCCATATACTTACAGCATTGGTAAAAGCAGACAAAACTTCAAGCCTTTTGTACCTGATTACGAAAAAACAAATGCAACAATTACAGCTCAATCATGCACATAAGCTATTAGACTTTTGCCACAATATACGCCGTTCAACGCAACCAAAACAGATAACTAGTAATATAACCAAATCACTTGCATTTTGACAAGTCTGACTTCAATGCTGTAAGTCTATGCTAAACATTACGAGTCAAACTGAGTTACAATTCAACATGATTATCATTATTGCTCGAATTACACGAAACCAAAACCAAAACCGAAACAAGGTAGTCAAATAACAAGTGTTCCCATACAAAAACAGAGTTTAATCTCAATTCTCACCCATAAGTATACACAAGATCAGGCTTTTGCCTCGAAGCCGCCATGGCAAACATCGAAAACGTCAATATCCCACAACCAAACGTCAAATGAAACGCATCAGACACCAACCCTGAAACAAATTCACAAAAATTTCAACAAATTCAAAATCAAAAATGAAAATTCAAACAACCCGGATAACCATTCCCAAATTTGAACCGTTTTCATACCAACACGGCCCGTGAAGAGCCCAATAGCCAACTCAGCAGTAGAATACGCAACGTTTAACGAAATCAAAATAAACAATCTCTTCATTGGGCGATTCATGGACCTCAAAGCCCGAAAAATCGAGAATTTATCGGGCTCAGCGAACGATTTATCGTTAAAATAAGAAACCCCAGGTGGGATATCGATGCTTGAACTAGTACGCGAGAGAAAAGGCTTGGTTGATTCGTTATACGAAGCTTGACGTGAAAAGGCTAATCTGCGATCGGTTGTATTGAATCCCAAATCGGATTGCTCCGTGTAATACTTGAAAGAACTGGACTTTTCCATCTGAATCAAAAGCAATGAAGAGAGAGACGAAAGAAGGAAAATTTGAGGAGAAATTGAAGAGAAAGGGGGAGTTTTTTTTGTTTGTATTGATGAAGAATGAGGCAAGAAGGCGGCTTTCAAAAGTCTTTTAAGTAAACCAGTGGACTTGTTAATTGTTATTATAATTTCATTTTTTTTCAAATTAAAAAAATAGAAAATAAATTAATAGTAAATTTCAATTATTCCTTTTTAGTTGAGTTTTGGGCAAAAATTTAACCACTGTTTGATTCCTGATTTAAAAATAATTTTAAAATTTGAATTTATTTTTAGTTTTTAAATTATATAATGAATATAATTTCTTTTTTTTAATAATTTTGAGATTTTATATTTAATTATTTATATAATATAATACACAGATTAAGTGTTTTTTTAAAACTTTTTTTAACGTAGAATTCGACATGTTTATTATATATAGGGATGAGCCTAAATAAATCACAATTACACACACATATATAGATAGATAGATAGATAGATAGATAGGTGCGTTTTTAAAACCATACAAAAGCAATAGTTAACTGCCCTATTTTTGCCTTTTTAAAAATTTAAATATATGTCCTCATTTTTGTTTTTTAATATTTTTAAAATATTATTACTTTTATGTTAATCTTTATAATTATCTATAGGTAAAGGTGTAAGATTTTAGTGTAATTTTTCAACATCATCTAGCATTTGTAAAACACATGGTTATCGAATCGCGTATTGTATCATGTATCGAAAACCTAATTTTTTGAATCGTGTATCGCGTATCGTATCGTATCGTAAGATACGTCTTTTTCAAAAAAATTAATAAAATAATCAAAATTTTCTAAAAATTAATATAATTTCTAAAATTAATTAAAGAATTTCGTGGTATTATTGACTTTAAATTACAGTATTACATAATCAAAATTAATCACAAAATTCTAAGATCAATGACAATATCTATATCTCCACTTATATTATTATTATCATGTAAAATAGGCAATACATATTCCTCTTCACTTTCTCTATACAAAATAGATAAATTTGGATAGGTTTTAGTGAATCGGATTGGGTGACCCGGTTTCGACTCGAAATTTTTTTTGGACATTTGGCCAAAATTAATAAAGTCGTATCGATTTATATCGATATTTTTAAGGATACGGACGAATACGTATCGTATCGTAAGATACATATCAATGTATCGAATAGTTTAGGGTACACTCTCTAATACGTATCGTTGGCAACCTGTATCGAATCGTATCGTATGATACGTATCGGATATCGTAGGATACTAACAACCATGGTAAAACATCTTTTAGCCCAAAAGATGGGAGAAGGAGATTATTAAAAAATCATTGAAAATGGTTATTTTTATTAAATCCTATGAATAAATTTACCAAAAATCTTTATAGTTGATTGACTTTTGCAATTTTGCCACAAAATATAGTTGTAAAAAGGCGAATTAGGTTTAATTTAAATCCTTAACATGAAACATCATATAATGTAATTGTCATTTTTCAAACCTCAAAGAGATATTATTATTACAACTGAAAATTAGTGACCTCTCCAACCACCGCATTGTGGTTACCAAATCATTTCACATGTTAATCCAACAAGAACAAAATCTTCCAAAACTAACCTAACAATTTCTCAAACAGAGCTAGCTGTTGGCTGTTAGTATAGCAAACGAAAGCTGTCACGAAAAGGGTTCTGTTCAAAACTCTCACTCTTCCTCAAGAAAACAGAGAAATCGCCAAGTCTTGGCGATGTACACTTCATTCTAGCAGGACTTTCTTTCATCTATGGTATCCAGGTTATTGATCAAAGTAGCATGAAGATGCTTCGACAGAGAGACTGGTTTCGAGGGCTTAGGGAGAAACATACTCAGAACTTGACCGATAGGCTTTCTGCTCCTTCAATTTTCAGGTTTTGAACACAAACAGAATTCTGCAACCAGACATCGGAAATGAATAAAGTACTTTAAGGCCTTGTCAAGTATGGGTAATGCTATGGGTACTAACGGATTTTACTAACCAGTGTACTAACTTAAAGCATAATACAGGTACCATGCGTATAGTACGGGTACTATGTATGATTTTAACAAAGGTTAGTACACTAGTTAATAAAATCCGTTAGTACCCACAGTATTATTCGTCAAGTACCCACAGCATATAGTTTCATTTATTCAGTTCAGTATCTCTCTTACATACAACGATTCATCTCACATGACATGGCAAGTTAATCACATGTCAGGATAGTAAATGATGATCAAGAGAAAAGGCACACATATCGGAAGCGCTTGAACCCGGCCTACAAGCGAGCATCAGGAGAGAAAAAAACTATGAGAACAAGCATAGAGAGAATTAATGAATGAATATGATAAACAAAACGAGTCTGGATTTTAGATAAACTATTTGATAATGTTTAAGCTAAAGAGTGAAAATACCTTTTCTTGATGGTACCATAGTGAAAATTTAGTTTTCCAGTTCTAATATCATCAATGTACTGCAACCACAGGAGATACAGATTAGTAACATAATGTATATGAGTGATGCAATCGACTAAATGAAGATAAATATTTCGTTTCTTAAACCTCTTACCAAATTTAAGGTAACAAAAATTGATGAAAATGCCAGAGAATCAAACGGTATATCATCAAGTGAAAAAAGCTGGCACTCTGATGATTCTGGACCAGGTGCAAAGTGAGGCCTCTTCAGCTTTGCTAAGAAAATTATGTAAGTCTGCTTCAACCACGGATTGACAAATACACAAACATATTAAGCAAGTGCAAAGGAGAACGCAATAAAATTAATTGAAGGATATCTCTTTCTTACTTGGCCAATAAGAGGAATGTCCAGTTGAGCAAAAGGTGACAGAACTTCAACCTCTGCACCTGCCTCTTCCCAGGTTTCCCTAGTTGCCCCCTCGGCAGCTGACTCCCCAATTTCCATGTAACCAGCAGGAAGAGTCCTACATCAACATCGACAATTATGCAAAACCATGTCCAGTGAGAAACAATGATACACAAGGAAAAAAGAAAAAGGCTAGCATCTAAGTTTATAAATGCCTGATTTTAATTTTTTGAGGAATTGACAAAGAAATATATAGGTTGATTCTATTCACAATATAAACTCCAGTATACATACCAAAGACCAAAAGACGGTTCAATATTTCGCTTGCAAAGTAGAACCTTCTTATCATGTTCAATGAGGCAGCCTACAACCTATTAAGTACCAGTGTTAAAAAATACGTTAAACCAGAAAGGTATCAACATTTATAAAATCATAAGTATCATATTTATCAAAGTCACGGCAGAGCAGGATGTCACTGAAATTCCAATGTTATTTACCTGCATTTAAGGCATAATTAGTCAAATCTAAGTGTTCGTAAATATACTTCTCCTTGGTCTATCCAAAATAATTTCAAAATGAAGATAAAAACAATAAAACTGTCCACTTTCCAGAAGATATCAAACATCAACTTGAAGAAAACCTACAATAAAATGGTCACCACCTAACATAATCTAGAAAAATTGACCCAACAAGCGGAATTGCAGTAAGCAACAGACAGCTCAACCCAATTTCAACCATGCTATAATAGACATACCATTTTTGGATTTTGGTAGGCAATTTTCCCGCATACTGTACAAATGGCTCTCATCTTTTCCTCCCCATCCGGTATATCATATTTAGTTGGGCCTCCACACCACTGACAGAATTTTATCTTACGAACATTGCCCTACAAGATATTATAAACAAAAACTGTGAGAAATAAGGGCATATAGACAAATTAATATATTATATCAAGATTCTTAGTCTTAGGTTGACAAGATAGATTACATATAACCCAAAAAAAATAAAAAAAACTCAGCCATTAATATTATAAAAATATACATATTCTCTCATTCCTTGATTAAAGTGATTTGTTTGCTACCATCTTTTATACAATAATCAGCCAAGGCTACTTCTACCAGTGAGAATTCCAGTATTAATGCTTAGTCCAAAATCAATATTTACCATCAAATGAGAAGCATGGATCTTTTCAAAATTGTCCACAACATCAACCAATTTCACAAACACTTCAAAAGTGACAAAAACTCACCATGCAATGAACAACAACCTAGGGTAGTTATATCCCACATGCCTAAAACCCAATTCATACACGTTATGAATATTATCCCACAATGGATCAGATAAACACTATCCATGCAGATGAGAAGTTGTTAAATAAAAACAAGAAGAATTTTTCTTGCCATCTTCTTGGGATTTCATATCCCACAAGTTTCCCTGCTACTAAGTTGTAGGGCTGGAATTAGCCCTTCATTTATAACTTGGTGAACACAGGGATGAGAAAGGTATAAAAATATTAAAAATTTCAATCTGTCTTACTATAGGCTAGAAAAGAACAGAAACACTTAAAAAATATTCATGATACTGAGTTGCATTTAGGAAGTAAAACAATAAGACCTCTAGTAACAAACCTAAACCAAAAACACAGTTCACATTTCACTAACTTCATACTATTCATAAACCCAAATCCAAATTACCTAGTAGTACAAGTCAAGAGTCGGCAAGCTGAAAGGTCAAAAGTTCAACTGAGCTTGCAGGGAGAGACCTCCAAATAGAGTGTCCAAACTCCATCAAAAGCTTCTATTTTCACCTAAAGTGACTCAAAATAACTTCTCAAAGCAATAAGCAACTCTATTCTTCATAATCATTTGGCATAACTGAATCAAAAGCTTCTATTTTCACCCATAGTGACTCAAAATAACACATCTCAAAGCAATAAGCAACTCTACTCTTCATAATCATTATGCAAAAACAAATGTTTTCTATATATAGTCTCTAAAGGTCCAATCACGTTCCATCACAAACCATTAGAACTCAAAATTTTCCATAATTCATAATAAAAATACAATCATTATGCATAAAAAAATAATCTCCATGTTCTATCACAACCCACCAAACTCAAAATCACAAAATTCCAAAAAAAAAAAAAGACTTATCTTGAAACTAAAAATTAAATATTACACCAAATTCAGAATTACAAAATAATCCAAATCAAACCCATCAAAGTAAAGAACATAAACTACCAGAAAGAACTCACAGCAGACTGAACAGCAACTTGAGAAGAAGAAACAGCATCCGGGTTGGACTCAGACTTAGACCCAGTTGCATAAACTCGATTGGCTCTAAAACAACGAGTTCCTCGAGGCGAAAACGGTGTCGTAGAAATCCTTGTTCTTGCACCAGCTGAAGAAGAAAACGCCAATGGGCTATGTCCTTTTCTCCAAATTTGTGAAACGAACCCGGATGAAGAAGAACCAAGAATCTGTATGGCTTTAAGCATAGCTACTTGAAAATTGAAAAAATGGAATCTTTACAATAATTGATTTGGAAGGGAGACAAAAAGAGTGTTATGTTTGAAGGATGATGATTGGGTCGCTGTGGAGACAAAGCTAATGAGTTGTTGAAAGTGTTTTCTTAAACGATGAAAAGAAAAAATGGAAATATTTAAAAAAAGAAAAAAAATTAGGATAGAGAAATTACATTAAATGTCCCTAATTGAGGGAATGGAAAAATAGCAAACTAAAAAATAAAAAAATTCTCTCACTACATCCCTCTTCTACATATTTTAAGTCACAATTTGGGCGAAATTGTCTCTTTGTTCTCCAATTAACACTTAGCCTGACACTTATTTTCTCTTTTCTCAAATTTTCTCTGTTCTTAATAAGTTCTCACATCATCCAATATTATTGAAGCTTTATTTTCTTGGGAAGAAGACATCATTTTACTAATTTGTTGACTTTTTCGTCCATTAGAAACCACAACCCAATATGTATGTTTTTTATGGTTTAAAATATTTGATGGATTAGTATATAACTGAAAATTTCTTATAGATTTGATTTTATATACTTTATATAAGTTGCGTTGGATAATATGTATGCTTGTTATGTTAATTTGTTAGTAAGAATCTATATAAAATAGTTCAAGTTGTGAATTTGGAGTAGTTTTAGCCAAGTTTACACTAGAGGTAGAAGACAATTAATGCCAGATACTTGATATTTAGGCACCATTGGGCATACATTTTTAGCAACTTAATAAGTGCTTGATAATAGGGTATAGGGCACATTTGAAGTAGAAACACTCGACAAAGTGGATCGGGTGATATCAAGCTATGTCAGGTTTTATGGGTTTTAAAATAATGTCTAATCGATATGTATCAGGTGATATAGAGCATTGTCGTGTTGAATTGGTACTTTTTTATTTTGTGTTCTAAATTCTAAAAATTGTTTATACTTATGCATATATAACATCTTATATTAACTTTGCAAGAACAATAGATGTTATTCGGGTTTTTGTGAAATACGGAGGGTGTTTAGAGTCTAAGTTCGATAGCTTAGTACAAAATATACAAGAGAAGGTTTTTCCTTGAAGATTGCAATGTATAAATGATTTACACTTTATTGAGTATGTTTTTTAGCATATAATGTATTGATTACTTACACTTTAACCATACATCAGCTGGGTGACTAATGTTTTGTAGCTTGTACTCTGAATGTATTTTTCCATAAAAAATTTTTTGAGGATATTTTTTAAATAAATAAAAAATTTGGGGACTAATTTAAAATTTTTAGGGGATATTTTTGTAATATACTAAAATTTAAGGGATTAATATGTAATTTTTTAAAAATAAAATTATTGCTAACATCATCGGTCCAACCAGTTGGATCGGTTGACCCATGACCTGGGCAGCAAAATGAGTTGCCCTCCGATCCAGGTTTTAAAACAGTACTATAAAAGCATTTCTCTATAGAAAATAGAATGCACAATACGTCTCCTAACTGTGTATCCATCATGTCTCTCAATATAGAAAAGCGAGATGCTCTACATAAGGTACTTTATAATTATAAACTTAAACATAAATGTGCTACAATCATTAAACTATGTATCTTGTTATAGTATGAACAGTGTAATCTCTTCACCTGAAATTTTTCCATTTCTAAATCATAATTCAAGTATTTTTCAAAGTAACTGATCTTCTTCAACAAGTAAAGGCTGATAATTTGCAACAGTTGGTAACATATGCTTTGTAGTGTTCCACATGTTCTGACATGAAAATATTCTAAATAATTATCATTTTACCCCTTACAAAGTAGCAATTATGTTTTTAATCACATGAAAAAAAATATAATAACATATATGTTGGAATAAAAAATAAAATAAAAACACTTAGTTTCACACAGGCAATAATGTTCTATGAAAGTGCCAAACCAAAACCACTCGAAACCACCCAATCCTCCAATCAAGTCATTACTTGCATGTCCTAAGCCACCCAGTCACCACTATTTGTTAATATATAAAGTGCTTGAATGTGTCCTAAACCACTCAATACTCCTATCAGGTTATTTTCGTAATTTCACTACGGTGCAGACAGGATCATATTTGAAGGTATCGGGCCAAATTTAGAATTCTAAGTGTCTGATACCGTGCGATATCATATCACCATATGGAGGCTTTTGTCACCATTTCAAATATTTGCCTAATTAACCGAATCGTGCCCAATAAGGGGCCATCGGGTGAAATTTGTAGTCCGTTTTGTGATTTTTTGACTTCCTATCACTTCCATATATCAGTTTCTTCCAACAAAACAACAAAATCACCTCTAGACAAACACCCAATCACAATAATCAAGCAATAACCTAAACTCTAACAACAATCTATCATAAAGATTAGAAATTGGTCAAACATAATTTTTTTTTTATTATTTACTTTCCATTCAAGATTTCAAGACACAATGTTTTATCACTTAATCATTGAAAAACTTTGTTATATAAAATTTGTATCATGAAACTCCTTAAAAATTATAATAATCTCTTATACATCATCATGAAATAATAAATAAATAAAATCCCTTAAAATATCAGAAAACTCCCTAAAAATATATCAAAAAAAAAAAAAAAAAAACCTCTTACATAGTGAGATTTTTATGCTGTTTAGATTTAGTCATCTCCAAAACCAATGAAACTAACCCCTGAATTAAGATAAAACGTTTTCCATTTTAGTTTCATGGGTTTAATTTTTTATTAGACCCAATCAACAACAACCACACTTCAGAAGACCGTTGTCAGGTTACCCGACCTGTTTAACACCTGTACATCCAATGGTTCCAAATTCCCAATCATGCTTAAAAGCCTCAACCCTAAACCCTTTTCCTCCGGCATGCTTGTAGCCTCTTCTCTCTCTCGCAAAAAAATCCTCTCACCAAATACACACACTACTTCACTAATTATTGTCTTCAAGCTCTGATTTCTTCAAAACAAAACCCTCAAAAATTTTAAATCTTGAACAAATGCAAGGTGGTCCAGGCTCCAATGCTCGGTCTAGCATGAGAATTGCGGTGGTTGGCAACCAAGGCATCGGAAAATTTAGCCTTATATTGGCTGTCACCTCCGAATTGGTCCAGGGGAAGGTCTCTCCAGTTCGTCTATGATCCAGCAGAGGGAGATTAGACAAATGAGGAAAACATCTTCCCATTAACTCAATTACTCTAAACTTATAACTGATATACAATCTTATCTAGTATAATAAAAATAATATATATCTACCATGTCGTAGAAGACATCTATGCATTTTAATTAGTATATTATTGAAATTTACAAATTTAAGTATTGGACTTGTTATCGATAGTTTGTGAATATAAATTGATGTTATTGTTGAGGTATTGTCTAACACTAACTTCAATGAAAGTTGACGATAAACTTGTAACATTTAACAATAACTTATAAATACATAGAAGAGTATTAATATATATATAAACCTAAAAAGGCCACAGAAAAGCTGTATGTAACATTTTGAAAATGAATGTGACTGCTTTAAGATTACAAACTCATCCATATGCTTACGAAGAGAAGAAATTCCTGCCATTAATTGTATGAATTTTCTTAACTTGGTAATGGAAGTTTCTGAGTTACTCAGAATCACTTGAAAAAAGGTCCAAGTCAATTTATTACAACTTAGATTTAAAAATTGCTTAACAAAACCTGTTATTTGTATCAATCTTCAAATATGACACCAAAACAAATATTGGCGAGAGAGGGCTCCCTTGTAATTTTACAAGTTTCGTTATAGAATGAAATTATTTATATTACCTCAAAACATAGATTACTGTATATATAGATTACTGGTAAAGATTACTATGTATAAATTATTATTGTGTTTGGTTTGTCAAAGTTATATAAATGATTAAGGTATTTGGTTGATAATAATTATATATTATTAATATATTATTTTATTAAAATACCCTTATGTATGTAAGATTATTAGGTATCAATTATTAATTTGTTTGATTGAAAGTGTAAAATTCCAACTAAACAACTCCTTGGACCTGGTACAGTATTTATCCAAATGATAGCTAAGTTACAAAATGAAAATGTAAATTACAATAATAAATTGACTTTGTTTTGGCAACTGGTTTTTTCTAGAAAAATGAAAACCATTACAAAGGCAAAAAATCCTACAACCACCGCACAGTGACAGGCCAATCACCACCCAACCCACACCTGTCACTTTTGGGTGGTTCTACCATATGGCCTAAGCAATGCCCACTCCCCCAGACAGAAGCAAGCAACCTGCCTACACGCCCTTACACCCAGCAGTCCACGAACCAGCAGCACACCAACACCATGCACCTACACAAATCAACACTCACCCCCTCATCAAACCTGCCTTTGCACCAAATCTAGCACGCCAACTATGTATAAAACTTAAGCCCATGCTCGTTTAATGAGAAACAAAATGGAAGCAGAAAAACCAACAACATCAGCCTCATTAAGGAATCTTTTTCGGCGTTCCTCTGGGCCCTTGTTTGGAGCATTATGTCTCTCTCTCCGTTTATCTGCCCGTGCAAGCTTTGGAGGATATCATCGACGTCGAGGGCAGTTAACAACTCCAAATTTTCCATGACAAGAGAAATATCAAATATGTAAGCAGAGGGGAAACGAAAGAAGGGACTGCATGCTTTAGATTTTTATAGTATTGCCTGTCTTGTGGTGGTCCCAAGGTTTAGGGATTTTCACTTCATATATCCACAAGAGAGCACTGCACTCCCCGGCGCATTTTAGATGGTACCCTGACCACTGACCAAGCTCTAACTTTATTAAGTCCTGCTCATTTTTATCTTCTTCTTTCTAACTTAGATATTTTTATGTTATAATTATAATTTTTTGTCTTTTTTTTAAAAGACAAAAAATTATAATTATAACATAAAAATATCTGAGTTTAATGAGTAGCTAGGGGTAGATTCATAATTACTGTGGTAATTGGGAACTCTAAATTCGAAGAGAAATGAGTACTCATCAGTATGACTGTAACTTTGATTTTTGCCCTTCCATGGGTTAACACAGCCAATGGTGAATTATCTTATCATGCAGCAATATTTTGTGGGCTTATCCTTTCACTGTGTCCTGTTTCAATTTTTAGTTTATATTGTTAAATTATTAATCAGTTATGTTCAGTGATACATGCAAATTGCATTCTCATCTGAGATTAACACAATTTTAATATGCTTATAGGAAAAAGTCTAACAATAGTATTAAAACTCTAATATGTGACCTATGTACACACAGCCAAATTTTAATTGACAAACTTGTTTTATGGAACTAAAAATGAACACACACCTGGACCCAAATACAGGTTATAACTTAAATAATACAATCAGAGAATGTCAACAACAAAACATACTAGTCGACTTGGCTCTACTACCATGTTGAGGAACCATTAATTTTGTTAGTTTGAACTTTTAAAATGAATCATGTCTGAACATTGTATCAAAGCTAGGTTGACCATGAGGTTTTGTTTAATGCCCTTTTATTCATTAACCATGGTAAGATGGGCCTGTGCTTGAACACGAGCAGTCCATGTATGTTTTTGTGTTTATTTGGATTCCCATGACAAGTTTATAAATTATGTTTGGCCATACATGGGATGGGGTTTGCCAAGAGTTTACGTACTATTGTAGGTTGTTTCCTATAAAGTTTTTGGGATTAATGGTTGCTTAATAAACATCTTTTGGCTTTTAAATATGTTATTTATTACTCTTATGTTATAGTTACAGGTTGCCTGGTTTTTATACAGTTTGTTTCCATTGACACGTCCAACTTTTTATTGTTTTTTTTCTCGTTTGCTTCTCCTATGAATAAAGGCTTTACATCTTTGTCAAGAAAGACTTCAGCTGGGCACTATATGGTTTTACGAGTTGTATTGCTTATATACAGTTTTTTAATGTCTTAATGTGCTTTCTTCTGTGTGTATCTGTCTGTCCTACCCTAGTTTTTTCCAGGAACTTTGTCCCGTTTAGTTGTATTATTTATTCCTTCTCGTATACATTCTTTTGGTTAGTATAAAGCAGAAGAATCGTTCTCCTTATATGTTGACTTCAACAAATTACGATTTAACTTTTTGCATTATGCATTTTAATCAATTTGAACTATTTGTTAATTGTCTGGTAAAAATGCTTGGTTGCAGTGGGCCCTAATGACACTGCTTGATCCACGACGCACTTTGGCTAATTTGATATACATTGGATATCGTGGTGATGCTGCCAAAGTGTTTCATGTTACTAGGAGAAAATTAAGCCGATCGTAAGGAGCAACTAACTGAAAGAAATGTCTTTCGCTGCTTTGTTTTTGGCTCTAAAAATGCTGGAAAGTCTGCACTGTTGGATTCATTTTTGGGAAGGTGTTGACCAGTTGCCGATTTCAATGTAGCATAGTCAGTTATTGATCTTGCTAATTTCGTGCATTACTTTTCATCTAGTTTTTATTTCTTGACTGTAGAGTCTACTCATTTTGACTTTCCATTTTACTCTTCTTTTTGTCTAAGGACTTATATTTTAGTGTCCTCGAATTCGATTACAGGCCTTTCTCAGAATATTATTATCCAACAACTTCTGACCGATATGCAGCAAATGTGGTCGACCAGCTTGGGGTAAGTACTAACACTAGAAACACAAAGTTATCTGGTAGTTTTATAATTCTACTCCCTCCCCTCCATCTTGATGTCCACTCCTCCCTTTCTCGTGTATTCTCTAAAATGCCACCCTGGAAGTGAATCGGATTTTTTTTCCTATTTATCTTTATCATCAATATTTTGATATTTGGGAGATTACTACATTGTTCATCTGTCATGAGATGTTGCAGAATTGATGGGATTTATCTATGTTATCATCATTCTGATATCTGGATATTATACATGTTCTGTGTAATAAGACGTTGCAGATTTAATGGCATTTTCAATGTTTTCAGCATTCTGATGTCCTGTAGATTGTTTTACAAGTTCTAATTGTCTTGGGATGTTACAAATTTGATGATCATGGTGCAGGGGACTAAGAAGACACTTATTTTTCAAGAAATACCCGAAGATGGAGTGAAAGATGTCCTTTCTAATAAGAAATCTATGGCAACCTGTGATGTTGCTTTACTAGCCTATGACAGGTGACTGAAATACTCTTATGCATATATTTGCAACGTGGACTCTTCTTGTTGGATCAGTGCTTGTGATTGTTTGTCTATGTATTTCTTTACTACTGTCATTTTAGTGGATTTATTGCCTCTCCTCTCCCTTCTGTAATGCATTTGCCTGTGCACCATCGTCAGAATTAAAATTGGGGTGATGCTTTTTATTTATCTTCATCGACTTTTTGTGATTTAACAAGAGTATTTATGCACAGTAATTTATTTTCCTTCTCTTCTATGTTGTTTGTGAGTCGTTCTATCATGATATTTTAATTTATTTGAACATCCAGATATCATGAACTGCATTATTTGTAATTTCTAGTTCAGTTGAGCATTCATGGGATGTTGCCAGGCAAGAGGAAGTTAGCGGTCATGGGGTGCCATGCCTTCTTATTGCAGCTAAGGATGACTTGGATGCATGTCAAATCACCCTAAAAGATTCAGCAATGGTACAAAACTATCTTTGGCTACTTAGACTACGTACAAGTATAAACATCTTTGGATAATTGTTCTTATAGAAATTGCTAGTCATTGATTATGGAAAACAAATACTTTGTTTTTCCATTTTTTAGGTTAGTCAGGAGATGGGAATCGAGCCTCCTATTCGTATAAGCATGAAAGTAGGAGATTCAAATAATTTATTCAGCAGAGTTGTGAGGGCAGCTGAACACCCTCATTTGAACATTCCTGAAACTCAGGTCGGGCAGAGCAAGAAGCAATACACAGCCATTTTATTAACAACTCACTTATGTTTCTTTCTGGTATGTTTGTTGTCTACTCATTCCACATCTCCCAGGATTAGATCCTTGAATTTGTATAGCACTTATTTTATTTTTTTAATGTACATTTTCTAACTGGGATTGTATGTTTAATTTATATTAGGGTCTGCCGTTACTATTGTTGGACTGGCAGCTTATCGAGCCTATGCTGCTAGGAGGAATTCTTCTGGGTAGTGGTGGAAGTTGGTTGTTCAGCAGGAAACATAAAGAGGTAATGGGATTTGGTCGTTAATCAACTGTATTTTGCTATCTCTTCGATTCCGATAAATGGTTGATTCTCTGTAGGTCCATCAAATTTTGCACAACATTTTGCCATTCTTATAAAAGCTTGTATATGTGATTTTTATGAATTTTTCAGTGAGGTGGGAGATACATTTCTTACACTTGTAGGTAGTTGATAGCTATATTTCCTTTCCGCCTGCCCCAATTTAAATCGTTTGTATTTACGAATTTTGCCCTCCACTCCCACTTGTCAGTTGTCTCCCAAGCTCAAGGTCTTGCTTTCAACAGAAGCGAAAGTTAATCATAATGATAAAAAAACTGCAAGAACATCACTAATTACCAAATAATGGACCTCTTTCTATTGCTCATAAGTCATAACACCACATAAAAAATTGATTGAATTGATCTACTAAATTTTAAGTATTATCTTTTCAATTGAGATATCTCAATTTTATAAATATTTGACTTGAGTGAACCAAAATTTAAATATAGAGTAGGACTATATTTCTCAATGAAATCCTAAATCTATATTTCAAGTGATGTCCGTCTTATGTGACACAAACATATTATTAAATATTAATCATTTAAATTCTCAAGTAACTTATTACTTGTGATAAAAAAATTCGGAATATTAGTAGGGACAATGATTTTCAGACCATTTTAAAATTCGAATATTAGCTTGGATTGAATCTTTGATAAAAGAGGAATTGGGATGAGGGTGGTGACATGGAAATCCAACGACAGCAAAAGAGTATAAAGTAGGAAATAAAATCGATTAAACACGTGGAGGGCAATGAAGTTGAAGTCTATACATACAAAAATCTCATGTGGTGAATAAACTGTTAGTGGATTGTTAAAATTTACACTGTTTTGAGTTAATGAGTATTACCAAATTACCCTCTTATCATTTATTTTAATACTTAAAACTTATTATAAAGGAATTTCTGTTATTTCTAAAACCATCCAAGAATTTTTGTTAACTATATTATACCTCATGGGTTAAGACAACTCTAAAAAGAGATTGATTTTCATTCACACATGTCAACTTTTTATTGGTCAATTTACAAAATTATTTCACCTACAATTTTCTTTTAATGGAAAATATATTTTGAAGAGGAAATCCTCGGATATCAATTAAATTTACAGTCCAGCAGGCCGACACCGTTAAATATCCGCTTTTTTTTTTCTTTTAATCGATTTATAACTTCAGGAATTGTGAACGTTTATTGTTAAATACTCGTACTATGGTGGCAATCCGATGGTTCACATGAGATAATGTTATGAGGTATTGTTACAACATAATGGAACATCCTAAAGTTCCATAACACACATATCCAAAGAACCCTAAATTTAAAACCTGCCTGAAGGCAACAGAGCACTGAAGTTTGTAATTTCCATCAAGATTCAACTTTGGTTTATTCTGAAAGAACTATCTAGTAAACTGTAAACCTGAATTCATAAATAAGAATTGGCAATGGAAAAAAAGGATGTCATTGCCATCAACGGATATTATCACAGAGTAAACCTATTCTAGTCATCCAAAGCACCATTTCTTCGAAGCTCTAAAGCTGCAAAACTCGTATTAATTGTAATAAGCTCGTTGCATCTGCTAGCACGCTTCAAGAGTTGCCGGGAGTTGAATGGAAATAGCTTTGATTTCACACGAATTGCGAGAACCTTAGTTCACAGCTAGTTTGTCGCATAAAGATTGGTATGCTCGACTGCACAGCTTGAATTTTTCCTCCGCGACAACCTGTTCAAGAATATTAAGAGTTTGCCTGTTAGAACCGCTTGATTTCCTGTGACAACAGTGTACCTAAGGGAAAAAGATTATGGCAGCTGAAGTAAACAAGAGCATAATTCATTCATATTATGAAAAAATCTTGGAGTTCGATTAAAGAGGTGGTTTATTCATCATTTAACAACTATTATCATAGATGTCACAAGACCCCAATCAATTTTTAACGAAGGAGCTCACCAAAATATCCCACAAAGCAAACCGTTGAAAAAAAATCAATAAATGGGCAGGCAACCATGATCAATGGGGGAAGAGTAGTACCTTGGAAGAACCTTGGTGACGATCTGGATGCCATTTCAGTGCACACGCTCGATATCTACGATGAAGCAAAGGGAGATTAGACAAGAGAGGAAAACATATTCCCACTGACAACAGTAATGGTTGGAAAGAAAATCATAATACAAAGGATAAAAACCAAAAAAAAAAAAAAAAAAAAATCTAAACGACCATCAAATGGTGAGCCAAAGAGAATCATCGAAAACTTACGCAGTTTTAACTTCTTCAAGTTTTAGAGGACCATAAGCACTTAGTCCAAGAGCCTGCCTATCTGAAGCCATATCTGAGTCTAAATTGTCTGACTCTGTTGAGGACTCATATTCCTCTTCAATTCGAGCTCTCCAATTCCTGGAATTCGTATATTCATAATAATAACTAGATGAGCTCCTCCGTTTAGTATTCTCTTCATGAATGAAGGACCAAAAGAAGCAGCGGCTCTTGCCAAATACAGATCCCAAAATTTTCTCAACATCAACATCAATTTCACCACCATCTTCACAAAACTGGAAACCTCCTAAGTAAAATTTTAAAATGCATCAGTAGTCATTCAGTATAGTTTTATGAAATTGTTTTGGCAAAGTAATAAAAATAAGAAATTGAAACATATAATTTATGGAGTTGAGAATAGATTTGACATCATTTTTTTCAAAATAATATCATGAAAATGAAAACAATAATAAACATTCTGAAGAGTTTTTTGAAAATGATTAAAAAAATAATATATAATTATAAGAAAAATCTTAATAATTTAAAATCAAAATCAAATTATTTATTAAAAAAACACACAACTCAAAAGTAATTTATGATTTCAAAAAATGAACATCTAAAAATAGAAAACAGGTATAAATGTAAAGCCCTAAACATGTAGAGAAAATTTTCTTCTCTTTGTTAATAAGTGAGAACAAGATTTTTTATTTTCTAGAAATACAAAAACATGCATGACAAACTAAGTTTTTTATGTTTTACAAGACTAAAATATAGAAAACTTAAAAAACCAAAATTTCCAAGCAATCCCACCAATTATATTACAGAGTTAAGTCCGTGAACTGTCCTTACTTTTATCCCAGTATTGGTGACCCTGGTTCCCACCATTTTTGGATCTCCCCGAGTACTGGTTTTTAAACCATGACGGGCCTTTGCTTGTCGATGGATCATCCTGACCAAGGCCTTCTTGCCAGCTCTGAATACAGAAATTTTTTTCAAAGAACAGCTAAATAATTAAGAAAAAATTAAATCAACAATTTAGCTACGCAGGTACTTGCATTAGTCCAGTTTATGATAAGGTCCATAAGTACAGCTCTATAGACTAGTAAATAGCCTAACGACTAGACAATATAGTAATGTGAAACAACATTCACAACATGACACCCATAAGATAAAAAATTATTAAAAGTTTCAATATAGTAAATACTCCAGTCAAATTTGAGCAGATCCTTTCATACATACATCTGCTACAATTTACTTTCACTTAAAATAAGAAAACATAAGGCCTCAGCGCATCAGCTTCAAGCGAATATAGTGATATTCAACCCTTATTATTAAATATATTAATAGGCAGAACCCACGCTGCATGATTCAAAGTGTAAATTCACGATAAAAAACATGCATCCATAGAAAGCTAGATTTTTAGACCAAAAATGATGTGTCACCAACAATTGATAAACTTCCTCCAAACTTAATTATTTGACATAAAATCCCATAATGCATGACATAATCAATGAAATAAAATTTGCATTTAGTCACTTAATCCGCTATGCACAATTAATATAGTGCTTTTCTACTGCTTTGATTCTTGAACACCATCCCAAAAGTCTGGAGAAAAGAAGATGCAGAAATTCTCTTTCCCGCATAAGATATACACAAAATTGTTAGCTCTGATTATAGCCATGCTGGACCACCATGACATTAGCAGCGTCATCATTTCAAGGGAAAAAGTGAAGCTAGAGGGTAAATGATTCCAAAATCCATGGTCAGCAAAAGCTGCAAAACCAATGTCGAGAATTTGCTGAAATCGTCTCAAGTTTTGAGTTCCATATAAGTGAAATTGGGCAAAAGCGAATGACCGGTATACATGGTTGATCGGTTCTACTGATTAAGCCCCACAAGTAAAGCATATATTGCTAAATTTAGTACATGTGCTGCTAATGAGAGTGTCATTGGCATTTTATCGAAATTAAAACTAGATGATCTATAGTATTCAACATTTATTTAGCTGTGCCTACACTATATACACAAGCTCCAGTATCAAACAGAGGCCTATCAACCCCTACCTATCGTAATACATGCTAGAAACCATTGAATTTTCAACTTTTTTAATATGAACCAAAGAACAACTGATTATTTAATCTCTATCAAGAACTCGAGTTTGAAAATTCTGTTATAACCTTTTAACCATAACCAGAGAAAACCTTGAAAACATATGCAAAACTAGGAAACAAGCGGGTATTACTAGGACAATCATTTATCAGGACAAATATATAACAACCTAGCAACATGTACACCAACCTGAAAGAGGTAATCCGCATAAGAGCTAACATTACGCAACAAAGTTTTCTTCGATTGCATCTTTTTGAACCTACTTGGAATATGCATTGCAATACTGATGAGATCTCTGCATATTTGAACAGCAAATAAATATTTTCATTCAACATCAGAAAGAAATAAAGTACATAGTATTAAAGGCAGAAATTTCAAAATAAAAACAAACAACAATATCCAACATAAATTTTTGAGAAATGTGTCTATTTAATTTACAGGAAACTACAATACTTTAAAGCAAAACAAAATAATATTTATAAAAAAAGAAATACCTACAAGCCGGGTTTAACAACATAAACAGAATTTCAAAAACAAATTGACCAATTAATTGACAATTACAACAAAACAAGCCTACAAGATAAAAAGAAAAATAAGAACCAGTTTTAACAGCCAGCTACTTCATATATCCAAAGTTTCATCATTACTTCTAAACAAAAAGAGTCCTACTTGCCCAATTTGAAATGGTGTCGTTCTACCATTACTTGATACCCAAAAATTGAAGAAAACAAAAGCAAAACATTCAAAGAATTTACAATCTGAACTGAGGCAATCTTTCCTCATTCACTAACCCCTTAAAGCTTTTTTTTTTTTTTTTTAAATGACCGGAGTATCTGAGCCAGCTTACGCACACTTCAACTAATCCTCCGAGACCCTGAAACTACCAGCCGGGTAAGAACTCCAATGGTCCACCCCTATTAGCAATCAATGAGGGAACTCAAATTCAAGACCTCTTTAGTAATACACCTAAGAATCTCTATTGAACCACTTGGTCATCCAAAGGTTGGTTACAACCTTGCTTCTCATTGTAATTACAATTTCAATTATTTCCATCAACAGAATGGATTTAAAAATGAAATAAAAAATGAAGTAGCAACCTGTAACAGTAGTAATAATGCTTATAGTAAAATACAACCACAACAATCTAAACAATTTCTTCAAATATCGGTAAAGCCCATCCTCACAAATATCAACAAACCCAACTCAAAGATCAAATCCTAAGCCTCAAGCTATCAAGCATTATATCAAGGACACCACGAATCAAAATAAAAAAATACATATTCAATTTCAATCAAAACCATCAAAATAAATAAGAGATGAACAGAACTCAGATTAAAGAAAGAGAGCAAAAATTCTAAGCATCAAGCATTACATCAAGAACACCATAAATCAGCACAAAAATTCCACATCAATAAAACCCAGTAAATTACAAGAAAAATGAAGAGAACTCATAAAAATCAGCCTCAACCATAATCCTAAACACAGCCAATCAAAATAAAAAAAACCCATTAAACTGTACGAAAAAATGAAGAGAACCCAGAGAGAAAAGAGAGAGATAAAGGCACACTGACCGGCGTTTGCCAATAGCTGCGTCGTCTACGTTCAAGAACAGGAGTTGAATGAAACATAGCGAGCCTCAGCTGACTTAAATGGGTTTGTGGGTTGAAAATTGCCGCCTTTATTGCGCTATTCATTTCTGAAGCTCAACGAGAAATTGGCGAGAGAGATTGTGAATACTTATGCTGCTGCGCGCTTCAGAGTATTAGTGAAAATGGGGGTCGTGTTACAGTACCGTACCGGTGCCCTTACCGGCCAGGCACGGCCTTGGATTTAAAATTCAAAGCGACGGGTTTAGGGAGCCCGGCCCACGCTTGGCGTGGCCGGGCATAATTATACCGGGGCCCAGTGTTAGAAAATCAGACCTGGCCCAAGCCCGAGTATATTATTGAAATTTTAGAAAGTTACAATAACCCCCTAAAAAATTTCAGATAGTCCTGACAATTTTTATCCGATACTTTCTCATTCAAGGCCTCACAGTTTAACTTCAAACTTTGGTCTCACTCTTGTATATCAATATTATATAAACTGGGTAATAATAACTTATCAGATCGATAATGTTAATGACTTTATATAATTGACATAAAATTAAAAATTAAAACAAAAATATTGAGTATTATATTACAATATTAGGTTGCAAAGGTTTAGAAAAGAGTACCAATACCCAGTGGTGGATGTAGTTAGGGGGTGTTCAAAAGTGATTAACTGAATTGGTTAACCACTTTTCTAAACCAAACCGCATTTTTGGCTCGGGAAAATTTCCAAACCATAACCGAACCGATTTAAGGGAAAACCGGTTTTTCGTTAACCGTTTTTCCCTCTTTTTCTTTTTCTTTTTTTTCTTTTGATAAAACTTTTTTTTTTTTAAATTTTGTCCTAAATTAAATTGTAAATATAAACAATACATATCCAAATAAAAATTAAACATTCATACATATCCATTGACCACTATTAACAATGAATTAAAAATTGATACAAATAAAAGTCCGAAATGAAATAAAAATAAAAGTCCATAATAAAACAACAAAATAAATAAGTAAGTCCCAATGGAAAACAACAAAAGAAATTGGGCAAATACAACTCTACAAGTGGAAAGCGGAAACCAACATAAAGTTAATACGAGTAGATCTCCCAATTACTGCCCAAATAAAAATTAAATGTTAGAAGTTTATAAAAATTAAATCATATTTTTTTTCATTGCCTACAATAACAAAACTATTAAAGAAACCAAACCTCAATTAAATGCTGCAAAACCTCATCTAGAAAACTTTTTGACAATCAATAATACAATTATAGAGCAACATGTAAGAAAAAGCCTAAATCTGATACCTGATCGATGGAAGAAGACAACAAAACTGAAGAGTGAAAGCTATTGGAAGAAAATCATGAAGGCTGCTCTGCTACGATGCCGCCTACTGGAGGAAGAAGACAATGAAGCAGCCGCCTCATGCCTGCCGAAAGAGAAGGATGAAGTTTCTAGAGTTGGAAGAAGACGAAGAAGCTTCCACCTGCAAGAAGAAAATGGCGAAGCTGTTGGAGCTGGAAGAAGACGACAAAGCTGCTCTGCTGCCTGTTGGAGCTGGAAGAAGACAACGAAGTTGTCGCCTCATGCCTGTCGGAAGAGAAGGACGAAGTTGCTGGAGCTAGAAGAAGACAAAGAAGCTTCCACCTACCGGAAGAAAATGGTGAAGTTGTTGGAGTTGGAAGAAGACGACGCTACTCTTGCTGCCCGTTGGAGCTGGAAGAAAATGATGAAGTTGTTGCCTGCTAGAGCAAGAAGAAGACGATGAAGGCATGAAGCTACCGCCTGTCGGAAGAGAAGACGAAGTTGTTGGAGCTGGAAGAAAGATGACGATATCGGGAATTTGGGAACTAAGAGTGAGAATTGAGAAGGGATATCGGGAATTTTTGGGTTGGGATTTTAGATTGAGTGAATTAGGGATTTATTTAATATATAATATATAATTTTTATTTTTATTTAATATATATATATATAAAACCTGTGAAGAAAATCGGTTTTGCCTAACCAACTGCTTCTTTTTAATTTTTCCCAAACTAGTAATCGAACTGGAAATTCGGTTTTTTGAATTTTTGGAACCATAACTGAACCATTTTTTCGGTTAACTAGTTTTTCGGTTCGGTTCGGTTCAGTTGGTTCGGTTTTTGCATTTTTTTGAACACCCCCAGATGTAGTACATGACCCACCCTCAAAATTTTTAAAAAAATATTAATATGTATAATTTTTGGATTTTGATCTACCCTAACAGAAATATTAATGAACAAAAATATTAATGTGTAATTAATTTTAATTTTGATTCACCCTAACAAAAATTTATGGATCCTATCCTTGACCAATACCAACCATATTACAAATATTAAATCAATAATATTATTAAATTGGACCAAAGCAGTCATGAAATTAGTTGAGGGTGTGCATGGTCCAAGTTGGTTTAGGTTAAAATGCTTTGTCATTACATATTTATAAAGTATAAAACAAAGAAATTGAGTACGATCATCCGATAAAATAGTGAAATACTAATAATAATTTGAGTTTTTATATAAGGGGACATTCATAATGAATTAATCAACAGTCATAAAAGCAAATGCAATCATAGAATGGTCGGATTATGGATGCATTTGGCTTCAGTTGATTTGTGTTTTTGAAGCACTGTTTCCCAGTTTGAAGCACCATCAACGCAGTTACAAAAAAAATAAAAATATAAAATATATTAAGAACCACAATATTAATTAATAATTTACCAGAATATTTCCATATAAAAGACTACTATTTAGGGAAGAAATTTATCCTTTTTATATATCTGTATTTGACAAGAAAATTATTCTTACTAAATACTGTAATTTTACAAGGAGATTTTTCTCTCCGTAAGTAGGTTTAGAGAGGAAATATTCCTCAAACGATGAATTTACGATTATACATATATTGATTGCTTCTACTAGCTCTTTTATCAAGAAGTCGAAAACGAATTAAAATTTCCCAATAAAGAGTTATAGCAATTTTTTTCCGAAGAAAATTTTCTTGTTTAAGACTAAATTTCTCGTAGTAATTTACTAAAACGGAATTTAAATATTGACATTGCTTAAAAATTATTTAAAACATATCTAAACAAATGGTATTTAGAATAAGTTGTACTTATTTTCGCAAAATATATATATTAGTACATACACTTGCATGGGCCAAAAAATTTAATGGGCCTTGTCAGGCCCAGATCCAAAACATCTATTACGTGGCCCAATATCATGGGCCAATTCTTATTGGGCCTATTCTAAGGTCCGTACCATGAGCCAGCCCATTGTACCAACCAAACTGCTCCCGAGTTGGATAATCTAAATTACTAAGGCCTTAATCCAAATTAGGCCTTGCTATTATTCCACTTGGGCCTAGCCCATCAGCCCACGATTGTTTCAAAGGGTCTAGAGTTTTATTCATACCCTAATTCATCTACTTCCTATTTTATCTATATCCTAATTCATCTAAGATCATAAATCTTATATGAATTATGACCCTCACTCTAAATCGAGACTTTTTTATTTACTCAAATTCTACCATTATGAACTGAAAGTTCAATTAGGATTCAAGCTCCTTTACTCACTATATAAACAGAGGTCAATCCTCATTATGCATTCAATATTCAATACCACCCACTTGCTCCCAAATTTCTTACTCTAAGAACTACCATCATCTTCACCGTAGTTCTAGTCTCCGACGAGACTTCGGTAAACCTTTCCTCTCCTTAGCCTTTGCTAACTTTAGCATTGAAGTGCCTATGGTAGACACCACACTGGTGTTCCCCGTGAGCTTCACGCTTATTATTATTATTATTATTTTTTTGTGTAGGTCCAACAAATCATCAATGGCCTTAACTTCACAAGATCTGCTCGTCCCATAACCATAGATTTTTACCATCTATAACACTAATATATCAAAATTATATTGATATTAGATATTTAGGTACTAGAAATTATATAGTAAATATATATTAACACAAATTATTTCAACTATATAATATAACATACATTAGAAGATGGTTTAGTATAATACCATAATATAAATATGAGGGTAGGAAAATCAATTGGAAAAGAATTTCTCTACATATTTACCAGGAAAAAAAAACAAGGAAGAAGACAACCAAAACTTGGACAGTCTTCATGTTTTTTTATCTGAATTTTAGTGGTGTAATGTAATATGTGATTCTTGTGAGAAGTTTATTACACATCGACATAATATATAAACCTGAGGGGGCGTTTGGTTGGAGGTAATGGAAGATTACTAGGGTTATGTCATTTTATATTATTTGATTACCATGTTTGGTTGTCAAATAATATAAGATTTCGGTAATCTTGCATTACCAATAGTTGTTACTATTGGTAATACTTGAAGTAATCTGATTACCTCCATTTTCTTAGGTATTGTAAGATTGCCTTGGTAATCTAATTTTTGTTACAATTATATCCCTTACTAATAAAATTTTTTGGATAATAATACGCCTGATTTAAAATAACTTTACATTAATATATCATTTCAATTTTACCCTTGTTTAATTAAGATTTTGGACAATAGTACCCTTATCTTTAAAACAAATTACAGACCACCATCGCCACCCAGCCATCACCATCGACAATGGGCTAACCGCCACGGACCGCCGCTAGAAAGTCGTCAAAGTCCCTAAAAATGACCAAGATTCGCGGGGAGGCTCTGGGAGGCTTCGATATGGCCGTTTCCGGGCATATCAGGCCAGATCGGCCTAATATGGCTATTTTTAGCCATCAATATGGCCAGGAACGGCCATATCGAAGCCTCGTGGTCACGGTGAGCCATTCACGATGACTTTCAGAGACTTCCAACTTTGGTTTACGGTGGCGGCAAGGGGTGGGGGTGATTTTGTCATAAATTAAAGTTTTATATAAGCGGGGGTGTTTTAGCTAAATCTGAAATATTGGGGGTTAAAAGAAATTATTCAAAAATTAATAATAAAAATAATATTATATTAATATTTAAAAAGAGGGCAATTTAGTAATTTAAATAACATACCCACCAATTTATTCCCCCTAACAAAATATATTAATATAACATACCCACCAACTAATCAAACACATTTTCTTAAAGATTTCCAGTAATCTTCAAAGTAATATAAGATTCTAGTAATCCAACATTCCTAGTAATCTAACATTCCCTAAATTAAACGCACCCTGAGGGTTAAACAAATTGTTATAAAAGGGTTGGAGTATTGTGATTTTAGGTATACAACAAGTTTAAATTAATTGTTATAACTTATATATGTCCAACAAATTAACTGAGTTTAATTATAACATAATTTTGTTTTACCACTTTTCTCTCTCTATAATTTTAGGGACAATTTTTTGAGTTATTAAATACTTGAATATTAATTTAAATTTAATTAATAATTTTTTTATATTTATCTTTAAAAAAATGAACAATTCTATATGTTATTAAATAATTAAATAAATTTAATTATTTAAACTTTGATTAATAGTAAAATTAATTTAAGGAAAATAATACTTCAAGGTATATGAGATGGCCTTGTAATCTAAACAAATTCAGATCCACTCGTGATATAAATTTTTTTAAGCATGTAGGGTTGCCACCTCAATTTGTATGAAATAATTTGTATAATTAATTTATACATGTAGTATTACTCTTTAACAAAATTGGAATCCTACCCTCCTCTTTTTAACCAAAAAATTTAATTTAATTCTACATTTAAATTATTTAATGTCAATAAGATCTTATGAAATATATTAATGCATATCGTAATATATCAAAATTTTATTGATACAATGTAGAACTTTATATTTTATTTCAAGTATATAATATAAGATACATCAAAAGATACTCTAGTATGATATCATAATACATATAGTAATTTAAGATTTCATGTCAAAAACATGTTATAATAAATCAATCACAAGAATAAATGCAATTACAGTTATAGAGATTGATATCTTTATTATCTTGTATGCACTTGGCGTCAAATAGTGTCTCACTGTATTGGTCATGACAAGCATGCTTACAGCTGCTAAGTTTACATCCATTATATAAAATTTGTACGCATCTTTTCGCATCAGCTTGAGGCACCATTAACGCAGCTACAAATAAAAAAAAAAAAATGAAATTTATGAAAAAAAAATTCACAATTGCATACAATTATATTATGTTGAACCAACGTAGAAATACCTCATGCATGAATGATATTAACCAAGTATCACTACAAGAAAAAGAGTCCTTCATGCTGGGTTTTATGTCAAGATTTAATAGATATATTTACGAACAAAAGGCTCTTTTTCTTGTAGTGCTAACAAGTGAATGAAATATATATTTACCAGGCCAAAAAAGAGAACGAGGAAGAAGATGGCAAAAACTTGTGCAGTCTTCATATTTTTTCTCTCGACTGTACTGGTGCGCAATACGTGATTTTGAGTTCTAGTGTGAGATGTTTATTGCATAATGTCATAACTTATAAAGCAAACTATTATAAAAGGATTGGAGTATCGTAATTTTAGGTATACAACAACGAGTTTTAATTAATTGTTATATACGTTTAACAAATTTAGCGAGTTTAATTATTACATAATTTTGTTTTATTAAATTAGAACAAAAATCCATAGCTCTTGATTTATTGTAATCTAACGGATAAGTGTTGCACCTTTAAGGTGGTTATTTTTGTCACCTTTTCAACTCTTAAACCATTGGATTGTAATAGATGAACAGTTAAAAATTTATGTTAACAATTTAAGTCCAAAATACCATATTTTGCTGGTATTGGCTTGTGATACTACGGATGCAGAAGCAGCGGTATAAAATCATGAAAAACAGTTGTTATAACATGATTTTAACAACTATGACAGAACGTCAGTGATATACAATTAAATCACGTCATTCGTACACCCGTCTAGTAGTAAAAACAACATAATATGTCAGATCTATGTAAGAATTTAACAAAAGAATGAAATATATTTACCAGAAAAGAAGAGAGCGAGCAGTAGGATGGCAGAAAATTGGATGGTCTTCATGTTTTTTCTTTGAGTTCAAGTGTGGGAATGTGATTTTGAGATGTTTGATTGCTTATTGCTTGATTGGTTTATTTGCAAATTCTATATACAACCATATATGTTCCCTTGTTTAGAATATAATCTTATATAGATTTTCTTGCCATACATATGGGTGGGGTTTATTTGCAAAGTCTATATACAACTATATATGTTCCCTTGTTTAGAATACAATCTTATATAGATTTTCTTGCCATACATATGGGTGGGGTTTATTTGCAAACTATATAAATATTTTTTCCTTATTTATTATTTGGAACCTATACAAATTTACTTTTTGTATAGGTCTGAACCTATACAAATTTTCTTCCCGTATGGGTAGGCTAATTTGGAACCTACAAAAATATGTGTTTTTTTTTTTTTCCTTATTTATAATATATACAAACTGTATAACTATATTCCTTTATTTGCAAACTATATAGCTATATTCCTTTATTTATATATATTACTATAGATTTTCTTCTTTGCGGATGTTCTAAAGTTTTTAATGTGTGAATGAGTAGATCATACCTTGGAACTACCGATCAGGTAAGAGTTCCAGTGATTATTCCTGTTAACAATCGAAGCGGGATTTGAACTCGACCACTTAGAGGTAGTTCGATTATACATATATTGATTGTTTCTATTAGCTCTTTTATCGAGAAGTCAAAAGTGAATTAAAGTTTCCCAATAAAGAGTTTTAGCAAGGAATCATTTATTTTTTCCGAAAGGGCAATTTTGTTGTCTAAGACTAAATTTCTTGTAGTAATTTATTAAAACGGAATTTTAATATTTTCAAATGGTTAAAACATATTTAAAAGTTACCAAAAATATCGTATAAGAGATGGGAATTCTACGCAGCTTTAATATGACATTTAAGTATTGTACGTGAATAGACCTTATAAAATATACTAACACAAATATATATATTAATACATACACTAATATAGCAAAATTGTATTGATATTAAATATTTAGATTCTCAAAATTATATAGTAAATATATAATAATGCATATAGTAATATACTTTATCAGAATTATTTTAATACATAATATTTTGAATATTGACCTTTGTTCATAAGGATCTGAATAATGCTATGCTTATAACTTAGACATACAATCAGGCAATTTTTTTATAAAATTCATATAAAATGACTACTTTATCCTATGTTTTTTGTCTGATTGTATGACTCAGTTATAAACATAGCATTATTCATTAGGATTATATAAGCTTGAGATCAAAATGTAAGAATTAAAAATTATAGTGCAATTTAAAACTTTAAATATTATTTCAACAATATAATATAAGATACATGTTATAATATGAAGTAGAAGTGGCAAAAGCAGTAGTTGGACTACCTAAGATTGCCGGGAAGAAACAATAGAGGCAAGAGTAGCAACAAGTAGCAGAGAATGCCCAAGAGAAATAAAGCAATGTAATTGGAGAATAATTCTTGTAAAAGTGTTTTTGTGTTGTATTTTCATTTTATCAATGGTTCAATTTACATATAAAGAATGCAATCTATAAGGAAACAAATAAATACAAATAATTACATAATCAACACATAAATGGAAACAATATTTTGTTACTAATAATATTGTGATCTTGATCACATCAAATCCTCACGCTGATGCAGCATTCCATCACCCAATTGTCAACACTCTCCATCAAGCTCGTGGTTTATAAATGTCATAAACTCTAAGCTTGCCTAATAGATGTGAATGCTATCTTTGACATAGTGGCTTTGTAAAGATATCCGTTGGTTGGTCTATGGTCCGGATATGTTCTGTTTTGATCACACCTTCTTGTATTTTATCTCTGACAAAATGGTAGTCAATCTCTATATGCTTCGTTCTTTCATGAAAGACTGGATTGGCGACAATGTCATTTGCTGCTTTGTTATCACAATATGGCCTGACTAGTGTTTCCACTTGCAAATTTAGATCCCTTATAAGCCAAGGATCCATGTAATCTCACATGTGGTTTTAGCCATCACCTTGTATTTTGCCTCCGCTGATGAGAGAGAAACTGTGGTTTGTTTTTTGGTTTTCCATGAGATGAGAGACTTTCCAAGCTTGATGCAGAATCTATGAGTGATCTTCTTGTCATAGGACATGAACCCCAATCTGAATCACAGTACTCAGTAATGTTAAGTTCTCATTTTCTTGGTAGAAGAAGTCTTAACCCTAGACAACCCTTTAAGTACTTAAGTACTTTTATTGCTACATCCATGTGGGATTGCTTTGGAGCAAGCATAAATTTGGCTAAGAATTTGTAATGCGTAGTTGATGTCTGGTCGAGTCGGGTCATTGTAAGGTATATGAGCCTTCCAACTAGCCGATGGTAACTAGTGCTATCATCCAGTAAATGATTTGTCTATGATTTCTGTATCTTTTCATCATACTCATGTGTGGTGAGCTTAACGTTCTGTTCCACAAGAATAACACTTGGCTTACATACAGCTAATCCGAAGTCTGATATGAGTTCAAGCACATATTTTCGTTGAGTGAGGGATATTCCTTCTGGAAAACGTGCAACAAAGTACTTTGGTGCCCCTAAATTATCGATATGGAATGTCTTATGAAGATCTCTTTTATTAGTGTGATTGCATTCTCATTGTTTCCTGTAATGAGGATATCATCAACATAAACTATTAGGCTAAGGAAAGACTCACCCTGATGCTTGGAGAAGAGGGCGTAATCATGTTTGGATTGAATGAAACCAATAGTTTGAGAGCTTCAGTGAACTTTGCATTCCATTGGCGTGGTGCTTATTTTAGACCATATAAGGACTTTCACAATCTACATACAAGATTCTCCCCCTGATTGGGAAGTCTGAGTGGTAGATCCATGTAAATCTCCCCATCAAGGTCTCCATGGAGGAAAGCATTATGAATGTCCATCTAATGTAATTGCCAGTTGCAATAGGAGGCAACATAGAGAAATGCTCGGATGGTAACATGTTTGGCGATTGGGGAGAAAGTTTCCTGATAATTGAAACCTTCCCGTTGGATGAAGCCTTTAGCAATAAGGTGGGCCTTGTACCTCTTAATGAACATATAAGCCTGATACTTGATTTTGTAGACCTACTTACAACCAATGGGTTTCCAGTGGGAATGGCAAGAAACAAGGTCCCAAGTATGATTACTGACGAGGAATTGAGTTCAGCTTCCATAGCTTGACGCTAACATGCATGTTGGATGGCATCGAAAAAGGTGGACGGCTCCCGATTAGTAGATATATTAGTCATAAAAGATTTGTGCTCAGAAGACAAACGATCAAAATTCACATAATCAAAGATGGGATAAGGGATACCTTCCACAGAGGAACATATGTAGTTCGATGTCCAAACAGGAGGTCGAGTAACCTGAGCGGACCGTCAGAGGGGAACTGGATCAGGTGAGGGTACCACATCTAAAAATGGAGAATCATCTAGAGGGAGATGATCTGTGTTGGATCTATATGTTGACGGAGTGGAGACTATGAACAGTCCGAAGAAGCAGGATCTGACCGATCAACAGGCTGGAACTATGGTGAGAGGAGTGTTGGATGGTTGTAAATGATCCAGTGGGATAAGATGGGGAGTGTTGGAGGGAGGCTCACTTTCAGAAAAGGGAAAAACTTCCTCATGAAAAATAACATCTCTGCTAATAAAAAATTTGTTAGTTTGTGGATCATATAAATAGTACCCTTTCTATAGCATGGGACAGCCCATGAAGATACATTTGGTGATTCGCCCCAAAAGGTAGCGGGGATGTGGGCTTGGTGTTTGAGGGCTCAGGTCACTTCAAGAAAGTGGCCATGTTTTCTTTCAACAACCCCATTTTGTTGAGGGGTATAAGTACAAGAACTTTCATGGAGAATCCCATGGGAAAGAAATAGATCTGAACACTATTTATTGAAAAAATCTAAGGCATCGTCAGTCCTAACTCTTTGGACTTGTTTTTGAAATTGTGTGTGGACCATTGAGAGAAAATTCTTTATGTGGGTGAAGACTTGGTTTTTTGTTTGCATGAGGTAGATCCAAGTTCCTTAAAAGAAATCATCGACTATGGTGAGGAAGAACCTGGACCCATCACGATTAGGAGTAGAATCGGGACCCCCGATATCAAGGTGAATGAGTGAAAAAGGTTCTTTTGTGGATGATGAGCTTGTGGGAAAACTTATCCTAGATTGTTTAGCAATAGGGCAAATTGGACAATTTTGTTGAGGGATAGAGGCACCGTGACCCAAACTATTATGGAAAATAAGAGATTTATTATTAATACTGGCATTACAATAATTTTCATTATTTTTGGTATTGAAATCTCTTAGAAAAACATCATAAAATGGTTCCCAGCAGTAGAGGCCACAATGGCCTTACCCAAGCCCATTTGTTTGCCAGTCGAAGGGTCCTAAAATGTACACATGTTAGGAATGAATTGTAAGGAACAATTATTATCAGTGCAGAATTTGGACACTGTATTGAGGTTAAATTGGAATGAGGGAACAAATAAGACATTTCTTAGCATGACAGAATCACTAAGTTTAACGATCCCTGTATGAGTGGCTGGGGTAATATTGCCATTTGGCAATTTAACAGAAATGTGTGGCATGGATTCTGTGTGTGTCTGGAAATATTTAGGGTCGCATATGATATAATCACTAGCTCCTGAATTAATAATCCATAAATCACGGGAAATTGAATTGCTAAAACAAAAAGAAGTACCTGCATAACTGGCGGAAGCATTGTTGTTGGGAAGTTGGTTCAGCATATGGATGAGCTAACTAATCTGTTCTGGTTTGATCATGTTTGAAGTAGCTTCATTTCCTGTGGTAGTAACATTATTGGCTATGGAGTTACCAACTATGTCTTTCGGATGACCATGGAGTTTCTAGCACATATCCCAGTTATGATTTCTCTATTTACAATAGTCACAGTATATTTTCTTACCAGATTGGAATGATCTTGAGTCGTTGGATCCATTTTGAAAATTCCCCAGAGATGGATCGTTGGATGAATGGATGGATGGGCTTTGATTTTGACTGTTGACTTGATTGACCAAAGGGGGGGTGGATTTCTGGCCGTTGGATGTCTTCACTTGATCTGGGCCATTGTTTTCATGATATAAAAAGCCCTTTTTTCTTTTTCAAACCCTAGCCGCCCATCCCTTCCCTTCACATTGTCCCCCTTTTCTACGACAAATACAACAGAGTCACCGCAATCAATTGAAGCCATTCTTTGGCTTTCATCCTAAACGGCGAGTTGATATTGTAAATAATTGATCTACCATATGTAGCGGAAAACAAAAATTCAATTGGTAAATCAATTACCTTTCTTTGCCTAGATTCGAGTATAGATTATACCGTTTACATGTTTATAAACAAAAATCTGTATAAAGTAAATTCATTCAAGGATTAGAATACTTATGTACGTTTGGAGGCTCCTTCGAATATCTCTAATTGCGGACAGAACACTATTCACGGTTACTGTTCACCGTTTACTGTTCATTTGATTTTTCGCCAATCGATCCAAAGTAGGATCGCACTCACGGAAGTCCACACGAAGATAATCCGCAAAAACCTTGATTATTTTGCTAGAACAATCAAGGGCTTCAAGAATCAAGAAAAAAAAAAACAAGAAAAGTTTTCTGAGAGAGAGAGAGAGAGAGATAGGGTGGCTAGGGTTTTAATTGAATGAATATTTCTCCTTTTTTTTGTTTTAATTTTAAGTTACACTTATATAGTGCAATAACTAAAACCATATTCCACTTAGGAATAGCGATGGGCTCCAACCCTAGTTCACCCTTGCAAACAAACACACCCTTTATGGTATTTTAATTAATTAATTATTATTATAATTAAAATCAATTAATATATAATAATATATTAACATTTAATTAATAATAATAATTAAAATATAATCTCACTAATTTAATTTTAATATTAAATTTAAATACAGGCAACAACCTCAGCAAATTTAATTGCACTGTGAGATTACCAAAATACCCTTTTGTCCTGAAAGACGAAAATAGTCTTCTCACAAATTGATTCTTAAATTATCTTCTAAGTGTGTGACCCGTAGGCTCCTTATCATATCGGCAGTGAGTAGTATCGCGATTAACATCAATTAATCGTCTCACTACACACAGACCAAGATTGGCCTCTAGCAAGGGATCATGGCCACTCGATAGATTCAGATTCAGCGAAACCGCAGCCTATCAACGGTATGGTTACCGTGCAATCCAATATTTTCATCAACTATTATCTCATCGAGACTGAGGTACAAAAATAGTGTCAACCTTAGATATCCTCGACATGTTTGTATTCAGTTATTGGACCAATGACAGGAATATTAAATTGGATTGAGCATCAACTCAATCCCATTGTGGCCACAGATTTAGTGTCATTGAATTACCTAGTAAGATAACTTCTCCCGTACCCAAGAGTAATGAATCCTTTGTCGATCCACCATAGTCTCGATACACTTCTCAATGTAGCCAATCACTACCGTATTGATAGCTCTAAATAGAACTACATTAGACTAGTGTTAAACTACACCAATTGGTGCATAAGGCGCTCCAGTGATCTCAAGTCTAATGATCAAATGTACCACCATCTATTAGAAGATTTATTCCATAGACACTGGGGTTACCATCCATATGGAATCCTCTAGTGGGTCTGTCCAGTGAACTTGCCTCTAGCAAGTGCCCATACATTGTATCAGGTTTTCGGCAAATAACCTTGATAAGTGAGATCAGTCACTGCCTTTCGACAATGTCGTTCAACACTATGATAGCCTTACTGTATTATCTGTGTCCTTGGTCAGAATAATACTGGGGCTACAGGCATTTCTAGAATGGCCACCATATGTGATTATAGGGTTCTCACTATCAAGATTTGAAACACTTGATACCCTCGTCACAATTCTATCATCCTAAGGACATATATCAATACATATAATATGATTTACGTGATATAGTAGAATATGTCTTTTATTGATAAATAAACATTTATTACAGAGTCACTTTTACAATAATTGATTGGCTCTGGGGCACTAACTCTAACAAATACGTCTAGCGAAGGGATGGTGGTGATGTCTTGGCCAGCATCTGTGTCCTGAAAGGGAGAAAAGATTCGTTTAATCTAAGCAAGAAATGGATTAAACGATCTTGGTCTCTAAGTTGTCAAAATTGCTGTAAGGGTTCAAGCAGCCCCTACAATGGTGTGGTGACAGTGTCAAGCTCATTCCATAGAGTTGATAACCGATTGTAGTAGGTGGTCACACTGTGGTTTTGCTGTTTGACTTCGACGAGACTTTGCCATAGAGTAAAAAGCTTGGCCATATCAATTGGCCATACATTTCCTTGATATGTCACCAGAATTCTTCGAAAATCTCAGTGGCTGGTAAGTAGGCAACAACCTCTTAGGTTAGGGAGTTGTTGATCCATGAGCGAACCAACATGTTGCACCTGGTCCAGTGCTTTTGGACATGAGGCTCTACTGGAAAAGCCACTGTCTCGTTGAGAAATCCATCTTTGTCTTTGGTGATTAAAGCTCGTTGGAAATTGCGAGCCCAAGTCGCATAATTTTTTGACCTAGTGAGGGGTTGCTTGACGAGAACCAGATTTGGTCCATTAGCCAGAGAAGAAAAAAGGGCATCGCAAGGCTCCGGCTAGCGATGATTTGGCTGGATAATTTGGAATTGGTAAGGAAACGAGTTTGGGCCAAAACCCGTATACCTGAAAGGATTTGGGCCGGTTTGAAGTTGTGGGCTAGTGCAATGGAATTGATGGGTTTGGGTTTGTGGGCTTGTTGGTCATTTTGGTTGTTTGGGTCCATTTGTGCATTTGGGCATGTTTCAAAGTTTGGGCTCATTTGGGCGTTTGGGTTGGGCTAAGTGTTGAGTGGGTTGGTTGAATCTAGGCCTGTAGTTTGTGTGTGAGGTTCCATTTTTGGTTTTGCAAAAAAGATGAATTAAACTGGATTTCTGTTTTGCAGGTGAGGCAATGACAATGGACGAGATTGGACCAAGGGAAGTAATGAGGAAAGATTGCTAGACAACCCGCTTTGATACCATGTTACAATCTGAAGTAGAAGTGGCAAAAGCAATAGTTGGACTACCTAAGACTGCTGGGAAGAAACAATAGAGGCAAGAGTAGCACCATGTTGCAAAGAATGCCCAAGAGAAAAAAAGCAATGTAATTGGAGAATAATTCTTGTAAAAGTGTTTTTGTGTTGTATTTTCATTGTATCAATGGTTCAATTTATACATAAAGAATGTAATATGTAAGGAAACAAATAAATACAAATAATTACATAATCAACACATAAATGGAAACAATATTTTGTTACTAATAATATTGTGATCTCATCAAATCCTCACGCTTGATTCAGCATTCCATCATCTAGTTGTCAACAATACAATAGAAGATGGTTTAGTATAATACCATAATATAAATTGTAGTTTAAGTATGTCAAAGGACATTGATAATAAATTAATCATAATCACAAGTATAAATGCAATTACAGTTGAAGAGATCGATTTGTTTATTGTCTTGTGTGCATTTGGCGTCGAATAGTGTATCACTGTATTTGTCTTGACAAGCTCGCCTGCAACTGCTAAGTTTACATCCATTATGTAATATTTGTACGCATCTTTTCGCATCAGCTTGAGGCACCATCAACACAGCTACAAAAAATATATTAAAATTATATTTTGTTGAAACAACGTATAAATAATGCATGCATGAAAGGTGTGAACCAAGTATCACTACAAGAAAAAGAGCCTGTTACGCCTGGGAAATCAAGAGCTGACGTAGGAAATCACGTGATGGGGGGGTGACCTGCTCCCGTCAGAACGGTAAGCACACTTCAGGCTTGCCAAAAGCTACGGAGCTCCCACGTGTTCATCTCCCTGCTCCAAATCACGTGAAATCAGTTTGGAAGGTGGGAAATGTGACATAAAGCCGGATTTAATTCTGACATTCACACCAACCCATGGATTTAATGATGATAACTTGCACTCACCTCACTATAAAAAGAGGAGGACCCCTTCATTAAGGGGATTCGGCTATTTTACACTCTAAATTATCTCTCTTTCTCTCTGATAACTTTGTATTTACTTTTCACCAATCATTTGTAAGTCAGTCCGCTATTGCGACCTGACCGACTATATTAATACAAATCAGTGGACGTAGGACTTGTTACCTTAGCATCCGAACCACTTTAAAAGGCTCTCATTGCATTTACTCTAAATTCTACCCATAATCACGTGTGTCTCTTGACCAATCAACGTTTCACACGTGTCGGTTAGTTGGTGTCAAAAATCTCGCATCAACAGAGCCCTTCATGCTGCGGTTTTACAACCATTGCAAAGGGTCATTTTTTGGTGTCTTTTATGGCAAGATTTGAGAGAGAGATATATATACACCAACAAAAGGCTCTTTTTTCTTGTAGGGCTAACAAATGAATGAAATACATACTTACCAGCAAAAAAGAGAATGAGGAAGAAGATGGCAAAAACTTGTGCAGTCTTCATATTTTTTGTCTCAACTGTAGTATTGCAATACGTGATTTTGAGTTCTAGTGTGAGATGTTTACTGCATATTATCATGATTTATAAATCAAACTATTACTAAAGGATTGAAGTATAGTAATTCTAAGTATAATACATCAAATTTTAAGTAGTTGCTATATATGTTCAACAAATTAACTGAGTTTAATTATAACATAATTTTTTTTAATTAAACCGGAACACAAATCTATAGCTATTGATTTATTGCAATAAAATGGATACGAGTTAGACGTTGAAGGAGGTTATTATCATTGTCATCTTATCAGCTCTTAAACTATTTGATTGTAACGGATCACCGATTAAAAATTTGTGTTAACAGATTAAGTCCAAAATTTAAGTTAAAGGATCTCAATCTATATGTAAAATATTTAGCAACTTTAAATTGCTTGAGAAGGACGTATTTAGTGCCTAGAAAGTTACTTGGCTAAACAAACACAACCCTTTATGTACTATCGGTGAGCTTTTTTATTATTTAATTGACTTTATTCATGTTTTAATAAAATCCTTAAGATTTTTAAAATAATAAAAATCTCTCTATCATTAGTAAACTATGATTAAGCGATTAGAATTTACATTTTTATGAGGTGATGAATATTTACCTCATTACCCTTGCATTATTTGTTTTAACACCTAAAACTTAATTGTAATTTGTTATTTCAAAAATATTAGGAGAATTTCAGTTATTTATCCAAACTTCGTGAGATTATTGTCATTAACCATTTTTAATTGTTACGAGGACAAATACAAAGCAACATATGAATTTATATTTACAGGGGAAATGATGCTTAAAGCGTATGAGATCATAGGCCTATAATCCGAATGATTTAAGATTCTGTTCTAATCTAAGCTTTCTCGAGCTTTTAAAAATGTAGTAACACGAGTATATTAAAAGAGTAATACTAGCTTTACAAAGAGGTATACAAAGAGTCAAATCTAGCCATTGAAAGAAGGGAAAAAAAGAGAGAGAAAGAGACAATCATGAATTTCAAGGGCTAGATTTGACTATTTGTATGCCTCTTTGTAAGACTAGTATTACTCATATTAAAAGTATTTGTTTTTAAATTTTATTTCAACGGTACGATATAAGACACATCATAAGATTATCCAATTTGATAATATATACCGTGATACAAATGATCGTTTACAATTTTATATCAAAGAACAACTGATAATAAATAAATCAGCCACAAGTGTAAATACCCTAAATATTAATAAATCTATTCAGTTTGTTATTTATCGGGTACATTTTAATTATATTATTATTATTATTTTTTAAATTTGATTACATTATTATTGTTATTTTAATAGTTTAGATATAATTTGAATATTATATAAACGTAAAACAAATATTATGAAATTCTATGCTATAACACAATATTTTCATTAATAAAAAGAAATTTCTAAATAAAACGTTAAATTTTATTTCATATATTATTTCATAAAATGCTATCTAGTAGCAATAATTTATTTAATACTTGATTTATTTAATCTTTCTTGTGTAAGATTAATAAATCATTAACAAATATATGTGCAAACACAACTAGGGGTGCGTTTGGCTCCCTGTTTTTATCCATATTTCCCAATCCTATTCTCCAAATAATGTTTGGCACACTATTCCAGAAATATTACCCTATTTTTTTAATTACTTTTAGACCCCATAAGGTTATTAATTTCACTAAATGCCCCCTGAATTTTTTTTTTAAAAACTAACAAAAACCCCCTCATCAACCCAATTTGTCAGTTAAGGCAATTGCCACCGCCGGTGATAGCCGGAGAATACAGCTGCTGAACTTCCTAAATTCCGACCATAAATGGCGGAATTACACCGATCTGGCCTTTTCCGGCAAGATCCACCTACGGAGGTCTGGCCGGAAAAGGCGGTCTGGCCGTCAGGCGGCGGAACCCGAAATGGCCGTCGTTGGCGGTCAAGCAGGCGTCCCAAATCTTGGCCGTCGTTGACCAGGGGCAAGCGGCGGCCACATCTTTGGTAAATCGCCTGCGGCGGGTAAATAAGCGCCGTCGTTTTCACCTTTTCCGGTCCAGTCGACGGTGTAACATCTATCGTACAATGCATGCATAATAACAATAGAAAATTGGGCCCAAAATTTTCTTTTCATTACAATTCATGTGTCTTTTATACATAAAGAGTATTGTTTACAAAAATGTATTTTAAAAGACAGAACAGGGGTAACAGTGTAGCTATCTCTCTTCGCTTGCCGACGCCCCTCCGATTGCATCACCTAGAACTGCATCCACAAAGGAAAATAACGGGGTGAGCACAAAATAATGCTCGTAAGTAAAACTCTCTCTCGTCTGTCCCTCCCCGTATAAATAACTCTTAATTCTTTCCTTTTTGCTATTCGATTCTATTTCTGTTTCTAATAACATCATAGCCTCGTCTTCAGGAGGATGCAGGTGAATGGCGTTCACACAAGACCATCTCACTCTCTATGGCTATCGGGTGGAATTCACACAGTACCAACCCGTTCTTAGTGACTACCGAGTGAGGATCACAAAGCACTAACTCGGTTCTTTCTAACTATCGGGTGGAGATCACCTAACACTTACCCGTTCCTCATGAATTTTGGGTAACGTTCACCAAGCATTTACCCGTCTCTAGTCACTATCGGGTGATGGTCACAAAGCATCAACCCGCTTCTACTAGCCGTTGGATGATGATCACAAAACATCAACTTACCTATCTCTTAACTAACCGGGTAGTGGTCACAAAACATCTACCCATTTCTACTACTCATCGGGTGACGATCACAAAGCATCGACCCATCTCTCTAAGGGCTATTCGGATGATGATCACAAAGCATCAATCCGATTCCCATAATGGTCGGGTGATGATCACAAAGCATCATCCCAACTATACTACTCTTCTAATTCACTCTATTGTAGCATTTTTCAATGCTCTCTACCCTTAGAGTAATTTTACCCACTAAGCTCTCTACTCATAGGGTAATTGCATAAACCATTTCCTCACACTTTCTTAGGTCACTTTTCAATGCACAATTAGTGCCTATGGATGGTTCATCACTACTAATGCACTTATGAAATGCCAACATGCAATATTGCAAGAATTAAGGTTCATTTCTCATACTCAAACCTCTATTAGGCATTTCATCAAACAACTCATGTGCACTATGAAACTCTATCATAGCCATGATTCTAAAACTTTTCTTAACCATCCAAAAATGGGGAAAAACCCCTTCACAAAGCCATAAAACCTGCCATAGAAAACACTTCCAAAAAGGGGATCCATAATACCCCTTAAATTCCATCTCAACTACCTTGCCAAACCAACAACCCACTTCTCAAATTTGCAAGGTATAAACAATCACAAAGCATAGAAATCTCTATTTAATCCTTCATACATGCTATATTACATGTACATCACATACATACATCATTTCTATCAAAACCCTAATCAAGAAAATTCATAAATCTCAACTTGGGTTGGGTTTTACTTACTTGCTATGTAGAGACTTCACAAATCCTTCCTTTCTCTTGCTTAGCTTGACTTTTCCTCTTATCTTAACCAAAAGAAAGAAAACCCTCAAATACCAAAATGAACTAAAACTCACAAATCACACAACTTAAGGAGAAATCCTTACCTTTGGAAGCTTTGGGTTACTTTTCCACCCCAAATCACTTCAAAACCCCTTGGAATACCTTGATCAAAAGAAGAAGAAGTTGAGAGGAGTAAGGATGGGAAGTCACGTTTGAGAAGAAGAAATGAGGGGTTTCTTTGATTCTAATTCCTTTTAATGAAATATAAACACACTCATTCCTATTTTGCCCTTATTCTTCTTTGGGAATTCCATCCATATCCTTTGATTCTTTACAAACTCACCCCTATCTCAAACTATTCTCCATGAAATATCCTTACACTTAACTCCCCACTTTTCCTGCTAATGAGGGGTAGAAAGGTCAAATTGTCCTTAAGGAAGAAAATATCTAAAACTCAATCAACATTTTATTCAGTCTGCTGCGAAGAAACTTACGTCGTCGCGTGGCTGTCACGCTTCCCCAGTGGCTTCAACCTCTCTTGCCGCTGGCGAAGATTCTTCTTCGCCCGTGGCACACGACGAAATTCTTCTATTTTCAACCAATTTTCAGGGCAAACATTCAACACAACACTCAATCAAACAATCACAACACAAACCAACTCGATTAAGGGCAAAAGAGGAAACGATAACAACGTACCTCAAGCGGGGCGTTACAGACGGCCATAACAGGCCCTTAGATCTGGCCTTTTCCGGCCAGATCCGTGGTGGATCTGGCCGGAAAAGGCCATAATGATGCGTTACGGCACATCCGATCGGTCATGCGTACGTGCTTCTCGGCGATTCGGCGGTGGCGGCCGGAATCTGACACTGCAGGTGGTAGGGGTGTTTTTGTCATTTTATATAATAGGGTCTTTAATTAAATTAATAAACCTATGGGCTTTTTCATAAATTTTTCAAATTTACCTCGTAATACTCCCCTATCCAACAATCCAATATTATCCCCAAAATCCTATCCAAAATATTACACCAAACGCACCCTAGGATATCCAGGATTTTTAGAAGAGTAAACAACATTTTCCCATCCAAGGTTTGATGAAATCCTCAGTTGATACCCTAAGTTATATTTATTCCAGATTCCCACCCTTAAAGTGACGGAAAAATGTTTGATGTAACAATAAAAGGGTAAATTGGTCATTTTACATGGGCGGTGCACGTTAGCAGATCGTCGCCTCTAATAATCCTTCGGCGCACGTTAGCAGACAGTATCCCCGATGTTTTTCGCCCTTTTTCCGGCGATTCTTCCACCCAAAATCACATTTGTCACCACCATTTGAATCCCCATCCTCCCCTCTACAAAATCATACCCTTCACAACCCCTTATCCATTGCCGATCGCCAGCCACGGCAGCCATGACACGCGATTGGTTTTTGCCAGTTTTCGGCCATTTTAAATGGCGACAACCCCAACCACCACCACCATTTGACTCCTTGCATCCTCCCCTACAAAACCCTAACCTTCCCATCCACGACAGCTCACCGTTTGGCACCCACCACTTCACCAAAAAATGACCTATGAACATGAACTCTCGGCCGGCGAATGGCGATGAAATGGTTGTTGGGGACATAGGGGTTTTATAGATTTGGAGGCGGTGTATCAATTGGATTTTCGCCGCCGGAATCTGGCAAAGAACTCCGAAACCCTAAGCGGCGCCAATGATTGAAGGGGCTAATGAATCGAGAATCAGAGGGGTTTTGGATGATGGACTATGGCGAAGGTGATAGAGGTAACCAGGGGGTTCGACTTCGTTCGAAATAGCCTAGATCGGGTTGTTTCCGACGAGGGTGTGTAGTGATCGAGGGTGTTTTTGACATAATTTGAAAATAAAATGGTAAGTTTTATAATTCTACTAATTTAGGGGTTAAAACATAATTTATTAATTTAGGGTTAAGGGCATTATGGTAATTGCATCATCTAAACCCTAAAAATTGATAACACTGTTATTTTAAGGGTGAGAATTAGAATAAATGTAACTTGGGGTACTAACCTAAAATTTTGTCAAAACTTGGCGGGAATATGTGGTTTACTCTTTTTAGAAAGACAATCATAAGCACACAATCTTCTGGGTCACAGCCCCTCTTATCAAACGCATTTTGGCATAGTTTGTTGGTACTGGCTTGTGATACTACGGACGCTGCAGTAGCTGTAAAAAATCATAAAAAATAGTTGTGATAATATGATTTTAACAACTAAGAAAGAAGGTTCCATTTTTACACCCGTCTAGTAATATAAACAACATAATACGTCAGATCTATGTAAGAATTTAACAAAGAGTGAAATATATTTTACCAAAAAAGAAGAGAGCGAGCAATAGGATGGCAGAAAATTGGATGGTCTTCATGTTTTTTCTTTGAGTTCAAGTGTTGTGGGAATGTGATTTTGAGATGTTTGATTGCTTATTGCTTGATTGGTTTATTTACAAAGTATATACACAACTATATATGTTCCCTTATTTAGAATACAATCTTATATAGATTTTCTTGCCATACTTATCGGTGGGGTTTATTTGAAAACTAAATAAATATTTTCCCTTGTTTATTATTTGGAACCTATAAAAAATTTCTTCCTGTATGGGTGGGCTAATTTGGAACCATACAAAAATATGTTTGGTTTTTTGTTTCCTTATTTATAATATATACAAACTGTCTAACTATATTCCTTTATTTGCAAACTATATAACTATATTCCTTTATTTATATATAATACTATAGATTTTCTTCTTTGCGGATGTTCTAAAGCTTTTAACGTGTGAAATCAAAAGTCAGCGTCTACACCAAAATCCAGTGACTAGTCGTTGGTTTCACAAAGTGCAAAAATCAAAGTCTTGGTGTATATATATATAGTAATAATCCGAACTAACCCTTTAGATGATTTCAAGCAAATTAAGCTTCATCTCTATTTTTTTTTTTTTTTATCCAATATTTTATATTGTATTACCATAGTACTATTAATAAGCAAATATTGTTTTAATTTTAATTCAATGAATATATTATAAAGTCCAGCCAATATATATTTTAATTCTAAACATAACTATATTACTATTTTTGGTAGAATAATTTCATAAAAATATAATTAATATGTAATTTGTTGATTGAAGATGGATAAAAAATACAATTTACTTACTTAGCAAAAAAAAAAAAGAAAAAAAAAGGATAAAAAATAGAGTAAACGACTTTTTCACACCCAAGGTTTGCCTTATTGACACTTTCCCAACCAAAAGGTTTTAAAATATCATTTTCGGATTTTCTCACCCAACGTTTATATTCCGTTAATACCGAAAATATACTTTATTTTCTCAGCCGTCATTCGATGAGTTACCAGGAGCTAGGATAATAGAGTTTTTGGAGATTAGAGGCCGGTGGATTGAATGTCAGTGACCAATTGAACATTCGCCATCTGAATCAGTTGAAAACCAGCTAAGAACAAGAAATCCTAACTTTGTAAGTGGTTGACAATTGGCAAGAAATCAGGTACTAGAGTGAGAGAGATTTTGTAGATAGAAGACTGGAGGTTCAAATGTTAGTGATAAAAAGAATTTTCGTCATCATAATCGACTTTGGGATAGTAACGGAATATTAACTTTGGTTGGGAAAGTGGTATTTTGAAACTTTTTGGGTGAAAAATTATATTTATAAGTAGACTTAAAAAATTGGATGTGGAAATTATTATTCTGAGTGAATATAGTGACATCTTTGACAATATCATCAAGCCAATAACACAGTAATTTCATTCTAGTTAAAAAAAAAAAATTGCTAAATAAAACTTTAATTTTTATTGAATATATAAGTCACTAACAAATCATCAACAACTATAGAAGCAAACACAAGATACGATCAATGTTTAAAAGATTTGCAAAGCATTGAAACCCAGAGGCAGACTTGTGTTTTGCACAACACTTTTGCTTATAGTCAGCATCCTTACATCCCTTATGATATAACACCTCTACAAAAATTTTTAAAAAATGAAAGCCAACGACGAATCCCTAACCTTTGATTTACATGTGAAAAACTTCGGAATGTCTGTATCTAAAAAATTATATATATAAAACAGATTTTTGTTGATTTTTATTTTTTAACTTTAAACAATAAAAATTTCTCTTCTTGAAAAGAGTAGCTGGCTCATCATCAAAGTTTCTCTTTGCATACGTGCGGGACCAAACTTGAAATGATAACTGTTATAAAGAAAAAATTAATTAATTTTTTATTAATTATTTAAATTAATCACATGAATAAAGTAGTCAAAAATCCAAAATTTACTACCTTATTTAATCATGTTTGTTCCTTGTTAAGCATATTTGATTAAAGTTAATCCCATTTTTTAAGCTTCCTCATCATACAAAGTTGGTAGCAAAGAATATATATATTTTTTTAATTTCTTTTTTATCAATCTTACCAGAATTTTTCAATGTCTTTTATTGTCTCATTAAATTTAATAAAAAATATTAATTGTTAAAAACTATTAGATTAGCATTATATATTAGCCTCATTTTTCAAGATTAATAACGTTATCGATCTAGAATCATAGGGAACTGATAGAAAAAATTATGAGACTGAGTATATATAATGCACACAAGTCTAATTTTTAATATATTTTATTTCCTTTTTGAATTTCAAAAAAAGAATTAAGTTGATCTAAGATTCTAAAGATTGTATCAGACTATTCACATTCAGTAATTTTATGGATTCGATACTATAGTATAACCAGTTAATCAAGGGAGAAGTTACGATATCAAGCACAATGAGAAAATATCATTTATAACATTATTGTTCTTTTATGATTTATCTAAAGATTGTATCAGGATAGTTACATACTTACATTTAGAAACATTACTATTATATAACCTGTTAATCAAGGAAAAATTATGATATCGAGCGCATTGATAAAATCTGATTTCTAACATTGTTCAATTTTTTTTTTTTTGGAAAAATACTAATTAATCCAAAAGTTATATCAAACTTGTAAAAATTTAGTAATATTACCTGACCGATACTGTAGTATAACCCACTAATTTAATTAGTAATAATTCAGTAATATTATCCAACAGATAATACAGTATAACCCACTAATCAACGTCAAAATTATGACACCAAACATAGTGAGAACTGAGAAGATCCACTTTCTAATATTATTCCTTTTTATTAACAAAAAAAACCCGGTCGAAATATTCAATCCAATGAATAAAATTTAAGATCCAATATTAGAGTAAACTCCGCTGATAAAAAGTGGTCAACCATTTAGTTCGGATTCAGGGAAAGGGTGACCACGTTGTGTGCTTAACCACTGGTTTATGCATGGCACGTAATGAATCAGAGTCTATAATGGATCACTGACCGTAAAATGTTTGACTGTTTCAACTGACTCTGATTAATGGACGACGATTAAGGTGAGATGAGGCCAGGTGTCAGTAGACCAGACCACAGGTGGTCAAACACACCGACATGATCTCTGGACAGTTGGAGACGGAATGCTGAGCGGGCAGTGGCGCTTTTTCCATGTACTCATCCCCACAATAAAGTTATGGAAAAAGAAAAAAGAATAATAAAGCTTCTAAAAATTAGAGAAAAAAAATTTCTTTTTAAGTTGGATCCACTTCTAAGGACTAATTTACCCCTGGGAATCTTATAATTTTCCACCGTATCCCCACTTCATGTTCAACTCAAAGGTCAGGGTATCTGTGGAAATAACTATAAATAAAAACTGTAAAATTACATTTAAGTACCGAAATTAACTACAAAGAAAACAGAAAATTTACAAGAATATTCAATAAATTTATGGGAAAGGAATTGCCTATTATGGCCTTAACGGGCGAGTAAAGGGAGTGGTAAGGCATTAGGAGAAAAGAAAAGTAAAAAACCGTCCTTAAAACTGAAACAACCGAAAGGCAAGCCAGCTGTAAGCACGATGACGAAGAAAGAATGTGGGTGGGCTGATGATGTGATGGTGGGAAAGGAACGGCCAGGATTCGATTAGAATGCATTTGAGGTTAATTTAAGATGAATTTCATTTCATTTCCACGAGCTTCTCTTTTTTAAAACTAGAAGGCGGGTACCTTCACTCACACAAACCAACCCACAGCCCACGCCGCAGTCGAGAAGAACGAAAAAGGAAGAAAAAAATAAAAAAAAAAACTTCAAATCCAAGGTGATTTTGTTATTATTTCTCGATTTCGATTTATTTTTCTTTTTATTTCGATTTTGATTTCTTTGTTTAGATTTCGTTTACAGTAGATCTTGTAATTGGATGATATGATCTTCAACATTTTCCCAAGAAAAATAAAAAAGAAAAAGATATCGGCACGGTACCGTTACCGGAACGGTACTATCAGAGCGAGCTGTTACAGTACATATCATGTTTTATGATTTCAATGTGTTGAAAGTACTATCCGGTAACGTTCCTGTAATTGTAACGATTGAGTGAACATGAGAAGAAATGATGATTAGTTCTTCGAATTTGATTTTCAATCTTCTTCTTCTATTTTTTTTTTTCAATTTCGATTTCGATGTTGTTTTCATTTTTGTTTAACTATTTGATGATATAATCTTCAAAATTTTCAAAAAAAAAAAAAAAAGTCAGCACGCTAACGGTACCGGAGCGGTAATATCAGGACGACTGTTGCAGTATATATCGTGTTTTAAGATTTCAATGTAACTAAATTACCGTAATTGTAATGAGGTAGGAGTGAAAATGAGAAGAAATTATTACTAATTTTATTTTCGATATTCTTTTTTTATTTTTATTTCGATTTTGATTTCTTTTTTGTTTAGATTTTTGTATACAAGATGGATAGATTAGTACATCTTGTAATTTGATGATTTGTTATAGCTATAGTAGAGATTTGGTAAGGTTACTGGACCGGTAAATTTATTCTTGTTGTTGTATGTGTTACTTCTTGTTTATGATGATGATGTAGGAGTGAAAATGAGAAAAAAGCTATTATTGATGGATCAATATGTGATTTTTATTTTTGGTGTTTTTGCAGCTGAGGATCATACAGAATGGCGGATGGTGAGGATATTCAGCCTCTTGTTTGCGACAATGGGACTGGAATGGTGAAGGTGAGTACTTAAATTTTTGGAAAATTTGAACTTTCTTGAGGGTTTGATTTGATGCATAAAAGCTTAATTTATGCAATAATGTATGTTTAGGCTGGATTTGCCGGAGATGATGCACCAAGGGCGGTGTTTCCTAGTATTGTGGGACGCCCTCGCCACACAGGGGTGATGGTGGGGATGGGGCAGAAAGATGCCTATGTAGGAGATGAGGCTCAATCAAAGAGGGGTATTTTGACATTAAAATACCCAATTGAGCATGGAATTGTTAGTAACTGGGATGATATGGAGAAAATCTGGCATCATACATTTTACAATGAGCTGCGTGTGGCACCTGAGGAGCATCCGGTTCTTCTCACTGAGGCTCCTCTGAATCCCAAGGCTAATCGTGAGAAAATGACCCAGATCATGTTTGAGACTTTCAACACTCCTGCTATGTATGTTGCTATTCAGGCTGTTCTTTCTCTGTATGCTAGCGGTCGTACAACTGGTAAGTGTTTTCATTAGCGTTCTGTTTCTTTGTTGTTCAATGTGATAATTGCATGGGTTTTCACACAATTTAGGCAATACTTGAAACAGGAGATCATCCAGTTTCATGCTTGATCTTTTCGGATCATGATATTTTATGCCTCAAGGATACAAATTAAGAAAGATTATCGATGCTAAGAGTGTTACATCCAATGCATTATTACAATTTTTGATGCAACAGTATGATTTCAATGTTTCCTGTTCTGAGCTCTCATTAATAGTCTTCCTTAACGTGTACATTTTAAGCAAATCATTTAATTATTCATTTCACATGTCCACTACTAGTTTCAACTTTCTTGGGAATTTGATATGTAATCATGGTGACCATTTGATCTAATGTGAACTAGACATTAATGCATAAGATTGTTGAATAAGACATTCTTCTTTCAATTGTTTTACTTCTTGTTAAAGAATACTTGATTCTATAGCCTAATTATTATTTCAACTTATTTTGAAAGCAATGATGTCTCTTAATGAACAAGTGTTATGATTGTGTACGTGATTTACTGTATAGGTATTGTTTTGGACTCTGGAGATGGTGTGAGTCACACAGTTCCCATCTATGAAGGCTATGCCCTTCCACATGCCATTCTTCGTCTCGATTTGGCAGGTCGTGACCTTACAGACGCCCTTATGAAAATCTTGACTGAGCGTGGTTACTCTTTCACCACAACAGCTGAGCGGGAAATTGTAAGGGACATGAAGGAGAAACTAGCCTACATAGCTCTTGATTACGAACAAGAGCTAGAGACGGCAAAGACCAGCTCATCTGTAGAGAAGAGCTATGAACTACCTGATGGACAGGTCATCACTATCGGGGCTGAACGGTTCCGGTGTCCTGAAGTCCTCTTCCAACCATCCATGATTGGAATGGAAGCTGCTGGCATTCACGAAACCACATACAACTCTATCATGAAGTGTGATGTTGATATCAGGAAGGATCTCTACGGCAACATCGTTCTCAGCGGTGGCTCCACTATGTTCCCAGGCATTGCCGATAGAATGAGCAAGGAGATCACAGCATTAGCCCCAAGTAGCATGAAGATCAAGGTGGTAGCACCACCGGAGAGGAAATACAGTGTCTGGATCGGAGGCTCCATTTTGGCTTCCCTCAGCACCTTCCAGCAGGTATTATATCTTGGAATAACCCTACTTATCTCAAAAGTTATCCTAAAAATCTCATCCCAATTGACTACTTGGTGAATGATATATCAAAATGCATCGTCATTTCAGATGAAATTTTTGGGAATCCTTTTGGAATGTGTAGCATTACTCTATATCTAATACTCATTTCCTAAATTTCTAAATGTTGAAGGCTTTGACACAAATGGACGAGAATAAAGTAGTTTTCGCAATAACTGTTCATATCTATACGTGCTTACTGCTTACCGCATTTTATCGTTTTGTATGGAAAGTAATTGAATTATCGATTATTCTTGATTCGAAATGTTGGTTGTTTTGTTGAGTGCAGATGTGGATTGCAAAGGCAGAATATGACGAGTCGGGACCATCAATTGTGCACAGAAAATGCTTCTAATTGCAGAAAGAGAAAAAAGATGCCATCAATGAAGAAGGAACATATACCAAAACATTTATATCAAGGACAGGCTTCTAATTAAAGTGGTTGCGGAATTTTTTTTTTATTTTTTATTCATCATTTTTTGCTTTGCTTTTTTTTATTTTTTTTATTTTTTTTTTATTTTACTTTTAATTTTTTGGTGTTTTCCTCTGTTGATGTATGAACAATTGAGTATGGGGGAGATTCAATTCGTTGCAATACTATTTTGATAGTAGAAAAAGGGAAAAAAAAAAAAAAAGTAATGTATTGTTACTGATTTGGTTTGGGGTTGAATTAAAACAATTCTTTTTAATTCTTGCTCTGAGCTTGATTCAAATATTGAATTCGGAGCAACTAGTCGAAATATTTCTGAGAGATGGGATTTGTTTTCTCCGGTTTAAAAAAATAATACAAGCAAATCATATTAAAAGTTTTCCATCTCTTCTTCTCGGGAAACATCTAGGCTCACTATCGTAACACAAATTTGTAACATAAAGTCACGGAATTTGACAATCAAATTATGGGCTATTACAAGATCCAGAACAGTGTAAGTAGAAGATGAATAATCATAAGTGCCTGGGTACCACAGAATTTAATACTCGAATGTTGAACATCCAACCATTGGCGGGTTCTTGACACACTGTCACTGTAGCTGAAACTCTATCATGCAAGGGGTGAGTGTTGGTGTACCAGTGGTCACTTGGCCCTTTTTCGGGCTGTGTCCGCAGGCTATGAGGTATGGAAGGTTTAGCCGAGGGATGAATGGCCTTTGATAGAGAGAGATAAGACCAAGAAGGCAGTGTGTGCAGTCATGAATAATGAAGATGGAACGATAGAGATGAAGAAGAAAGCGAATAAAAAAAAAATAACAACTTCATTAGGAGACAAACCAATGTGCAAGAAAAGTAGTGCATACAGAAAAAAATAAAATGCGTTGTAACAAGAAATGAAGGAAAAAACTGAAGAGAAAATTGAAAGGAAATTGATTTACAAATACACAATAATTAGGGTTCAAAGTAGCTTGAGTTATTAATAGGTACCCTTTCATCTGCACATTCCCATTCAGCTGGGGGCGGGATTTTTCTTAGTCTTTCTGGAAATCTTAACTTGGAGCGCTCCGAAATCTTCAAGCCTCTAAGCATTGGCATTGAATCTTGATGTACTTGCCACTCCAATGCAATGAAATCAATTTGTAGAATTTCAAGACGAGGGAAACCATTTGCCGAGCATATCATTTTTTTTCCACCATAGGAAGAGAAGTTTAACACGAGAATCATCAGGTTTGGCAAATTCTCCAACAAGGCCATTGGATCATCCCTAAGAATTAAACTTGATGATAAGTTTAAACATTCCAGATTTGGTAAGAGTTCCTCCATGTTTCTTGGTAGTTTCTCTATCTTCCCACTTAATCTCAAATCTACAAGACATGTGCAATGAGCAAGTGCCTGCCATGAAGCAAAAGATTGAATAGACGGCGATAACAACTTAATTGATAAAATTTGAAGCCTTTTCAGTTTGCCTATTGGTTCCAAATCAAACTTCTTTGGAAATTCCAAATGCAATTCCAAGTCTGATTGGATCCGCAGCTCCCGAAGATTACCCAACTTTTGAGGATAAATTTTACTCCAACATTCAATATTTATGTACTTGAGAGTTTGAAGGTTTGTCAATTTGTCTACCGGCAATGATGCTCGAAAGTTTCCAATTAGATGCTTCAATTCCTGCAACTTGCAAATCTCAATTGGTATTTCATGAAAAAACCACTCAGTACCATATATGTCAAGAGTTTGCAGCCTTTTCAAGTTGACAAAGGATGATGGAAAATGATATATATATGCATTCCTTAGCCCCAAATATTTCAAGTGGATCAACTTTCCAATCTCTTTAGGTAAGCTGCTCTTACTCTCTGGTACTACATCGTTTCTCACCGGTAAAATATTGTTACTTTGAGAACCCTCAACATCGAGCACTCTGAGCAGTCTGAATCTGGTGAAGAGGGGTGGTAAGTGCTGTGTTAATTTGAGTGATTCGTCCCACTTTTGGTTAAAGAAGAGAAACGAACGTGACAATTGATTATAGTGTTGAAACCACAAATGCCTTTCAACCTCTGAATAAACAGCTTGTCTTCGGCAAGATAATATGACCGGAGGCGGAGTTGAATGTATGGTTGCATCATAATAATATGCGAAGTTTGATTCCTTTGCTTTCTGAATAGCAAGATCGCGCAAAAGATCATGAACCCGACATGTGGCAATCCTCCCCCAACATCTTTTCTCTATTTGCACCAAACTTCTATTAATCAACTGTTTCAAATGATTCTCAGCCACTTCTTCCATTATTTGACCTTCTTTTTCTTGTATGAAACCCTCCGCCATTAGTAATCGAATTAGTTTCTCCACATGGATTTCAAAATCCTCTGGAAAAAGGCTTAGGTAGAGAAAACATAACTTCAATTCAAAAGACAAATCATTGAAACTTAAAGCTAACAGAAAGGAGATATGAATTGAATCGTCCCTTAGATGTTGCCAAATGTGATGATGTACCCTTCGCCATTCATGTGGCCTTTTCGTTGACAAGAGTCCTCCCAATACAACTATGGCAAGTGGTAAGCCTCTACATTTCTCCACCATTTCTCTTCCCAACTTCTTCAATCCTTCATCCGCATTTGAGTTTTGAAAGGCTTTATCACAAAAAAGCTTCCAACTTTCACTTGGCTTTAGAAATGGAAGCTCATGGACATGAACTTTTTCGTCCGAACGTTCAGCAACTTCTCTAATACGGGTGGTAATAATTACTCTACTACCATTATTGTTATCAGGAAATGCTCTTTTGAAGCTCTCCCAAGCTTCTTTATGCCATACATCATCGATCACTAGCAAGTATGAGCGTCCATTCAAAGATATTTGAAGATACCGCTCCAAATCTTCTTGACTCATCTTCTCCAACTCCTTTTTTCGAAGTTCTTTGATCTTCTGTTTCTCTCGCTCCAACTCTTCTGCACTCATCATCTTCCTCCTTCTTAAAGATTCTTCATCCTTCCTTTCAAGCATGATGTGGGAAGATTTTATAATCCTTCGAAGAATATCTTCAGTTTTGTAATCTTGAGAGACTGAAACCCAAGCTCGATCTTGAAACTTATTCTTGACATCATGGTAAAGCTTTTTAGCAAGAGTTGTTTTACCTAAACCACCCATACCAAAAATAGAAATCACACCTCTCCGCGGCCCCCAGCCAAGAAGTTTAGCCAACAATTTCTTAGCATCATCCTCAAAGCCAACAACATGGTCATCTACTACAAAGGAGGTGGCTCTTCTCAGTTCCCTCAATCTGTAAAGAGCATTGTCCTTTCCTTCACCTTTGTTACCAACATCCTCAAGGCGGTACTGTTGACGATTCCGAGAAATATCACCAAGTTTCTGTCTGATCTCTTCGATCTTCTTGCCTATGTTGCGCTGATTGACAGCCTTTTCTCCTTTGCTGAAGAAACTGGACTCTCTGTGATTACTGGACTCTGTGTGGCTACTGGACTCTGTGTGATTACTGGAGTCCTTATGAGTGGGATTTTTGTGACTTGAGTCTTTACAGAAAATCGAAGAAAACTTCTTGATGCAAGAAGAAATTCTCCTCCTCCTTTTCAGAGCCTCTACTTGATTGATTTGAACTGTATTCGGAGCCTCTTCTTCGTCGATTTTGAGCGCAAATGTATCCAAGAGATCCTCAATATCATAAGCGACGTCTCTAATGTCAGATACCCACTTCCTTATAACATCATCATCAACTTGTTTTCTTTCTGCATCCTTGAGGAAAGATTGCATCCATTCCAGTTCATTCTTTAGCGACTCCACTTCTTTTTTCACTCCTTGGAAGCGCATAGTTTCTTGGATAAGATAATCCCCAATCTTGTTCACCACAAATGAGACCACTGCATCAACCATAGCGCTCAAGCTACTATTTTTTTCCTCTCTTTTTTGGTACTGCCCGATTCTTCCCTGGCGATCAAATTTGGGAGCTGGGAGCCTGGGACAATTTCTTTGCTCAAAAAGTCAACCATCGCTTAAGGCAAGGTTTATAACAATTTACTCCTCAAGGTTTGGGAAAAGTGTAACACATCCAAGAGTTTCTAAAAATAACAATTACACTAAAAAAATTGATTACTTTATCATGTAAAAACACTATAATACTCTTTATGCAATTATATATATATTTTTTTCAGTTTTATTTCTTTAATTTTTAATTTAAAATATAAAAAGTTGAAATAAAAATTTATTATTTTTTAATTAAAATTTTTACAACTTCTTTCGTCTCATTGACAATTTTTAAAAGATGTGTACCTTAATTAACAATGTAACATCTAAAAAATAATCACCTAGTTAAATAGATAGACGTGTTTTAAGTAAAGTAGATTTGCGTTAATTTTGGTTACGAATAAACAAAATGGTAATATAATAATCGTAGAGATACCAGCCAAAGCAAAGCGTGACTTTGGATTATGACCAATATTTTGGATTGAATCTTTATTGATTTTTTCATGGTAGTCGGTTAAATTAAGATTAAAAATCAATTCAAGTGATGTCAATGATGCTTAAGTTAAACATCATTAGGTAATCTGATGATAAAAGAGCAAACGAGAATCTAATATGATCTCCCAAATTCAAGTCACCTTGATGACAAAAGAGCAAGAGGGAGATCTAATTACATGATCTCCCGAGTTTGAGTCTCTATAGTTGCTCATAGTCGGGACAGTAATCTTAAGGTCTTAGAGAATTACTTGAGGTGCATGCAAGTTGGCTAGGACACCCAGTCATCAAAAGAAAAAATGATGCCCAAGTTAATTAATTAATTATTTAATTTTATCAAATTCCAACATTTTCTAAAGTTAAGTCAACTTGTTTATTTATTAGTAATTAGCAATGAAGATCAGTTCTTGCGGGGATAAAGATATGGACATCTTATCTAACTAAGAGAGGACTTTTCAGTATTTAAAACCTTAATATAAAGACTATGGACATCCCATCTTTTTTTTTAATTATCTTATAATTAAAAAAAAGCACAATAGAGAACCCAGAACAAAGAAAAATGTACATGCCGTTTATTATTTTAATTGTGAAAGGTAACCACCTGATCTTTGATCTGATCAAAACTCTGAATGGGAAATCGCATTAAAAAATTCAAATCCATCAAGTGATTTAGATGCCCTACCTTTTGAAAATACAAACACTATTGACAACATCACCGGGTCAAAGCATATATAATAAATGAGTAATGTTAAGTCCATAACCCAATCTTATAATCTTCTCACATAACCCCTGACGTGATAGTTCATCATTGGTTAGCTCACAAATAGATCTCGTTTACCCATTTGCGAGTTAACCAATAACAAGCTGTTACGTCTGGAGGTAGTGAGAGAAGGTTGTTGACGTAGCATTATTGATAATAAATGAGCACTAGTTTATAAGGAATCAACTACATCAAACTTCTAACTGCTGTTGCTCTACCATTTATTATTATTATTGTTTTTTTTTTTTTTTGGTAACCGGGGTATCCAGGCCAGTATACGCGCACCTCAACTGATCACTGAGATAAAAAATTAATATATTATAAATTATTATTAGAGGTATAACTCAGGAAACATTCTACTAGATAAGAGAAGAGTTAATTGCATTTTCTCTTTTGGGGTTTCAGTCGTTTGGAGTTTAGATCTTGTCGTTTCAAATAAGTACTAGGAAACATTCGCCCTAAAATTAATTGAATCAATTTTGTAAAATCTGTTAATTAAATCTGAAATAAGAAAAAACATTTCTGCAAATAGCAATGTTAAATATTTATATGAACATTCTAAAATTGTGTGAAATTTTAGATATTTAAATAGATTAATTTTAGTTATGCAATTTATTTAATAAATTTATCGATTTTTTTTAACATTATTGTTTAGCCTCTATTAATTTTATCATTAATTTGGGGTTATTTTTAAAATTTTTAGTTATGTAATTATGTGAATATTACTTCGACTCTATCATTAATTTGGGGTTATTTTTTCAATTTTTAGCCTCTATTAATTTTATCAATAGCCCCATTGTCCATTTAAATGAGGATAAAATTTTAATATTATTTTATATGTAATTAAAACGTAAACTCATATTTTAAAACCATATTTTATTATTAAATGAAAGGTATTCTTAAAAAAATTGGAAGTACCAAAACAATTATAAGAATATATGTTAAAATAACGACGATACAATAAAAAATCAACTATGGTAAAGATCTATTTCAATGTACTCATATGACATAAGATAGAAGTTGAAATGCCTACAAAAGAGATAAAAGAAAAAAAAGATGAAGAAGTTCTTTTTTTCTTCCCCTTTCACATTGCTTCTTACATTCTCGAAATTCAAAATTATTTTTTACCAAATAATCTGTTATTTGAGGCCAAATAAGTCTGCACAGATGTTGGTGGAATTGGGAGTGATCCTTTGAGCATGTTAAAGCTGAGGTCTAAAGTGTATAGATTTTTTTATGGAAGAAAACCTGAATCTTTATCAAAGCTTGTTATGGAGTTGTAAGAAAGGTTCAAAAACCTTAGGGTGTTTACATTGAATTCCACTAGGGATTTGGGTATTTGACTATCAACATGGTTCTGAGACAAATCTAACCACGCCAATCGGTCTTGGTTGTTTAGAAAACTTGGAAAATTATCTAAGTTGCATGAAGTCAATCCTAAATTTAAGAGAGGAGAATCACTAATTGTTGGAATTTTTAGATTATTTTTTAAAATACATTTATATATTTAAATCAACCAACAAATCCACAAACCAAACCAATGAACTTGATGATTGTAGAAAGAAACAAACAAAAGAACAAAAGAAGAATCAAACTCAAAAGAACTTCACCTTAATGTGGGAGAAATGGAACCAAAGAATCACACCAAACAATAAGAGGAAGAGAGAAGAAGAAGAAGTGAAAGAGCCCTGGAATCGAAATAAGAAGGTTGTTAAACTTTCCAGGGAACCAAACAGAAAAAATAACAGAAAAGCAGAGTGAACTAATATTATTGATTCGGAAAAACGTTTTATGATTTTCAATACAATACGCGTGAGGGGTGCTTCCAAGACGTACCCAGCCTTTTCGGAATTTAGAATAATTTTCAAATTCCTGAATCAATTATTAAAATTTGGTCCAATCAACTTGTTCTCACCGAGAATCATCAAAAGCAGGTTATTGCTCATTTTCATTAACTAAATATCACAAAAATACCGAAAGACAGGAAAAATATAAGTTTTATTAGTGTCTTGTAAATTTAAACCCTTTAATCATAATCTTATTAGCTCCCACTATTTTATTCAAATCCTATACTTCCCTAAATGACGAATTGGAAATTTTGTTGGAATAAATTTCTAGTGGGAAATCAAATTCTTATTAAATTTAATTAAACCTCACATAATAGAAATCTTGGTCAATTAAATTTAACAAGTAGGAAACTATTTCCTTTTATATTACTATATAAGGTATGATTCATTCCTTGCCTCTAGTTTTGGATACCTCACATAATAGAAATCTTGATACCCTAGACTAGTTAAATCCAACCCATTATGCTTTCTTAAAATAGAATTCCCATTATACCTTCACATAATAGAAATCTTGGGTATTATGAAAATTTCTATCCAAGAACTAAGACAATTAATTCCATGTCCTAAAATTAACATCCCTCACATAATATAAATCTTGAGATCTCTAATTTTATGCCAAAGAATTAATTGGCACACAATGGAAGGCTTGGATCTAATATTGTTCGTTAGGGAGATTATTAGGTTTAACCTTTGATTAAAAAAAAAAATGTTTTACATTTATCGCACACGTCAATTCAAATGCATCCATATAAATATAAAACATGGTGGGATGATAATGGGGTTTTTGAAAATACATCCTAATTAGGTAAACTATTCACCTAATTCTATTACTCCTTGCAGATCTTCATCTGGTGATTCATCGGATCTCCATCCTCTGTTCGGTTGTACGATTACATAAACCAATTTAGGACACGCATGCCCAAATAACAAACTAATAATAAAATTAATTATTATTACAAGCCATTGAAAGAATATTAAATGCCCAAATATCAAATATTTTTGAGAAAAATAAATATAAACCCATGATCATCCCCTAATTAATATTCATCCATCACATTAATAAATATTAATTCAATCAAGGGCATATAAATAAATATTTATGCAAGTTGCAATATTTATAAATAAAGGACTTCATGTAATAAATACATAAAAACATGCCATGATTGAACAAAGGGTATATACATAATTTTACTACACTTAAACTTATAATATCACTAGATGGCACTTGTTTTTATTTTATTATCGGATTTTATATTTTAAGAAATTGTAAACGACTATTGTTTCACAAAAAAGTATGTCAAATATTGATTATAATAGAACATTTTGTTATTGTTCTTTTTTTTTTAATCTGGTTTTTATGTTTAAAGATTGCTGAGAATCGTTATATGATTGCCATTTAGGATGTCATTAATTGGTCCCCGTATTTGCTATTTATTGGTGTTGATAAAATAGGGATGGTTCACATGCATTCAATTAATGTATGCAGTACAGATCTTTCACATTCCTTTTTTAATTTGATAAAATGCAAGTGATGGGAGATTGAAATGGTCAGTTTGTAATTTAGCAGGAATTGAATTAATTGAATTCAATAAATGGAAGTTGAGAGTCCCACAACTTATGAAAGTGGTTTTGACACAAATAAATTAATTAATTGAAGAACGAAATAATACTGGAACATTTTAGTGATAGGAATATATTCCCTTTTCAAAGCAAAAGAAGAGTTGCAACACTTTTCTTACAACAATTTGGTACATAATAATATAATTGAAATGACAATTTTGCCCTTCTTAAAATTAGTAGTTCCTGCATGGAATATAACCATTTCTTTGAGATCCAACAGTTAATCTTTCACCATTTTAAAAGGCTGCTTAGCACCATGAAATGAGCAAAAATAAAATAAAATAAAACTTGTCACCCTTCATCATCCAACACAAACTCTATTAACTATAAAACACAAATTATTATTGGCTACAGAGTCCACAACAAAAGCATGTATAACCTATCTAAGAATGTAAGTTTGCAGCTTTTTGATAATAAAATATGCTTCATTGATAAACAGTTTGCAATATAACATTGTTTATAAGACACAGAAAAACAAAATAAATGGATAATATTTTTTTGTTTAAGTGGTTCATACTGTGTCTACGCCAAAAATAAGTGTTGATTAAATTATTCTGAATGTCACCCCCATCAATGCTCATTGTGACCATCATTGCCAAAGGTTGGCTGCATAATAAAGGAATCAAAACTGAATCAATTTACGTTCAGAAATAAATCAATAATAATATGAAATTTCATAAACAAACAATGGTTTAAAGTAAGCACCTGTGAGTGGGGCAATGGCTGGCTACACTTGGAATGACCACTTTCGATTGCTCAAAAGGTGGTGTATAGGTTGTTGTTATAGGTGGAACAACTCTTAGTCAAGCACATAGAGAAAGATGGGAACTATAGTTCCAAGCTCCACAAATATATCAAAAACTGATAATGAAACAGGCATAATTGATTCTCCAAAGAGCTTGATGCTAGAACTTAGTTCGTCCTCAAGTCAAGAGGTTAGTCAAATTAGCCAAATATGAATATGAATATCCAAGAATTTGTCAAACATCCGCATATGTTTTAATCCAAACTTAAGTTCTACGCAAAAGTTCACTAAAAACTTAAAAATTTCTATTTGAAAAACTCTTTCTGCAAGAAGTTTGAGTTTATACTCAAAGAAAATAATGGGTTACTAAATTTAATCTGGTTGCATAAAAGCACCAAGAAAAAAAAAAAAATCAACTGCATTTAGACATTAAGAAAACTTAAAGAGTAAGTGTTTTTAAGATTACACTAAGTTGGAACATAAATCATCAAATTTTTACTCTATAAAAGAAAAGATTACCTCTCGAATATGGTCTCTGCTTTCCATCATGTTAGCTGCTGGGTTTGAGAACTAATCAAGTTCATTTATGATAAAAAAAAAAAAAAAAACAATTAAAAGGATGTTACTCATTTATCCCATCACACACACACACACATGTACACACATAAACACATACTGTATATGCATTAAATGTGACAAAGTAAGAGAAAGTTGTGCAATTCTTGGAAGCTAATACATTGTGCAGTAGCTAAAACATATCATATCCAATTTGATGGAGATCTATGGACAAAACCATACCATTATGCTGTGTACCATAATCAATCTATAACTTCACATGGAAAATATATGTAATGTATGAAAGAAATAATGCCAGACATTGACGGAGTTAGAATGCCATCACCAATAACCATGCTGGTTCCCAAAAGCACTACCAGTAGCAATAGAAGTTACTCACTCCTCAATTGATCTTACGTTTCATCTAGTTTTCTAGCACAACTCTTGTGTTATACAAAGGGCTGCAATCTCACAATACAAACATCAACAGATCATAAGAAAACAATGAGAAGGGAACAAAAAAGATATGAAACCTGTTAGAATCATTCACAATGGCTTCAAAAACAACCTCATCAACCCATAGGAAATCCCAATTCAATTAAATCACAAAAACAATCAAACACCGCCATCAAATTTCCAATAAACATTTGAATTCTTCACACAAACATACCCGCCTAGCAAGGCCAAGGCTAACACGATCAAGAATCTTGGAATCAGACATCTTGAACCTCATAACATGCCCTGACTCTTCTTCCTCCACAGAAACAACCTCAGATTCAACTCGAGAAACAACCTTCTCGAAGATGAACACTGAACTCCAAAACTTCTCCTCTGGAACATCACACATGACTTTGACTTCCCACAAACTGCCTACTAATCAGCCTTGTTGACAAATTCCCACTTAAACTCCATCTCTCAACACCCTCCAAACCCAGACTAGAACCAATCCCACATATTGCCATATAGCCAATCTGCAAAAAGACAATTTTGGATCATTCTGAGAACAAAAACAACTGTAGACGTTTAGTTCTCATGTCATTTTAAGGAACATATAAAAAAAATCAATATTTAAATCTAAGCCATTGAGTTATACAAAGAAATGAATCATTCAACACATATAGAATAAGTTTAAGTTCAATTGTTGAGAAACTTATTCACTACTTAATTAAAAAACTTTTAAAATTTAAATCCAACCCATTAAGTTATACAATGAAATGGAATCTTTAAGAAATGGATTAAAAGGTGTAATATAGTAATGTAGAATTATGCGTTAACTGTAGAATAAACAGTATTTATATTAGCTTTTGGTATCATCATTCAGTGGAAACAATAAACTATGAATTTTTTATTGATTTTATTGATAATATAATTGTTTATATATATAGTTCTATTTTTTTCCTCGAGGAATACCAAGTTCCTTTTCTTTGGCAATAATTAGGGATTCACGTTTCCGTAAATCGAATATTACATGTATGGTTGAGCCTGTTATTTCTAATAAAGCATTCATTATATCTTTGTTCATCACTCTGGTAGTGTTGAGTTTGTCCAGTGTGACTTTAAGGTTTTGTAAAATACCTTCTAGTTCAGGCGAACCATCTGACGTTGCTGCTTGACCTGCTAAAAATAAAAAAATGGACATGTAAAATTAGATATGTAGAAGGAATATAAGAGTAATCAGTTGATATTATTTACCGCACGCTTCTGTTTGTTTGGATTTTGGATTGACAATAGTTGGTCTTTCGTCTTCTATTTGTTAATGGTATCTGTGCAAAATGAAACAAATATTTGAAGGTGTATGGATTGTTGAATTCTTTACTCTTATATAGCTTTAGATGTCATTAGGTAATATTATATGATAATTAATGATTACAACAACTGTTCGTTATTTTGGTTTAAATGTTTTATTGCTATTAGATGAGTTTAAAATTTTCAGATTTATATTAAATGTTAAATGATAATACGTTTTATAAAAAACATTTAATTGAATGTGAACGGGTAAAGATATATTAATATTAATAATAATTAATTGAATGTGAAGGGGTACAAAAATATTAATATTAATTAATAATAATAATTAATATGCATGAATGAAACTTTTGATATTTTTTAGTAAGTGTTTGCATGTTATTGGTTATGGTTATTTTGATTTAAATGTTTTATTGTTATTAGATGAGTTTAAAATTTTTAGATTTATATTAAATGTTAAATGATAATACGTTTTATAAAACATATTTAATTGAATGTGAAGGGGTAAAAATATATTAATATTAATAATAATTAATTGAATGTGAAAGGGTACAAAAATATTAATATTAATATTAATTAATAATAATAATTAATATGCATGAATGAACGTTGAATATTAATGGATTAATAAAGTGTATTATTGAATTTCATGAATGTGAAAAGATATGTTGTATCTTTATCAAATTAAAAGAGGAATGTGAAAGATCTCAAATTAAAAGAGGAATGTGAAATATTTGTATTGAATGCATGTGAATAATTTATATTATAGCAATCTCTTAATATTCATGGAAATCAATAACACACAAGCGAATCATTAGTAATTTATCAAATTAAAAGAGGAATGTGAAAGATCTCAAATTAAAAGAGGAATGTGAAAGATTTGTATTGAATACATTAATTGAATGCATGTGAATAATTCTTATTATAGCAAGCCCAGTAAACAACAAACACATGGACCAATTAATGACATCCTACATCGCGATCTTTTATCAATCCTACGTGGCGTCATAAGAAGCAGTATGTTTCAGCATTATATAAATATATATGAATGTGAAAAGATATGTTGTATCTTTATCAAATTAAAAGAGGAATGTGAAAGATCTCAAATTAAAAGAGGAATGTGAAATATTTGTATTGAATGCATGTGAATAATTTATATTATAGCAATCTCTTAATATTCATGGAAATCAATAACACACAAGCGAATCATTAGTAGTTTATCAAATTAAAAGAGGAATGTAAAAGATTTGTATTGAATACATTAATTGAATGCATGTGAATAATCCCTATTATAGCAAGCCCAATAAACAACAAACACGTGGACCAATTAATGACATCCTACATGGCGATCATATATCAATCCTACGTGGCGTCACAAGAAGCAGTATGCTTAGCGTTATATATATATATATATAACGCTAAGCATACTGCTTCTTCTGATTTATCCTAAGGATTTCATGCAATAAATGTATAAAATATGTCATGATTAAACTAAGGGTACATGCATAATTTCATCACCATAATATTTATAAAAAATATTATCTTACCCATCACATTAGAAAACCTCTCACATCACATTCAATCAAATAAAATTAAAAATTGCGAACCTATGTATCATGATGCACCTATTTTTACTTGAATCACCATCCAAAAAGAAAACATGTGATGAGCAAAGAATTAATCAAGCATGCATATCACCTTAATCCATTCTACCTTCATTTAATCAACATTAACCATCATTAGAAAAAAAAAAAAAAACTTAAACAAAAATTAAGATCATCATTATTTACTCAAAGTGAATCAGCCAACTTGTATTCAAAATACAATCCAACTCAAATGCATTTATACTCCATTATATCACATATAAGTTCTCAAACATGCATTCAAAGTACATTATGCATCCAAATAATGTTTGGCTGAATTCATCCTTTTCAAAGTCATCAAATTTGCATCAAACATGCTCACATTACACATGCATGTATCATATGAATGAGATATAATCATATTTTAACAAAAATGCATCAAGATGCAATAAATCATACATGCATGTTACATGTGACTTCAAGAACAAGAAACTATGTATTCTAAATATAAAAAATTCATAGAAGCATGTTATAAGCATGAATATCACATATCCATCATCATTTGTATTCAAAATACACGATAAATTCAACAGGCATCTAAAGCCAAAACATATTCATGTCTAAACCAAGCCATTTTTCACCAAAAATGCTACATGCATGCATGAATTTATACATGCTCTAATACCATTGTTGTGTTTCAAGCATTTTGGACATGTAAATGGAGAGAAAATGATGATCGAGATGATGGACATAAGGTAGAAAACAAACCATTAAAACATTAACTTATTAATGTAAGAAAATGATAGAAAATTACCAACTCCTTTGCTATTAAATGCTTGATGTTGAAACTTGGAGTCTAGATTCTTCAAAAGAGAATGAAGAAACTCAAAATGTAATCCACCCAAGCCAAAGATGAGAGAGAGCCGAGAGAGTGCCTTTTGTTTTCAATTGTTGCAAATTTCATTAAAATGGTATAATACTTGATTTATATACCATGGGCACAAAGTGTAATTTTAAATTGTTTTGGGAAGGCCTCAAACAATTTAAAATTAATTTGAGAATAAACATTTATGTCAAGTCCTTAGTTTTATGGTTAATTCATAATTAGACCAAATTTTAATTCTATTAAATATTCTAACCCTTTAGAATAAAACCAATGCACTTTTGCCCCCATCATTGAATCCAATTCAATAATAATATTTAATAAATCCTTATTACCCTTGGTTAGTGCTAGCTATCCATGGATAATCATTTCTCACCAATACATTAATTTGGATGCAATCATTTACGTCCGAACATCATTAATCCGATTAATGATATATATTACTCTCTCTCCTTGAACTTGGTTTTATGTGTGACCATTTTGGTTCACTGTGATCTAGCTATGGGCCCAATATCGGATTTCAATATGTTTCGTTATAACTCTTTATAATTGAAACTCCCACTGATTATGATAGACATCTAGCAATGTTCCATAACCCCTAAACCACAATGAAGTGTAAACTCCAATGAACCTTTTCTGATCGTACGTATCGTGTAGTAAAATCCCTTCGTCATCTAATCCCAATTAAGAATGGTTCATGGTATGTCAAAACACTTAACTTAATCTTTAATCGAATTCTCAATCGATACAATGAAACTCGTCAGCATGAAATTACTTTTCATTTGACATTCATTATACTCTGGTTAGAGATTTTCCTTTTCCAATGTTTATTAACATTCGTCTGGGAACTCAAGATTGGACTGTTTTGAGTTAACAGATCCCATATTGACCATCACTTGTCCTCACACATGAATAACATATGACCAAACTGGCTTATTACATAAGACACGACTAGTCTCGTGCTTATACACCATATGAATCATATGCATCCTATGTTGAATTCAACCGTGATGTCTCAGGTTTAAGGATTAGTGGTGCACTAGCACGATCCTACGATGCATCATTGACCACGTCCATGTGATTCATCGTAATCGGTCGTTTTCGATAAATAGTTCACTAACCGTTTATCCATGCGAATGTCTTAGTGACATACCTCTTATAATCACCCACACTAATATCATCACGTGATATTCAATGGAGACATTCAACATGCCTACTATGTAATGTTATTGCCTAGTTAACATTACTTGTGTAGCAAATTCTTCGATGATCTGATCTTTTGAAGATTCGTGTCATCCGGATATTTCACATGCAATATTAATTATAATATAAATAAAGCAATAAATCAACATGTGAAATAAGAACACTTTCTTTTATTCATAATACATTTACAAGATATAATGTCCTTAAACCGACAACACGATTGGTTCCTAGGGCATACACTAACACTAATTGGATTAAAGGCCATTTGTTACTAGCAGCAACAACAAGAAGGATTTTGACAGTAACCAATTTAGCCACTAGTGAAAAAGTCTCTAGAAAATCCAAACCTTCTTGGTGTGTGTACCCCTTTGCCACCAAACGAGCTTTATACCTCTCTAAACTTCCATCAGATTTATATTTGACCTTATAAATCCATTTACACCCTATGGAATGTTTGCCAACAAGAAGAGCTGCAACTGTCCAGGAATTGTTGGTCTCCATAGCCTCTAATTCCTTTGACATGGCATCTCTCCAATGAGCAAACTTAATAGCTTCATGGTAAAATTGAGGCTCATATGTAGAAGATACAGTGAGTAGGTAATTGGAGTGAGAAGGGGACAAATTGGCACAGAAAATGTAATTTTCAATTGGATAGGGTAAATTTGAGGAATGAGAAGGGTTATTAGATAAAAGATTACAATGAAAATCCCTTAAGTAGGAAGGTGGTTTAATAACCCGAGAGGTTTTTCTAATTGGAGGGGAATATTGTAAGATAGGTTAAGCAGGAGTATTATGAGAAATATGCTCACTAGGTAAAGGAGAAACTGATGGTGCAGAATTAGTATAAGGTATTGGTACAGGAGGTATATCTATGGCTTTTATTGTGAAAAACAATGTTGCTCGATCTAACAATGGTCAGAATTTTCCTAGAGGGCAAAGGAAAGATAATCTCAATTCTAACAAGCTTGTCTGTACTCATTGTGGCTATGTTGGCCATACAATTGATAAATGTTACAAGCTGCATGTTTATCCTCCTAGATATAAGCCCATGTCTAAGTCTAATACTTCTCATCAAGCTTCTTCCAATCAGAGCCTTGCTATTGCAAATCAAGTCTCCAATTCAGTTAATGATTTGTCTCGTGGGAATGCTGAGAACTCTGGAAATTTTGGAAGCTTTGTTCAAATGCCACAGGAGTTTGTTAGACTTGTACAAGTGTCATTTGTTCATTGGTTGTACAGCTGTAGACAGATTGTATTTTTGGTTGAGTCTATTTCTTCCCTACTATTTATATCATAAGTTTTACCTCCTCTGTAACTTCTTCGATTAATCAATGAATTAATCTTCTTCTCCTTTTTCTTCTCTCTGTTCTTGTTCAATATGGTATCAGAGCATTTGAACAAAGCTTCCAAAATTTTCAGAGTTCTCAACATTCCCATGAGATAAATCATTAACTAAATTGGAGACTTAATTTGCAATAGCTGGGGTCTCACTGGAAGAAGCTTGATGAGAAGTATTAGACTTAGACTTGGCCTTATATTTAGGAGGATAACCATGCAGCTTGTAACATTTATAAATTGTATGGCTAACATAGCCACAATGAGTACAGACAGGCTTGTTAGAATTGAGATTATCTTTCCTTTGCCCTCTAGGAAAATTCTGACCATTGTTAGATCGAGCAACATCGTTTTTCACACAAAAGCCATAGATTCAACACCTCCAAAACCGACAAAAGTCACATTAACATTCCTCTGATGTGCCTCTTGAGAAACAAGGGAGAAAACCTTGTTGATAGGAGGAATTGGATCCATTAATAGCAACTGACCACACACTTGAGCAAAAGAATCATGCAAGCCCATCATGAAACTCGTAACATACTCTATTTGATAATGATCTGCAAGTGCTTTAGTTCCTCCACAAAGACACTTTCCACAAGAACAGAAAGACCTGTAATTACTAAGTTCTTCCCAAATTGTTTTCAATTTGGTGAAATAAGCATTGGCGGAAGATGAACATTGAGTGTAGTTCATCAAATCATGCCTCAATTGAAAAATACGAGGTCCATTTTTCTACTGAAAACGTTCTTTAAGATCTAACCACATTTCATAAGCATAATCAGAGCATATAACACTAACAAAAATCTCCTTAGAAACAGAGTTAAGAATCCAAGAAATAACCATGTTATTGTTCCGGAACCAAGAATTGAGAAGAGAATCATTACCATCAGGATGAGGAATGGATCCATCAATAAACCCTAACTTGTTCTTCACTGACGGAGCAATCACCATAGCTCGACTCCACAAAGCGTATTTGTCTTCAGTCAGTGGTTGTGACACAAGAATTAGCCCTGGATTATCTAAATGATGAAGATAATAAGGACTGGAACCATCTTCAATGGCAGAATTGATCCTCAATGAAGATGAAAGATCAGATTGAGAAGAAGAATCGTTCACCATGAAAACCAGAAGAGAACGAATGAATCACAAAGAACACAGATCGAAAATCAAGAACACGAAGGAATGCGAAAATTCCAGAACGAGGATGCACAAGAATCACTTTATTGCTCTAATACCATATTGAACAAGAACAGAGAGAAGAAGGAGAAGAAGATTACTTCATTGATTAATCGAAGAAGTTACAGAGGAGGTAAAACTGCTGATATAAATAGCAGGGAAGAAATAGACTCAACCCAAAATACAATCTGTCTACAGCTGTACAACCAATGAATAAATGACACCTGTACGAGTCTAAGGAACTCCTATTTACAGTATCTACACGTGCTCTGTTAGATTTGTTTAAAATAAAATTTCTTATTTCTACAAAAAAAGTGGTAAAAGAGATTTTATTAAACGAATTTGGTTGAAAAGTTTGGTTAGAAAGTTATGAATACAATTTAAAAAACAGGCGTAAAATTAAAGAAAAGAGAAAGGTCATTTTTCTCGGTTTCTATATCCCTTAACTTATATATATATATATATATATGCTAATACAACTTATTAGATTGTTAAATTTTATCTTAGTTTTTGAAAATGATTTTCGACTAACATTTAGAGTACAAACTTGAAAATGTGTAAATGTAGAAAATGATTAAAAAAAAAAAAAAGTTAGAGATTTCTTTAGACGATACTCTTGGCAGGTAATCCATATATGCTTTATTTAACAGTTAAAAAAATAATCAACAAAGTGATCTTCCTCCCAGTCAAATTAAGATCAAGAGACCCAAACGAATCATACACGACGAAGGCCAAAAATACACTAATCAACATGTTTTTTCGCCAGGATCTTGGCATCTAAGGGGCTATGCTCCTTTTGATCGTAAATTCTTTTATTCTTTGTCAATTTACCAAGTTTACCACCCGCCCGCGCCCTCCCACCCCCCAAAAAAAAACACTAAGCAAATAATATATATATATATATATATATAATAAAGTTGCCAATTGGAAAACCAAACAAATCCAATGACTTGTGGATCCAAATCTTTGAATAATTTGGTCAAATTAATTGAATTTGAAGTGCAATATTTCCTCTTATATTTCCTTTTAATTAAATAAAATTCTTTAAAGTTTGTAGTAATAATGTTAATTGATGTATATATGTTACCTATAATATTATGTTGCCAACTCCTCCCATTCCATAACAATTACCGAATGAAACTCCCTGAAATTTTGTTAAATTCAGAATCAGAATAAAGAAAAATATATCTTAAATAGATTACTAAAGTAAAACAACTGAAATATATGTAGTTGTTGAGTTACCGAATATGGTGTTGGATCAATGTTTGTTCCACCAAAACGAGCAGCCTAAACAAACAGAACAAATGGATATCAATCAAACATGAACAAATAAGGAGAGCAAGAAATGGCAGATATGGAGATGAAGAATACTAATAAATCAAACATGGAAGCATATGCTCTTGTGATTTTCACATATATAATCTTGTGAAAAACATAATATGTGTTTGAAGTAAGAAAGCGAAGGAAGTACCTCAAGAAGATTGAAGGATAGATGAGTATTCGGTAGCCACACCATCTTAAGAAAAAGATTTTCTTCTTTCTCCGAAACATGAAGAAATCAAGAGCGCAAAAAAATGGCTGAGATATGGAAAATTTTGCAAAGAAAGTGTTGCAGATTTAGTGTTGTGTTTATGATATTTTCTTTCCCTTCCAGGGATACTTTTATAGCCAAAAAGTTCAAATGAAACTGAAAATTGCAGTAAGCATGGGCTTGCACTGCTGGTTACAGCTCACTCATGACTAAGCTGTAGAAAATGGCTGCGAAAATAGGAAGAAGAAGAGTTTGCGAATGTTGTTGAGTGATGAGATGAAAGCCTAAGCTCTTCTCTACTGGGGAATTTATAATCTGCCAAAAGGAAAAGGCAAGGCCACAGTTACTTGTGTAACTCCACTGTATTCACCTTGTAAAAGATATAGCATGTGTTTGCTTTTCTCAACTCATTAATTAGCTTATTTATTATTCACCAAATTACAATTAATAATATGTTTGAATTTATTTATCTTTTGCAGCTGTATACAGACCAAATTTCTTCCCTTGTAATTTGTTAAGTCTATTTTTTCCTAATCTAGCAACAAACAAAATTTTTCCCGAGTCAATTTTCTTCCCAAACTAGCAAAACAGTTAAGACTGACTCCCCACGTTAATTTCAATATTAATGTATAGTCAGTCCCCAGCCCCACCGAATAACATAACAAAACCCATCTTCCATTCCATGTTTTCTACCTACCTTTATTTTCCAATCTTCCAATTTTAATTCTTTTCTCCTTCCTCTTTTTCTATTTTAAATTAATACCCTCCAAAATATACAACCTTTCCTAACTCATAGACTTTACTTTTAATACGTTTTGTGATATTTAGGGTATTCAAATCCGTAAAATTCAAATCTTATTTTCGAACTGGAGGATTAGTGAAGATTGAATGAGATACCAAGTAGATAGTATTCTCAGTCAATACCAAGAACATTTTTCTTCTTTTCCCATGTGCGGTGGTTGAGAAAAAAACAGAAAGCATTTTTTATGAAAGTGACGAAGTTATTAATATGTTTTACTGTCTATGCCAAAACTGTGGGAGTTGTTGACTACTTCAGCATTATTGGGTAACGTAGACGTAGACCTGGCAAACGTGCGGATTGGGCGGGTATGGTCCGGGTAGCAACGGGTCACGGGTGGAATGGGTCACGGGTTAACGGGTGAAAAATTCTCGCGGGTCGACATTTTCATGATCTGTACCCGCCCGTGCGGCCACGGGTCACCCGTGAAAATGGAAGCAGCTTTTTACATTTTTCATATTTTTTACTGTTTTCTATATTAAACTTATTAGTTATTAACTTATTATATTAAATAAATGGATGATTAAATTAAATTTGATTAGATTTCACCAATATTATTAATTCAATATTAATATTTTTCATATTTATATCAAACTCCACCATATAGATAATAGAATTAATAAACACTAAACATACATAGTAATTACTAATTTAGTAAACACTAAACATATAAAATTGTTTAACATTCAACATACATAACATAGTAAACACTAAATAATTAAACGTATATAATTGTTTAACCAAAGTACCAAACACACTAAACAAACAAAGCCTCCCTTGATTATGCAATCTCCTTCCCCTGCCCTTGACTTAATGGCACAACTAGCTGAACATCATCAATTTCATCTTCTACAATTAACAAGATATAAGTTAACTATCGTAATATATTAACAAACAAAAATATTAAAACATGTGAAATATAAGTTAAAATGTTACCTTTAACTTTATATCCAGAAATCCATGTCCTGGTGCATATCAAAGACTCTGCATTCTCTGGTAAAAGTGAACTTTGATATTTACTGAGCACTTTGCTACCAATACTGAAACTGGATTCCGAAGCAACAGTTGTTATTGGTATACTCATCACATCACGGGCTATCATCGAAAGTATCGGGTATCGATCACTATTTTTCTTCCAATGGTCCAGGACATCCAAATTGCAAAATTTGATGCGATCAAATCTTGCCTCTCCCAAATAAGTATCCAATTCGGACTTCTTAGTAGCACTAAAGTCACTCTTGTAGTAGTCAAATTCCTGCACCATTTAAATAGTTAAATTTAATAAAGCAAAATTACAAAATAAAGAAAACTTTATTAATCACAAGAATATAAAAATATTTAGGGATTATTGACTTACACAGATATCATCTCCAATGATATGAGGATTACTAGCTTGTCCGCAATCATCTCCAGTGGGAACCTCATGGCCACTTAGACTCTCATAAGCAGCAAAAAGCCTATACAACTCCTGTTGCACCAACTCCAACTTTCTTGTTGCAACTACTGGGCCATCAACTTTTTTGTAACAAAACTCAGCAAACTCAAACTTGAAACGTGGGTCCGGAATTGCTGCAATTGCTAACACAACTGTATAAGAATCCCAATATTTGTCAAATTTTCCTTTCATTTGACTTGCCATGGTACTAAGAACTTCATCCTCATTTTCCATCTCTTCGTATAAACGCACTTGAATTCTCCATACATTTCTGAGATACAAGTTTGCTGTGGGGTACTGGGAACCCGAAAAAAGAGTAGTGATCTCATAAAATGGTTGCAAGAACTTGCAAATCCTCTCGCCCCTATCCCATTCTTCATTTGAAGGACAACTTTTATAATTGGGATCTATCAGTGCCAAATGAACAAACACATGACGGTATATTAACGCACTTTCAAGCATTAAATAAGTGGAATTCCATCTCGTGGGAACATCTATTCGCAATCCTTTTGAGCTTATTACACCAATTTGTTTAACAAGTTCTCCAAACTTCATTCTTTTAGCCTCACTTCCTTTAACATATTTCACACTTTCACGAATTTTATGCAAAGCCACGCTACTCACCTTTAACCCTTCTTGGACTATCAGATTCAAGATATGTGCACAACATTGCACATGAAAAAAAGAACCATCACATAATAAAACATTTTGCAGACAAAGTTGACTCCTTAAAATGTCTTCCATTTTATCATTGTTACTTGCATTGTCTAATGTAAGAGAGAAGACTTTCTTTTCAATCCCCCAATCTTTTAAGAAATCATATACTATGTCTGACAAAAGAGCCCCCGAGTGTGGAGGAGGAATATGGCTAAAATTCAGAATTCTACTCTGTAACTCCCAGTTCTCATCAACATAGTGAGCCGTTAAAGAAATATACCCATCAGTAGTACAAGAACTCCAAATATCAGAAGTCAAGCATATTCTACCCGAAACCTTCTCTAAAGCAAGCTTAATCATTTCCTTCGCCCTGTAATATATCTTTAAGCAATCCGCCTTAGCGGTGTTCCTAGTATAATGCTTAACTTCATGATTCAAATACATGTGGACATCCCTAGTTCCTTCATGCTCCACTATTGAATATGGGTAATTATGTTTTATGATTCCTATTGCCATCTTCTCACGATAAATTTCTTGAGAAATCTTCAAACGTCTCAATTTAGTGTCACAATCCATCATCATTTGATCTACACTAGTAGTAATGGTACGTTTAGGACAACCTTCCATATGACGCCTCATATTCTTAGTCCCATGACTGGAACTACCATGTGCATAAGACTTACCACAAATCATACACTTTACCCTCACTTCCCCATTATCTTCTGTATATGTTGTAAATTGACCCCAAACATCTGAAACTTCACGTCTTTTTGGACAAACAGTACTACCAGTAGAAGGAAGTTGACCTACGACTACATTACGACCCCTTCCTAAATCTGTAGAGTCCGCCATACCAAGCCAATCTAAAGGACACAACAAAGTATTTACATTTAAATTAATTAACCAATCATAATTCATAACAATTCGTCCAAAAAAAATAAAAACACTCCCATATATTTTACAAGCAAACTAGCCCTACCAAATGACTGGATTTTTCCAACTCAACAATCAACACCCCTCAACTCCAATAAGTATAACCAATCATAATTCATAACAATTCATCCAAAAAAAAATTAATAAAGAATTTACGAATTCAAGTTGCATTAATAGCATATAAGGTTGTCAAATACAAATCATAATATATTACAAATTGATCACAAGTTTGACTTATATGTTATAAGTGTGACATTTAATATAACAAAAATTTTGTTATATTTATTCTGTATAACTTAACATGGATGTTGAGGAAGTAAAAAATTAGAATCCTCAAAAAGCTCTGACAGAGCCAAATTTTGAGCTTCTCCCCAAAGCCAAAACAATCTTATTAATTATTCGTAAATTCTTCCTAAGTTCCGACAAAGCAACATAAAGATGAATAAGTAAATAAACAAACTTTCAACATTATAAAAGCTATCTGTAAGCTCTGAGGCTGATATTCTAGTGTTTCATGCTATAAACAGAGGTTGACCAAAATTATCAGCCAATACAAGCATAAAAGATTCACTACTTTATGCTCTAACTTTATACCAAATCCATCACCAACTATTCTCTTAGAAGTCCCTCAACCTTGACTCAAGCGGAAAAAGGAATGGTGAAGTGAGGTTAGCTCTTACGGAAAATATCTAGCTCAAAGATCAAAAGTTTACTAACCTACACAGTAGAATAATAGGAATTTCAGAAACAATAAAAGTTAAGAACACACATGCGCACAAGCAAAGACCTTGAAATTAAACAAAAAAAAAAAAAAATATTCAACAAATGAGAGGACCCTATATTATTAGCAAAAAAATGATAAATTACTAGACAACCAGCTCTCACTTTGATCAAACAAAACTTGACCCATAGAACACAGTATCTAAGTACAATTTCAAACTAGAAACCAATGGATTTCCCAAGTACAACAAATTCAATGAGCAAACAAATACATAACCTACACTACACCAGAATTGCATTTCCATCGAAATTGTTTGGTATAACAGTAACATTGATGAAGATCTACGTTGTCATTGACATTGGTTAACCATCAAGTAATATCCTGAAAAAGGATTTTCCATAATCTATTCGTCCAATAGGTTATCTTCACTACTTTTTACACAAACCAAGCAACTTCGGTTCAAACATATTTTTCCTATTTCCCAAAACCAAAGAAGTTTAAGTTAAAGGTCCTGCCCACCCAGTAAGAGTTACGAAAACAAATAGTCAACTACAAAATGCTTAAGCAACCACATCCATAAGCTAACCATGGAAAAAAGAGAGACAATAGCAAAAAAATTCTCTTTAACTATCAGGGCCTTAAGAGCACTTTCTCTGAACAAATAAAGGTCCCAGTAGTGTCTTCAAAATTATTATAGCCTACAGAACAGTTTTTTGTCATGCAAGATTTGTCTTTTCTTCTTTCAGTTTCAAACTTTCAATTCGTCTCTACAAGATTGGTTTTAATTAAGAGACCACATCGACGACTCGACACTGCCGCCGTGTCAGTGCCGCCGTGCAGAGGAGATTCGCTGCCATGCCGTCAGCGCCGTGTGACTCGCCGCCGCCGTGCGCCGCTGCCGCCGCCGCCGTTAGAGAAGTCAAAGAATGAGGGAGAGTGGAGCTGTTGTGAGAGTGAGAGAGTGAGGGAGTGGAGCTGCTGTGAGAGGACTGGAGTAGTGGAGGCTGTGGAAGAGAATGGCTGCTGCGTTTTTTGTTTTTTTCTCTGATAAGTTTTGCTATTTTGGTTTAGATTAGGGTTTGAGTTGAGACTTGAGAGTGAGACTGTGAGAGGACTGACGAGACGAGTCATTCATAAGTTTTTTTTTTTTTTTTTTTAAATTTTGAATTTGCGGGTCCGCGGGTAGTACTGGTCCACCCGTAAAAGTCACGGGCGGGCTGGGTACGGGTTAATTTTTTACGGGTCGAAATATGTATTACCGTACCTGCCCATTGGGTACGGGTAGCCGTTGACCCGCGGGTACACCCGTCCGTTTGCCAAGTATACGTAGACGCATTCGGGGGTCTCGCTGCCCGGTGAGTGCCCTGCTCCCCGGTGAGCGGGCGGGGGTCGCCGGGGTAACGTCTCCAAGCCCATAGGCGGTTTTGGGCTTTTCCATGTACAACCGCTGTAGGATTTCTTTTAAGTTACTAATTCCTTATTAAGCTGGGCTTAGGAATATGAATCCTTGTAAAACTAGGTTTAGTCTCTTAAACCTAGTATATAAACATACATTTCTCTTGTTATGGGTGTGATAGCAAATCATAGGGCAATTCATTCATTGTAAATGAGAGAAGTGAGACATATTGCAATAATATTGACTCAGCTGGATGTAGCCCACATTGGGTGAACCAGGGTAAATCGCGCGTGTTATTTTCTTTGTTTATTGTTTGATTTGTTTTATTGTTATATTTTGTTCCTGTTGTTGCCTCTATTTCATTCAAAAACACCATCTCCTGCATTCACACACATGTTTCTTCCAAGCAAGGTTTCCAATTCCATGACGAGCTCCGTAACTCAATCCAGAAGTTGGATTTGAAAAAAGAAGCACCCATAAAACATTAATAAAATATCACTAATAAAACATTAATCTGTTGATTGAGATTGAAAGTGAAATCGCGTGAGATTTTATGGTTTTATTATGAAAGAATAATTCTAGATATTTTCAAAGATTTGAATACCCTAAATACCACGAAACATATTAAAACTAAAGTATATTAGTTAAGAAATATTATATGAATTATGTCATAACTTAAACCTCCCTTCAATTTTACTTTCTTAGAAAAGAATTTCTTAAAATCATAAGAGTAACAAAATTGGAATTGACTGTGAGGTCCTAAATAATATATCTATAATATTTGTATGCGAATCTTTGGTTAACATATATAAATCAATTAACATTATTAGTACAAACTTTAAAGAATTTTTAATTAACTAGTCTTCTTTATATAAGAGGAAATATTATTGCACTTCAAACTTTGGACAAGATTCCAACTTTATTACCATGCATTCCTTTATGACTTTTTCTGATGGTATAACTTTTGATGCGTGGTTCCAATTCCAAGATCAAACATCTTCTTTGACGAGAAATTTTGCACAGTTTAATCCATTGCAAACAGGACAATTGGGGCCAAGCAAGAATGGGTAAAATATCATGTGGCTTGAGGTTGGCCATAAATGTTTCTGCTTTCATGTAGCCATATGCCTTTTCTATGATAAGATGGAACTTGACAAATATTTAATTAAGGGTGCTGTGTTCATAATCATTTTCATTTTTAATTTAGGTATTGTTACTGTTGTTGTGGCTTGGGTAACAATATTAATGTTGTTATATTAAATTATTTAAAGTGATATCATTATAAGTTCAATTATGATTCATAATAAATTTATAACATCTAAGATAATGGTTACTGATATCATATTTTATTAAATATTAATATAATCTTTAAAACATCATATAATTTAATAATATAAAAACATAAATTATTTATACAGTAAATAATTATTACGAATCAAATGCATTATTCACCACGTATCAATTCACTTGCGTGTACAATTTGACTTTAGATGAGGGATCCACTAAAAGATGGACATTCTTAGATTCATAATATCATAAATCTGGAATGTATACTACAAGAAATTTTTGTTATTGTTACAAACTTGGGTACAACGCAAACAATTTTTAGTTAAAATGATAGCACTTTGAGCTGCAGATCTTAAGCATCAAAACGACAGCATTTAGCTTTTATCCAACAATATAATTCTGTCTAGAATAGCCTCCTTTTGCTCCATTGACCACCATTAAGGAGTAGAAGATTCCAACGGTAGTTTAGTCAGTGCCTCAACAACTTCATTTCCTTCATGATAAACGATAACATCGAACTATCATGGCAAGCATCATTTTGAGACATTTGTTCCATAAATTTTTAAGCTCATCTGAATAATCAAGAAAATAATCAAGTTGTTTATCTTTTATAACATCAACCACTTTTTTGCAATCAGTCGAGCACTAGTAGAAACCAATTCTCAAAATGTGCTATAAAAATCGCATGAAGGGCTCCCATTAATCCAGCTTCAAAGGGAGATTTAGCTCTTAAACGATGTGAAAAACCTCCAAAAAAAATCACACGTGAACACTCCCCCACAAGCAGATACGCCAGTTTTTGGTTTTCATAATACATCTGTATTAACTTTAATCCAAAAACCAAGAGGAGGTTTCCAACTCCATGCAATCATATCCTTTATCTTACGCAACTCTTTAGGTTCTTCAGGATAATCACCTCAAAAAAAAAAAAAAAAAAAAAAAAATTCAGTTTAACAATTAACATGAAAATTCTCAAGCAAAAATATCTTATTAGAGATTTTATTAATCGAATTTGGTTAAAAAGTTATGAAAAACAGTTTTTGAATACAATTTAAAAAAGGGGCATAAAATTAGAAAAAAGAAAAAGTCATTTTTCTCGGTTTTCTATATCCCTAAACTTAGAATTCTTCTTTTATATATATAAGATCAAGTATGTTTCTAAATTTAAAAATATGGTAATACAACTTATTAGATTGTTAAATTATATCTTAGTTTTTGAAAATAATTTTTGAATACGACATTGAAAACGACAAAAAAAGAGAAGTAGATCTACGCTTAAAACTAATATGCTTGTTATATATTTACCTGTAATAATCTTGCCAACTCCTCCCATTCCATAACAATTATCGCCCTGAAAATTTTTTAAACTCAGAATAAAGAATAAAGAAAAATATATCTTAAATAATAGAACAATTGAAATATATAGTTCTGGAGTTACCGATTAAAAATTCATTCATCTTTCTCCCCAAAGAGGAAGAGATGTTTTGTAGAAGCTGATGCCTGTAAATCATTGTTTATCATTTAAAGGCTGACTTCACGTAGCAAATAAAATAATGAATTCTCTTAGCAAAAGCTTTATAAAAATAAGAGGAAGAGAGAAGAAGAAGAAGAAGAGAAAGAACTCAAGAAAAGGAAAGAGAAAAATGAGGGAGAGACGAAGAATGAAAGAGATATAAGAAGAATATAAAGAGGTTTTTACAGAACGGATTTGAGCACTAGGATTTGATTGGGTGATTGCTATTCTTGCAAGAGCACAGTGGTTATATATTTATAGTCACGTTCACTCAGTCACACCACAAAACAATTACTTTTCATAGAAATAACATTGCTTTCAGATTGGAAGATTGGAAAATAAAAATAGGGGGAAAACTTGGAATGGAACATGGGTTTTGTTTTGTTATTTGGTGGGGACTATACATTAATATTGAAATTAACGTGGGAAGTCAGTCTTAATTGTTTTGCTAGTTTGGGGAAATAACAGACTTCCATGCATGTTTTTACAATCATGAACGGTGGCAAGAAGCAATGAGAAAAGTAGCCACCAGGCCACCAACCAATTTCGACTTGAGAAATTGCACCGCTAACCACTCTGGAAAATTACTTTTATAATTTTAACCATTTTTATTATGTTACCAGATAAATATTAAATATTAATTAATTAGTATTGTAATTGTTCATATAATGAATGTGTTAGATATTGCCTCTTATTTGTTAAGAGAGTTAGGTAGTTATTAAGCTGCATTCTTGATGTTTGTTAAGTTAGTTATTTGTTAACTAACTTGGCTAATGTCACACAGCTGTGATAACCACCTACATCACCTATATATCTCATCTTAGACTCTCATATATAGGTGGTCTTTACTTTTTGTTTGTAAGTGTGAGAGTTAGTTTCATTGTGTAATTCTCTGTTAAGGGTTGTGTGAAGATCAAAGTTCTTGCTTATACTTTGATCTTGTTTGATCTCTTGTTCATCTCTCAGATTAGTGTTTGTATCAGTTTTCTACACAGTGGACTATCTAGGGCCTTAAACCCTGCCTTGGAGTAGGATTCATTTGTTGAATCCGAACCAAGTAAATCACTTGTGTTTCTTTCTTCTTCCTGTTCTCTTCTATTTTTGTTTTTCCTATTCTTCTTGGTGTTTCTTGATCGTGTTGAACTCTCTCTTGGAGGATTTCTGGTTTATTATCCTCAACTGATTGGTATAAGAGCCTCAGGTTGGTTATTTCTTGAAGGTTAGGAGTTTGTTCTACAGAAGAAATTTCATAAATGGGTGGTACGAAGATTGATGTTGAGAGGTTTGATGGGAAGATGGATTTTGCTCTTTGGAGACAAAAGATGAAGGCAATTCTTGTGCAACAGAAATGCCATCGTGCTCTTGGTGGAGAGAAGGACATGGCTCCAAATTTGACTCAAATGGAAGAGGAAGATATGATGGAACTTGCTTACAGTACCATCATCTTGAATCTATCTGGCAGCGTGATGAGAAAGGTCAGAAACAAAAACACAGCTGCTAAGGTTTGGCTTAAACTTGAATCCTTATATATGTCTAAATCTGTTCCTGGAATTGCATATATCAAGGAACAACTTTTCAGTTTTAGAATGAACTTCGCAAAATCTTTGGAAGATAATTTTGATGATTTCCAAAAATTGGTGATTGACCTTAATGATAGTGGTGAAGAACTGAGTGATAATACTCAGGCTATTCTTTTGTTAAACTCTTTACTCGATTCCTATAGAGATGTCAAAAATGCTATCAAGTATGGCAGAGAAAATGTATCTCTAGATGATGTTATAGCTGCTCTTAGAATAAGAGATCTTGAGATCAAGGCTGAAAGAAGAGGGAATGGTGATGGTCTTTATGTCAACACAAGACCTGAAAAGAAGTATAACAAAAAGGGTAAGAATAGTCACAAGAACAAGCAAGAATCGTATTCTAACAAGAAGATGATCTGTTATTTTTGCAATAAAGAAGGTCATATCAAAAGATTTTGCAAATCAAGGCTCAAGAAACTGAAAGAAAATGGAGACTCAGAGGCTATTGCTGCTGTTGCAGAAAGTGAGGTTGCTACTACTCTAATGGTGTCCACCATTGATGATCATAAAGACTGGATATTGGATTTAGCATGTACCTATCACATGACACCTAGGAGAGACTGGTTCTACACGTATCAGTCCATGAATGGAGGTAAAGTTCTTATGGGAAATGATATGACTTGTCAAGTTTCTGGTATTGGTTCAATTCAATTCAGGATGTGGGATGGCAGTTTAAAGACTCTTCAGGAAGTCAGATATGTTCCAGACTTGAAAAGAAATCTGGTTTCTTTAAGTTTGCTCGATGCAAAGGGGTTAACATATAATTCTAGTGGTGGTTCTCTCAAAGTTTTCAAGGATAAAGAGATGGTGATAAAGGGGACTATGAAACATGGTCTGTACATCTTACAAGGAACAATCCTTACTGGGAAAGCTGCTATGTCTACTATAGAGCAAGATGAGATGATTACTTGGCATAGGAGATTGGGACATTGATAAGAGCTTGAATGTTTATATTTTGTTAATGATTTAATTGGTTTATTTAGGGAAAAATGTGTTTAAAGTGTGGAATTTGGATTATTTCTTTCATAAATACCATTTATGGGATCACGGGTGCATGTTGAGTGTTTTCAGGCTCAAACAGGTTGTTGAAGGGAAAAGAATGATTTCGATAGGATTCAAGATGCGTAGGAACAAACGACACAAGAATCAGGGTCGAAATGAGGGAGTTGTGGTACATTGAAGATGTTACGGAAAATCTGGAAATTCTTCATCATGAGTATGCCTCGATGTTTCTGTCATAACTTGAGCTGTAGAAGTTGGAATTTGACGATTTTAGTGGCGTTGGAAAGCTTATTCAGAGAACTACAATGTTTGTGTTGATGACTTCATCTAATTCTGAAGTTTACAGATGCTTTGGACGGAAGGAACGATCACCACAGCGACCATTCTTACCGCCGCGGCGATGGGTCACAGGTTTGTGTTAATTCATTACCCTAATCCGAATCTGAATGGGTTAAGTTTTCTAATCTTTTTCCTAAGCACGACCAAGAACCCCAGGGATATAAAAGAGAGTTTTTAAGAAATTAAAGGGGACTTTTGGAAGAGGATGACGGCTATCAAGTTGGAGATCGGGATCCTGAGAGCTCTCGTTCAGATTAGAGAAGTTTTTATCTTTGTCTTTCTTGAAAGGATGTCATTGAATAGAATGATGGATTTTGTTCTTTTCATTATGAACTAATTTTCTTTTCTAGGGCTAAGATGTAGCCCAATTTATGAATATGTGTTGACTTGGATTGTTGTTAATTCTTATTGAGTTTTTAATTCTAAGTTTTATTATTGTGCATAATGCTTTCAATTCTCAAGGGCCCGAGAGTTGAATGATATCATGGGTTAGGTTGAGATCGAGATAGGAAACCTGATTTATCGTAGGTAATAAAACCATAGATTGAGCGAACACTAGAGATAGGTTACCGCGATCTGTGAGGCTCCGGTAAATTCCATAGAGCTTAATGATCTTTTAGCTCCTAAATCCAATTTAGAGATATCTTGGGTTGTTGCTTAAGGGTTAATTTGCTAATTGCTCGAGAGAGAGTTAGTGGAATAATAGGGGATTTGGCCTTTAGATTACGCTTGATTAGATTAACAATAGATGTCAATGCATAGGATTAAATTGGTGTGAAATCTATGCCCTAGGTTTAGTCATATTGATTTTTACTTCAAAGTGTTTACAAATTCTGCCTTTATTTAGTACTTAGTTTTTAGTTTATTTACTTTTTCATTAAATTCATTCTTAAACTTCAGTTTAATCAAATAGCAATAAAATATAATAGTTTGGTACTTGGTAGGCAGTTCCCTTAGGATTCGACACTCGTTTACTCGAGTTTTACTACTTGCACGATTTCGTACACTTGCGAAAAGCCTGTCAAGTTTTTGGTGCCGTTGCTGGGGAACTATTTTGTTTTACCAATATCAATACGAAATATTTAGTTGCTAATTTGATTTGTTTATTTCTATTTACTGATTAATTGTTATTTTTGTTTGTCTTATTTGTGGTTTTCAGCTAGAATTTGGAGAGTTTACGTTCTAGAGGTCCTGGTCATCTTAATCCACTTGATTTTGAAATCGAGAGAACCGCGAAACAGTTGAGAAAAGAAAAAAGGCAAGCTATTTCTGAAAGGTCAATTGCGAACACAGGAGTTGTCAATCCTAATATGCAAAATCAAGAGAATGAGAATGAGGATAATTTAGGAGGAAATGCAATGGGTGGAGCAGCAGTGGTTCAGAGAGCATTGAAGGACTATTCTAGTCCTACTATCGATGGTTGTTATTCAAGTATCAGGAGACCACCCGTTCAAGCGAACAATTTTGAGATTAAGCCAACAATTATTGGAATGATTCAGCAGTCAATCCAATTCGCTGGGTTACTAATGATGATCCCAACCTGCATATCGCAAATTTCCTCGAGTTGTGCGACACATTCAAGCATAATAGGGTATCCGAGGATGCAATTAGACTAAGGCTTTTCCCATTCTCTCTACAGGATAAAGCTAAGGCTTGGTTGATTTCATTGCCATCTGGGAGCATCACGACATGGAATGAGTTGGCTCAAGCGTTCTTCACTAAGTATTTTCCACCTGCCAAGTCGGCCAAACTGAGGAGTGAGATTACCAACTTTTACCAACAAGATTCAAAGTCATTGTATGAAGCATGGGAAAGGTTTAAGGATCTCTTACGGAGGTGCCTACACCATGGTATACCATTCTGGTCACAAGTGCAAACGTTTTACCAAGGTTTGCTACCAACCATTCAAGCCATGATTGATGCTACAAGTGGGGGAGCCAAGAAAACCAAAACGCTAGAGGAAGCATACAATCTGATCGAGGTGATGGTGAACAACAACTATATGAAGACTCTAGAAAGAAATTCAACAAGGAGATCAGCGGGAGTGCACGAAGTTGACAGTTACACCGCATTGGCCGCTCAACTTTCAAACATCTAGAAGCAATTAGGTAATGTGTTAAAAATAAATGCAATTGAATCTTCTTCTCTAACATGTGACCTTTGTGCAAGAAATCATCCATCCAAGGATTGTTAAGAAGGGAACCCGTTTGCTCAGCCTGAACAAGCCAATTACGTCGATAATTTCCAAAGGGAGCAAGGGAATCCATATTCCAACACATACAATCCAACATGGATGAAACACCCGAACTTCTCGTTGAGCGACAACAACGAGCATAAACAACCTCCTATTTTTCAAAATCAAGAGCCAACATCTAACTTAGAGAATGTGCTCACCAAGTTCATTGAAGAGACAAACAAGAGGTTTGAGAAGACTGACATCCTTGTCCAAAATCAATCAGCCTTTATTAGGAACCTTGAGACTCAAATTGTGCAGATTCATAACATATTAGTGGGAAGAGTTCGAGGGGTTTTGCCGAGCGATACAGAGAAGAATCCGAAGGAACAAGTACATGCAATCACCTTGAGGAGTGGAAGAAGTTTGGAAAATTTAGAGGGTGAAAAACCAAGGAAAGAACAAAACCTGAAGGACGATCGCTGCGGCGATGAAGATGGTGGCCGCGCTGAGCGTGAGATTGCGGAGAAATTCATCAGAAATAGGGATGATCGCTGCAGCGATGATGATGGTGGCGCGGCGAGTGTGATCTTGCTTCGAAAACTTCAGAATTTTCAAATCATCGCCGCGGCGATGAATCTAGTGGTTGTGGCGAGCATGCATCTAAGCAGAAACTTCCTTCAAGCCAGGCAAACCTTCCATACCCACAACAGTTGAAAAATCAGAAGCTCGATAAGCAATTTGGTAAGTTTATTGACATGTTTTGAAGTTTACATATTAATATCCCTTTTGTTGATATGCTAGAACAGATGTCGAAGTATGCGAAGTTTCTAAAGGAGATCCTCACACACAAGAGAAAATTCGAGGAACACGAGAAAATTATGCTTATAGAGGAATGCAGAGCGCTAATTCAAAAGAAACTACCACCTAAACTACGAGATCCAGGGAGTTTTACTATCCCTTGTATTATTGGTAGTTGTTATTTTAATAAAGTGTTATGTGATTTAGGGGCAAGTATTAACTTAATGTCATTTTCCATCTACAGGAAGCTTGGATTAGGAGAAGTGAAGCCAACCACTGTGTCTCTCCAATTGGCAGATCGATCAATAACATATCCTAGGGGGGTGGTAGAAGACGTCCTGATTAAGGTAGACAAACTGATTTTCCCAGTAGATTTCATAGTGTTAGACATGTAGAAAGATCGGGAAATGCCTTTAATCCTAGGACGACCTTTCCTAGCCACGGGTAAAGCATTGATAGATGTTCATCAAGGGAAACAAATCTTAAGTGTAGAAGATGAGCAAGTAGAGTTTAATGTTTTTGATGTTAAGAAGCGTCCATTCGACTTATACACATGCTTTGAGATTAGTATCCTTGATAACATAGTGAATAAAAAATTTGAAGAAAACTACCCTAGTTCACCCCTAGAGAAGTGTTTAGTCAACTCTAGGACTATGGAGGTTGACTTTGAGATGGTAGATCAACAATGATTAAAGCCCTATGGGAATGGTGAAATTAAGGATATGAGGGCTTGGATTCTCCTAGATGATCCGGATTGAAGAAAATGAAAAGTCAAGCTTAGGACTTTAACCAAGCGCTTTTGGGAGGCAACCCAAGCTTTTTATTTTTATTTTTATTTTTCTTTCATTGATTAGTGTGTTATTTTTGCAGGTGCTAAGTTTCAAGTATGTTTATTTATTTATTTATTTTCTCCTCTGTTTTGTGTAAATAATTTTGATGTTGTGGTTGTTTCTCTAAATTCATAAATTTAGCATATGACGTGTGTTTTCGATGAGGTGCACCGCAAGTTTCTTTGTTTTGACAGAATTAAAAGACAAAAATGGAATGAAACGAGTTGGTGATCGAATTGTCATGCGTATTCGCACTTCACGATTGAAAAAGGGGGTAACTTTTCTTTTTCTCATATTCGTACGCTTAACATTGGGGACAATGTTGATTTTATTGGTTGGGGGTAGGAATTTAAGAAACTTAAATTGAGCAGAATTTTTGTATGGATTTAGAGAGCAGTTTTATTTTTGTCTCTTGGATGAAGTCATATGTTTATGATAGGAATGTGATTACAATAACATAGAACTAATGGAGGACATTAATTTTTACCTTTGCTTACGGATGTGTGTGAATATCAATGACATGAAGTTGAGACCCTAGTGAACTGTGGATTGAAAGTGGTTCAGTCACCTACTTAGAGAAGTGTTATGTATGAAGTTTACATGAACTTTATTGTGATTTCAACAAACTCTAGAACTCATTTGATAATCACTCAAGGCGAAATCCTAGAATTCACATCACTTAGGAAATGATTTAGGCTGTTTTTGGACCGATTGAGCCTTTCAAGCCAACCCTTGTTTTTGTCATCGCTAGTTAGCCCTTTGAGCCTTTGTAAACACAATTTAGACTTGTTTTTCGTTCTTTGAACTTAATGTTTACCCTAGGCTCATTAAGAGACTTTATTGTTCTTCAAACTTATTACGAGTTTTGGTAAGAAAGTGTGGTTGTCACAACCCACGTGTGCGAAGAAATTGGTTGGGGGTTGTGGAGTGTTTGTAAAATCAGTGGGGATGTGCATGTTTTAGCCTTCTTATTTTTATTATGTTGTGCATAAAAAAAAAAAAAAAAAAATTGCATAGTTTAAGGGTATTTCGACTGGAAACCAGAACCCGCCTTAAAAACTGCCTAGCAGTACTTGGCGACCTCTGGTATAACAACGCCACGTACACCTTAGACGCATCTCCCCCGCCGCATTTATGGTATCAAAAATAAGAAAGATACAAGTTTGAGGGTTGTAAATTAGTGGACATATTGGTTGGTGGTTGAGAAGAAGTGGAGTTCGATTTGATTTTAGAGTTTGCATGAGGAAAACCGAGTTCTCTTACTTTGTTATTCCTATCATTTTCTTGGAACCCATACCCTGGCCTAAAATTACAACCTTTACAAAGACCTATTGATCCAAGGTAATGTGAAATTCTACATTAGCAGAGAGTGATGTGAAAAGTGAGCCTATGGAGTTTGATTCCATGATTCACATATAAGTCATAACCCGAATATTAAGATCAAAATTTTGTTCATGAATGTTGTGCATAACACCATCTGAGTTTGTAGACTAATGGTTTGTGGGTGTATGAATGTTCTAGGGTCGATAACGAAAATGAAATTGATGTTTGCATTGTCTGTGAGTTTTAGGTGATTTTTAATTAATCTATTTATTTTGTGTATATGCAATTTTTGAGACGTCTTTATGAATTGATCCAAGACTTTTTGTTAGTGTGTTTTTTTTTTTTTTTATGTTTTTGTTACTTTTGGAGTTTAGGATACGTTTAGTGGGGATGTTTGTGGGTATCATTGCTGGAAACCCTCACGAGACTACAACTCGTCCAACTAGGGCCACCTAGGGGTTTAAAGGCTTGTTGCATACGCTAAATGCAATCGTGTCAATCTACGAAAGTGATTTAGGATAGTTTAGATTTAGGTTTTTAATTAGTTGTTTTCTTGTCAAGCTTAGAGACTTATTTTATCGCTTGTTTTGCTAGGGACTAGCAAAAAGCTAGTTGAGGGTTGTGATAAGAGCTTGTATGTTTATATTTTGTTAGTGATTTAATTGGTTTATTTGTTGAAAAATGTGTTTAAAGTGTGGAATTTGGATTATTTCTTTCATAAATACCATTTATGGGATCACGGGTGCATGTTGAATGTTTTCAAGCTCAAACAGGTTGTTGAAGGGAAAAGAATGATGTCGATAGGATTCACGATGTGTAGGAACAAACGGCACAAGAATCAGGATCGAAATGAGGGAGTTGTGGTTCATCAAAGATGTTACGGAAAATCTGGAAATTCTTCATCATGAGTATGCCTCGATGTTTCTATCATAACTTGAGCTGTAAAAGTCAGAATTTGACAATTCTAGTGGCGTTGGAAAGCTTATTCAGAGAGTTATAATGTTTGTGTTGATGACTTCATCTAATTCTGAAGTTTATGAACACTTTGGACAGAAGGAACGATCACTGCGGTGACCATTCCTACCGCCGCGGCGATGGGTCACGAGTTTGTGTTAATTCATTACCCTAATCTGAATATGAATGAGCTAAGTTTTCTAATCTTTTTCCTAAGCACGACCAAGAACCCCAGGGATATAAAAGAGAGTTTTTAAGAAATTAAAAGGGACTTTTGGAAGAGGAAGACGGCTATCAAGTTGGAGATCGGGATCCTAAGAGCTCTCGTTCACCAATTAGAGAAGTTTTTATCTTTTCTTTCTTGAAAGGATGTCATTGAATAGAATGATGGATTTTGTTATTTTCATTATGAACTAATTTTCTTTTCTAGGGCTAAGATGTAGCCCAATTTATGAATATGTGTTGACTTGGATTGTTGTTAATTCTTATTGAGCTTTTAATTCTAAGTTTTATTATTATGCATAATGCTTTCAATTCTCAAGGGCCCGAGAGTTGAATGATATCATGGATTAGGTTGAGATCGAGATAAGAAACCTGATTTGTCATAGGTAATAAAACTATAGATTGAGCAAACGCTAGAGATAGGTTACTGCGATCTGTGAGGCTCCGGTAAATTCCATAGAGCTTAATGATCTTTTAGCTCCTAAATCCAATTTAGAGATATCTTGGGTTGTTGCTTAAGGGTTAATTTGCTAATTTCTCAAGAGAGAGTTAGTGGAATAATAGGGGATTTGGCCTTTAGATTACGCTTGATTAGGTTAACAACAGATGTCAATGCATAGGATTAAATTGGTGTGAAATCTATGCCCTAGGTTTAGTCATATTGATTTTTACTTCAAAGTGTTTACAAATTCTGCCTTTATTTAGTACTTAGTTTTCAGTTTATTTACTTTTTCATTAAATTCATTCTTAAACTTCAGTTTAATCAAATAGCAATAGAATATAATAGTTTGGTACTTGGTAGGTAGTTCCTTTGGGATTCGACACTCGTTTTCTCGAGTTTTACTACTTGCATGATTTCGCACACTTGCGAAAAGCCTGTCAGACATATCAGCTTAAAAGGTCTTCAAGAATTGTGCAAGCAAAGTCTCATAAAAACAGAGAAAGTCAAAGATCTCGGTTTCTGTGAAAGCTGCACGTCTGGTAAAGCTCATAGACTCAAATTTCCTAATGCTTCTTATAAATCTTGTGATATGCTTGAATATGTTCACTTTGATTTGTGGGGTTCACCCCAAATTCCTTTGTCTTTATCTGGGTATCAATATTTCATTAGTTTCATTGATGATTTCACTAGAAAAGTCTGGAGATATTTTCTGAAACATAAAAGTGAAGCCCTTAGTAAATTCATTGAATGGAAGAACTTGGTTGAAACTGAAACTGGAAAGAGAATTAAGACACTAAGGACTGATAATGGACTGGAATATTGTAGTAAGGAATTTGATGATTTGTGTGTGTCTAATGGGATCACTAGACATAAGACCTACACCTATACTCCTCAGCAAATTGGTATTGCTGAGAGAATGAACAAGACCATTTTAGATAAAGTGAGATGTATGTTAGTAGACTCTAGTTTGCCTAAAAAGTTTTGGGCTAAAGCAGCTAACACTGCTTGTTATCTAATTAATAGGTCTCCTAGTTCAGCTATAGGTTTCATAACTCCTGAAGGAAAATGGTCTAACAAATCTCCAAGTTATCAGCATCTTAAAATATTTGGTTGCATTGCTTTTGTTCATTCTAAACAAGGAAAATTAGATCCAAGAGCTAAAAGATGTGTTTTCTTAGGATATCCTCAAGGTGTCAAAGGGTATAAATTGTGGATAATATCTGAAAATAAAACTATTATAAGTAGAGATGTTATTTTCAATGAATTGATATCGTATAAGACTAACATGTAGGAACCAAAAGAAAATACAACAGCCTCTACTCAGATTAAGGTGGAGCTTAGTAAATTTGAGACACATCCAAGAGAAGATGACCTTGAGGATGAAGAAAGTACATCAGCAGACTTGAATAACAATCAGCAACCAGAAGAAGGTAGAGCTGTAGCAGAAAGTAGTGATCTTATGAACTATCAGTTGGCTAGAGATCGAGTCAGAAGGGAAGTGATTAGACCTGCTAGATATGCTCAATCCATTGCTTCTCCATCTACTTTTGATCACATAGAACTGATAGCATATGCCTTGAATGTAGTAGATACCCTTGATATAGAAGAGCCTAGAACCTATTTTGAAGCCTGTAAAAGTAAAAATTGGCTACACTGGAAAGCAGCCATGGATGAGGAAATGAAGTCCCTTGCCAAAAATGAGACTTGGGTTCTAGTTGAAAAGCCAAAGAATCATAAAGTTATTGGTTGCAAATGGATTTTCAAGAGAAAACCAGAAATTTCGGGGGGAGGGAAAGCTAGATTTAAAGCTAGAGTTGTGGCAAAAGGTTTCTCTCAGGTTGAAGGAGTTGATTATCATGATGTTTTTTCACCAGTTGTCAAGCATACATCAATTAGAATCATCCTTGTCATCACTGCTATAAAAGACTTGGAACTGGAACAACTTGATGTAAAAACTGCCTTCTTACATGGGAATTTGGAGGAGAAAATTCTTATGGCTCAACCTGAAGGTTTCATCAAGAAAGGGAAAGAAAATAAAGTGTGTTTACTGTAGAGGTCCCTTTTATGGTTTGAAGCAGTCTCCTCGCCAATGGTACAAAAGGTTTGACGAATTTATGCTCAAACAAAGGTTCAAAAGAAGCTATCATGACAGTTGCGTTTATTTTCAAAAGCTACATGACAACAATTATATCTATCTCCTGCTATATGTAGATGATATGCTCATTGCTTGTCATGATAAATCTGAAATTCAAGTTTCGAAAGATAAACTCAAATCTGAGTTTGATATGAAGGATCTAGGGAGAGCTAAAAGAATCCTTGGGATTGACATCAATAGAGACAGAACAAAGAAGATTCTAACCCTATCTCAAAAAGACTACATCAGCAAAGTTATACAAGCCTTTCATATGGCAGAAGCAACACCTATTACAACTCCCATTGGTGCTCATTTTAAGCTTGCTGCTAGTGATGAGGTTGCTACGTCCGAAGATGATTTTTGTATGAAAGATATCCTTTATCAAAGTGCTGTGGGGAGCCTCATGTACGCAATGGTATGTACTAGAGCTGATATTGCATATGGAGTTAGCTTGGTGAGTCAGTTCATGAGCAAACCAGAGAAGGATCACTAGGAAGTTACTAAATGGATTCTAAGGTATCTGAAGGGTTCTATTGATGTTGGTTTGAAGTACACTAGGTCAGATTACTCCAAGATTGAAGTAGAAAGATACTATGATTCAGACTATGCAGGTGACTTAACCAAAAGAAGATCCCTAACAGGTTATGTGTTCACGATTAGAGGAAATTTGGTGAGCTAGAAGTCTTCTCTTCAGCATATGGTTGCTCTATCTACTACAGAAGTAGAGTACATAGCCATTATAGAGGTAGCCAAAGAAGCTCTTTGGTTGAAAGGAATAGTCAATGAACTGGGTCTGCAACAAGAATGTATCAATGTTCACTGCGATTCTCAAAGTGCTATTCACCTGACCAAAAACAGCATGTACCACGAAAGGACCAAACACATAGATGTTAAGCTGCATTTCATCAGGGATATAATTGACAAAGGATTTGTGACAATGAAAAAGATTTCTACTTTGATAAATCCTGCTGACATATTGATGAACGGAGTTCCAACAAGCAAGCTTCATTCGGCCTTGGAATTCCTTGGAGTTCAGAAAACTTAGTAGCTTTGGAGGGTATGCAGGGTACCTGTTTGGTTCACTATGTAAATAAGAGTCAAGGTGGAGATTGTTAGATATTGCCTCTTATTTGTTAAGAGAGTTAGGTAGTTATTAATCTGTATTCTTGGCTAATGTCACACAGCTATGATAACCACCTACATCACCTATATATCTCATCTTAGGCTCTTATATATAGGTGGTCTTTACTTTCTGTTTGTAAGTGTGAGAGTTAGTTTCATTTTGTAATTCTCTGTTAAGGGTTGTGTGAAGATCAAAGTTCTTGCTTATACTTTGATCTTGTTTGATCCCTTGTTCATCTCTCAGATTAGTGTTTGTATCAGTTTTCCACACAGTGGACTATCTAGGGCCTTAAACCCTGCCTTGGAGTAGGATTCATTTGTTGAATCCGAACCAAGTAAATCACTTGTGTTTCTTTCTTCTTCCTGTTCTCTTCTATTTTTGTTTTTCCTATTCTTCTTGGTGTTTCTTGATCGTGTTGAACTCTCTCTTGGAGGATTTCTAGTTTATTATCCTCAACAGAATGGCTTAATGTTAATTCCATCTTCTCATTATATTAATTTTTAATTTTCATACTATTAGCCTAATTATTCATATATTAATTTCACATTTATGCTATCATTTTGACTAAAAAATTTATAGATTTACATTTCGTTTAATATTATATAAACTTTTTATGGTTACAAGAACATTAATAAAATTTATAATTGCTAATCATGTTTTTAATTAAATTTAATTTATAAACATTATTTTATATTTACTTTAAAAAACTCAAAAATTTAAAGATTTACCCATATTATTTTAAGTTTAAAAATATGTTTCTTATTAAATATATATTTAGTACTGAGGTTGCTAGATGGAAAGAAAAATAGTTGCATGAAAATGAATTCATACCAGAGACTGAAACCACATCAATTAAATTATAGTCTTCTTTACTTTCCTTCTTCTCAACACATATATTGATTGAGATTGAGAGTGATCAAAACTCCCTCAGATTCCATGGTTTTATTATCAAAGAATACTTCTAGATATTTTCAAAGATTTGGAGCCTAAAACTTAGGTTTTGCAAGCCAACCCTTCTTTAGTTTTAGCAAATGCATGTATTTTCCAACTGTTGGTAAAACCGCGTGAAATTGTGCATTTTCTTATAATTAACGAAAATGTCTTTCATGGTTGGTAAAAGCAATTATATATTGTCCTATTGCCAATTTTATTTTCCATAAAAGTGGAAACGCACCATTTGGCCATCAATAATTGATCTCTCATACAAATTTATGATATTAGGAATCTAAGAATGCCCATCTTTTAGTAGAACCCTCATCCAAAATTTTGGTTTAGATTTTAAAAAGAGTTAAGAGGTGTTTACACAAGAAAATGATTGTTCTATATATTTAGCCAAATGCATTAAATGTTCATGAATTTTCTCAAAAAAAAGTAGGCGTAGAGTTAAATAATTATACTTTATTATGCAACAAATTAAAAATGTTAAGGGTAGAGAGTGAAAGATGAAAAAGGCATTTCCAACTGGAGTGAGATGGGATGTGAGGGCTTACATTTTGAGCAGAAGAAGGTGAAGAAGACATAAAAGTCATCGGGCTTGTAAAAACAACAAAAATCTTCCTCGATTTTTTTAAGGGAGAATTTTAGAAATTATCATTTTTAGCACTTTTGTGGAAAATAATAAATTATTGTTTGCATAAAAATCTTCAGTTCTAACATCACCTAATTCCGTTAACTTGTGAATTAAAACTTATGTAAAATTATTATTTTCTTATTTTGTTAACTTGTAAATTACAATTCAAAACTCTAACCAAATATATGTTAACAATATTTTATATAAAATTATTATGCAAACATAAAAATTAAAAAAAAATATCATTCACAAATATAACTTTTGAACTTTGATTCATCATAATCGTTGTTAGTACATGATGCTGGAAGTAAGACTGGGAAGAAGTAGTCTAGTTTGAGGGAGCATATTGACCATTTATTGTAAAAGGCATAAACGGTGTCGTTTCTGCCTTCACCTTTTCTTCTCCACTTAAGCAGAAATGGTGTCGTCTCTCTCTGCCCATCGTCTCTATCTGCCTTTACCATTTCTACTTTACTGATTTTTGTTTCTCTCACTCACCAAATCTTTCTTTGTATAAAGGTGAGCTGAGCCTTATTAATTGTAATTAGTTTTTAGTTAATGAAAAGTTAATATCAGAATTTTCTCTCAAAATCATCTTTCTCTTTAAGATTCACATGGTATCAGGGCTCTTGACTAGCGTCAATGGCTAAAGTTCCTGGATCAAGTAACTCTACTAGCTCAATGCAACATGGAACACCTAATTTCTTCAATTCATACACTTCAACATTCCCTTCAAGTCTTCAAGTTGTTCATCCGAAGCTTACAAGAGAAAATTATCGCGACAATTATCGATTCTGGAGGTCGCAAGTTCTCTTCGCGGTTGGAGCTCACGAGCTTGAAGATCATCTCACTGGTTTAATTCCCTTTCCTTCACCTTTAATTACTTCAGATTCTGATAATCCCTCTGATCTTGAAGAAGTTAGCTCAAAGGAAACCCTAACCAAGCAAAAAATCAATCCAGCCTATATAGCTTGGAAAAGAACTGACAAGTTCTTAGTGACTTGGTTGCTAGCTTCGATATCAGAATGTATGTTCAGTTATGTGTCTAAATGTCAGTTTGTGATGGATATTTGGTTCACACTTGAGCGAGAATTCTTAAGTGGCTCCAAAGCAAGAGCTTTACATTTGAAGAATCTTCTCCAGAATGCTCAAAAAAGAAACTTAGATGTCAATGAATACATCAAGAAAATGAAAGGAATAGCTGAAAGTCTTTCTGCCAGTGGTCAGGTCGTTTCTGATGAGGGTTTACTTCAACATGTGCTAGATAGTTTAGGACCTGAGTTTGACGTAGTGGTAGTAAATCTAACTTCAAGGTTAGAGTCAAAATTTGACTCAGCCACAATGCAAGAAGCACAGTATGATCTGTTACAAAAGTACGAATGCGACTGGATAAATTTAATACAATTTACTTTTAGGGGGGATCTGTACATGTTGCCTCTACTGGTAATTTTGGTCTTCAAATTCCTCATCCTACTACTTCAGCCACTAGTCTAGCCAATTCGTTGAGAGCTCTTGCTTCAGTCAATAGCTTTCCTCCTAATCTCCACACTGTTATCAATTCAACACCACAACAGCCCTTTTTGGCAGATGCAACACCTCTTACTAGTCAAGTCAACTAGTACAACACTGCCTTTCCTATGAATCAATTTTAGACTACTGGTTTCAACAATTTTGGAAGAAACAGAGGTTGTGGTTATGGTAGAGGAAAACCAATTTGTCAGGTCTATAGCAAAGCTGGTCACATAGTAGTTCAATGTTATCATAGGTATAATTCTACCTATAATGGAGCTCTTCCTCAATATGGAGTTTCTAGTCACCCTTTTGGAGCCAAGTTCTTCAATAACTTGGCATCACAACAGTTGCCTTCATATGTTGGTTCTTATGGTGGTCATCAAGCTAATTCCTCTGCAAATTACCAATACTCAGGTGCTTGTGCTAATTTTGGAAGTCGTTTTCCCAATTTTGCTCCATTCTCTTGTCATCCTGACTATGGCATACAGCAGCAACATAATACTTTTACTAGAGTTCAACAACAGCATCAAACATTTGTTGGTCCTCATCAGAACCTCCAGCAACCTATTTCATCTACTTTTACTAATACTGTTCCAAGTCAGCAAATGTCTCCTGCAAACCAAGCTCATTTGGCATCTTATCAAACTTCGTCAGCCCACACAAATCCTACAGCTTCTATGACTGCTTCTTCAGTCAATCCTTAGGATCCAGCTTGGTATATGGATTCTTGTGCAACTGATCACGTTACCTCAAACTTGAACCAGCTAAAGATCAGTAGGAACTATGATGGTACTGAGCAACTCCAAGTTAGAAGTGGTGAGTTCCTAAATATCTCTTATATTGGCTTTGCCTTATTGCCTAGTTCACTTCAATCAAAATCCTTACACCTAAAAAATGTACTTTGTGTTCCTAGAATAACAAAAAATCTCCTTAGCATTTCTAAATTTACTAAGGATAATAATGTGGCTGTTGAATTCACTTCTGATTATTGTATTGTTAAGGATATGGTTACAAAGACAATCTTATTGTAGGGAGAACTTAAAGCTGGCTTGCATCAACTGAACCTTCGCTCCATTCCTTTATTCCAATATGTCTAGTCTAAACAATTTGTTCCTGGTTCCTCTAATCACACGTTTATTGTCTCTACAACAGAGTCTAAGTCTGCTACAGCAGAGTCTAGGTCCATTTCCAATAACTTTGAGTCATCATCACTGTCTGTCTTCTTCAAGTCAGGTTGCATCACTTTCTTGTGATTCATATTGTAAATTGTGAAACTCAAGCAACCTGAGTTAAATACTTGTAATTACTTCTTTGAGAATAAAATCACCAATAATTCTGCCAATATTTCCAGTTGCGATAATGCTAATGTTACTCATGTTCCTTATTCTACATTTGATAAACATGATGCATCCACTAATTTATGTGTTTCTAATTCTGTGATTGATAAGCATAATGCATCAACTAGCTTATATGTCTCTGATTCTGTAGTTAATAAGCATAATTTGTCCACTAGTTCACCTAATGATAACAGTGTTTCTGATTCAGTGCTTTCTAAGCATGGTTTGTTAACTAGTTCACATGAATTTGAACATCTCAATCATAAAAATAATTTCATTGGTACATCACTTATTATGTCAAACTGTCCACACTTAGCTCATCAGGTCAATTATAATATTGATAATTCCAATTTGACATGGCACAAACGACTAGGACATTCGTATCTTGAGGTCTTTTCTAAAATTATGTCACAAATTCATAAATCAAAGTCTGTTTCAACTCTTCCCTATTGTGATGCATGCAAAATTGGAAAACTACAAAGAAATTATTTTCCTGTCTCCTCTTTTAAAGCTACACAACCTCTTGAACTTGTCCATTGTGATGTTTGGGGTCCTACACCCATTGCTTCAGTTGAGGGTTTTAAGTACGATCTTCAGTTCATTGATGAGTTTAGTCATTTTACTTGGTTGTTTCCTTTGCATACAAAAGCTGAAGTTCAGTTAGTTTTCATTAAATTTCATCATTTAGTAGAACAGTAGATTAGTCTTAAGCTCAAATGCTTCAATCTGACCAAGGGGGTGAATACAAAGGGTTAATTCCTTATCTTAACAAAACTGGAATTCAGTATAGACATTCATGTGCATATGTGCATCAACAAAATGGGAGAAATGAGAGAAAACATAGACATGTAGTAGAGATTGGCTTAACATTACTTGCTTATGCTTCAATGCCTTTACAATATTAGTGGAATGCCTTTGACACAGCTCTATACTTAATAAATAGAATGCCTACAACTATTTTAAATTTTGTTTCTCCTTACCAAAAGTTATTCTGTTTTACTCCTTTGTATTCCTCTCTTGAAGTCTTTGGCTGTGCATGTTTTCCTTTTCTTAGAGACTATAACCGACACAAGTTCAACTTTCATTCTACCAAGTGTGTCTTCCTAAGATATAGTGCTGTCCACAAAGGATACAAATGTCTTAGGGCTGATGGACAAGTCTTTATTACTCCTAATGTTCATTTTAATGAATCTGAGTTTTCATTCTCTCTTGGTTTTTATTTTTCATCCAATCCTTCCAAAAATGTCTCTCCTAATCACTCAGTTGCTGTAAACATGCCCACTAGAACTGTTTTTCCCTTTATTCCTGTTTATATTCCTTCTTCCTCAGCTGATACAAGTATTCCAGCTCCTATTGAAAGTTCTCCAACAAGGCATTGTCCTCCAATCATTCCCATCACAACTTTTAGGAAAGAGACTTCTACAGCAGCAACTAATCTTGGTCCTAAACCTATTACTAATCTTCAACCATAGCATTCCTCAAAATCATTACACATCACAGATTCTGCTCCTTCTTCTAATATAGGTCCAATATCTAAACACATACTAGCACCCTATATGACCCTAACAGTTTAGTACCAAACTGCTCACTTGAAGTAGATTTAACTAGGTTTCAATTTTCAGATTCTCATCCTCCTACCACTAGCTCCACTTTACCCACTTGTTTACTTGAAGTTGACTTGGAACCATCACAGTTTTCTACTGTTCCTACTGGAACTCAAGTTTTTGGTAATGCACACCCGATGATAACAAAGGCCAAAGTTGCTGTAGCTTCCAACAAAACTGTTCTTCTCATTTCAAGACAGTCTACGTGCATCCTAAACCATCTTCAGTGAAAGAAGCCCTTTGTTGTCTAGAATGGAAAGAAGCCATGCAATGTGAATTTGATGCATTGGTTAAGAATAATACCTAGTCCTTTGTTCCCATGACTCATGATATGAATGTAGTTGGCAGTAAATGGGTATTCAAGACCAAATTTCATGTTGATGGCTCTTTACAAAGGTATAAGACTAGGGTAGCCAAAGGATTCCAGCAAACTCCTGGATTGGACTACTTTGAGACCTTTAGCCCTGTTATTAAGCCTTCCACTATTAGAATCATTTTAAGTTTTACTATCACCTATGGTTGGGACATCCAACAAGTAGATGTCAACAATGCTTTCCTCAATGGAGAGTTGAATGAGGTAGTTTACATGCATCAACCTAAAGGGTTTGCAAGCCTACACTATCCTTCTCATGTGTGCAAACTTCAAAAGGCTCTCTATGGCCTTAAACAAGAACCAAGAGCCTGGTTTGACAAGTTAAAACAAGCCATTTTGGCTCATGGATTTCAGAATTCAATTTCAGATTCCAGCTCTTTATTCTTAAGCATAACACCCAAGTAACCTATATTCTTGTCTATGTGGATGATATACTCATCAGTGGTTTAGATGCTTCATTCACCAATAAACTTGTGAAGGATTTGAATGACAAATTTGCCTTAAAGACTCTTAGATCAGTGAAGTACTTTCTTGGTCTTGAAGCTACTCAAACAAATGATCACCTAAAATAGTCCAAATACATCAATAACCTGCTAGTCAAGACAAAAATGTTAGATGCTCACTCTTGCTCTACACCCATGGCTGTTGGAGTAAAATTGTTTGCCACTGACAATGCTCCTTTCAATGACCCTAGCCTATAAAGGAGCACCATCGGAGCTTTGCAATGCTTGACTTTAACAAGGCCAGATATCAGCTTCTCTGTCAACAAACTTAGCCAATTCTTGCAAGCCCCAACAAAACTACAGTGGTAGGCCTGTAAGAGAGTGTTAAGGTACATCAAGGGCACTCAAAATTATGGTTTACAGTTCAGACCTAGTATAACATTAGGTGTTGAATACTATGCTGATGCTGATTAGGGAAGTACCCTTGATGATAGGAGGTCTACGAGTGGTTATTGTGTCTTCTTGGGGCCTAACCTTATTCAATGGAGTTCCCAAAAATATAATGTAGTTACATTATCTTCCACCGAAGCTAAATATAGAGCTCTTGCTTGCACTGCCACTCAAGTTACATGGCTAAAAAGTATGTTCTCAGAGTTGGGCATAAGCTTGTCTTCTTTCCCGATTATTTGATGTGATAATGTAAGTGCTGAAGCCCTTGCTGCTAATCCTGCTTTTCATGCATGAACTAAGCACATCGAAATTGATGCTCACTATATGAGAGATCGAAGTGCTTGCTAAGAACATTGTTGTGTAATATGTGCCTTCCAAATTGCAAATTGCAGATGCTTTAACTAAGGCCTTGCCAATCTCTCAATTTCATACTTTAAGGGATAAACTAAGTGTTGTTGCTATAACCAGCAGTGCTGATAGCAATACAGTTGCAGTCCCTATCAAAGTTGGCAATTCTAGCTGTATTTTAGAGTATGGAACTAGTTCTCTTAAAGATGATAATGGAACTAGTTCACTCACAGTCTCCACCAGTAGCCTTTATTGATCTTGGTTACAGATTTTTTTTTTTTAATTATAGTTTCTTTTGTTTTGTTATATCAGAGTGTTTGATGCTACAAAATGTTACAATGGTTTTCATGTTGTAGTAAAAGTGGTGTTTAACATGTTGCAGAATGGTGCAATGAGTAGTGCACTGGTATTTGGTGTTAAAAATGCAAGTTGGTGCACTGATATTTGATGTTGAAAGTCAGAGTTGTGCATGTTGAAAATGCAGAGTTGCTCATGTTGAAAATGCAGAGTGCACTAATATTTGGTGTTGAAAATGCAAGAGTTGTGCATGTTAAAAATGCATATTGGTGCACTGATATTTGGTGTTGAAAATGCAAGAGTTGTGCATGTTGAAACTGCAGAGCGATGTACTGGTATTTGATGTATTTAGCAAGTTGGTTTGCCTGGCTTTTGGTATTTGAATTGCAATGGTGTTTGAGAATGCATATTGGTTCCCCGATTAGAGCAATGGAGTTTGATGTTCTTAGCAAGTTGTTTGCCTAGCCTTTGGTGCTGGCATTTGGTATTTGTGTTTGCCTGGCTTTTGATATTTGAATTGCAATGGTGTTTGAGAATGCAGATTGGTTCCCAGATTGGAGCAATGGAGTCTGATGTTCTTAGCAAGTTGTTTGCCTAGCTTTTGGTACTAGCATTTGGTATTTGTGTTTGCCCTGCAATTTCATTCAACTTTCCTTTGCAGTATTGGTGTTCAATTGTTGAATTACTTAATCAAGTTAAAAGGTTGAAGTCCAGACCACAGTGGCATTTTTCCCAGAAGTATAAGTAGTACCAGAGGTGTTTACTTTGAGGGGGAATGTTAGTACATGATGCTGGAAGTAAGAGTGGGAAGAAGTAGTCTAGTTTGAGGGAGCATGTTGACCATTTATTGTAAAAGGCAGAAACGGTGTCATTTCTGCCTTCACCTTTTCTTCTCCACTTAAGCAGAAACGGTGTCGTCTCTCTCTGCCCATCGTCTCTATTTGCCTTTACCATTTCTACTTTACTGATTTCTGTTTCTCTCACTCACCAAATCGTTCTTTGTATAAAGGTGAGCTAAGCCCTATTAATTGTAATTAGTTTTTAGTTAATGAAAAGTTAATATCAGATTTTCTCTCAAAATCATCTTTCTCTTTAAGATTCACTAGCTTAATTTAAATGAACTATAATTAGTTATTTCACTCATATCAGTTATAAGATCCAAGAGGAATTAATATTAATATTGTTTTTAAATATTTTGTGTTAATACAGTTTATTTTTTCTTCGTTGGGACAAAATATAGGAAAAAAGAATATATAAGAAAGTTTGGTAATTCATGTGTGAACGAAATAAAGACAACAACCAAACCAATATAACAATAAAACAAATCACAAACAGTAAACAAAGAGAAAATAACATGCGTGATTTACCATGGTTCACCTAATATGGGTTACGTCCAGCTGAGTCAATATTATTGCAATACTTCCTCACCTCTCTCATTTACAATAAATGAATTGTCCTATGATTGTTATCACACTCATAATAAGAGAAAAGTATGTTTATATACTAGGTTTAAAGTGACAAAACCTAGTTTTACAAAGATTTTTATTCCAAAGCCCAAATCCAATAAGGAATTAATGACTTAAAGAAATCATATAACGGTTATACATGGAAAATGCTCAAACTGCCTACGGGCCCGAGGGCGCTGCCACCAGGACCCTTGCCTACTCACCGGGGAGTAAGGCCCTCAAATGCATCTACGTAACCCGTTAATACTGAAGTAGTTGACAACTCCACCAATGTGGGGGTCTACATGATTGAAATGAAAGGTCTAGGGGAGAAGAAAGCAAATTGGGAAAAAGAATAGTTGTGCTGGGTGAGCCACGAAGCATGACCTAACATGGGTTCCACATGCTTTTGTAGAACGTGGGAAGTTTTGCTAGTTTGGGAAAAAAAATTGACTGGGATAAATTTGTTTGTTGCTAGTTTAGGAAAAATTGGACTTGACAAATTATAAGCGAAGTTGACACGACAAAGGATAATATCCACATCATTCTATAATCAGTCAAATGTCATCCATGTATAATCAGAAAAATGATTAAGCCGTAATACTCCTTAATTAACATTGTATAATATCCACCCACATGAGAAAACCAAAAAAATGACCAAGCCGTAATACATATGCTAACACGGCTATATATGCATCAATTAACATTGGAGAATTTGAATTAATTAGTCTTCTGTATATAAGAGGAAATATTACACTTCAAATTTAATTAATTTGACCAAATTATTTAAAGAACAATACTATGTTTATAATTTAGTCATATAATCAGACAAAAAATGAAAGATAAAATAGTTATTTTATATAAATTTTATGTAATTTTTGTTTGATTATATGACTCAATTGTATAATTTAATTGTAAGCAAAATATTATTTTTATTCAAATCTCCTTTACCACTTGTTTTCAAAAATAGAAATTTTATTTTTATTCAATTGACCATTTGGTGAATAATTAATAAGCTAATTAATGAGATGAGAGAAAAGCAAGCATCAAAGACATCAAGTCATAACCGGGGACCGTGTGGGACCTATCACTCGTGTTAGTTTTAAGAATACAAGGAAACGCATGCTACAGTGGAGTATTGGCGTTGCACCTATGGCTATAAACGTGAAACTGATATGTCCGATGGGTGTGATAATTGAAGTTGCACAAATAAATGAATAATTGTACACAAATATTCAGTAGAGAGGTTGTTGGATGAAAAAGACTGAAACTGCGTCTATTAAATTATAGTCTTCTTCGTTTTCCTTCTTCTTTATGCATATGTTGATTGAAATTGAAATTAAAATCGCGTGTGATTTCATGATTTTATTATCAAAAAATAATTGTAAATATTCACTAAATTGATATTTTCAAAGATTTAGAGCCTAATTCAAACACCAACCCCACGGAATTTTCGTTTCCTCAGTAATTTCTTCCTGGTTCTGAGTTTTTTTTTATTATTTCATATCATTTATACATTTAAGGCATAAATAAGCAATACCCATTTCGTATTTTGTTGTGTTGGAAGTGAGTTTCAATGTTTCAGATGGATCAAAACTTCAGTTCTCGTGATGAATTTGTATGGAAGATAGTTCTTGCAATGGGATTATGGAGTGGCCAGTGGGCTAGTAGTTGGAGTTATCATTGCATTGCTTTTTTCTGTAGTGTAGTTAACAATTTAATGAAACCGGCTGCCTTGGGTAACCCAATCACATTTAAGTTTTCAGCTCTAGACTTATAGTTCAAGTATAAATATTCAATAAACTAATCCCAATGATCAATTCAAATTAAACCATTCATTTTTACCAGATTTTATTCAAACAATTATAAATATGACTTTGTATTGGATCCTACCCAACTATAACACCAATTGCTACAGCTAGAATTCCATTCAAGTAATAAATACATACGTACGTAAATTCCATACATCCCTTTCCCTTACTGATAAGCAGAAAGATTATATAAGATTACGGCAATCTCATCTGCCGCACCATCATTCACCATCCTTATTAAAAGAATAGAAGAAAAAGAAGAAGAAACCGCCACACTGCTAATAATAAACATACTGACTGGAATACACCTTGATATTGTAAAAGGGTATTAGTTGGGTTTGAATTAATTTCTTTCCCCATAAAAGGGAGGCAAAGAAAAAGCAGCTAAAATGTATTGATGAAGTGGGGACTATTTTGATGCATATAATAATAAACACCCCATGTGATGCTTTAAAATTCGTCCTTAAATGGGTGATGATTCCATCCATGTGTATGAAATTTGTAATGAAGCTCTGGCGACTGCGTGGTGCATAAGCTGAGTGGGGTATTGCTGATGTTGACAAACATTAGGGACCACTTAAATTAATTAGCTGCCTGTTTTCCCCATTTGGAAAACTTAACATGTGCTCTTCCTCTTTGGTTCATTATTATGAACCTTTTTAAAATAATATTTTAAAAAAAATAAATTCAGAGTAATTATTAATGTTTTGAGAATTAAATAAACTATAAAGTAGCATTGAATTTTGAAAATATTGAAACAAATACATTTTTTTGTTTTTAAGATAAAATAGTAAAATATGATAGGGATATAATAGTGGAACCAAAGGGTCCAGCTTTCAAACGGCTATTTCTTCTTGAGCATTTAATTAAAGCAGTGTTTTGATAATATTGGTAATCCACTTAGCTTAGCTGATGGTTGATGATTAAGAATTCTATTTTTATATATGTTAGCGTCATGTCATTTATTTTGTATCAAAAATACTAGAATTGCAGCACAAGGGTCTAGAACAATATCAAGCCCAGGAATTTATTGGCGAGCCAGAAAAGCCGGTAGATTATCTCCACCTCCAAAAACCAATGCCTAGATTCATTTAAGCTAACAAAGGTAGAGATCATTAACACAACTACACCTACCAATACCATCTTTGTGCAGATTGCATAATCTAACTTCTATAACATAACAACCATTAATTAACCTAACCTTCAATAGTTGAGGAATTGATGTAACTTTAACCATTTTTATTATGTTACCAAATAAATGTTAAATATTAAATAATTAATATTGTAATTGTTGATATAATGAATGATTTAATGCTAATGCCATCTTCTTACGATATTAATTTTTAATTTTCATACTATTAGCATAACTATTCATATATTAATTTCACATTTATGCTACCAATTTGACTAAAAAATTTATATATTTACATTTCGTTTCATATCAATTTTAGTTTATTATATAAACTTTTTATGGTTACACAAACACCAATAAAATTTATAATTGCTAATCATATTTTTTATTATATTTGATTTATAAACATTATTTTTATATTTACTTTAAAAGAACTCAAAATTTAAAGTTTTACCAAATAAGCAATTTTAATATATTATTTTAAGTTTAAAAATATTTTTTTTAATTAAATATATATTTAATACAGAGTTTGGTGGATGGAAAGAAAAATGGCTACATGAAAATGAATTCATACTGGAGACTGAAACTGCGTCAATTAAATTCTAATCTTTTTTACTTTCTTTGTTCTTTATGCATATGTTGATTGAGATTGAGAGTGAAACCGTGTGAGGTTTCATGGTTTCATTATCAAAGAATAAGTCTTGATAATTTTAAAGATTTGAATACCCTAAGTATCATTAAAAGTATTAAAACTAAAGTTTATTAGTTAAGAAATATTACACGAATTATGTCATAACTTGAACCTCACTCCAACTCAACTTTCTTAGAAAAGAAATTCTTGAAGTCATAAGAGTAGTAAAATTGGAATTGAATATGAGGTCTTAAATGATATATCTATAATATTTGTATGCCGGTTAACACTTAGCATATATACATCAATTAACATTATTAGCACATACTTTAAAGAATTTTAATTAATTAATCTTCTTTATATAAGAGGAAATATTGCACTTCAAACTTTGGACACGGAATTCCAACTTTATTACCATGCATTCCTTTATGACTTTTTCTGATGGGTATAACTTTTGATGCGTGGTTCCAATTCCAAGTTTAATCATCATGAATATTAGAGAGAAATCTTCTTTGACAAGAAATTTTGCCAAGACGGGCTGGACAAATGCTTTATCAATGTCAAATTTCATTCCGTTTTAAGGCAAACATGAGTCAACTTCAACATAATTACATTCCGATCAGGGTAATTCTCTTTAAGGAAGTCACGTTGTGGGGTTGAACAACTGGCTGGCTATCGTTTTTCTAACACCTTAGTTGTCTTCCCCAAGCCTATCTAGCTACCCTTTCACGTTTCTTGCTTTTGCTGTGATGTTATGGTACTTTTATCTCATTAGTGCACCATTTTTACATCAGTCTTTCATATAATCTGACGGTTTGGGTTCAATACTTTTAAACCCTCCATTATAATGACACCATCTTCTTATGATATCAATTTTTAATTTTCATACTATTAGCCTAATTCTTCATATATTTATTTCACATTTATGCTACGATTTTGACTAAAATACATTTCTTTTAATATCAATGTTAGTTTATTATATAAACTTTTTTATGGTTACAAAAACATTAACAAAATTTATGATTGCTAATCATTTATTTAATCAATTTTTATTTATATATTTACTTAAAAGAAAAACTCAAAAATTTAAAGATTATTTTAAGTTTAAAAATAGAAAATTAATTTCATTTTTTCTTAAATGATACTTTTTCCTTTAAATAGATTCCTTTATCATAATTAATCATAAAATCAAATTGACATTTACCTAAATAAAAAATTTGAGAAAAGCTGTTACAAGCAACCATAAAGTTTTCTGCACATGTTTGTCTTCGTAACTCTGAAGTTGATAGACAAGTAAATCCTTTTAGTGATCACTCTTATTAACAATTTAGGTAGATCGAACTCAAGACCTCTTGAATAATAGGAAAATGATAGAGCCACCGAAGGTTGCGCAACGAATCCGTGTACCGAATGACGTGACAAAATCTTGACCGTTGATTAATATTAACTGATAATGAATCAATGGTCAAATTTTAATTTTATCACGTCATTCGATGACAGTGCATAACCTTAACTGTGTGAGCATTACTCTGAGTAATATACCTAAGAGTCCTAATCATAAATGCATCTAGGCATAATTGCATTAATGATCTCTACTAGCTTACCCTTGTTATTATAAATGCATCTAGGCATTGGTCATTCATATGAAAAATTCATAAATGAATAGATTGTATCATGTCATTCATACAACCAACCATAAAGCATTTATGACTAAATTATTTTAAGTTTAAAAATGTATTTTTTTATTAAATATATATTTAATACAAAGGGATCTGAAAAGAAAGAAAAATGAATTCATACTAGAGACTGAAATCGTGTCAATTAAATTATAGTCTTCTTCACTTCCTTTCTTCTTTACACTTATGTTGATTGAGATTGAAAGTGAAATCTCATGAGATTTCATAGTTTCATTATCAAAAAATAATTTTAAATATTTTTAAAGATCTGAATACCCTAATTATCACTAAACGTATTAAAACTAAAGTCTATTAATTAAGAAATGTTGCATGAATTATGTCATAACTTAAACCTCACTCCAACTCTACTTTCTTATAAAAGAATTTCTTGAAATCATAAGAGTACATAGTAAAATTGCATGAATTATGTCATAATTTTTGTATGCGAGTCTTTGGTTAACATATATACATTAATTAACATTATTACTACAAACTTTAAAGAATTTTAATTAATTAGTCTTTTGTATATAAGAAGTAATATTGCATTTCAAATTCAATGACTTGTGGATCCAAATCTTTGAATGGAATGGAAAAAATAAATAAAATTGCCGAGTTCTTGACTGGAGCATCAGCTGTGTGGTTGATGACTGACATAATTCGCAAAAATATTGCGCTTCTCGCTAATATAACAAAACACAAGTCCAGAATTTTATTGGAGTTTATTACATAAATATTTTTGAATCTCCCACGTGAAAAGCATAACTAGGAGTAACGTTATTATATCCAATAAATTCTTGCAGTATTAAGTGGGACACTGGGAGTGGGATTGGTATTCATATGGCGCTTGGTTTAACGTGGTTGAGAAAGCGATTGGGATGATATTCTACATTTTGTCGAGCCTTTGGTAGCAAGTTTAAATTTTTTTTAAATACAGATTTACATTTTGTTTAATATCCATATTAGTTTATTATATAAACTTTTTATGGTTACATTACTTACAAACACATTAATAAAATTTATAATTGCTAATCATTTTTTTAATCAAATTTAATTGATAAACATTATTTTTATCTTTACTTAAAAAAGAAGTTAATGATGGGTGTATGAAAAGGACAACCAAAAAAGAAGTTGAATTAACCCCAAAGGAGGTTGGCTTCGTGGCTAAAGGTTTGTTCCTTTATTGATTTTTTGGGTTTAAATTATCTTAGAATTACTTACCACATTTGTAGTTTACTTGAAACATTATTTGGTTTGTAGGGTGTCTAATGAGTCTTGAGGAATAGTTAGCTTGTAGGGTGTTCAATGAAACCTTAACAAAAAAAAAAAAAAGAAGTTGGGTGTGCACCATAAGGGCCCATTTCGTTTTCAATTTAATTTTAACAACAATGTATAATCAGGTACTTGTGATTAATTAAAGTTTAAGATGAAGTAGGTAGACTAGAACTAGAATTTAATTATAATTAAATTAATTAGGTGATGGATGGTGTTAAATTGATGATTAATTAATCCAATGTGGGGGCATATTGTTGATGATGTTAAGAAAATGTTAGTATCTTAGACTATGGAATGGCAGTTTGTGTGCATTTCAACTAATCCCTCGAGACTCTGAAGTTGACAATCGGATAAATCTACTTAGTGACCACTTCTATTAACAACCTTAGGTGAATCGAACTTAAAACCTCTTAAGTAATATACTTAAGAGTCTTAATTGACCGTTGGACCACTCAATAATAGTTATGCACAAAGATGATATTTGGTAGGTGTAGTTGTGTTAATGACCTCTACTAGCTTACCCTTCTTATTATAAATGCATCTAGGCATTCGTTTTTGGCTCGCCGTTATGCTTCCTGGGCTGGCCAATATTATCAAAACACTGCCTTAATTTAAAAGCTCAAGAATTAAATTGAAGTGGGAAAGCTTAGTCAGAGAGCACATGTTAGGTTTTCCAAATAGGGAAAATAGGCAGAAATGACAGTCTTCACCACATGCTTATTTAATAAGGATAGTGATTGATGTTGTGGCAGATGAGATTGTCGTAATCTTATCTTTTATCTTTCTGCTTATCGGAAAACGAAAGGGATGTTGAATGAAATTCTAGCTGTAGCAATTGATGTTATGTTAGTGATCAACCTAAATAATTTTGTGGATTGGACTAAATAACCTCTGTGTGAAATTACTTGGTATAATTTTAACCATTTTTATTAAGTTACCAAATAAATATTAAATATTAATTAATTAATATTTTAATTGTTGATATAATGAATGGCTTAAATGCTAATTCCATCTTCTTGTGATATTAATTTTTTACTTTCATACTATTAGTATTATTATTCAAATATTAATTTCGCATTTATGCAACCATTTGACTAAAATTTTTTATAGATTTACAGTTCGTTTAATATCAATATTAATTTATTATATAAACTTTGCATAATACTACATATACAATATTTTTATATAATATTTCTCATACAATATGATGTGACAAAAAATAATTGACTAATTTTAAATTAAAAATAAACTTTTATCCAATCATCTTTTACCATATTATGTTGTATGAGAAATGTTGTATGTGTATTATTATTCATAAACTTTTATAGTTATAAAAGGATTAATAAATTTATAATTGCCAATCACATTTTTAATTAATTTAATTTATAAACATTATTTTTGTAGTTATTTTAAAAGAAAAACTCAAAACTTAATTTATAAACATTAAGAATTAGAAATTTGAATGTTGAACCATTCATGGCAAACCCTAGAAAATTGTATTAGGAATTAATTCATACCGGAGACTAAAATTGTGTCAAATAAATTCTAGTCTTCTTCACTTCCCTTTTTCCTTACGCATATGTTAATAAAAATACAAGGTTGATAAAGATTTCAAATTTACTTCTATATAAGGGGAAAATATTAGGTGGGAAAGCATGTGAGATGTCTCAGAAATTCGTGAAGCACATTCAACAAAACACATCCCTTCTTCTTTAGGCATGTTGATTGATAGAAGGAGATTTCAAATTACTTTTACATAAGGGGAAAATAATGAGCTGGGAAGCATGTGAGATGTCTTCCTTGGAAATTCTTGAAGCACATTCAACAAAACACATCATCAAATCAACTTTCCCTATATGTTTTATCACACAAAATACAATTAAACCTCATTTACCCATATGTTTCTGTTTACAAAGGTTGTTGGATGGAAAGAAAAAAGGCTGCCTGAAAATGAATTTATGTTGGAGACTGAAATCGCGTCAATTAAATTCTAGTCTCCTTCACTTTCCTTCTTCTTTACGCATATGTTGATTGAGATTGAGAATGAAACCGCATGAAATTTCATGATTTCATTATCAAAGAATAATTCTTGATGTTCACTTAATAAATTAAATTGATATTTTCAAAGATTTGGAGCCTAAAACTTTTCCAGATCCAACCCTTGTGTAGTTTTAGCAAATACTTTCCAGCTATTTCTAGTGTAATTTGTAATTATATTTGCCTTGTTTAGGTGACTATGAAAGCAACAACCTACCTTGTTGAGATGAAATTATGCATAAACTTTGAATACCCTAAATATCAATAAACGTATTAAAATTAAATCTATTAGTTGCATGAATTATGTCATAACTTAAACCTTAACTCTACTTTCTTAGAAAATAATTTCTTAAAATCATCATAGTAAGCAAAAATGGAATACAATTTGAGGTCCTAAAAGGAACATAATAATTATAATTATATCTATAATTTTTTCTATGCAAATATCTCTTTAACATATATACACCAATTAACATTATTAGTACAAACTACAAAGTTTCAACAAAATTTATTTTTCAAATAAATCCACAAATTTTCCAAAATTGTAATAAATAAATGTTTTTATAAATTTTGGATAAAGATTTTTAATAATTCAATTGACTCCTCACATGGCGAAAATTTTCAACAAACTGGCAAAAAAATTTAATGTACAAGATTGGAAATCAAAATTGACGAGTAAATCCGCCAAGATTATGAGGTTGCATAATACTACACATACAATATTTCTCATACAACATGATGTGGTATAAGATGATTGGTTGACTTTAAATTAAAAATAAACTTTCACCCAATCATTTTTTGCCACATTATGTTGTATGAAAATGTTGTATGTGTAATACAGTATTACTCTTATGAGGTTATGTGAAAATCCTGAATTTCCACATATGAAAACAAATTGTAATTATATCAAAATATTCAATGCCACCTGTTGATTTGAAACTTAAAACTCTCCTAATTGGTCTTTATTAAATTCATAAACTTGTTGAAAGGCAATTTGGTTACAAAGTCAAGTGTCTTTAGTCAGGTCAGGGAGGAGAATACATTGCACTACATTCTTATCTCACTGATTTAGGAATTAGATTTAGACATTCTTGCTCACATATACATCAACAAAATGGTAGATGTGAGTGCAAGCACAAACATATCGTTGAAACTAGACTAACCCTTCTGGCTTATGCATCCATGCCTTTACAGTTTTGGTGGCTAGCATTCAAAACTAGAGTCTTTCTCATAAATAGGATGCCCACGGCTACTTTGGCTTACTTGTCTCCTTACCAAAAATTATTTCAAACTCCACCTGTTTATGAGTCATTAAAAGTATTTGATTGTTCTTGCTTTCCATTTCTTTGACCTTTTTTATTAAGCATAAGTTTGAATTTCATTTTACCAAGTGTGTGTTTGTTGGCTATAGTCTAGTTCATAAGGGGTATAAATGTTTGAAACCAGATGGAAAAAATTGTTGTCACTCCATGTGTCAAGTTTAATGAATCAAAATTTCCTTTTTCTTATAGACAAATTGCTTCTTCTTCCTCTCCTAAGCAGTCCTTTGAATAAAATACCTCCTCTAGTCAAAATCAATCTCTTCCCTTTCCTTTTATCACTGCACACAATCCTCCTTCTTCAACAAGATAGGTTCCTCTTCCCTTTGCAATAACAAGCTCATCAAAACAATCTGACAATGGCACTTCATCATTAGGTAATTCTTCCTATTTTCCTTCAAACTCTCAATTGCATATTTCTCTTTTAATACCTGTTGCACCTCAAGCTTCCCGTAGTCCTTCATTAAATATTGATCATTCTTCATCACATACTCATATTACACGATCTGCTTCCTTCTCCATAATACTCATTAATCACTATTCAACTAAGATATCATCCCTTCCTATTATACCACCTGATACTAACCTGTCATCCATTCCACTTGAAGTTGATCTTTCACTATCACAGTTCTCTAACACTCTTCAACCCTTAGACTCTACACAACCATCTTCCACACATCCTACATAATCGAGTTCCTTTCAGTATTCACCCTATGTTAACCCGAGCAAAAGCAACATCCAATGTCTTCCTTTTCTAGTCCTACAGCAGATCCCTCTACTTTTTTTTGTCAGAATAGCATGCTATTGAACCAGAACCCAGTTTTGTTGTTGAAGCTTTGGCTAATCTTAAGTGGAAAAAGGCAATGCAATATGAATTTAATGCTCTGCTAAAAAATCAAACCTGGACACTAGTTCCTCTTTCCTCCAATGTGAATGCAATAAGGAACAAGTGGGTATTTAGAACCAAGTACAATGCAGATGGTTCTTTGCAAAAATATAAGGCTAGGTTGGTTGCAAAAGGGTTTCCAACAAATTCCTAGACTTGACTACTTTGAAACATTTAGTCCAATGGGCAAACCATCTACCATTAGAATCATTCTCACCTTGGCTGTTATGCATGGTTGGGATGTTCAGCAAATTGATGTCAATAACACATTTTTAAATGGTACTTTGAATGAAGAGGTATACATGAAGCAACCCCCTTGGTTTTGAGGATCCTCACAACCCCACATATGTGTGCAAGTTGAATAAAGCTCTTTATGGGCTTAAACAAGCTCCAAGGGTTTGGTTTGATCAGTTAAAGGTTGCCCTCCTCAGCAAGGGTTTTGTTAATTATGTCTCTGATTCAAGCTTATTTATTTTTAAGCAAGATTCTTTGGTTAATCTATGTGTTAGTCTACGTAGATGACATTCTTTTAACAGGATCCATCTCAAATTACTTTACTCAACTTATGAAGGATCTAAATGATCAATTCTCACTTAAAACTCTTGGTTCATTGTACTATTTTCTTGGCCTGGAGGCTACACAAACCTGTAGTGGTATCCACTTGAAACAAACCAAATATGCAGTTGATCTATTAATCAAAACCCACATGAATGAAGCTTATCCTTGCTTCCATTCCTATGGCAGTTGGTACATGGTTATTCTCAGTGATAATGACTAATTTGAGTTGCCTAGTTTGTACCAAAGCACTATAGGGGCATTTCAATAACTCATACTTATAAGACCTAATCTTAGCTTTCCCATTAACAAGTTTTGTTAGTTCTTATCAGCTCCTACAATTCTTCAATGGCAATCATGCAAGAGAATTCTTTGGTATGTCAAAGGAACACTTGATTAAGGTCTACATTTTCAACCCAATAGCTCTCTCAATATGGAATGTTATGCCGATGCTGATTGGGGAAGCAATTTGGAGGATTGACGATCTACTAGTGGCTACTATGTGTACATGGGACCTAATTTACTTTAGTGGAGTTCAAGAAAGTAGTGAACTTTGGCCCTAACACCATAGAGGTAGGATGGTTGCAAAGTTTATTCACTGAACTTGGGAATTTCTATAAGTCTTAAACCTGTGATATGGTGCGATAACATTAGTGCAGCAACGTTAGCTTCTAATCCCGTCCTTTCATGCATGAACCAAACACATCGAGATAGATGCACATTACATCCGAGAGCAAGTATTGGCTAATAAAGTGGCAATTCAATATGTGCCTTCCAAGCTTTAAATAGCTAATGTCCTTACAAAAGCCCTATCTGCCTCTCAATTTGCTGAATTGTGACAAAATTAATAGTGGTAAGTGTTGCTAAAATCTCTACTTAACATTGTGACAGAAGTTAAGCAACGATCATTGCTTACATAGCCATATCTATTGCTTACTTCCCTGTGAGGTCGAAGGTAAAAACATGGAGAAATGAAATCTAGAAAAAGTTATGCGTATTTAGCTTAATGAAGAAGTGTACAATAGCGGCTCATTTATAAACAGAAATAACAGAATTCTAACAAACTATTAGAGC